>OY744519.1:153364180-153816680 GCA_963556195.1 Sepiola atlantica
TGTGAAAGTTCAAGGAGTATGGAAATACCGAGGAGGGATAGCACTACCAGACATCAGCTGGAAGAGTGCGGAGAGTACTGGGATATTGAGGAGGCTTATTGCCATCCACATCCTAGAGAAGGGCAATGGTCGTTTTCAACGATAAATCGATATGGTGTGATAGCGTAAATTCATTTGCGGTAGCTATCAAAAGATCTGGAGAGCACTGGAAATCTTGGGAGACGTGTTGTCACTCAGCCACCAGGGAACACTACTTCGGATTATCAGTGAACAATTACTGTATGTGTGAGAACTCCTTGTAAGTAAATAATAGTTATAATATTTTGTGTATAAAACAAAGTGATTTAGCGACGTTTGAACAAACGAACGTCGATTTTAATAACAAAAAATAATACTATATGAAATAAAAAAGAGACCCTTCAGTGGAAATGCTTATAAATTGCCCCGCGGATTTCTGTATAAAACCAAGTTATTTGCTGATATGTTGTTTATAGTGGATCGGTCACTATTGGAATTGTTGCAGCTGGTAAGTTAATTGATTTAATTGCAAAGCGTCTCTGTTTATTAAAAAAACAAAAAAATAGAATGTAATAATAGTTGTGGTAGTAATAATGATGATCATAGTAATTAATGGTGATGATGATAATTATAATAATACAAATTATCCCAGCCGCGGATCAACTGGCATAAGGTGTTTAGAATCTCAAGCAAGCCATAGCGAACGCAACATTTCTAAGGATAGCAAATACCTGATGGAATGCAAAGGCAACTGTAAATACCAGGTTGACATCTGAGAGAGTTTAACTGCATTTCAGACGCAGTATTGGGTCATTAGCAACTCTCCGAGAGATGATATCTCAATAAAAATACTAGGGAAGGAAAACCTTATATACACCATTCATCATATTTCAATATTAGGGTTTAAAATTATGAAACCGAAAACGAAGTATGTAGGTCCAGAATGCCAAGTACAGCCCCCACTAAAATTAAACTAGAACTAATTGGAATAACGCCTTAAATCGAATTATGATGAAATGTAACTTGAAGAGTGATGATCCTAAGAGACAATATAGACAGCGAATGAACCAAACCAGGAATGAGCTTATCAGCTTATGAGCTTATCAGAACACAAACTTGTAGGGCAATCCCTGGTGATTAGAATAAATGAATGGTTATCTGCTATTGAAATTGAAGAATTTAAAAAAGAAATTAAGACACAAATCTATGGTAGAAACAACTAGAAACTCTAAAAGCGAAAATAGTGTAACTAATGTTAATGAGACTGGTTCAACAGATGCAATCGTAAACATATATTAGAACATGGGATGAGAGAAAAATATATTGATGTTTTCATATTGCTAGACGAGAAGCTAAGATATGTCAATTTAGAACAGCGATCGAACCTGAAGTGTGTCAAAAGGAAAAGACTTAACACTGTAACAACCAAAGTGAATGATGCCATGCAATTTTTTATTGGTGTAATAAAGTTATTAAAGCTGCTGTTAATACTGTATCACATCTACTCAGAGTAGGAAAAACGGGCAAAACATAAAGAAAGTACCCTAGTAGAAGAACAAGTTTAAATGGTCAAAGAAAACAACTTAGATAAGATTTAAGTAAAGTGCAAGCTATCGAAAATGGTCAACTGAAAAGGCAGAGCGCTTGTGAAAGACTAATTCGTAAGTTTTACATACAGCGAAAAGGGTTCAAGTGTGTAATCGAACAACTGAAACAGCGTGTCGTAGCTAAGACTGTCAAATTTAAACGTTACAGCGACATAATTGAGCAGTATCGACAAAATAGACTGTTAGAGAACAAGCAGACACACTTTTTTGAACAATTAGAAGGAATTGAAAGATGAATAACGTTATACTTGATGCTGACCAATCTAGTGCATTCTGAAAAGTTATTTAGGAAAAGGAAGTAAATCATCAAAATGATGCAGAATCAATCAAAGATATTGAAAGGGAGATGTATTCTAGAGTAGAAGGACAAACAAATATAACAGTCACCGTTGAGATGCTGAAAGAGAGGGTTAAAAAGCTTTCAAATTAGAAAGCACCTGGACCTGACGGAGTCCAGGGATACTGGTTTGAAAACCTTCCAGCTCTTTACCCACGTCTAGCATAAATGAAACATGGCTGTTTTACGAAGAGTAGCTTCCCTAAATGGCTTACAGTACTGTTAATAAAGGATAACACAAAAGGAGGTGAAATGAAAAAACTTGAAACCGATCAGTTGCCTCTCAGGTATATGGAACCTTTTCATTAGCATATTGTCTGAAAGTATTTATGGTCATTTGGACCAATGCAGTTTGCTGCCTGAGGAATATAAAGGCTCCGAAAATGATCCCATGTCACCAAAGATCAGCTTCTGATTTACAAAATACTCTAAGAAACTGCTAACGAAAAACTACAAAGCTTGTCATGAAGTTGTTGGATTATAACAACGCTCTTGACATGTCCCCTCATTCATAGATATAGAACGCCTGGTGATTTTCGTAATAACCATCAGCATTCAAATAGCTTTAAAGAATAGCATGAATAATTGCGAAAATGATTTAACTTTAGGAGGTGTTGCATTAGGTAAAGTAAAAATCAGGAGAGGGATTCTCCAAGACGATAGTATTTCCCCTTTGGTTTGTGTCGTTAGTTTGATCAAAATGACACTTCTCTTACGTGAGATGAAGGCAGGATATGAACTTAGGAAAGGACTTCCAACAGTCAACCACTTACTATTCATGGATGCCATTAAGGTTTTTGGAAAGAATGAAATCCAATTTGATACCCTAATCAATACGGTCAAAATTAGTTAGTGACGACATACAAATAGAATTTGACATCATTAAATGGGTCATTCTTGTTGTAAAAACATATAAGCTTGTTTGTTAAGATGGCCTTGAACTCCCAACAACAGCTTTGATAAAGAATGTAGACAGTGAGAGGGATGCACATACTTGGGAATTCTGAGGCGGATGAGATTAAAAACAAGGGAATGAAAACCCAGGTCACAGCTGAGTACAACAGAAGAGTAAAGCGTATTCTTAAATCACACCATCACAGTCGAAATACAATCTATGCTATCAATGGCAAAACAGTAGCTATCATTAGATATACTGCCGGTATACTTTACTAGAAAGTTGATTAACTAAAATGTTCGAATACCAAAACACTGAAACTGCTCACAATTTATGGAGCTATTGCAAGGAAAGGAGATGCAAGTTGATTTTATATACCTAGAAAAAAGATGGTTGAGGTCTACTTAGTGTTGGAGATGTGAATATAGAAGAAGGTTGTCTATATAAATAGATTTCTGAAAGTAATGACATTCTTCTTTGTGAAGTTAAAAGAGAGGGAATTCTAAGAACTGTGGTGAAAGAGAACTAAAGGTTACAAGAGAGAGGGTTAACATTATTTGGAAAGAAACTACACAGTGTATTACTTAAGAATATGTTTTTAGAGATTATCACAGTTGGGATTAGTTGGTCAAGTGTGATCTCAAAAGATAAACTGAGAGCACCTTAATGGCAACCCAAGAACAAGCCACCCGCACTAGGTCCATTAAACATTACATTGACAAAACTGAAGGATAACCGATATTCCGATTGTGTAATAAAAGGGAAGACACATTAGCGCATATTGTATCTCAATGCCTAATGCTAGTAAAAATCTAGTGTAAAACAATGGAATCACGACAAAGTCGCTCAGGTACTACACTGGAATATATGCAAACTTTAGGAATTGGACCATAATGGGAATTGGTATGAGCATTAGCCAAAAGTGGTACAGGAAACCGACAATGTAAAACTTCTTTGGGGCACGTGCATACAGACTGATAAGGTTCTTGAACATTCAAACCCCGACTTAATTTTTCGAAACTTAAATAAGAGATCTTGCTTAATACTTGATATAGCCTGCCCCTTTCGATACCAAAGTGCAGCGGAAATAACACGAAAGGAATAACACTATCTAATACAGGAATTTCTTAGACTATTGAAATGTAAAGAAGTAAAGATGATTCATGTTGCAATTAGAACGGTTAGAACCATAACGAAAATCCACCGGAAATGGCTTAAACATATTGATTAAGAAGACAATGTATTTTTCCAATTCTGCAAAAGGCTTGCCTGTTATGGACAGCAAAAGTTTTAAGGTACACCTTGACAGTCTAACACTTTGGTGTAAAAAGAAAAAAAAATCTAACTAAAAACCTGCAAGAGTTGAGACTTTATTCATATCACACAACTCAACTCCATAAATATTTTAAACGAAGTCTTTCGATAGAAATAAGCAATTTAAAAAAATATTATTCGTATTTCGCTCTCAAATTCTGCTTGTTGCAATCCACCGTACATTGCAGGTTTTTGTTGCTTCTTTAGTTCGATGTTTTTTTGTGAAATATTTCAATATTTCTATCCAAACACTGCTTAACGAAATTATTTGGCTTAGCCGATCCTTTAATTTGAATAGAATACATGCGTATAGATATTTAAAAAAAGGCATTCTTATCTATCCTGGTTTTTCTAAGTGCCGCTAATTCGGATTCTGTTTTCCGTACAGGTGGCGTCCCTTCTTTCTCGGTAAATCTATAAAACGTGAGAGGGCTGTATGTTAAGTTGCTATTTTTCTTGCTTTAGCAGAGTCAACACACCTTATTCTTAGTACATAATTAGAGTTTTTTAACCATCATTGTTGGTTCACCTAAAAATAGAGAGAGGAAAATGCAGTGCGGATGCACTTTTCGCAGCCTTAAAGCTCTCGCTTTCCTTATTTACTATAGTGCGAAATAAATGCTGTCCCTCTAGGGCGGCAGTCTAGTGAGAGTAGTAGCTAGAGATCACGTTGGTAATTGCTTTTTATCATTTTTGTTGTCATGCCACTAATAAGGTGGCTGGAGGTCAACGTTTTACCTAGGCTGACGTTATCTGCCTTATATTTCTACGGACCCGAACCTTGTAGTTAACTCCAAATGAGTGGATCCACTCGATGCACTACTAGTGGGAACTGCTACGGATGTTCTTTCTTCAATAGTTTCTTTCTGACCTCGTACGAAAGAATTCCAATCCCAAGATAACAAGTCTAACATAAAACATATAAGCGAACACCCACAACCCGAAATTATAACGTAGACCCATACTAACACGTCTCTTCTTCAAACATGAGGGTTTATGTTTCCACTATCCAGAGGTATAAATCGATTTATAGGAAAGCAAACCCGACCCGTTGTTCCTATGCAAAACAAGTATGCGTCCGTCAGTTACTACAAATGTATTCATGATCAAATAATACTCTAAACCCTAATTCTAAGATCGATATGGTAATGGAATCTGTGATTACATCTAGGAAGGTTTTTATGTGATAGGGAAATATTCTATGATTACCCTAAATGTATATAGATGTGTGTCCGTATTGCACTTGCATACATAACCGTTAACATATTTGCCCTCTATTGCCCACTAACCGACAGAGGTATCGACATTAAGCAAATCTCTGAAAAGATCCGTTCACAATTTTGTAAGCATTCATTTCCTTGGTGATTTAATTGTTAGCCATGTTGAGTTGCTAGTAAACTCGAATAAGTCTGACGATGTAGGGGGTAAGGAGACCTCACGTATGCACTTAAACAAATTGTTGACTAGCAAACGCGCGCACACGACACTGATAGACATTTCGCTTGTCTTCTTATTTTTTTCTGACAACTTGCTCGGAACAGTTCGGTTCCCCCGACTTATTTGTCTCAATTAAGATTAAAACTAAGTCCTCCGATGACCCTTTCCATCGCAAAGTTATTGAAGAGGATATTAAGACAGCTTGAGATATGACATCTGTTTTAATTTCATTTTAAAAATAAAAGTTGACCTTCATCGTATCCTAGATATTTGAGTGTTTTACCGCTGGTATTGAGAGCTGTATACTCTCCGAAACATTTCAACAGAGAAAACAGCCAGCAAATGTATACACCTTGACGCGCCGTCACCATCGCCCACAAAAACACTATTTCAACTGTTTTCAACGAAATAGATACCCTGATTCCAAAGTATTTCTTAAAACTGCCTTAAACAACTGCAAAAGCATATTGAAAATGCTAGGGAGTCGTTAGCAAAATCAGTTAAGTCGATAGTGAGCGATCAGATGTGTGGCTCCCATGAGTTTTTTAGAATAAAAAACAAAATCCTGAACAGATACTAGGCTTGTATCCCAACCATTATTAATTGGCATGAGGTTATATCCTTAGTATCTGACAATCACCGCAGTTAAAATATCTTTCTTAGCAACAAGCAATATGGATTTCGTCCTGCAAGATCTACATATAATGTGCCGACTGTGATATCGCACAAGATAAGTGTATTTATCGATGAAAAGTACCTTTTCAAAACAATTGGTTTGATATATCAAAGACTTTCGGGAGGGTACGGAGAAAACATCTGCTCCACAAACTTGTAAGTTATGGAACATCTGGAAATTGTATTTTAATCCCCAATTTCTTTTTCTCTGAAATGTTAATAAAGGTAATTAATGACGTGAAAAAATCAGAAGACCATAGGGGCAATGCCGGCGTGCCTGAACGATCTTCCAAATTGTATTATTACATGTATGTAAACGACACAACTATTAATGAAAACACTTCGTAGTGCATTTATGGTCTTTCTGACTTTATCTCTCTCTTTAGACAGGAAACATATAAAACCGATATTTTTCCTCTAAGACAGGCGGGCAAATGTTTATTCAACAATCAGTTCAAACACGAACAGTTGGTCGTCCGTTTTGATTACTCTAATCAAATGAAACACGAACTTATTCCTTTGGAGACTCATTATTGACATACGTAACACTTAGTAGAATATGGAGTTGCGCTTGGAGGATAATGTATGGGTGAGAAAATATGTAGAGGATGTTATCACACATTTATCAAACTATTTATACCAGCACTTCAAACAGCATCACATATCCCTGATTCTCTCCTCTGTATCCCTGACTCTCTCCTCTGACTTGGAGCACGTTGTAAAATAGGGGAACAGTAGCTTGTTTCTTTTAACGCCGCTGACACCAAGATTCTCTCTTTCCACCCCTAACGCTCACATCCTCACGTCTTATCAGTCGAAATGAATGGTTCTCTTCTCAAGTAATCCGTCTTTTTTATCAGTTTCTATAACTGACGTTCATCACAGACCTGAATGTGAACAATAACATCAAATTTCTTGGTAAGGTTGCTTAAAATCTTTTGCATGATTCCATTGCTCTAAAAAGTACCTCACCCCCGACGAAATCCATAACTAGTAAAATAGCCACATGCACCTTAAGATGAAGTCCTACTGTCATATCTGGGTAGGTACGCCAGGGGCACTTTTACATGCCTTTACAGAGTACGAAATCGACTCCGGAATTTGGTTGGAAAAGTTCTCTTTTAGTCTCTTTCGCACAGAAGAGATGTTGCTAGAATCTCTCGCATTATTATTATTATTATTATTATTATTATTATTATTATTATTATTATTATTATTATTATTATTATTATTATAGCGACGCACAAAATCATCTGGACATGAACACTTGAATAGAGAAACAGATACACCACTACGACCAGCACAACACAACGCAATCATAAAAAACTATACGAAAGTAAAGATATACGAAAGAGAGTTATACATCTAGAATCTGTGGAAAAAGAGACGAACTTGTAAATCACACATTATGTAAATGCAAAAAGCACAATGAATACAAAAACAGACACGACTGAAAGGAAAATGCAGTTTATAGTAGTGATGGAATGATTCTGATATTTTATCGATTCCGATACTATTACCGATTCTGATTCTTTTTACAATTCTAAATATTTAGTTATAGAGGCGTTGTTGTTTTTTTCGAATGCCCGTCAAATCCCGTGAAATGTGTGCATATATTTTGTGGAAAATTATAAGTACAGTTACTGGAGGAGGGCGTACATTACACGATTAGATCTTTCCTACTATTTTTTCTTTAATCATTTTCTTTATAATACATGGAAAATAGTAGTTTGAAAAAAAAAGCATTGTAAGAGTTTCATATATGTTTTCAACTTTTCATATTTATCAAATTGTGCCATTTTACTGTGCCATTTTACCGTGCAATTTAAATAATAATAATAATAATAATAATAATAATAATAATAATAATAATAATAATAATAATAATAATAATAGCGACGCACGAAATGAACACTTGAATAGAGAAACATATACACTACTGCGTACTGACACATGCAAAGATACACCAAATGTTGCATGCATAAGGTGATACACTCGTCGCTAAATAAACAATACACTGAATAGAGGCCACGTTATGTAGGGGGTAAGGTTTCATTAACTGCGTAGACAATATTCCGGAATGCATATTTTAATTGCTGATGTGTTGGTGTCCAAATATCATATAAATTGACCTACACTGTGATTTAAAAGAAAGCGGCTGGATAGCGAGTTCGAGTGATCTACTTCCGTCATCTCCTTTGCTATGTCCACTGTTTCTGAAGCTGTAAGTCTACTAAATATAAAACAACTGAAAATTTAGCGACTACTCGAAAAATATAATAAATGGAAGTCACGCCCCGTAAAAGTTAAAGCTAAATTAAATTCGTAGCAATATCCGCTGTTCTTGTTGTTATATTAACTGTCCCAAATTCAATCTGAACTCGTCACTTGATTGCTTTACTCCTCTTCAACCGAGGAAAACCTTCAGTAAAGATGTTGTTTTGATAAGTAAAATCTACAACATCATTTCAACTTTTGTGTTTTTCGATAGTTTGCTGTAATCCGCTCCCATTTCTTTGTTTATTTTGATGACGAATATTTTTTATAGCTTTTAATTTTGCGTTCAGCCTTTTACGAAATAGTGTTTCGAGAAGAGAGAACGTATTTTTTAAAGAATAAAAATGTGCAAAAATGTTTTTATCCGTTTGTCAAGTTGGTTCAAGTTTTCTCGTTGGCATGATTAATTGTTCAGTCGGTACTGGAATATTTTCGAATGTTCACGTCTGACAACAACATGCTTGAATCAATATATCGATTCCTCACGTCTGCAGAACCAATCTGTTATTTCATTAGAAGGAGCAAAATAAATAGATAAGACAATACACGTGCTGAGAAGAAGAAGAAGAAGAAGAAGAAGAAGAAGAAGAATGAAGTTATATTACAGTTATATAAAGTCTCAAGAGTGCTCGACTTCCTCAGTGAATTACAGTCAAAGTTTCAAAAACTGACCGACCGATCGTCAACTAAATTGAATTCGTAGCCAGAACACCTGTTCTCGTTGTTACATTAACTGCCGTAAATTAAAATTGAACCTTTCTACACCCGTCGGTGGACAGCTTCACCCCCCCCCCTTTCTGCCGGGGAAAACCTTCGGGAACAGTTTCTTTTTCGATAAGTTATATCCACGGAATCATTTTAACTTTTGTCTTTGGCCAATATTTTTCTATAATCCGTTCACATTACTTGTTGTTTTTATAAAAGATAATTTTCTGTAGGTTTCTTGTTGCATCTAAACTTTTACGCAATAGTATTTTAAGAAGAAAAAATAAGTACTTTTTAAAATGAAAATCCTTAAAAAAATGTTTAATCCGTTTGTTAAGTTAGTGCAATATTTATTGTCGGGATGGCTAATTGTTAAGTCGGTATTGGAATATTTTCAAATCCTTACGTCTGACAAAACACTGCTTCAATTTATATTTCGATTCCTCATGTCTGGAGAACTAATCAGTTATCTGAAAAGAAGGGGTAAAATTAATAAGACAATACTAGTGTTGAAAAGAAGAAGAATAATAAAGTTACATAACATCTATATAATGTCGCTAGTGTATCTGACTTCCTGCTACTCGACTTCCTGAGTAAATTACAGTCGACGTTTGAGAGAGTGACCGACCAATCGTCAACCAGATTGATTGATTAAACCTTTTATTGAGATGTTTATAAGCACACGACAAACATATTTTAATTAAAAAAATAATTATTAAGATTTATTAAAATGATAAGTAAGAAAATATACGGAAGCCACGTTTGTCTCTGTGTGTGGGGTGTGAAAGGAAGGCTCAATTGAGTACGTAAGCTAAATCTCAGAATGCCCAATTCAGTTGTGGATGTCAAAAATGGACTATAAACTTGTCAAAGTTGAGATCAAATAAAAATAGACTGACTAGCGAATTCGAGAGATCAACTTCCGTCATCTCCTTTGACCCCTGTACTTTTTCTCTAGCTGTAAGTCCATGAACTTTACAACAACTGAGAATTAAGAGATAACCCGGAAAAATGAAAGCCATGTTCCGTAAGATGGAAATCTAGATTGAGTGCGTAGGTGAAATCTAAAAAAACAACAAAATTAAAGCTTTACCCGGTAAAATTGTGTTATGTGTTCACTTGTTTTCCAGTGGATACAATCACTCTGATGCCGATGTTTAGTTTATGATAACGGTTTATTACAAAAAGTAAAAACATTCACAGGAAACCACAGAGATACCGGTTACATTGATGAGAGAAAGAGAGAGCAATACAGATAGATAGACGGATATCTCGCGACACCTAATCACATTGCATACAGTGGGAACAGCACCCCGGGGACTTCTTTCGTGTTTAAAAATTGCCAGCCAAGTGATGGAAAATCTCAATCCGACAGTCATGTAGTTTCACGACTTCCCTTTCCTCTCACCTCTGATCCTTAAAAGTCTCACTCAAACTTTGTTATTCAAACACTGTTTTCCTTATATAACACTTGTATATAGCTTTGTTTTCAATTGAATCCCTGAGAAAGAAAGAAAGATAGATAGATAGATAGAGAGAGAGAGAGAGACAGAGACAGAGACAGAGACAGAGACAGAGACAGAGGTGAAGCAAGAGAGTGTGTATGTGTATATGTGTGTGCGGGTAAGCGGGAGCGCGAGTTTTCAACATACATTGGTATATCAAACACGCAGAGTATCCTACAAAAACAAGACATGTTGAATCTAAACGCCAATCACTGATTTCATGAACAATCAAATAAAGGAGACAATTCACTCAATTAAACAAAATGTATAATATAATAGTTAGAGTGTTAGATAATGAGATGGAAGACTGGTGTTCAATGTGTTACCGAATCGCATCAAAGACTCAATAATAGTATTTAGCGCTTCCGTTCTAAAAACTCATCATTATAAAGGGTAAGTGGAGTAATCATGAACAACATTTCGGTGTAGTAGCGAATAAAAAGGGAGCTATTAATCACACTCGATTATGGTCAATCAATTTAGTTCACGTTGCACACCTGATATTGATGCTGCAGCTACCAGGTGAAAACACACACAAGTGTAATTGGGTATTGAGTAAAGCCTGATCGACTGATCGATGGACACATTGATTGAGCGAACCTATTGTCAAACGCACATAAACAACATATGTTAAGCAAATTGTAATTTGTGTGAAAGATTAGAAAGGGAATTCCGAGTGAGAGAGAAAGAAAGCAAGAAAACGAAAGAGAGAGTGTATGTGTGTAAGTGTGTAAGTGTGTGCGTGTGTAAGTGTGTGTGTGTATGTGTATGATTTTGTAAGCGAGAGAACAAGTTGCAAACTATACCGAATATGAATAAGGAAGCAGAAAATGTTGAATCTAAATGTCGATTCCTGATTTTATAAAAAATAACAAAGAGGATCATGCTCTCTTTTAATCAGGTATATCCTTCAGATTGATGCCACCGATACAAGATAAACACCCACCCAGGCATAATACAGGCTGAAGTGAAAGAGTGACTGACTGATTGTCAGCCAGTTTGATTTATCATACTTTTTTTCAAGGCAGTAAGACGCACATAAATATTATATTTTAATCAAAATGGCATACTTTCTTAAAAAGAATAAGAGATAGAATCCACGGAGTAATTGAGAGATGACAAAACATGAAAGAGAGAGAGAGAGAGAGAGAGAGTGAGAGATAGAGAGAGAGAAAGAGATAGTCCGCGTATTTAAGTAAGAGAGCGAGTTACCAACAAAGATATACTATACTGGGTATTTTATAAAAGACGGAAATATTCAATTTAAACGCTATTTTCTGATTTTGTAAACAATAAAAAGGGAAATAATTATTTCTATTTAACTAAGTAGATATTTAAGAATGGTGCTGCACTTAACAATGGAACACCCACACAGGCATAATAACATCTGGGGTGAAAGAGTGATCGAGTGATCGTCAACCAGATTGATTGACCGACACTTTTGTTAAGACATTTAGATGCACATAAAAAACATATTTTAACCAAAAACGCGCAATTTGTGAAAAAGATAAGAGAGTGAAATGCGTTTTCCATTAAAAATTGAAGGATTAACTTTGTGTCACTATTCACTGTCCGACCAATCTGCTGTAGAAGCACGAACACGAAGACGATGCAAAAATGGAAAACATTTAAAAAGATCACATAAAATGCAAGCTTTTCAAGACAAAAGTGAAAAAGCATAACATTGATTAATGGTAGCGTTTTTTTTAGTACAGTCGGTTTAATGTACTAAAAAAACGCTACCTTTAATCAATTGTAACATTGCGGTTTTATGGCTGCATTTGATGGTGGAATATTTAATGTCATAAAATATTTCTTCATGTCGAATTAAGTACAATGTAATGTCAATATTTTCTATAATTATTTTGAGTAAGTGTGTTAGTGCCAGTTAAGGATACCTACTTGACACTCAGTCTGACAAAGATTGGACTGATGTGGCTACTTCCGGTTCTGTTCTGTCGGACTGATGGATGGTTCTGTTAATCGTTTCAGGCGGTTGTACTAAAAATAACTAATGCTGATGATGCATATATATATATATATATATATATATATATATATATATATATATATATATATATATATATGTGTGTGTGTGTGTGTATATATGTATATAGTAATCAAGGTAAAGTAAACATCCACTAGTAAACATGTATTAAGCTACAATACAAAGCATTGTGTCAACTAAAAGAATGTATATTTATATCATATATATATATATATATATATATATATATATATATATATATATATATATATATATGAACACATAAATAAATAGAATATTATATTCCAGTAACAATGTTGTTATTCATTTCTTAAACGATCGTTCTTGACGGACCGTTTAGTCAACACTTGCATACAAACATACATATTTATATATCAAGTGTTTTTCTACGAGGGTAACCCATCAGAAGAAATGTAATATAAATCGTGTCCCAAACAAAAAAATAATAACACTCACATCAGCAGAACATACATACCTAAATGCTCTGGTGACATGAGTTTTATTGTTAGATTCAATTGTATATTTATAAATGTACATTTATTTTGATGAACGCCATGTCTAGAAAGCGACAGAGCCAATAATAATACGAATAGCACCATAAACATTAGATTGTAAACAAGCTAATATGAGTTTAAACAAGAGCGATAAAAAAAGAAAAGATAAATAACAAACACATATGTTTGAAAAAAGAAAAATAGAGAGAGAAGAAAAACAAAAAAAGGGTTTAAAAACACGAAAACTGAATTTAATTTTAATATTTTAAAACCAAGGGAAGCAGCGCTCTATATTTATTAAGATAAGTTCCACTTCAGTTTGGTGTTTGGTACACAGAAAGGTGCTGTTTTTATTGTCGCTAATAGGGTTGTACAGGCGCATTATAAAGAATATCCATGTAGACCAAAACACGTTCGCCATTTTTTAAATAATTCATAGTTGTATGCATACATATATATTCGACTTTTATGTTACTCTCTCTCTCTCTCGACTGTTATGTTACTCTTTCTCTCTCTCTCTCTCTCTCTCTCTCCCTACTTTAATGTTACTGTCATGCATCATAAACTTGTTATGAATGACAATAACTAAATATCTTTACACGTTCCCCTTTCAATAATTGTACGAAGTGATTTACAGATTCATCTCTTAAAACTGTTATTTTGGCGTGCCGATATCCCATAAAACTGGCGGGTTCATATTGGACACCTTAAAAATAGGTCATTCTGATTTGTGTGACGCACGCAATACGAAAGTATTAAATAAACGAAAATATACGTCTGTATACGTGTGTGTCGGTTAAATAAATTTCGACTACAAAATCGTGGAGTGCATATAAATAGATATTTTCTACAAGGATTTGATAAACATAGAGATATCTTTTTATATATAAATATTTCTTGGCTTAACCTGTGATATTGTTGAAAGAAAATCGGATTAATATTAGAAAACAGTCTTCTGTAAACTTTTTTCACTGACTTTCAGAATTTATTTATAATAATGTACATTAGAAAAGCAGTTTAGAGAACGAATGCATGCATTAATATAGAATATCGCCAAGAGTTACAGAAATCTACGATATATATATATATATATATATATATATATATATATATATATATATATATATATGATAGTTCCATGTGTGTATACATATATAAAATAATTATATATATATATGTATATATTTATATATAATATATATATATATATTTATATGCATACAATATATATAGAGAGAGAGAAAGAGAGAGTATTTTGTATATATATATATATGATATATATATTTGTATATATATAGCATAATATAAAATGAAAAAATAAAATAAGGTGCGAATCAAATTTTATTATAATTCAAAATTCAGGCAAAGTAACTCAATTTTGAATTATGATAACATTTGATTCGCACCTTATTTTATTATTTCATTTCATATTATGCTATTAATGTTCTATCCAGTATATTGAGCTTCAGTCTTTATGCGGATGTTTTACTAATTAAAAAATATCAGTTGCCTCTTATATCTTTTGTTGGACTTACTTCATAAATGTATATATATATATATATATATATATATATATATATATATATATATATATATATATATATATAAATATATATATAGATATAAGATGCACGATATATACAAAAAATAAATGCTGTGAAAGACTAGATGTGTGAATAAGAGAAACAGAAAAAGACAAATTTAAATACAAGAAAATCATTACGAAACGAGAGCTTTACCAGACGTCTTTAGTAATAGTGAATATTTTTAATTTGATAACGGTAATATCAGGAAAAAGAAAAAATAACAAAAGGACGTCATCAGCACGAGTTTAACTATTTAAACATATAAAGAATATTAAATCGCGACGGAGAGACGTTAAAAGGAGAAAAGGGGGTAAGAGAAAGAACAAGGAAAAGTAGTAGACAAAATGTGGATGTAAAAAGGAAAAGTTACATTACCTAAATCGCAGTGGCGCAATACCTTACATTATTTCAGTGCAGTTTTTGCTAGATATTTGCTTAAGGAATAAGATCCGAGTCTGTAGTTTATGTTAGATCGTAATGAGAATTATAATAGCGCTTTTGATGGACCCACATCGTATGTAACATTGACTATAGTAAGAAAATTACCACATGCATCATAGGCTACACATTTTCGTTCACCAACACAACAGTGCACCTAGTGCGTGTTTCACGAAACAATAATTACATTTCAATTTAAAACGAAAACATCAAACTTATTCCGGGATTTCTTGCTCTCCAAAAGACAAATTCGAAAAGAGGGGTAGCCACGATTATCCCTCACTATATAATCAGTACACACACACACCATCAACACCGGGACCTTTGTTTAGAAAGAGGAAATAATTTCAGCGCACCGCTAGATCAATTATTCTAAAAGTTATATTCTGAAATTCTGGCTGCATGTTAATTACATCTTAGTCGATAACAGTATTATCTTTAAAATAACGCATTCGATAACAGCTATGCTGACAGCGAAGTATAATTCGGTCGGTGTCTTTTTCCAAATCTTTTACCATTTTCGTTCCCAATTAGTTAGTTATTCGTTTTTCAAGTGAAATATAACCAAAATTCACTTCAGCACGATAGTTTTTACGATTTATTTGTTTTTGTGAGGGCAGAGTTTGCCACGAGGTAGATTTTGGAGAAATCTCTCTTACTTAATAGGAACACTCCGCATAGGGATAACAATAAAAATGATCGTAGTCTAGAAAGATTTATCGTTAACTGACCGAGGAAAAAGGGTAAGTACAGTATAAATGACACTACACTTCAACTATGTTCTTTTTGAAAAGTAACAAATAACATCATACACATAATAAAATACGGTATTTGCCTTTTTATGGAGCTCATGCAGTTTACGGACCGGCCCATATTTTAGAGTTGATTTTCAAGTTAAATTCAATTTTTAACAGTATATTTTAGTTGATAAATTGTAAGGTGAAAATAAAGAATAGTTAATCAACCCCTACACGCCCATGTCAGAATTGAGTTTCTAAATTATAGCGTTATTATTACATCCTGGTCCGTAAACTGCATAGTATCCTCTTCATAAATTCACTAGCGAGTACCCAGCGCCCGGCTTTTTACGGGATAAATGAAAAGAATGGGATGAAATATGTCAACAGGTCACCGCATGCAAATAGGTTCCAACGGATAATGTCAATGTAAATAAAACATTTTCTGATTTGAACCGAACCAAAGAGACGTTTGGTGAACGAAAGTTAACACATATATTAGGATCATTTTAGGAGTAAGCTTATTTCACTCAGAAATGCCCTAAAGAAAAACAGGTTATTTGAAAAAGTGAAGAAGTACCTAGTTTCGACTGTTTGGTTGGCAAATAAATACAACGTTTAGTGTTATTATATGTTGAATATGTTTTTGTTTAGTTTTTAATCGAATAGTTAGTAATTAAAAAAATAAAAAAATAAAATAAAACGTTCGGTTTAAATCCTGTAGATGTATCAATATTTTCTCCGAATAAATAAAACGCATAGGTATTGTTATATTTTTATTCTGTTTTTGTTTAGTTTTTTAACAGAAATATATGCCCCCTTTCTTATACAAAAAAAATCCGTCGGGGCAAATTCTGTTGAAGTACCAATAAGTAGTTTTTTATGTTTGAAAATATATAAAACATATAATTATTTGTATATTTGTGTTTTGTTTGTTTTTAAGTTGTAATCTAATTGTTATAAAAAAAACAAAAAAGAAATAGCTATGCTCCAAATCTATAGTATTCGAAACGTAACTTTCCATGGCGAAAACATGAAATACAGAAGTATTTCAATGTTTGGAGTTAGTTAAAAATATGTAGAAATACGAGGAGCATTTTTTTCATCATAAATAAATGAAAAGCACAATTATCTGTATTGTTTGCTTATTAGTAGTTCCCAAAATATTATTTAGGCCAAAAGCTAATGGTTTTAGTTCATTGTGTAAAAATATTTTTAATTTTCTGGAAGCACGGACGAAGGTACTACACGACTGAAGTGATGTGTTTCAATGTGTGCGATGCCTTGGTTAAATAGTATATTTCGAACTGATTTGTGGGGAGAAAAGTCATCTTTACTTTATATAGAAGATAAGCGGAAGCCACATTCGAAGAAAGAATCGTCTCTTTAACCAAGTCAATTAAACTCCGGTACAAACAGCTAAACGTCACGTATTCCAGAATACATACGTATACACACCCATACAAATGTGCGTGACTAAATTAAAAGTTAATTTTAAAAAAAACGTTACTCATCTAGGATATACTAAAAAATACTGATGCTTTCTGTGTATTCATTTGAGACTGCTTCTAAACCCTATTAGAGGTTCACAGAGATGCAATGACCTAAATACAATCGCTG
Source organism: Sepiola atlantica (assembly GCA_963556195.1). NCBI lineage: Eukaryota > Metazoa > Mollusca > Cephalopoda > Sepiida > Sepiolidae > Sepiola > Sepiola atlantica. The sequence continues at coordinate 153,381,834 of OY744519.1, forward strand.
GTCAAGTTAGGAATACATACACTACACTTCAACGTAATCATTGTTTGAAAAGTAACAAATAACATCATAAATATTATATGCTACGTTATTTGCCTCTTTATGTTTCTTACGCAGTTTACTAACCGGGCTATATTTTAGAGTGTGATTTCAAGTTAAATACAAGTTTAACGGGTTATTTTTATTAAATTGTTACGTGAGAGTACAGAATATTTAATCACCCCACCTACTCATGTTAAGAAACGGTTTCTGAATTAGGACGTTATTAATTCAGCCTATTTCGTAAATGGCATTGGTACCCTCTTTATAAATGCATAAGCGGAAGCCACGCTCAAAGAGCAATCTTAACTTAAACTAAGTTAATAAAACGCCGACACAAACAGCGAAACGTCCGGTATTCCAGAATAAATGAGTCATGAAATGTGCATGGCTAAACTAGGATTTTCTATTAAAACGTGACTAAACTAGGATTTACTAATAAATACTAATACTTTAAGTTTTTTTTTACTTGAGACTGTTCCTATACCCTATTATAGGTCCACAGAGATACTATGGCATCTCAATGGCAAGATTGCAACAACTAACTATGGCAAGACTGTTATTGCTCCATGTATTGCATTAATAGTTTCATTGCTTGTTTTACATTAACATTGTGGGGTCAGTGTTTACGCTGGTCAATGATATGCACCAAATAATTTAAAAGTTACAGATTTTGCAAATAGTATATTGCTTGCACGAAAAGAGGCGAGAGGGAAAGAGAGAAAGAAAGGGATATATATATATATATATATATATATATATATATATATATATATATATATATATATATACAGAGAGTGGGAAAGAGAGAAGGGAAGAGAGTGATAATTAATTACTGAGCATATATATTCACTGACATGTGCGCCGCTGTGCGCCCCAACGCCGGGTGTCGTTCCGCGGTGCTCATTCTTCGGTAGTCAGCAGCGGAACAGTAAGAACTGCCCCCGAACGGAAGTGACATCACTTCCGATTCCCTTGCTACTGCGACCCCATCTAAGGGCGTCCTCTCACAATTCTTGGGGCGTTCTCTCTATCTGCCGCCCATCAGCATCATCTAACATATGTTTACTAAGAACATGTGTTTCGTTTTCTTACGAATCATCAGCATGATTTGAAACGTAGCATGATGTGAAATTGTTGAAAATTTAGTTTTTAGAATCATGTGTGTGTTCGAATCATTCTGGATTTTATTGCGTTGAATATTTCGCATTGCCTATTGTTCCAGTATCCGACAAACTGATACCTTTTCATATTTGTTCAGTAGAGTGTGTTAACATGGTCTTACATGTGTCGACGAAAATGGTGTTGGGAAATTTGCTTAGTTTTAAAAAGTGCTTTGCTTGTTCTTATATTTCTCTCATCCTTTCTCCCTTCTTTTATCTTTTGTTGTCTTTCTGTCAAACATCGAGGTTGGACTATCTCTCTCCCCCATCTCTCTCACCCTCTCTTTTATTGTCTTTCTATTTTTTATTTCTCGTTCGTTCTCATTATCGCTTTTATTTTTCAACCCCATCTCTCTCACTTGTTTACTAATCGGCCGCACCCTTGCCATAACTTTCTCATTCTCCACCCGCTATCTCTGTTTCTTGATTTATATCTCAGTCTTTCCTCTTATACTTTTCTCTTTCTTTCTCTCAATATGTCAATCTTCCTGTGTATCTACATTTTACTTTGCTTTGCTGTCGATTTTAATATCCTTGTCTTAATGTGTGTCTCTTCCTTTCTCTATTTCTCTTTCTTCGTTTTCTCTGTCTGTCTGCTTTTCTCCATTTAATTCCCTTTTACTCGCGTACTCTTTTAATCTTCCTTTCTCTCTCTCCCTCTCTCTCTCTCTAGATATCCTTTCTCTCTCTTTCTATATATATATATATATATATATATATATATATATATATATATATATCGTTCTCTTTTTTCTACCTCTACTGATCCATCGTTCATTTCGCCGTATCTCTCACGTTCTCTGTCTCTATGGCTTAAGTTTATGTATATATAGTTGGCTCCCTCTCTCTATCTTTTCTCGATCTTTCTTTCTTATAGTCTTCGTCTTTTTTCTCTTTGTATCTCTCTTTCGCTGGTTATATTTCTATCGCGTTCTCTCTCTCTCTCTCTAAATCTAAATCTACATTCCACTTTACGATATATATATATATATATATATATATATATATATATATATATATATATATATATATATATATATCGTTTTAATTCTTATTTTTCTCGCTTTCCATCCCTTGCTCTGTTAACGTATCTGTATTTATCAGTCTCCCTACAAAGACGCTTGTTACACAAGGCCGAGCTTAAATTGTGATGTTGCGATTAGTAATGCCCTCGTGCCATAGACACGGATCAACCGGAAGTGAACTCAGTATAGAATCACAACTTTAAGCAGATGGATAATTCGCCTCTTCCGTAGGAAATGAAACTCAGAACGGCAATTGGTTGAGAGAGAGAGAGAGAGAGAGGGAGAGAGAGAGAGAGAGAGAGAGGGGGGGAGACGCTACGTGTGTTAGGGGCCGTGTCGCGAGGAGATGCACTTCTTTTAGTCGTTGAATATCTAAACATATTTTATTTAGGTACCATGAAGTGAACATCCCCAAACTTTCTCACTACAAAGGAGCTTTTAACCTCTCTCCTTCTCGCTTTCATTTTCTGTCGCTTTAGTCTTTGTTTCTTTCTTTCGTTTTGTATCTCTGTCTCTATATTTTTCTCTCACTATCTTCCGAAGTTTTATGCTTTTCTCGTTTCTCACTTTCTCTCCCCTATGAGAGACGTGCAATCTATCTATCTATCTATCTATCTATCTATCTATCTATCTATCTATCTATCTATCTATATATATATATATATATCTATCTATATATATATATCTATAAATCTATCTATCTATCTATCTATCTACCTATCTATCTATCTATCTATCTATCTATCTATTTATCTATCAATGTATATTTCACTCTCACCGTCTCTCTCACTTCTGTCGCTTTTCTCTCTCTTTCTTTCGTTTGTATTTGTGTCTCTATACCTTTACGTTCACGATCTATCTATCTATCTATCTATTTATATATCTATCTATTTATATATATATATATATATATATATATATATATCTATTTCAACTTTTCTCTTCCCATATCTATCCATCTTTTACTCTAGCTACCTCTCTCGTTTCCCATCTCTTTCTCCCTGTCTTTATATTTTCCTTCTGTCCAGCACCTATTTCTCTTCAAGCAACTCACACCTACCCCTCTTTCTCTTTCTCTTTCTTTCTCCCTGTAGCGACATTAACATTCAGTGTATAAAAAGTAACGGTATTTTCTAGTAGATCTGGCTAAGAGCAAATGGAAAATTCTATTAAGAACGACGTGTGGGGATATGACGCAATGGACAGAAAGTTTAAAGTAATCATAAAACAGAGAGTGACTAGATACAAAGGGCACCAATCAACTTATAAACAACACGATATTTAGTACAATTAAACTAAGATCTAGTTTTGACAAAGTTTTACTCAGGAATGTACAAGAGTCTTTGTGGTTTATTGTTTTTTTTAATGATAAACACGCCGAGATAAGACATGCAAAATTATCAATAACTCTGCCACACCTCTCTCTTGGCCCTGTCATTATTTTGACTGTGAGTGCTCACTTTCACTAGAGAATAAGTCTGGCCCAATCAAATCGGGCTATTTATGAAGATAAGTAAGATATTTATTAACGTAACATACCGATTTTTAAAGAATATTCATAGGATCTTTCTCGTAATACATGATATCTGATATAACACCCCCGATAAACATCTAAGGGGTTAATATTCGGTTTGTGCGAAGTCTATGTTGCCTCAAACATATAACTTCAGTTTCCCCGCGTGGATGACATTTACACGTGATACCATTGTATATTAACATAAGCCTATGATACACATGCTTTACTTAACTACTAATGTTCAACAGTCTTTGGTTTATTGATAAGCACTCCTGGATACGACGTTCAAGCTGGGCAGTAACTCTGACGCATATCTGTGAGTTTGGCTGTGATTGCTCTCTTCACTTAACACATTAGGTTTGACCAATCAAATTGGGCTATTTTGGAAGATAACGAATATATTTATTGGCACAATAGACAAGAAAAGATAATCTAATATCACATATCTCATACGTCCTACACTATCGTCAATAAAATCGGGCGTTCACTTTGCGATATCCACGAGTGGGAAACATTTTGTGGTCAATACCAGCAAAATAAAAAAAAAAGAAAATACTCCTTGAACAATGATGATTTAACGCTGAAAGTTTCAAATATGTATTTAAATTAATAATTAATTATTAATTTTACTAATTTAATGTGATGTAAATCATGAATCCATGACGTCACGTAAAAGCTGTAATTATTTTGTTAAGTTAATGTTTTAAGATCTATTAATAAGGAAATCTAAATAGCACAGTTTGTAGAGCATCAGGCTGAAGATATAAAGGTTTCAGTTTCGATTTCTAGTCATGCCATCCGCTTTATTTATTTAGTAATACCGCAATATATACCATTTCTAAATCGAAAATGCTCCTGAGTGGATATACAGGTAGCCAGTTAAATAAGCGATGAATACGATGTGAGAATTGAAAATCTCCACGTACGACTGATGCAAAACAAAGGCCGGCAGCAATTATTACCCCTTTGTAAGAAATATAACGCATATAATTTGAGAACCAAAAGACAAAATAAGAGCAAGCGGGAATTAGAAGGATGTGTTTTTTTTAGTGTATTGCTTTGCAAACTCATTTATTTTCCTGATTCAAACTAATCGGTGCTTATTTAAGACTAGCGGGGCTACCCGGCGTTGCTCGGGGTCATTAAAACATATAATTGAAGACAAATCGTGTGTGTAACATCTTTATATACAAACTTCTATTTCTCCCCCCCCCCTTCTCTATAGCCGTCTCTTTATCTTTCTACCTTTCTCTTCCCTGGTCGCCGCATTTCACCGCTACTTTCTAATTTTGCCTTTTGCGAAAGCTGTTCTTTCCCCACAATTTCTCCTACGTTGCCCAGGGCAATAGTATGATATATTTCTATAAAAAGTAACACCTCTATCTGCGCCTTCTATATAGGTACTTATCTCCACCCCGGTGTTCATGCTATATACGTATCTATCATCACCCCGGTGCGCTTACTATATACGTACCTATCGCCGCCCCAGTGCACATACTATATACGTACCTATCGCCGCCCCAGTTCAGATACTATTTAAGTACCTATCACCGCCCCGGTGCGAATCCTAAATAGTACCTATCGCCGCCCCGGTGTGCATGCTACATAAGTACCTATCGCTGCCCTAGTGGGAATAATTAATATGTACATATTGCCGCATTGGTGCGAATTTCTAAATACGTACCTATCACCACTTTGGTGTGAATGCTAAATACGTACCTATCGCCGGCCCGATGCGAATGCTAAATACGTACCTATAGCCGCCCTGGTGTGAATGCTAAATACGCACCTATAGCCGCCCCGGTGCGAATGCTAAATACGTACCTATCACCACCCTGGTGCGAATGCGAAATACATACCTTTCGCCGTTCTGGTGCACGTGCTATATACGTACCTATTGCCGCCCCGGTGCACGTGCTATATATGTACTGATCGCCGCCCCGGTGCGCATGCTATGTACGTACTTATTGCTGCCCATGTGTACATGCTATATACGTAGCTATCGCCACCCCTGAATTCTGAATACGTACCTATCGCCGCTCCTGTGTGAATTCTAAATACGTACCTATCGCCGCCCCGGTGCGGAAGCTAAATACGTACATATCACCACCCCGGTGCGAATGCTAAATACATACCTATCGCCGCCCCGGTGCGAATGCTAAATACATACCTGTCGCCGCCCCGGTGCGAATGCTAAATACATACCTATCGCCGCCCCGGTGCGAATGCTAAATACATACCTATCGCCGCCCCGGTGTGAATGCTAAATACATACCTATCGCCGCACCGGTGTGAATGCTAAATACATACCTATCGCCGCCCCGGTGTGAATGCTAAATACGTACCTTTCGCCGCCCCGGTGCGCGTGCTATATACGTACCTATCGCTGCCCCGGTGCGCGTGCTATATATGAACCGATCGCTGGCCCAGGTCGCATGCATAATACATACCTATCACGTACTTATTGCCGCCCATATGCACATGCTATATACGTACCTATCGCCACCGCTGAATGCTAAATAAGTACCTATCTCCGCCCAGGGATGAATGCTAAATACGTACATATTGCCGCCCAGGTGTTCATACACCATATGTACCTATCACTGCCCCAGTGCGAATACTAAATATGTACATATCGCCACCCCGGTGCGATTGCTGAATACATACCTATCGCAACCCCGGTGCGAATGCTAAATACGTAGCTATAGCCACCCCTATGCACTACTATATAGTACCTATTGCCACCCCGGTACACATACTATTTATAAACCTACTGCTGACCCGGTGTGCATACTATATTCGTACCTATCGCGGCTCTGGTGCGCATACTACATACTTACCTATCTCTGCAAGGGTACACATACTATATATGTACCAATCTCCAGCCCAGTTCGCATACGTAAGAACTTATATTTATTCGGCCCTGTCGTGTTAGAAAAACAAAATAGTGTTCATTTATGTATTGTCACTATCATAAATATAAATATTTTTAGTTACAAACAGAAAAACATACATTTGTTTGCCTCCCCACAGGAAAATTTTTTTTCTATCCTCCCACATACTTAGAAATATTTTTAATTTAAAAGAAAAAAAAAAGAAAAATTTTTGACCCCTTACACCCCAAAAATTTTATGTTCCCCCCATACATAGAAATATTTTTATTTTAAAAAAGAAAAAAAAAAATTTTTTTTAGCCCCCTCCCCCGAAAATTTTTTTTTTTCATTCTCCCCCATACACATAAATATTTTCAATGAAAAAGATAAAAGACAAAATAAATGTTTTGCCTCCCCCCCAATTTTTTTTATACTCCCGATGCGCATGCTATATACGTATTTATTGCCGCCCATGTGCACATGCTATATACTTCCTATCGCCACCGCTGAATGCTAAATACGTACCTATTGCTGTCGCGGTGCGAATGCTAAATAGGTTTTCAGCGTAGATGCTCTTAAAATATTATCCAAACCTATCACTACAGTAGCTCTATCTAGGACATTGAACATTTTTCTCCCGGACAACGCCGAGTACTTTAAAAATAAAAGAGGCCTCATGAGCACTACTGAAATAACTTAGGTATCCTCTCTCCTTCTGATCTGCCAAATAGTCCAAAGGGAAACGAAGATGGCATTAAAATATTTTCCAAACCTATCACTACAGTAGCTCTATCTAGGATATTGACCACTTTTCTGCCGGACAACGCCGAGTACTTTGAAAATCAAGGAGGCCTCCTGAGCACTACTGAAATCACTCTTATCGATTCCCCCATCCTTTTCAGCGTAGATGCTGTTAAAATATTATCCAAACCTATCACTACAGTAGCTCGATCAAGGACATTGAACACTTTTCTCCCGGACAACGCCAAATACTTTGAAAATCAAGGAGGCCTCCTGAGGACTACTGAAATCACTTAGGTATCCCTCCTTTTGATCTGATAAATAGTCCAAAGGGGAACGAAGATGGCGTTAAAATATTTTCAAAACCTATCACTACAGTAGCTCTATCTAGGATATTGACCACTTTTCTCCCGGACAACACCGAGTAATTTTTAAATCAAGGAGGCCTCATGAGCACTCCTTAAATAACTCTTATCGATTCCCCCATCCTTTTCAGCGTAGATGCTGTTAAAATATTATCCTAACCTATCACTACAGTAGCTCTATCTAGGACATTCAGCAATTTTCTCCAAAAGACAAAATAAGAGCAAGCGGGAATTAAGGATGTGGTTTTTTTAGTGTATTGCTTTGCAAACTCATTTATTTTCCTGATTCAAACTAATCGGTGCTTATTTAAGATTATATAAAATAAAATATGACTCGTAAGGGCACCCATTAATCTCGGGTAATATTAGATGGTACTTTTTCCATATGTGATCTACCGAAAGTTGTCTAATCTAATATGTTATCTACCGAGTTATATCAGGGTTAGGGTTAAGTAGTTAGGCTTAGCATTAGGATTAGTTAGTTAGAGTTGAGGTTCTGTTTCAAGGTATATCATATATTACAATCTAAACAACGCGGTAAGTTACATATTAGCTTCGTAACTATTCGGTAGATTACATATTAGAAGATCACCCTTCTTTCGTTTTTTCTGTCTTTCCTCGATTCTTTCCTAGTATACTCCCTCCATCGTATTGTTGTCCTTGTTCCATCTTCAACTCTCACAGATTCTAGTTTCTCGATTCGCCTTTCTTTACTTCCATCTTTTCTCCCCCTGTTTCGTTCGTTTTTGTTTTCATTTTAAGAACGCACGAAAAAGATAGAGAACTGCAGATGTTATGGAATGGAAGATGGAAAATAACAATAACTCAATGAGAGAGTTAGAACCATAATTTAAGAGAGGGAGATATCAGGAGGGAAGTTGAAAGAAAGGAAAAAAGATAAAGCCTCACATATTGTTTTTTTTTCAAGATTCCACTCTATCCCATTCTTATTTCTCTATCTTTCTCGTTGGTTCACGTCTTTTTCCTCTTCTTCCTCCTTCCTTCTTTTCTTTTCTTTCATCGCCTTCTTCCCCTTGACTACCCCGTTCTCACATTATTGTCTTGTTCCAAACTTCCACTCTGTCACACTCTCACTTATTTATTTCTCGTTTAGGTGTTAGGGTAATGGGTACTTATCAACTCCTCCTTTTTTCCTTCTTTTTTTCTTTCCCCTTTCCATCCTTAAATTCTATCTCAGTTTTTCTTTTCTATATTCCACTCCAACTCATTTCTCTACTTTTCTCTTGTTCATTCGTCTGTTTTTCGTTCATTTTTTCTTTTTTTTCACTTTCTCCTTCTTTTCTTTTACTTATTTCTCAAGTTCCTTCTCATACTTCATCTTCCCCTGCCCCCTATCTCATAATGTTATTTTTTCTTCTTCCCCACCCGCAGACAATCACTCTCTGAATTCTCTTATCTTTCGCTAATCCTTATATCCTTTCTTCTATTTTTCCTTTCTGTTTCTATTTTTAATTTTTAATCTTTATCTTATCTTTCTTCCCTATCTATATTACTTCCTTCCTCCAATAGTCCTTTTATTTCTCTTTTTTTTTCTTTATTTATCTCATCTGTTCTCCCTTCTTTTCTCTTTCAGTTCTTTCGTTCTTTCTTGTCTTCATCTTTCTGCTTTAGTATCTTTCTCTCATCTTCATAATTTCCTTTTTCTTTCTTCTCTTTGTCTTCTCTTTCATTAGTCGCATATCCTTCTTCCCTTACTTTCTCTCTTTCTTCTATTCTTTCTTCTTCCATTCTATTATTTCTTTCTATTTTTCCTTTTTATTTATTTCTTATATCTTTCACTCTTACTTTTCTTACTGTTCTTTCGTTCTTTCCCTTCTTTATACTTTGCTAAATTATCTTTCTCTCAACCTTCATCATTTTATTTTTTCTTTCAATTTCCTTATTCTTCTTCAACCTTTCACTCATCCTTATTCACTTACTTTCTCCCGTTCTTCTATGTTTCCTTCCTCCATTCTTTTCTATTTTCCTTTTTTTTCTGTCATCTTTTTTCTCTTACCTTCTTCCTCTTGTCTTGTTTTTCTATCTTTCTCTTTTCTTATATTTCATCCACCCTTTCTCCCTTCCTTCTTTCGGTTTTGCTTTGCTTATCTTTCTCACATCCTTTTCGAGTTTCCTTCCTTCTTTCCTAACTTTCTCTCTTTTCTTTCTTTCTCTCACCTTCCCCTTTGACCATTCACCTATCTCACATCATTGTCCGTTTTGCCCCCGCCCCAACGCACACTCGTTAACAATGAAACCAACAACTACATGTCTAATGAATACATTCACGAGCACATGTCACTGAGAATATTGCACGTTGGCCTGAAGACGAAACTAGAATCTCAAATAAAATCAAATTAAATTTAATTGAAATCAAACACAAATACAAACTTTAATTACAAAAAATCACATTTGTACTTTTGTCAAGCAATCCACAAATTCGAGTGACATTTTCAGCGAATCGACACTGTTATGTCCAGATGAGAACGTGTCAGTATAAAAACGAACTAACTAAAAACGAAACAACAAAACCAGCATTTCCAATTTTACATGTAACCTGTAGTTAAATATTGAGTATTCATGTGTCAACAATCTTCAAGTTTCCCTACAGAGCATCTCAATCAAAACGAAAATACCTGATATATGTGTTTCAGTTAAAATTTCCTGTAAACATTAAAACAGATAAGTACTTTCGAGAGCCAGAATATGTATTTTGTAGATTTTGTCCCCGTAAGTTATCAATAAATAATCAATTAATACGAACATTCTACATGAATACATAAATAAAAAAACACACACACACACACACACACACACACACATATATATATATATATATATATATATATATATATATATATATAAATATATATATATATATATATATATATATACACACACTTCCCCTTGTTGTTTTTTTAGAAAATATATAATATATACATACACATATATACTGATGAGAGAACAAGCTTGCACAGACGCCGCATATATGGTATACATCGTTAAATATTTATTTAGGAATATTGTCATGAAGCCCATTAAAGACGCTAAATGTCGAGAACTGCTAGGAAATACTAAACAAAACAGACACTCACTTTAAAAGCTATGATGCAAAGCTGCGATTAAGTTTGCTGTTCCCTCTAGAATGTCTTATTTTTACAGCTCGCTGTATTGACATAAATTAATGTTTTCTCCCGTATAACCTGACAATTTCCTGTGGCCTTGAGGATAGAACCGAAACAAGCAAAGTATGGTTTACTCTGTTGACCGGGTGTGCGCCATCTTATTGTCTGTTATTGTTATTTTCTTACAGTGATCAAAGTACAAGATGCAAATGACGTCGTATATGAGTATCGTTCATTTACTATTTATTAATGAATATATATATATATATATATTTATATATATATATATATATATATATATATATATATATATATATATATATATATATATACATTTATATGTATATGGGATTGTCGCCTCCCCATACTGATGATTTCAGGTTTCGTATAAAACATGTGTATTTGGATTCATTTTAAAATACTATTTATAAATTATGATTAAAAGCTTTCGCGAGAGTGATTACTTTAAGTATATAACAAGCGTTATTTCTAGCGTAATACATTATTGAGTTTTGTTGACGACTTGCAAGATGGCTGCTAAATTTGCCATTTAGAAATTAGTTTACTCTACCATTTCCTGGTAATGCGTGGTGGACACATCGATGTGCGCTCCGACTACTTAGTCAAATGTTACTTTCCTATATGGGTTCGACCCGTGTGACCGGCAGAGATGGCCCCCTTATATACTGATGATTGCAGGTTTGACATGAAACACATGTGTAATTTAAAAGTGTTATTTATAAATAATTATATATATATATGTGTGTGTGTATGTGTATAGTAATACCATATAAATGACTAGTTATAAAAATACATGATATATAAACTGATGAATAAACATCATGTACTTTCAGAAGCCTTCATAAAATAATGTGTATTATGTGTATTATATAAATGTTTGTTCCTAATCACATGATACTTATTGTGTGTAAAGATATGAATGCTTATATATATATATATATATATATATATATACATATATATATATATATATCTTTCACTTTATGTCTTTGTTCACTCTTATCGCATTTACCACCTCCGGTTACCGCCTCCCCTATACAAGCTCAGTAGGTGTGAAAATGAAAAAGAAAAAGAAAATAAATAAATATATATAAAAAAGAATAAGAAATAAAGAAGAATATATCACCCACTTGTCAAATCATATTTCAACGTTGCTAAAAGTCTTCTCATATGGTCTAATTGGGGCATCTTTTTCTTTTTCCCATGTGTGTGCATTTAAAATATAATTGTTTCCAAATCTTCTCTTTTTCTGAAGATGTTCGTTAATACGAACGAAACCGCTTGTTTTGGTTTTTCTCCTGCATTTCAACCTGTTTTCCGTTTGTCTCTTTTTCACACAATTTGTCTACCACGGCATTTTATTCATGACTTATCACACGATAAGTCATGAAATAAATGCCTTACCCCATATATATATATATATATATATATATACAATATATATATATATATATATATATATATATATATATATATATATATATATATATACAATATTTACTTAAATTCCAAAAGCCAAGACTGTATTCATTCTACGAATCATGTTTTAAACAATCACTTTTGGTACAATTAAAGTTCCGGTTCGTTCACCAAAATACCAATCGATATTTTTATGTTAATATTAGAGTTTTTCGTCTCTGAACACAGCGGAAAGGCAAGAAGCTATCAATTAGAACAAATATACATGCAATGCGACACAGCAAAACATAGTAACAAACACCTCACATCGAATACACCTCCAAAACCGCTAACACATATATTTTCGCACACCCAACGTTGGGTTAGAGTGCTTGCTTGCAGAGTCTAGGGTGATTCTGTAACTGGGTTCGAATCTTGCGACCGTCTGAAATAATCATCTCCTACACTAATGATAGCGTAAGCTTAAACGCAAGCATATAAAGGAAAATATTAATTAATATTTAATAGTTATAAGCCATGTTAACAAAATAAAGTTGAGCCCTGTTCTGCGAGTTAGAATGTAACGAAGATATATGATATGTTCCAACAACGTTCGTTGAACACTCTCGATAGTCTACTGTCGGTATACACTTTGTTTAGGAATAAGTAGTACTTTATTCATTTTACGTAGAAATGTATTGTTTGGTTAGAGAGATTGCTTTCGGAGTCCACGGTGATACTGTAACTGGGTTCGAATCTTACGAAATTATTATCTCTTACACTGATGATGCGTAAGCTTGAAACGCCGTGTATGTAGGTTAAAATTATTTTATATTTACTTATTTAAATATCAAATACATATATATATATATATACATATATATTTATATATATATATATATTGATTTTCGAAAAGCTAACGGTTTACGAGATATTGTGAAGACACATATTGATTTTGTTAATGTTATTGGTTAGGACAGCGAAATAAAAATCATGAAATTCTATAAATATAAAAGCAAAACCATAAAATAATTGACAAGAAATAAAGAATTCGTCGAAATTGAATGTGAGAGAAAAATGCTATTTGTATCAGGTTTAAAGACTTAAACTGTTCAGGTCATAGGATTACATTCTTCAAAATCATTCTTTGCTTGTCAAAAACAGGAATCACGTAAAATGGAAATTATATTTTGGAATGAAGCAGACAGGCTAAAAATAAATCGAATACCAGTAACACATTTATTTATTTATATATATATATATATATATATATATATATATATATATATATATATTGACGGTTTTAAAAATCGTTTCAAGATTTGGGTTCAACGCCTTTGGGGTGTGAGTTTAAGCCGTATTTCAACCTTGTATCTGAAATTTTTCATGCCTTTTGGCTTGCCTTTTTTCAATATATTTACTTAACTTTACTCGTCTTCCTTCCTTCAGTTTTTGGATTAATATATTATTCTATCACTATTACATGAACAATTTCTTTGGTGATTAGCGATGTTAAACTAAAAACTATATATATTTTGTACTGAGTTGTGAATGATAACGTACACAAGAGAAAATAAACGACAGTTTTAATTGTAAGATGAGGAAAAAAGTATTCGTCGCAAGCAGAAAATTACGAAATTGAAAATATAAATAAATAAATGTTATGATTATAGAATGTTTACTTTGCCCATTCGAATCTAAGTAATATCTATATATGCTCTGTTGCTTGAAATATAACCTCATTTAACTTGCAATTGGAAACAACGGAGTTTACTATCGCATATAGCGCGACTCCGTGAATAGATTTTGATACCCACAAAGTTCACTTAAAATCAGGTTTTTGTACATTAGAATGTATTTTTTGCATGACAACTAACAAATTAACGTAGATTAGCCCTTCCTTTTTTGAAGTTGGTTGATATTATCTAAATAGTTCAGTTTTGTATAAGGTTGTCGAAAATTTGAATAACCAATCCTCTTGTATGGGTCGCATTTAATATAAATAATACAGATTAATTAGCGTTTTTAATTCTGTTTTTTTTTGTCATATTGGCCAGAGTGAGATTTTAATTATTATCATATTGGTAAATTCTACAACATTTATGAAGAACGTGTTAAGTCAATGTGTATGCTGAAAAATCCGCGAATTTGTGAATCTGCAAATGGTTAGCCTGCGAATAGCGGTTGTTCACTGTCATATATATATATATATATATATATATATATATATATATATATATATATATATATATATATATATATATATATATATACATTTAAAAGAATACGTAGAAATATCTCTAAAGCCCTTTAGACTATCATCTCGTCAGGAGAAAATCGATAGTTTTAATTAATAATAACGTCGAAAGAAAGAGCAAAATAGGGAAATTGAGTGTGCCAAAATTAACGATAAAGCGATTAAAATTCAATTTAATGATTTCGTTAAAAGTCGATTAAAAGGCACTACGTTTGGGGATAAATAAAAAAAATTAAAAAATTGGGAAGGAGTTCAAAGTTCCCCAAGCGATGTTACAAATTCCTTCTGCCGGCACAAGAGAGGTTTTCGAATAGCAATAGAGACATATTCCAATATTTTCAAATGGTTCTTGGAATCTGCTCGATACAAGACCTCAAAACGGTCTATTTTATAGCCACCGGCAGAGCTAGGGTTTTCAACCAAATGCTGGCCAATAGAGAGATTTCCGCGTATTCTTTTTAAATGTAATTATAAGTTTTGTACCTCAAAACATTTATATATATATATATATATATATATATATATATATATATATATATATATATATATATATATATATAACTGGCATGCATGAGTATCACTACTCTATAGTTTTTAACTATGCTCACAATACCATACTATTTTATTTGCTTTTACTGACTCACCCTTTCCTTTGTCACCTAATAGAGTCAGACGATGTTGAAATGATTAAAATCACTATGAATTTGTGTCGTATACGAAGGATCTAAATTAAGGGTTTCTCTTCCATGGAGCACTTATAGTTGCGGGCACATACATATTCGGCATGTTGTGGATAACTTAGTAATGTGTGAAAATGACAAACGGAAAACAGGTTAAAATGCAGTAGAAAAACAAAAACAAGAGATTTGACTGGTTTCGTTCGTGTTAGCGAACGTCTTCAGAAAAAGTAGAGATATGGAAACAATTTTATTTTGAAATCATACACATGGGAGAAGGAAAAGATGATCCGATTGGATCATATGAGAAGACTTTTAGTGACAGTGAAATATGATTTGACAAGTTAGTGGCATATTCTAATTAAATATTTAAATTTATTTTCGCTTTCTTTCTTACTTTCACATCACTGAGCTAGTATAGGGGAGGCGGTAGGTGGAGGGGGTAAAGGCGATAAGAGGAAAGAAGACAGAGAAACTAGCCAGGACAAACACACAGAGTGGAATATATATATATATATATATATATATATATATATATATATATATATATATATATATATATATATATATATATATAAAAGCATGCATGTGAATATGTAACTTAGTAATGTAGGACCACTTGAATTTTCTTCCTCGGAAAATGTTATACAAATGATTTTAATTTCATAAAAATAGGATACGATTTTTATTTTAAAGGAGGTTCAGATTCCATGGCTCCTTGGGTTAAGAGGACACTTAAAGATTCGGGGCCACGTACATTGCTTTTCTTAGAAAATGTCATATATATTATTAAAATTAAATAGAAGAATGATACATATGGAGTGTTAAGTAGGCTAAGCATACAATTTGAGATAAGGGTTACTACCATTGTCTAACAAAGTAATGTTTACATGAGAATACACTTTTCGATTTTTTGTTAATTCTCTGACCTTTCTTTCTACACAAAAATCAACAACCATAATTATTTATATTTTAGAAAATATTACCCGTAGAAAGCATTGCCATAAAAAACATAACTCCGAGACAGCATTACTTTTAGAAAAGCTTTCTCTAAGAAGGAAATGTTACAGTGAGAGTGGAGACATTACTCTTAGTATCATAACTCTAAGTAGGAAGTTCCACAATGAGAACAGTACACAAACTTTGAGTTATATATATATATATATATATATATATATATATATATATATATATATATATATATATATATATATATAAAGTTAGTGGAATAGAACTCAAGCAGAGGGCTCGATTATCAAAAAAGAAAGAGCCTAATATTTATTTATGTATATCCTTGAGGCTGAAGAGAGTCCGGTAAAAAGGCTATGTTATGTCCCCTGTGTTAAGATTTGAAACTGACGGTACCGATGTTGTTTTGATATTCTGTAATATCTATATTGTTATGAACCCCTTTGATTCGATTAATATTGAGCCCTGTTTGGGGAAGTAAAAATTTGACTGCCACTTAGTATAAGGACTATTCCGACAACGTTCGTAGAATCTTTAGTCAGTAACATTGCTCTTAGAAAAAATACTCTTAGATAACATTGCCCAAAGAAAACATTGCTATTAGCAAACATTGCTCTAAGAAAACATTACTTATAGAAAATATAGCTCTAAGAATACATTTCTCATTAAAAATACTATTAAAAACCATTTCTATTAGCCACATAGCTTCTAGAAAACTTTTGTTACATCACTATAGAAACCTTTACTAGTAGATGGAAATTTAACAGTAAGAGTTGGAATATAAATTTTAGAAAACATTGCTCTTAGGCTGTGAACACAATTGACTACGAGCCACTGCGTGCTTGTACCTATTTCGAAAGAAAATAAAAAGGAGAAACAAGGTTTTGGTTTTTAGAAAAATCAGATAGAGTATTACGATGGCATGACGTGACCAGCCGATAGATCGGAAGGGGCCTCTCGGACATCCCACCAAGCAGAAGTAGGGGTCGAAGTTGATTGTTGCAAGTCACCAGGCTACGGACTTCTAAGCCACTATAATCCAGTCCTAAGCCATGAGGTTCCAGTCGACGAATTCGTGGCTCCTCCGACAGGGGTGGCTATTAAATGTACTGTTGTTATTATAATATATTTCTATAATAATTAAGTGCAGTTTCTCCTGTGATTTTTCTAATTGTTTTAAAGATTTTAGTGCATGTTCATTGTAATTAAGCAGATGTTGCAAATGCGTTGTTTTATAAATGGCTATGCACTGTAACTTTGCAAATACAGTTTTATCCATGGTTTACTGTTTTTTCTCTGTTTGAATGATTAAAATCTCTGTCAGAGCCATTACTTTTCTATGATTTTATCATGATTTTATATCAATAGTATTATTGTTATGATTTCTATTATTGGTTTTTCTATTATTATAATAATAATAATAATTATTATTATTATTATTATTATTATTATTATTATTATTATTATTATTATTATTATTAATCACTAGAAGTTATCACACAAGGCATCATCGGTGATTGCTCACCGACAACAACCGGTGGTGTTCTCTGGAGCTTGAGTGACAGCAAGCCTCACAAGATTCCTAGTATTCTCCACAAATGATCCTGCGGTATCACAACAGTCGCCTACCATTGCGTTCTAGCTGGCAACGACTATTGGTCTCCTCGCGGATTTGGGTGGCAATACGACTCCCCAAAGTACCAGTACTCTCCGTATTCTTCCAATGGATGTCTAGTCACTACCCTCCCTCCTCCGTCTCCCTCCTCTTTTACTTTTTACGACATTTTCGTGCGACATTAGCCGAGGCTGCTACTATCACATTTTGGGGTTGCAGTTTATGAGATTTCTTTCAGTTTCTGTTCGTTGGTTCGTGCGGTGGTGTTATTCACGTGCTTTTGCCTCCTACCTATTGAAACTCTCATGTGGTTGGTTACCATTCGTAACTTATGCGGGTTGATTTCCTCATTTGAGAACTTTCCTTAAGATTGCAGCTGGTTTGATCATCGCCGTTCTTTGTACGGTCTCAGTGTTCCATTTGATTCCAATTTCTCCCAGTCATGTCTCCAGTTTTTTTCGAACTGTACCTACAGTTCCTACGATTATTCGTATTATTTTGACTTTCTTCATGTTCCGTATCCTTTCAGTTCTCTGTCAAGTTCCGTGTATTTGCTTTGTGTTTTCCTTCTCTTCGATCTAAAAGCTGTGGTCCGCTGGAACGGCGAAGTGTACAATTTAGCAGGATGTTTCTTTCTTGTCGCTTGTATGCGTTTATCTGTTGGTACATCATGTCTCAGAGGATGTAGTGCTTTTCGTTTTCTAGTACTGTCTATGATTTATGGTTGTACCATTTGTATTCGTGTTCTAGATTCACTCGTTTGCACAGTTTCCAGTGTACTGCTTTCCCCACACAGTCATGTCTGTTCTTGTATTCTGTGGTGGCTTGTTTGCTGTATTCACTTATATGATGTACTGTTTCGTCTCTTTTCCGACACAGTCTGCATTTACTGTTTTCCTAGGTGTTATCTTTTTAGTTTTAATGTAATTTGTTCTAATCACATTATTCTGTGCAGCCATCCATAAAGATTTCATTTTCCTATTCAAGTGTACTTTTTTTACCATGCCCAAACTATTATCGTTGGCTTATTATCTTAGTTTTATTAAGCGCCTATGTAGTTATTTTTCATCACACTTTTCTTCTCTTGTTGTTTAGTTTCTGGTGTCGGTGCATATCTAGTTGTTCATTAGAACGGTGTTTCTTGCTGCGGTGATTATCCTTTTTGTGTATTTGATTATGTATTTCTCCAGCTCCTTGGTGTATCTTCCACACAATCTTCTATACTAACCAGTCCCTTTTCCACCCTCGTTTTTTTCATGTATAGTTTGTCCGTATCGTGTCTATATGTAGTGGCTTACCATGATCATTAATGTTCTAGTCTTCTGATCAAGGTGGCTGAGTTATTCTTTAGTCCAGCCTATGAATGGCCTAGAATATATTATTAGTACAACTGCACAAGTGTTTACTCCTTTTACTAGATTTCCGCTATATAATGTTGATTCTAAGAGTTTTCTTGTTCTTCGTAAATATTTTTTTCCAATTTTTGCAGTATATTTCATGGCTTCTGGTTCCGGAACTCTCAAATATTTATAGCTTTCCTGTTCGCATACCGCCTTTATCTCCTTTGGGTTCGGCAGTTCCATGCCCGCTATCTTCTCGGGTTGTCCCCTTTTCATCTGGAGAAGTGCACGTTTTCCCATTCCGAATTCCATTTCAGTGTTATGACTGAAGATTCAGGTCGTATTTATCAGCTTTTCCAGTTCCTTTTTGCAAATAGTTTCAGGTCGTCTATGTATAAAAGTCGGTTTATTCTTTGTTCGGTGTCGGCAAACTTGTATCCAGCATCAAATTGTATGAGTATGTAGTTGAGTGGCATCAAAGCTTTGATAAATAATAGTGTTGATAAGAACTCGCTTTGTTTTATCTTTATTTTATATTATCTCTGTATTTTATCTCAATCAGGTGCTTATTATTATTATTATTATTATTATTATTATTATTATTATTATTATTATTGTTGTTGTTATTAATAAGCTGATTATTATTAGTATTGTGTAGTTACAAAGAGGTCTTACACAGGCCATGAGCAGTGATTGCTTACTGATAATAACCGGTGGTGTTTCCTGGATTCTTAGTGACAACAAGTCTCTCCCGATCTCCAGTTCTCTCCATCTCTTTGGTCTCCTTTTGTATTTTGGTGTTAATAAGCATCCCTAAAGTTTAAGTACGTTCTGTACCCGTTGTCTACGATTCTGACTTGGACAGCGAAGAACCTACCCATTTCTGATCCCCCGGGCGCTGTTCGCTACCGGTAAAACTGAATATCCGATCAATTATATATTTTAGAAATCATTTGAATCGTTTACGATTGTCATGATTAGATGTGCTCGTTACGTCTGCGATACGGACAATAACCACCCGACGAGATATTAATACTACATGTTTAGTGCTGTTTATTTATGAACTATCATCTTTATCCTGACGACTATTTTGTGTGGTACTATTAAACTGTGTTATTTGCACTTACTATTTTGTTATAGTTTAAATTCTCTCATATTCGAGTGGTATTATTATCATTGTTATTAGTAGTAGTAGTGATAACATAGTAGTACTACTACTAGTAAGAATCTGACACGAATGCATGTTGCAATGATAGTTAACACATTTGAGTATCCCTTTAGACACCTCCAGTCACTGATAAAGATATACCCTCCTTCAATATCAAGCCAGCACATAGCGATTAATCCACTCAAATATAGACTCCCATGAGTAAAAATTGATACAAATATACAACACTTTAAATAAATAAACAAACACACAATAAGTAAAAATGAAACAAAACATCCCACCCAGAACATAACCCATTCACCGGCCAATACCGCTGCACAGTTATACCTAAAAATAAACATACCTATTAAGCAACATCAATCATAAATAAATCAATTATTTCAAAAGAACTTCATTACTATTAATATATTACCCTGACCCATCAACTCGTTGTTTATAAAAAAATGACGGTTAAAGAAGAATGCAAAAGCAATTCGTCTATGTTGTTTTCATTTCAGGTTGCTGAAGATCACTTATGGGGCTATAGACGACTTTTAAATTTGAAATAACCAGCCCATCTGAATATATATATATATATATATATATATATATATATATATATATATATATATATATATATATATTTAGATATATAATTATATATATATATATATATATTTATGAATTACTTAAACAATATTACAGTCCTACGTAAAAAATAAAGTAAGATGTAATATTGTTCATGCAATTTTATAAATGCTCTACTTAGTATGAAACACTTTTGAAAATAGTGGTTTCATGTTCATTTTGTCAAGGAATTTGAGCTTGATAAATATATATACATATATATATATATATACATGAGTATCAATATTAGTTTATCTACGTACGTATACTTTTAATTGTTCCTTGGTCATCAGTGTAAATATTATTATTCAATCCAGTCGAAAAATTGAAACTTCAGTACATAAGTAACGTTTTAAACAAAAATTACAATGCCTTAACTTACGCGATACAGTGAACAACAACATGAATCGATACAAGTTGTAAACATATAACGCCAAGCTGGCCTCATAGGCAGTCGACATCAAAAGTATTCAACCAATATTAAAAAAATGCATTAAAACTATGATTTGGCGGCTGTGTTTATAATTCTCATTAAAGTACCAATCCAAATGTTAGGGGGCAGAAAATAATATATATATATATATATATATATATATATATATATATATATATATGCATATGAATACTTATATATATATATATATATATATACATATATATATATGCATAACCATATATATACATATATGCATATACATATATATATATACATATATGCACACACACACATACACATATATATGTATAGGTGCACATACATATATATACATATATGCACACACACATACACATATATATATATATATATAGGTGCACATACATATATATACATATAAATATATGTAGATATATGTGCATAATTTCAGGCATTTACATCAACATCGAAAGGGTCGATCATATTCTAAGTTTGATGACAGCTGTGAGCCAGAAACATGTGCCCATTGATTATTTCATGTATTATAACATTAATAAATATATATTAACTAAAATACGTCCTATAAAGTTAACGGCGACTAATGATGCAATTATTCTCTTAATCTCGTAGGAAGGGAAACAATCGAAATAGCAGTAAGTAAAAAAATCAACGAACGCTACAACAACCCAGAAAAACAAAACAATTACATAAACAGTATATATATATATATATATATATATATATATATATATATATATATATATATATATATATGTTGGGGGTGTAGGATAGCTAGAGACAGGATACATTAAATAACCTAAAGAGGTTGAGTCTTAATTATCAATCATTTTACCTGATATACACACATATAATGAGTTAATGGA
Organism: Sepiola atlantica; assembly: GCA_963556195.1. Taxonomy (NCBI): domain Eukaryota; kingdom Metazoa; phylum Mollusca; class Cephalopoda; order Sepiida; family Sepiolidae; genus Sepiola; species Sepiola atlantica. Next base: position 153,404,028 of record OY744519.1, read on the forward strand.
CAATTAATTAATACGTGTTTTCTTACCCTTCTGCAGATTGGTTTCGAAAAGCCAGCGTACTGGGTCAAGTGCACTATTGACTACAAGAAAATGTTTGAGCAAGTCTGTAGGATTCCCCATTAGAAGCATCCAAGGTGATTAGCAATAAACGAACCCCTTCCCAGAGAGAAAGTATAGCTTGGTGGCATCTCCAAACACTAAACGAAACCATACCTCAGCCTGAATGCACCCAAACAACTGTCGGACTTATTTCCAAGGATATGTCACGGACTGCTACGAACAACGCCTTCCTTAGCTGTCCTAGTTAAAGCCGGTGTATATGTTTCCACATGTGCGTGGAATGGAAGATATTTCTTGATCCTAATCTTTTCTGTAAGTTGATTGTCTTTTTGGTCAAGAAAAAGTTAAGTATTGGTTCTGATACTAGATCTCGTCTTTTCCGTCCTCGGTCTGTGAAGTAGAAATCTTTTTTGACTGGAGTAAATTAAAACATTATGTTTTTAATCCATCTCGTCGATTTAAACACTCTTTTTTAAGGAAAGCATCACGAGTGTTTCCCTGTTACTTTCATTTACTGCCACTAACCTCATGAACACCGGGAACTATTTAAGAAAATACATTTTTCTATAGTCAACATTTTGTTGCGTATTACTCTCTAGCTTTTAATTTCTTTTTTGATAAGCTGGTGAACTACATTCTACACACTCTATTTCATTCTTTCCTTAACTCATTTTATCTCTTTCTCTCTCTATTTCTCTCGAAAGAAGGAGAGTGAGTAATAATGGGAGAGTAAGAGAAAGAGAAAGACAGTGATATAACTCATTGAAATAAATAACGATAATGGTTGACATTAAGCGTAACCAATTCGTACTTTGCCCACAGAGTCAGTCAATCAGTTAGCGGGTCATACTTAGAGACATATGTTCTGATTCATAACCTCAGTTAATTTATCTGCTAAAACTTAACCTTGCCCATTACAACTCAGAAACAGGAAGGCAAACTGACTCCTAACCGTCACGTGGTCTAGAATTCATCTTGAGAATCGCACCAACCCTGCCTATCATGGCGTAACCCTGGACCATACACTCTCCTTCAAGATAAATATAGACACAACAAAAACAGTGATCTATCGGAACAATATTCTACAGAAAACTGATTATTCCAAGCACACACACCAAGATGTACTGCGTTGGTCGGGTGCTATTCATGTGCGGAGGATGCGTGCCCTATTTGAGACAAATCAACGCATGCCTACAACATCGGCGGCTTTCTCACTGGCTTCCTGAAGCCTACCAAACACAACAATATGCATCTCATCACTGGTATTTCCCAGTCAGATATGAGACAAGAAATCACAAAAGTTACTAGTGATAAACACCATCTCTCTCACAGACGTGTAAAACATCTTCGTCAGCCATGTCGAACGCATAACAACATCTCAGGAAGATACCAAACTACAACTGTGGATCGGAGGGATAGAGTATGACTTGCCTCGTACGTATATGGGTATCTCTCCTTCTAAAGCACTTTCTCGTGGTTCAGAATCATGCTAGGTCTAGTAGAAAACACTCAACCGCCTGAGAACTAACGTAGTGCAATAAAAGTTATAAGTGGATAGGACTACAAAACCGACTCAACGATCTGCGAATATAAAAAAGAGGACCACATGCGCTAGAGACATGCAAAGAAGAAGCTCTGATTCGGTCCCCAAAGAGGTTAGACATTTAAAATTACAATATTGTTTGGCTTAACTTATATTTTTTCCTTAATCTACCTAATTTACCAAAAACAAGGATCCTGAGCAACGCCGGGTAGCAGTGCTATTCTTTTTTCATGAAGCCGTGTTAACGTGTGAGTTATTGATGAGTTCAGCCTCAGTATATTTTATTCTGTACGAACGCACCGAGTAAATATATAAAATCGATCTAATAATGTTGTCTACGATTTTGACTTGGACAGCGAAGAACCCACCTATTTCTGATCCCCCGGGCGCTGTCAGCTACCGGCAAAATTGAATATCCGATCAATTAAATGCATATTTTAGAAATCATTTGAATCGTTCACGAGTGTCATCATTAGATGTGCTCGCTACGTCTGCGATACGGACAATAACCAGCCGACGAGATATTAGTATTATTGTTATGTTTTCACGTAGAGCCGTGTGTATGAACACTTAACACCTATGTCATCGTCCTCAAGCTTAGGTTATTGCTTTTGTGTCGATACAAAACTACTCGGACACCAATATTAATTAATAAAGAGGTGTTCTTGAACAGTCACAATAGATAATTCTATCATTATTAGTATTTTTCTTATTAGAGTACTCACTGCTAATTTGGTATTTCATTTTGTCATTGTATCATGAATTTTTCAGTGCATTATTTTAGAAGTCACAATCCGTATTAATATTTGTCTTTTAAGTGATATTCTCTTTTCCTATTAATGCTGGTGTACTTCAGGACTATATTCTAGGCTCAACACTGTTTCTTCTCTATTTAAATTATTCTTGAGAGAATATTGTTCAGAAACTTAACATATATGCTGATGATACCACTTTCTATTCTGGTGTTGCTGTTTTGTCCATCTCTCTCGGATCAGTCGAAATATGCAGCTGATCTAGAAGTTGACCTGGGTTAAGTTGATGATTGGGGTACGAAATGGCTGGTTTCATTTGATTCAGTTAAGACTCAGGTCGTGTTTTTCAATCGTAGACGTGCCACTTTTCTTCCTTAGATTTTCATGGATGACTTTTCCCTTGAGGAGAAATGGACTCTGAAACTTCTTGGTATTTCTCTCTCATCAAATATTTCTTCAAGTTCATATATTGGATCCATTACTATTTCTGCCTCTCGTAAAGTCGATTCGTGCGTTATGCCTAAGGTATTGTACATTCCAAAGGATGTAATTTTTATTAAGTATACACATAGTATAGAAATAAATGTCCCCAAGGAACGTACTCAACTAAATACATTATCGTAAAGTCGTTTTTCTCTATCGCTCATCCACTTTCTCACACCTGAGGCTATTTTATATCTCTATAAATCTACTATCAGGTTATGTATGGAGTACTGTTGTCACCTTTGGGCTGGTGAATCTCTGGCTCATGGCTTGATAAGTTGCAGCAACGTATCTGTATTTTTATTGCCCCTACTCTTTCCTTTTCCATGAACCCTCTTTGCCCATAGGCGTTATGTTGCTAGTTTCAGTCTTTTCTGTAAATACTACTATGGCATGTTGTCTCCAGAATTATATGAATTATGTGTACTTTTTACCAGCTCGTTTTACTCGTTGGTCTAGTTTTCTCCATCAATTCGCTGCTTTGATACCTCATAGTAATACAGATTCCTATTTCAGTAGCTTTTTCCAAGAATCGCAGGCTTGTGGAACTCCCTTACTGTTGACTGTATTGCTCCTCCCAATAACTATTGCATTTTCAAAAGTAAGGTCAATACGCATACCATTTATATGCAATACCTATATTTGTCCTTCTCAGCTCCTTACATCAAGAGGAGGCATGCCTTGTCTGGAGTGATTTCACTTTAAAATATATTTGAAATGTTAGGAAATATAGAGTTGGTTAATGATCGTGGGTGCTTAGAGTTTTTATGCACATAGAATACTGTTTAGTTAGGTTTGTGAAAGGGTACAAAAGTGTTTTTAATAAGGTTAAAGGTTACATCTAGAAAACTTACAACCTTTTGGTTGATGTCTGTTGTTAATTTAAATGCTAATTTATTGAATAGTGCATGCAATTATTTTCCTTTTTTACATATTAGACACTTTTATATGATAGTATAGTAAATATGCATCATCTCTGTATAGATATCCATCAAGCGGCTGGTACTGTCTCTATATCTAGTTTTGCCAGAATAGTCCCACCTAGTATATCACCTGTGTATCGTTAGTCAAACCTGTATGTAAGTGTAGTCGGCGGTGTTGTTCCTGTTTAATATTTGTTATCAAAATCGATCATCCATTTCGATAAGAAATATTCTGCTAGGAACTGCTAGTGCTAAAAAGTGTTTTTTTATTGTGTTTACAGATAGTAAACTTTTATTGTGTTTACAGATAGCAACGCTGAACAAGCGAAGTAAAATGATCACATATATACTAATAGCTATTAGAGAGCTTTTGAATTAATAAAGACTAAGAGAGGGAGAGAAGAATACATATATCGCTAAGAGATAGATAGTTGACGTGCTCAGTTAAGTAATAATTTAGGCTAATTTAAATAATTCAAACATATATGTTTCAAACGTAACTCAATCAATCAAAGTAGGTATATTTAGCATGCATGTAGTGTGATTGAAGCAACAGATAGACAGATAACTTTCGTTATCATGGGAACAAAATAGACAGACAGACTAAGAGATACTATTAATAAGTTCTATCCTTATTTTAAGTCACTGTAATGTAATAGTTATTTCGAATATCTTATGTAAGTTAATAATAATGTATTACTAATATAAAAAGTTGATTGGCAAGTAACCTTGTTTTAGTAAGTACTTACAGCACCTTATATTCCAAAATGATTCCACCCATAGAACAAACAGTTTTCCTTAAACCTAACCAAACTTGCAATCAGCGATTGCTCACCACCTGGTATAATATTCAATCAATCAATTTTATTCGGGGGTGACCGTGGCATAGTGGTTAACGACTGAACACCTGAGGGTGTCAAGTTTGAGTTTAGGTCGTTCCACATCAATAATTTCACTTAAAATGTGCGCAATTTTAACTTTGTCTGTACAGTAAGTACCCAATACATTTCGAGAAAAGATTCTAAGTACAAAAATATCGGGGAAACCAATGTCAACAATAGAATCATCTGATGTATACGAAATGAATTAATGAAATCAATTTTATTTGAAGAAAATACAAAAGTGCAGCAAGCTATGTAAATAGACAGAAAGTTATTGCGTTTATATGCGGTATACATATTTATGCAAGGCGAACGTAAACGTTGATGTAGAAGGCGTCACCATAGAAAGCTGTAATAATATTGACAGAAAATCCTGTCTTTCTTCTGTTGAGACAAAATCGACGATGTTGTTAGGTTTAGGAACTCCTCTAAACGTAGATGTATATGATTATTCTATATGTCAGGATTTTGTAGCCTAGCATCATTTGCTGCTTAAGTGATGACAATGTATTCTTTGAAGATGCTATTTAACGGTAAACGTTGTGAATCACGTCCCCATCTTGGTTGCCCAGGTGTATATAACATATTTGTGAATATAAAGTATTGTTGCTTGGACAACATACTAAAGAATGGACTACACATTACATTCGTTGTTTTTGGCCTAAGCTAGAGTGGCTTCCTTTGACCTTATACAAATAAAGAGAAGTTCTATGTTTAATATGCATCATTCCCTTACTCGTCTTATTACATTTACACATACACTAACTATGGGTCACCAAAATGGTCTCCTTCTAGAGTGGTGGCATTGCAATCCCACTTTCGTGACGACATGTGGCGATACGATTTCCCTAATAAAAAGGGATACACAAGCTCTCACGTCCTCTTTCTAACTTAGGGCGTACTGCTGCTAACATTAGTCAAACTGTATCAGTCTCCGTCTTGGTTTGACAGATGCTTTGTACGAACCCATCACACACATGTACACTATGCTGGCACGTAAGACTTTTCTCTACTCACACGCATACGTACACATGTTTGCACATATACTTTGTGTACTCATTTCTTATTCAGACTTTCTCTATACATTCTAAATTGACACAATTTCATAGCAAAGCAAGTCGGGTTCACACACGATAAATGTTTTTTTTAACTTCTATATTGTCTTCGAGTTGTTACTTTGTCTTTCATGTTGCATGCTTGTATTCTGCACACATAAACATATACAGAGTATCGACACTCTTAAATTACCTCAGCTTTAAATAATTATAGATTGATAATTATACATATGTTCAGCGATAAAATGTTATTTCAAACATTATGATTGCATTCTCTTTGGTTTCATAGCTTTAATCAGAGTGTAGCATCTGTTTCAATGGATGCTACTCTCCGTAGACCGGTATCGTCTTGGCTCTCGGACCTTTATCCCCCCCCGTATGAGGTAGTTTCTTATGCAGTTCTGGCACGTAAACCATCCTAAATTTTGTCTTCGAACCCTGAGGCGCTCCTACCAAGGAATGCCAACGGGAAGCTCCATGCATAGTTTGTATGCAAAGATGGGCTTCTTCTAGAGTGCTGGCACTGCACTCCCACTTTCTCTGACCTTGTACCACATCTTACGCTTGTGGGAAATATCTGAATACGAAAACATATCCGACAAACGGAGTTTTTTTATCGATATCCCTGCGCACCCTTATATATATATATATATATATATATATATATATATATATTTCTATTAACTTATAAAGATTTTTTCTAGATTCTTTCGACCAATCCTTTTTAACTGAAGTTTTTTTTCTGCCAACTTACATCACGTGGTACATCAGTTCATATTATATATCTTATAGAATTGATCGCTGATAAAATACGAAAGTCTTCAAAATATACACAATAATTGCCGCTCCTTACTATTCTATTATATATAGGTTTATTAATTACTTTTTTTCGGTTTTAATTTATTTATGTTTTTATTTACATATTTTCCAAAGTATACTGAGTTTACATATTTCACAAACTATTTGATGTTTTTCTTTTCTAAAGTTGGTATTTCATGCGTATGTTTTATGAAACATTTTCAAATATCAGCCTACATACATATTGAAATCAACACACATGTTTTCTAAGATATTGTTCAGCCATTTATCCTTTGGGAATATGAAATAAAATTAAGCAGATTTTCTTTACTGGGGGGGGGGGGCACCGCTTATGAAGGGCCGGTCACTACTCGATGATAAGGGTTTAAAGGCTTTTCGGTAGGATGATGATCGCCGTCACGAAATGATTGGACACAATGGGTGGAATGGGAAGAACATTACTTAAGTAGATTTGATTTTCCGAGAAGACAGCTCGACAAGTGTTTGTTTGCATAAGACTTGAAGACGACCATGCTATAGTCAGTTTGGATGCAGACCCGTGATATGTTGTTCCACAGATGGGGTGTACAATGGAAAAGAGTTTGTTCATTAAAGTTTCGACTATTTTTTGTGCATAGAGAGGAAGTGAGCGAAAAAGAGACAGAGATAAAGTAAAGTTCTTTGCTGTGGTTGTAACCAGACGAGTTTTTGTAATTTTTTACATGAGGAGATGCGGGTATTCGAGCTCAGTTGAACACCTTCCATGAACATATCCATACAGTGGAGAATAGCTAGCAATATATTCTCTGCATGAAATAGTTTGTTGGGACGAGAATAAATTATTTCCCACCATATTATATATATATATATATATATATATATATATATATATATATATATATATATATATATATATATTTCTTTTAACATAGAAAGATTTTTCTGGAGTCTTTCTTTTTTGTCCATAGAGAGGACGTGAGCGAGAAAGAGACAGAGAGAAAGAAAAGTTCTTTGCTGTGGTTGTAACCAGACGAGTTTTTGTAATTTTTTACAAGGGAAGATGCAGGTATTCGAGCTTAGTTGAGCACCTTCCATGAACATATCCATACAGTGGAGAATAGCTAGCAATATATTCTCTGCATGAAATAGTTTGTTGGGACGAGAATAAATTATTTCCCACCATATTAGTCGCAGTTCCTACCAACTTAGGGGTTTCCCCGCTTTATCTGGAAATGTTGTATAAATCTAGCAAATAAAATATGGATTTAGTCGCTAGCCTTTTTCTTTTGTATTTAATGTGGATATTTACTTTTCACGCAGACAACCGTAATTACAAATGTTAGTTAATTTAGTTTCTGTATTCATTTGGCTTATTCATTTTTTGTTTTAATTCATGTAATTTTATTTTCTATAATTACCCACCGTGGAATAAGTTTATTTCTTTTTAGCAATCAATCTGATTCTTTGAGAACATTTTTTGCAAGAAAAAATATCTTACTATCCTGTTTAATAATATGTTAAGACAATCTTTACCTAGAAAGTAATCACAAAGATCACAGGCTATTTTTATTTGTTTAAATTATATTCTCCCCATTGACGTAACAAGCTATTATGCATTAGCCATATTCATAGTGGGGGGTGCAACCAGATGAGCGTTCACATTAAATTCAAATTTCTGCACGTTGGTACAATCAAGGAAATAGAAAGTATAAAAGGAAATTCAAAAGTAAGCAGTTCACAAAAAAATAGCTTCTAGTAGAAAGTTTTCCGATTTCTGCAGACCTGTAAAATGAAGAGGTGGGGTTTTGCTGCTCCTCGGGTGGGTTTACGTTGAGAAGATACAAGTACAAAAATTGGGTTGAAATACATTCTATTTAAGCACATATATGAAGCATTGCGGCGATAATACAATGTCTTAAGTTTGGTAGACAGCGTTGGACTCGTTTGATTAGAGGCTCTGTTTGGATCCTGTCTAAAAGGAAGAGACTAGTGATTGGTGCATCGGACTATATGTGACAAGAATACTTCATGAAAAGGCGAATAGCGATTTGGTACATATATGGGATACAGGCAATTGTGAAAAGTTTGCTAGACTTGGCATTATCTTCTATATATTTGTTTCTAATTCATGTTACCTGTTAATGTTAGGCTGAGTAGGTTGAATGTTGGACTCTCAGGAAGGGTAATATTTTCCATGCCAATCGGTTGTTTGAAAGGTTTCTGATTATTGTTAAAGAAAGAAGGTGTGTCTTAGTAGCATTAAATGTTACTATCAATTGCCCCATTCCACTATTACTGCACATCTGATCCGCGGGGATTGCAGCTTAAATATTAGTAAGCTCTCTGGCTTTGAATTTTCTGAAATGTAAGAGTGGTAATATCTAATGGAGGTAAATGATATTAATAAATGCAATGCAGGATCATTGGATAGCAACTCTGTTCGACTAAACACTTGCATTACCTGATATTCTCAAATTTTCACACACATTGGTACTGACGGGAATCAACATTGCCTACCTTCGGGGATCGCACGGGGCTGTATAGCGTGTGGAAAAAGAAACTTTATAATATGTTGAATGCAATATGGGGACTAGCATTCACCACGATCCTCTTAAGCCGCTTGGTAACCGCATCAACTGATTATGCAGGTAACTCATTGTTAATACTAATACGTCACTGATTATAAAAGAAAACCCTTTAAGAATAAGGGTAAATAAGATGACTAACTGTATAATATGAGAAGTTTTCCATTTTGCCAGAAACGTCGTTCATGGTAAGTAAATACTTACGTATTTTGTGCTGTTTTGAGTTGATTTAAAATACTCTCATAGTAATCATCATTATTTAACTAAAATAATTACTTGAAAAATCAGTGGATGTTGTTTCCAAATGGTTTGAGAAGCTCGTGGCAAATGCTGCATCTCATATTAAAAAGAATACTCTTGCTATGCGCTTTCTTATATTCTTGTAAGAATTTTATTTCAGTAATACATTAAAAGCACTTAACTATAGGGGGTTACTTTCTACAAGCCCTGAATAAGTATTTTAACATATTGAACTTAATGAAAGTTTATTTTCTCGCAAAAGAAATAAAAGTTAATTGTTGAAAGCCTATCAAATGTGACAGTATTCAACAAGCATTGGAGGCCAATTATGCTTTATTGGTTGAAAAAGAAAGGTTGATCTGAAACCCACACGAATCAAAAATATTCTTTCAGCTTCAGGTGCGAAATGTCTACAGGACAGAAGTGCAGACGTGTCTTTATAGCCTACAGAGGTAAAATGTCACCCTTTTCACTTAACTTCGATGATGGCAGAGGGATTTATAGGTGCGTGAAAGTAGATTCAGTGAGACGGAGAATAAAAAAAAACGAGAATACATTTGGTAAATGTATCCTTGCATTTTATTATTCTCTGTGTAACTAGAATTTTAATTTCAATACGAAATGGACAGAGTACTCTGTCCCGAACGATTCAACACAGAGTCTATAGCACTAAATGTACAAAGAAAAAAACAAACATTGGGCGCTTACTTTCATGAATTTCCTGCGTACGGTTAACGATACTGAAGAAACTAGAAACACCCAAACTGACTTCGATGCATTAATAAATATCATATAGGCAAATGTATTTGTAATAATTAGTGACACAAACGACTACACATCTGCAACAAGAATTCTGGATGGGCCAACATTAAACCCACAAATATATTCTACCACCGACAGGAACTAATCAGCACGAAACAGCAATAAACGCAAAACGTTGATTTGTTTGTATTACTTTTGAACAACCTTGCTAACATACGCAATTACCATGACGTGAGTAGCGAAATAGAAATTGTTTGTACTTTATTACTGAAATAAAAATTATTATGCGAAATAAATATACTAAAGTTCAACCCATAACACTTCATTCTGAATGCAATATCGATCACATCATCTATCAAAAACACTTGCAATCAAATCAACTGAAGTAAAAATGAGCACCAACATTCATAAGACACTCTTGCAATCGCATAAACTGAATACAAAATGGGCAACAACATTCTGAAAACACCTTTACAATCGCATCAACTTAATTAAATATTCGCCCTAGAATTCATCAAACCTTTTTGCAATCACAGCAACGTAATGTAAAATTGGAACAAGCATTCATAAAACACCATTGCGGTTGAATTAATTCAAAGCAATATAGCCACACGCATACATAAAACACCATTGACCTCGCATCAACTAAATGCAATATGGGACCCAGCATTCATCAACCACTGTTGCAATCACATCAACTAAATGCACTATATGTACCAGCATTTTTCAAACACCCTTGCAATCGAATAAACTAAATGGAATATGGAGAATATTAAACACCCTTGCTAGCAAATCAACTGAATTCAAATTGAGACTAGAATTCATCAAACACCCTTGCAATCGCCTGAACTAAATGCAATATAGAAACTATCATACATAAAACACTTTTACAATTAACTGAATGAAATACAGAAACACCCTTGTTATTGCATCAACTGAATGCAAAATGGACCTAGCATTCATAAAACACTTTTGAGCTCGCCTCAACTGAATGCAATCTAGAAATCAGAATACAGAAACAACTTTTGCAATCGCATCAACAGATGCAATATAAGCACCAGCATCCATCAAACACCTTTTAAATCGAATCAACTAAATCCAATAATAGCAGCAGCATTTATCAAACACCCGTGCAATCGTATCAACTGAATGCAATATGGGTACCATTATTTATCAAACACTCTTACAATATAATCAACTGAATGCAATATAGGCACTAACATTCATGAAAACCCCTTGCAATCGCATGAACTGAATTAAATATAGGCATAAGCATTCATCGAACACCATTGCAATTGCATCAACTGAATGCAATAATGACAGCGGCATGAAATAAACACCCTTCCAACTGCATGAACTGAATGCAACATGGGTACTAGCTTTTATCAAACACCCTCTCAATCGGATAAACTGAATGCAATATAAGCACCAGCATTTATAAAACACCTTAGCAATCGTATAAACTGAATGAAATAATAACAGCGGCATTCATCAAACACCATTGGAATCACATCAACTAAAAGCAACAATGGCATCAACATTAATCAAACTTCGTTTGCAATCGAATCAAATGAATGCAATGATAGTAGCAGCATTCATAAAACACTCTTGCAATCGCATCAACTGAATGAAATAAAGGCAGCAGCATTTACTAAATACTTTGCAATCACATCTACTTAATTCAATATAGGTGCCAGCATCCATCAAACACACTTGCAATAGAATCAACTGGATGCAATATGGACCCCAGAATTCATCGAACACACTAGCAATCGAAACAACTGAATGCAATATAAACCCCAGTATTCATCAAACAGCGTCCCAATCGCATCAAGTAACTGCGATATTGGCAACAGCATTCATACGACACCTATTCATTCGCATCAGTTGAACGCAACATAAGCACCAGCATTCCTAAACAACCGTTGCAATCGAATCAATATAAAGCAATATCGGAACCAGGATTCATTAAATACTGTACCAATCGAATAAACTTAATTACATTTAGGAACCAGCATTCAGCAAAAACTCTTTAAATCACATCACCTATAAGAAATACACGAACCATAACTAATTAAACTTCCTTGCAATCGCATCAACAAAACCAATATAAGAACCAACATGAATCAAACACCCTTGCAATCGCTTCAAATAAAAGCAACATAAGGAGTAGCATTTATTAAACAATATTGCAACTGCATCAACTAAAAGCAATATAGCACCAATATTTATTAAACAACATTGCAATCGCATCAACTGAAAGCAATATAGATACTAGCATTCATAAAACACAATTGTAATTACATCTACTGAAGTCTGTATAGGCACCAGCATTCATCAAACACTATTGGAAAAGCATCTACTGAACCGAATATTAGCACCAGCATTAATTATGCACGCTTGCAATTGAATTAACTGAATGCAATATGCGCACTAGAATTCATAAAACACGCTTGCAATCGCATCAACTTAATGAAACATAGGCACTAGTTTTCATCAAACATCCTTGCAATAGCATCAACTTAATGCAATATAGGCACCAGCATACATAACACACCGATGCAATTGCATCAACTGAATGTAATAATGGCAGCAGCATTCATCAAACACCCTTCAACTCCCTATCAACTGAATTAAATAATGACACCAGCATTCATGAAATACAATTGAAATACCATCAACTGAATGCAAAATGAGCACCATTATTCATCAAACAGCTTTTTGCAATCACATCCACTGAATGCAATAATGGCAGCAGCATTCAAAAATACCCTTGCAATTGCAACAACTGAATGCAATATGCGCACCAGCATTCATCAAACACCCTTGACATTGCATCAACTGAATGCAATTTAGGAATACAAATGTATTAAACACGCTTGCACTCGCTTCAATAGAAAGTAATATAAACAACAGCATTCATCAAATACCCTTTTAAACACATCACATGAAAGCAATGTAGGCACTAGCATTCATCAAACACTCTTGCAATTGAATCAACTGAATGCAATATAGGAACCATAATTCATTAAACACCCTTGCAATCGCATGAACTGAAAGCAACATAAACATCAGCATTCACCAGCAGTCTTGAAATTGCATGAACTGAATTCAATATTGGTACCAGCATTTATCAAACACACTTGCAATCGCATCAACTTAATGCAATATAGGCAACATAATTCATGAAACATCGATTCAATCGCATCAACTGAGAGAAAAATAGTGGCACCAGCATTCATCAAACACGCTTGTAATCGAATCAACTGAAAGCAACATAGGAACCAGCATTACTCGAACCCCCTTGCAATCGCATTAACTGAAAGCAATATAGGCACCCGCATTTATCAAACACTCTTGTAATTGCATCAACTGAAACTAATATTGTTGCAAGCATTCCTCAAAGTCACAAGCAAATAAAATACGTGAACGTTGAAAAATACATCTTGTCTTTCACGTTCAACTACAGTTGTTTTATGATTGTGTACGTGCTGAATTCTTGTAGAATCAAAGTTAGACACGCCCACTAAATGAAGAGTAGTTCGAATTAAGGACGCTTTATTGGGCTGTTGACATTGCCAGGGGTTAGAGGTGCATTCCGGCAAAATATTTTCGGGTATGTTGCCCCCCCCCCATTTATCGTTGATGTTAAGACATTTTCTACTCGCAGTGGTCGCCTCCAAATTTTCCGAAAGACTGACTACTTTTCTTTGAGCAATGTGAGGTCACGTCCGTTTCTGACCACCATAGCCGAGATAACATTTGAGTACGTAATCGCTTACCTTGTAGCATCGGTATCCTGTGTACGTGTTAACTCCGCCCTTGGAACTAAACTACATAATATATCAATGTACTATTAAAAAAGTATGGTGTTTTGGGGAGAAAATGTGCTAAGTTGACAAAAACTAATAGGCAGAGTAGACATTACAAACGCAGCATGTTTTGCTATGCTAATAGCTTGGTTCAAATTTAACGTAATACTAAAGAAATTTTAGCTTGATTAATATAATATTATAAGATACAAAACAACCCCCTGCAATACGCCAGGGACAACTTAATAATTTAAATAATTTAGTCAGCACATCGGGGTCAACTACTGCTCAACATTTAATTAATAGCGCCAAATATGCATCGACTTACAAAATCATAACAGTGTCATAAGTAGATCACATTCATAAGTAGATCACATTCGTTATTGCACTTGAAATGCCGGAAAACCATCTATATTTAATTATTCAAACTCTCACTATGTAAGCAAAATGAGTGGATTAAACTGTCACTTGTCTTCATTTCACTCGACATTTTACGTTAGTATTCTATTTACTTTAATAAGTGTGAACGAAAACCGGCTTAGTAAATTTATACTTCTCCCTCGTTTTCATCACTGGCTTTATTTTATACTCACATTAAATAAAAATGTCACATATGTATTTGGCGTAATAAATATTAAATACATACGTTTTACTAAATAACCTTCGTTTATATTCTTAAAAAGTAGATATAACTCGTATTAAACATTAGTTCAAAGCGAGTTATTTCTGCTAAAAGACATAATTATTTCGCCAATGAAAGCAATACTGAAATACATTCATCGTAGTCTCTTACTCTCTCATACAACCACTCAGTAGTTTTTTTTTCTATTAACTTTCACACATATTTTTCTTCGTGCTATCTATAAAGCAGTAGAATTTATCTAAAGATGTAAATGGACATACTACTAGTCAGGATTAATATTTTCACAACGTTTCGACTGGTGTAAACTTCACCTTTTATCAAATGCATTTTCTCAAACTTAAAAATATTCATGTAGCACGTGTAGACCGATACGACATATCGAAGTGAAAACCTTATCTAATAAACTGGGGTTGATTGTTTTCGTTCCGTCACCCATGACCAGGTAGAAGAAGAATGGTAAAGATGAGACCCTCTACGCCTATATAGACAGTCTATAGAGACATGACTTGTCTGTTGATTTTCAGGAAGATACTGAATAGCGACTGGGTATAAACCAACGACATATGGAAAGACAGGGGGCGTTGGGAAAGACCAAATCAACTCGTCGGGCCAGCAATACAGAGTTCATATAATATACAGTACATAAGCTGCTGTTTAGAACGCCATTGTTAATCAACGCCTTTAATCGTTACGCCACAAGGCAAGGAATAAAAATAACGTTGTAAAAAGAGAATAGCTCTACACTAACCCGAACTCGACGCATGTCTAGAAATAATTATGAAAAGTAGATCATAGGCGTGTGCGCCCGCTGCATATAATTGGCTTGCCTACATTTTTGGCTAAGATATTTCTTTTATTTGTGGTGGGGCCTTCTACAGAGAAAATCTACAATAAAATCAACAATGTATAACAGATAGATCTCATGCTTTAAAAAGGGGATGTAGTTTACTTGAAACATTGCGTGTAATGAATATATATATATATATATATATATATATATATATATATATATGATTAGAAATATTTTTGTTATATACATATGCATAAGTTTCACCCTTACGGGAATCGTCAGTGTAGAGAAGATTATTCATACCGGTCGCAGGACTTGACCACCGAAACACGAGTAATGCTTCAAACTCAAATTCCGACGCCTTAGTTCACACGACCGTTATCAACAACCTAGCATAAGAGTAATCATATTTATAACCGTCGTCAAAGTGTTCTATTATTAAAATATATATATATATATATATATATATATATATATATATATATATATACAAACCTACAAGTTTTGCTGGTTCTTCTAAATAACAATATTTTCTGTTGTTCGCTAACTTCAGAGCGAGTTTCTGCTACCGGTTCGGGAGCTAGTTTCATTGTTACGGTCTGATATGTTTTTGTGAAGAAGTTGTTTAATTAAATAAACTGTTAAGTTTTTTCTTGTTTTTAAGTGTATTCTGTAATGTTGTTTCGGTACTTTTACGCAATACTAATATAACTGTTTTTCACCCTAACTCTAAACTAGTCCCAACCTAATACTTTTAGTAATAGGTTATGAAAAGATATCCAAACAAATCCGAATGACAATGTGCAAAGGTAATAAAAGTATCTAAACATAGGAAAAAGACGGAACTTGATCTTTCTTATTGATCGAAACATAGTCGACTAGAAAGTAATAGCGGTTTTGTTATTTGCATATTTCGGTAAAAGACGGAACTTGACTCGGCTCATCCGTTCGTAGTCAAAAATCTTAAGGTCACAACTACTTCACAGATGCAAATCTATGGTTATCTATTCCTAAAAAGCACCCTAAAATTGAAGAACTTACATAGTGACAGTAGAGGCAAAAATTAGACACATTCTGTTATATCCCATCGCTGTAGCGATGTTGTCTTTTCATTACTTTGTTCAATCTGTGGAAAATACTGTTTTACCATAATATTTATACATATCCAATATCATCCAATACGAAAGTGTTTTAAATAGCAGATAGTAAGTTTCTTTCTTTTTCGTAATGATAAAGACATCATCTTTTTTGCGTTTATTATTAGCGCTAGCTGACGGCCTAGGTTACACAGAAAGCCATGAAGAACAACCACAATGTCTGTCCGTCTATGTATAGAAGCAGATAACAATAGTATATTTAGTGTTTTATTTTTGATCTGTTTATAGTTGAAAAGCGAAATAATTTAATGTCTTGGAATATGATTGCACATAATTTTTGCAGAATATCGTCCAATACAGAAATAACGATCACTAAAATCTCTTAAAATAGCGCTTTCTAAGTATCTCTCTCCTTCTCCCAACTTTCTCTCTCGCTCCTCTCTCTCTCTTTCTCTCTCTCTCTTGCCCCTCTCTCTCTCTCTCTCTCGCTGGCCAAACATAGTATCAATAATAACAAAAACTATCAATTTTGGATTCAAAAAATGAACTTTTGTTTATAATTGTCAGAATTTGTATTCGGCTTTCTCCGTTTGTTGTCGGAAATGCTTACGTCACATCTACAAATTTATGAACACCTATTCCTAAAAACCACCAAAGAAAATAAAAAAAGTAATCACTCGTAGAATATACACTTCAAATATTTCTTGCATATTTTATTAATACGAAGAAGTCCTTTAAAATCGATCAAGTTTATTCTTGAACTTTTCTACACAAAATCTATTTTTAACCTGATTAGTCAAATAGTTCCAGGAATATTTGACTCTTGTCGAAATTAATATAATTGTGTTCGAGATTTGGATGTATTCCCAATAAAAGTCCGTTGCGAAGCAAGAGATATCAAAAACGGCGTTCCATTTTTAGCAACGCCATTATGTTATTAGGAATGGATATAAATGCAAGATTGTAAAGATGAAATGATAAGAACATCATATTCTGTTGTAGAAAAACCGACTGTGGTAATACGCATGCTTGTCTACGATGAGTTTGATGTGTCTGTAACTTTTATAGGAAAAGTATTTAAAGAGCCTAATCTATCAATATATATATATATATATATATATATATATATATATATATATATATATATATATATATATTTCTCTCTATATATATACATATATATATATATATATATATAAATATGTGTATATACATATATATATATATATATATATATATATATATATATATATATATGATAAAAAATAATATTTCGTAATTGTATTTAAGATGTTGTCAATTTAATTATTAAAAAAGAACCAATCTGCGCAAACATCGACCCGACCCTACTAATCGTATCGTATTTTAGAACTTGACGTTTCTTGACGTCTCTTCTGCCTCCACCGCAGTTGGCTCGCTCGGGGTAAATACCATCAAAATGACGAAGATAAGTAAAACGAAACAAAAATCATTAAAACAGTCTCGCCTGACTAAGTTGTTTTGAAACGAAAGCTTGCAAATCAAAAATGTATTTTTAATTTAAATTGTACAATGTGTTAATTTTCAACAAATTATTCACTTAAATACATATTCATGCGAGCCTCAAAGATGTTGTAAACTAACTTATTACAAAAGCGACAATCTGCGAATAACATCGACTAGACTTTTATACACATAAATAGAAAATTATATTGATCTACATAAATATAAATATATATATAGTTATATATATATATATACATGAATACACAGATAAAACATGTATATATATATATATATATACATACGTATATACATGTATACATACACATAAATACACATATATATATATATATATATTTATATATATATACATATATATGTACCTGCATATATATACATATATATAAGTATATAAAAATATATATCCATATAGACACAAATATATATATATATGTATATACATACACACATATTTACATATAAATATACATATACATGTATATCACTACATATATAAATATATATATATACATATATATATACGTATATATATACATAATTTCAGCTATATATTTACATATATATGCTTATATATATATATGTATATATATATATATATATGTTATATATATACTCATATATACATTGATATTATATAGATTTATACATATATATATATATATATATATATATGTATTTATGTAAATGTCTACGTATATTTGTATACATATATATATACATATATATATATATATATTTATACATATATAAATATATATATATATGTGTATACATATATAAATATATATATATATATAATATTATATATATATATATATATACGTATAATTTGTATATATACAAATATAACTATATATATACAAAGATATATCTATACGTATACCTATGTATATCAGTATATATAGATACATAAATATATATATATATATCTTAATTTTTGTTTACATATATATATACATTTATATGATATATATACACATACATACATACAGAAAGATATACGTATATACACATATATATACGTATATATACACACACACATATACATATATGTATATATATATACATATATACATTGATATACATACATTCGATACGTTTATATATATATATATATATATATATATATATATATATACATATATACATAGATATACATACATTCGATACGTTTATATATATATATATACATATATATATATATACGCATGCATTCAATACATAAGTATATATATATATATATGTATATATATGAATATGTTGATAGATATATAATGGCATATACATATATATATATACATATATATATATATATATATATGTATATATATGTATATATATATATATATATATCGAAAAGAGGGTAGTGCAGTATTAGTGCAGTTCCAACGAGAGAAAAGTATATATGTAAAGGAGTAAGGCTACCAACATTTGTAGAATGTTTTTTTCAACATTTATTTATTATTTTGCTGTTTTACCATTTTATAATTTTATATAACGCGTTTCAAGCGGTGGGTCCGCTTTCATCAGATATGAAAATCCATTTGAAGAAATGTCTTTCGATTTGGGTAAATGTTGTTTCATTTGAGGAATTTGTTATTGTTTTTGCGCATGCGTAGGTTTGCGGGTGTGTGGGTATCTTTTATTTTTTATTTTTTATTTTTTGCTGCTTCTCTTGGTCAAGTTCGTGTTACCCATCCATGACCCATCGGTCATCCCAGCCTCCTAGGTGCGCCGGGTTTCTTTTGAAATTTAATACTTTTTATTGCTTTTTGTCGTCTCCAAGAACGAAGTAGTGTCTGCGTGTGTGTGCGCGTCCGCATGCGTGTGGCCTAATCTTGAGTCTTGTGAATAGGTGAGCGATACATACACACACACACATAAATACGCACACACACACCCACGCGCGCACACACACATGCGTGTGGTTATAGTGATACAAAGAGGGGGATAAAGGTTGAATTATATACACATACATACATACACGCACACACATATATATATACATATATACACATATATATATATATATATACATATATACACATACATACACACATATACACACATATTTGCAAAAGATAGGTTAATGCAAATGGTCCAAATAGATTTGAACTTGGTTTGGCCGATTTCATAGTCCGGTATTTAATGTGCAAATTTAATGTCTATTGTAAATGATTCATTTAACACAAGTTGCTATTTGACTCATAGCTGTGTAGAAGTACGCAATAAGAAGTTATGTACTATAATAAATAAATGTTAAAAAAAACATTCTACAAATGTTAGTAGCCTTACTCCTTTACATATATATATATATATATATATATATTATATATATATATATATATATATATATATATATATATATATATATATACAGGGTTAGCCAAAAGTTGGTGTGTAGTAAAACACATTTATTTAGTGGTCACTTATACGGCAATTACATGTAATAAA
Organism: Sepiola atlantica; assembly: GCA_963556195.1. Classification (NCBI taxonomy): domain Eukaryota; kingdom Metazoa; phylum Mollusca; class Cephalopoda; order Sepiida; family Sepiolidae; genus Sepiola; species Sepiola atlantica. The sequence goes on from OY744519.1 coordinate 153,424,409, forward strand.
ACAATTATATTTAAGAAAATTAAATATATATATATATATATATATATATATATATATATATAGTACATGAATTGTATTAGTTTCTGTAAATGTAAATCCGTAGAAACTCAAGTGTTTAAAAAGTGCTCAATAACAAGTAGAGCTGTTTATAAGTATTAATTTTTATTCATACAAACATTATTGGTTACATATGTGCATACATGTTTCGGTTGCACTTTTCCCAGAAAGTCAACCTCATCAGACCAATATATATATATATATATATATATATATATATATATATATATATATATATATATATATATATATATATATACATATATTCATATATATATTTAATGCAGGAACGTTTTATTTTTTTGTCAATCATACTGATTATTTTGTAGTGTTGCAGAGACAATATTGACATAAAAATGGTATTCCGCTTACGAACAATCAAATTGACTGTAAAAATATATCTCACACTAATTTTTTTTTTAATGCCAAAAAATTAAAATAATAAAATAAACAGATTGTTATTGTAATATTAATATAGTAATACATATGCCAATTATGCTATACATCACACACACACACACACACACACATATATATATATATATATATATATATATATATATACAGGGTGTGCAAAAATAAGGGTCCTATTTTTTAAAATTCATAACTTTTTTATTTATTAATTTTTTAAATTTTTTTTTTAGAATAAATAAAGGACCCCCTCCGAAGCAGGCATGAGCCGTATTAGCCCTAAGGAATGTACCCTCATTTAGAAAACATTATTTTTGCTTAAAAAACTCAAAACAGTATAAAAAACAATACTTTAGTTTTTGTAAGTTTTAAGAAGTGTTTTTCGGCTAAAATTTGTTTTGTTTATTTCAAAAAATCTCGGAAGGGTCAGTCTACACACACATAAAGTTTGGTGAGTTTAACTTTTATTTTGTGGAAGTTATTCAAATTCAAGTTATTCAAATTTAAAGATAGGACCCTTATTTTGGCCCACCCTGTATATATATATATATATATATATATATATAAATATATATATATGTATATGCTTATATATATATATATACATATATATAATTATGGATATGTATATATATATATATATATATATATATATATATATATATATATATATATATATTCATAAATATACATATCGCCAAGAAGTTCGACGTTGCCTGGCGAATAAACTTGTCTAATACAATTCTCTACGTAGTATAATTATTCATATTCTTAGAATACACTGCTCTTAGTATACACTGATTTTAGCATACATTGCAGTACAGTTGTAAATAATAAGTGTGTAATTCCTTCTGCAGTGTAACGTTTAATCGCATACATGCTATGATCAGATGTCATTTGATGACATTGGCCACCACTCTAAGTATGGGTTATTTTATGGATTATTTAGTGTTATTAGGGTGAGAATTAACCTGGTTTCCGACTATGCTGCTTTTTTAAGACACTTTCGTATTGGACGATATTTGATATGTATAAATATTATGGTAAAACAGTATTTTCCACAGAGAAATTAGATCCGCTGAGCTAGGAATCCGAATGTGAGGTGTAATGCGATCTTGAAAATAATCAAAATAGAAAGTAATCAGATTGAAGGCATTACCCCAGCCACTCTACTTGAAAAATTGGCCACCCCAAAACTTGATATCCTTATAAGGGCAAACCGTCTTCGCTGATTCGGGCATGTTGAAAGTAACAATGGGTATATCAGCACATGCAGTCACTTAAGGATGTACAGCAAAATGGACGCTGAACGCCCTAGAAAAGACGTGGAAAGAAATCATCAAGCAACACCTTATATTTTGGCAGATGAACACAGTCAATCCCTACAATTGTGATCACTGGAGACTTAGCATAAGAACCGCCAGACAACGTTGAACTTCTTGTCGAAGGGAACATAGGCGATAAACCTGGATCGAGGGTTACCGAACTAGCAAGCCAAAAAATCAATTAATTACAGGCATACTAAAAAAAGTGAGTATTCCATGCGCGATAAAGAAAACGTATATGCAGTCTCGAAGTTAAAATTTTCCACCTACGTAAATAAATTTGAATATTTTTTTTTTTTTATCGAGCACGCCATTATTTTCATCTGGTTCTGCATTGTATGGGTTTATTAAGCGAGGGATGTACAAGCTTATTTGCGTATAGTTTATATTGTATAAAATAACTCTAAACTCTATACATCTATTTGTATTGACTGTAAAGCTAAGTATGTTAAACGTACGTATCAGATAGAGATACATACATATTTACGTATATCTGGTATTAACGAACATTTGTACGTCATACAAATCAAACTGACCTTTTTTATTCCTTCAATATGAAACCAGAAGTTTTATGAAGCGTCGGCACGCCAGAATTACATTATGAAACAGATGAATCTTTAAATCACATTGTACAACGATTGAAAGTTAAATTGGGAATGGCATTTGCTGTGTGTTCTTAAAATCGATTTTATGATATACTAGTGAAAACTTACCAACTTCCGAGCAGCAATTTATCAAGCCGTAGCCTTATTTATAGATAAATGAAAAAAAACGATGTTCACTTCACAGTGTTGTAATTCGGTGTAAAACTACAAAAATACTATTACCATTGTGTTATTTGATCAAGATGGTGGAATCTTGCCTCCATATATCTCTCTCACAGTATGCTTACCTACCTTTACAGCGTACAACCTGACTTCTAAATTTAGTGAGGAATGTACAGAAGTATTTCATATCTAGTATCTCAAAATAAATTAGTTGACATACAGATGTATATTCTATCTTATTAGCATTTTTAAGATTTGCGTTTTGAATGAAAAGCGTTTTGTTTTAAAATATGAAAATGGCAGATTATTTATTTCAATTCGTTAAATATGGAACCACGTGTTTTATAGGGCGTCGTCACTAAGACTAAATTTTGAGAAATATAAATCTGTAGATCTCTTCAGAAAACAGGTAAGTGTATTTTCTGTGTGTACTTAAATCTCGATTTTATGATATACTAGCAGAGCTACCCGATGTTGCCCGGGCGAAGGAGTAACATAGTTCTGTCCAAATCTCCCCTATCCACCATGGTTCCATCTTTCTCATCTGCTAATTTCTCTATATTTGGACCAAAACACACAAACATATGACAAGTTTTAATTACCTATAGAAGAGCTTGATAAAACACTATCCTCGAAATATCTTTGGTCTCTCTGTACAAAGGTTTGTCAGGACAACATGATATCAGGCCACTTCACCCTACAAGTTAAACCTTACCAAATATTCAAAGTAACATAGTATTTGAAAACTAATCAGATTGACAAGGCTATATACTGGCTCATACGGAGGATAGTACACCTTCTAATGATATCACATCATGTTATAGTGCTTGACTGGATACTACACCAAACCTGATAAATTATTGTCCTGGAATCTGATAGGACCAAGACACCATACGTAAAATATACTACTACATAGTTAGCTGGTAAACCGGGGGAGAATAATAATAATTGTTCTTAACTTCTTTACTAAATCAATGTTTAAGGGGTCAATGAAACTGGAGGATAAGTAATATGATGCTATGAAAAACAGTGATAGATTATTGTCCTGTAGTACACTGTAGTGATGATTATTAACTCCTGAGCAACAACGGATCTCTCTGCTAGTATATATATATATATATATATATATATATATATATATATATATGTATATATATGTATATGTATATATATGTATATATATATGTATATGTATATATATGTCTATATATATGTATATATATATGTATATATATGTACATACATATATGTATGTGTATATATATATATATATGTATATATCTATATGTATATATATGTATATGTATATATATATATATATATATATATATATATATATATATATATATATACATCTCTGAGGAAAAGCCATTCTCCATTTCGTATCCCAAATGTGCTTAGTTGACATACATGTGTATATTATATCTGATTAGCATTGTCGATGTTTGCCTTTGGAATGCAAAGTGTTTTGTGTCACCAAAATAGGAATGGCGATTATTTATTTGAATTCGTCCATTATTAAAAAAAAACGTGTGTTATAAGGTGTTGGCACGCAATACTAAATATTGAAAAAAAAATGAATCTGTTAATCTCATTGTACAATGATTGAAAGTAAAACAGGCAAGGACATGTTATTTGTGTTCTTTAATTTCGATATTATGACATACTACCAGGCATACCCAGCGTTTCCGGGGCAAAAGTGTGACATATTTCTATTAAAACTTCACCTTACTTCTCTCTATCTTACTCTCTTGCCTGCTACCCCCGTTTTCGCCCTGTTTCTTCCTATTTATCTTCCACTCAACCTATTTCTCTGTAGTTGGGCATAGACACACAATTGTTTTTTCGTATGATAAATTCCTCGACGAATGAGTCGGCGTATTTTACAAAGATTCGTACATTTTTATTACACTGAACCCCCACCCCCATCACAAAACTTTACCCAGTTGACCCCCTAAGAATGAATGTATTTTTTTAGATAACGTTCACTCGGGGCAAAGCCGATACTGATAATACACACTTTGTGGGTCTTTCTTTTGTAGGTTTTACTTTAAGCCGAACATACGTATGTTTACATACACACATAGGAGCGTTTGAATTACATACTAGACACCATATTCGAATGCCATGTTCTCTCTGTACAAGAGTGTGTTTGTACAACCTGGTTGAGTGTATGCCTAGATTGATACGGAGATTCTAGGGGATTGTTCTTTATAAATGGTAATAAGAGTGTATATTTATGGTTTGCCTGTATATACGTAGTAGAAAATGTCTATTGTTATGGACTCTAATATTTAGTGTGTTTCAAACTACTTAGCAAAGTAAGGCATACCTATACAAAACAAAACGAGAGCAGCTGACCCGGTGAATTTAGTAGAGGGGTCTGTTCAAAATTATGTACATGTTCTCGAGTAAGAAAGACAGATTCCCTAATTCGACCAGTTGCACCGTGGGACCGCTGGAGGTTACATCGCCGACAAGTTGTGAGAATAACATCCAAGAGAGGAACAGCTGTCCGAAACATACAAACTACAGCGGTCATGTAAACTATTCTAAAACATAATATATATATATATATATATATATATATATATATATATATATATATATATATATATATATATATATACTATTAATCATATTTTTTATATTTTACTTACGTACGACGTCGTTTCAAACTTACGGATTTCACCAGCGCATTTCACCACGGGAGATTGCCACGTGATAACGGAGAAATTAAGTTATATTTATACTGAAAGCGGCAAGCTCCTTGAGAGCGGTTACAACAAAACAATATCCTACATATCCAACCAATCCACCGGTCAACACAGACGCAATAGAAAAATAAATAATGTCTGGTTCGCCCCCACTTACTCCCTCAGCGTCAAATATAGGATCGGCAAGCAATTTCTCAAATTAATAGACAAGCACTTCCCGCCATCAAATAATCTCTATAAACTTTTAAACAGAAACAAAATCAAAACTAGCAGTGTGTGGGATCGATTCTGACCTCCAAACCACCAACCAATTCACCCAACCCCCGCTGCAAAAGAGGTGAGACCTGCCCCTTCGGCGGAGGATGCACAGTCAACTCCGTTGTTTACGTAGCCAAGCTGATATCCGGGGTGGATACCAAAAGGGAGGATATATACATCGAATGACCCAAGGATGTTTAAACAAAGACAACACATTCAAATACCCCACAAAAGACCACATAACCACACTAGCAACCTACGTATGGGATCTCAAGAAGTCTAACACCCCTACAAACTAGAGTGGAGAATCACCGACTATCCTTAATCCTACATTCCCACCTCCAGGACTTGCACTTTGTGCACTACTGAGAAATTCAGAATTATACAAGCTATCAACAACCCTTCCATAAACTGCATGAACATAAAAACCGAGGTCTGCAGAAAATGTTCCTACAAAATGAAATTCCTACTAGCCCAATGGTCTGATAACAATATTACATAGCCCACCAATCACCCCTTTAAACGAAATACCTCTCTTAAAAGATAGTAAAGTAATTGTTAAAAACATAGAAAATAACCAACCTCCCCAAGACCTCCCTAAACTCATAACAACATTTTCTATTTTTCTATTTACGTACAAAATAACCCCCCACCAGATATATGTTACACATACCACGGGCGCGACTACATTAACCCCGACAACGCTGATACAACTTAGCCCTGACCCGTACTGACACAGATAAAACATTCATCAATAGACACTCCATCCCTCCACCACGGAAAATCACATAATCCATACTAAATCTAATTCCATCAACCATGGCTTGTACATATATCAGTAGATACCCCATCTCCCCGTGACCCTCCTATCACGGTAAATACATGAAACCCTTTTAAACACCCAGGAATACAGATACCTAACAGAATGAAAGGAATGATTGATCCCTAACACATGCCCCACTTCATAAGACCATATAAGAGATTCTCAAACCATCCTGTATAAGTGAAGATGCGTGTACATGCACACGGAAGCGCGTGGGTATGTATAAGTGCATATTATTAATAAATATAAAATATAAAATAATATTAATAAAATAAATAAAATATTAAAGTAATAATAAACTAAAAACACAAAAAATAAATAATAACAAATTAATAACACCTGTACCTGCGAGTGTAGATGTGTGTGCGTGCGTGCATACGTATATGCGTGCTGATGTGTATGTGAATATGTATGTGCTTCCATGCACGTATGTGTATATAAATAGTTATATGCCGGTGTGCATAAAGAGAAGTACGCGGGCATGTAAACGAATGAGTGGAATATAATAAAATTAAAAAAAAAAGAATTTAATACATTTTCCGAAATACACTAAATAATTATATTATTAATACACCATCAATAAAATAGAAGTTAACAACCCTCACCCAGAGACTAACCTTATACACCTTTAGTATCATTTTAATTATACTTAATTACGTTTCTAACCAATCTTTGTTTTCAACACGACTAGTTATAAACGGGGCATATAAACGGAACACCGTCGTTTAATAATACGGCGTTTTCGTCCATTAACAACAATAAGAAAATACCAATTGAATAAACAATAATAAACAAACACTTTACATTCAAAGTAATATTATTGCGTCATTCTTTTCAGCACTAGATCGAACAATTAATCCGATACGTAAATTTGAATCCAAAAACGACCACAAAAAAGCACCCTAATTTCACAAACCCAAACGGCATAATTCAAAGACGCCCGTTTCGTATTTTTTTCAGACTAGGTAAAACAATAATATTATTAATCCATAATCGAACAGATGAATACATAAGTAAATAAACCTTTCGAGGGAATAACATGAAGGCCTTTCACACACGAACTAACATCGAACACACTTAAATCTTAATTAATCACTGTCCAACACGGGTTTTTTTCGGGGACCCCCTAATAGATACGCCGTTTCTGTCATTGTTGACACCATTCCCGATCGGGTCGTGACTACAATCATTTCATCATTCCGACGATTCCACTGGGCACAAAGATTTACTAAAGATGTCGAAATCTACCCTTTTGGATGAAACCGCGGTACATTTCTGTAATATGTAATATACAGTATTTCAATAAATTATATTAGCTCTCTTATATGATCGAGCACTTTTTTGATTTCTTTTCATATACAACCTGACACACACTATATATATGCTCATTTATACATACATATATATATATATATATATATATATTTCTCTCTCTCTCTCTCTCTCTCTATATATATATATATATATATATATATATATATGTATATATATATATATATATATATAGATTCACCAAACAATTCATCCTCGACAGCATAGACATTATTCTCAACAACAACTCCTTTGAGTTTAATAACAAAAACTACATCCAGATTCTAGGTACAGCAATGGGAACCAAAATGGCACAAACATATGCCACCCTAACACTAGCCTACCTAGAGAAGATCTTATATGAAAAGATAGAAGAAATATATGGACAGAATATTCAAACTCTTTTCATAAATCTTGGAAAAGATACCTGGATGATTGTTTTATCCTCTGGGAACCCACATGGGGGGACATCAATAAATTACACAGCATACTACAGAACCTACACCCCAAGATTAAATTCACCGTTGAACACAGTCAAACAGAACTACCCTTCTTAGATGTATTGATTAAAATTAAAAACACTCACATAATCACAGACATCTACCACAAACCCACAGACACTCAACAATATCTCCATTTTAGAAGCCATCACCCCAAAAGCTGCCTAAAATCTATACCCTACTCCCTAGCACGCAGGATCTGTACTATAGTCAGTGACAAAGACCTCCGGATTGTCCGACTGGAGGAACTACGGAAAACTTTAAAAAGAAGAGGATACCCGCTACAAATAATACATAAAGGTATAGAACTAGCAGAAAACATTCCATTAGAACAATTACGAATCCCCAAAAAACGAAACAAAGAACAAATATTGGCATACATCTCTACACACAACAAAAACAATCCAGAATTATTCCCAGAAATAACAAGAAACCTAACCTTACTCAACCATAACAACAAACTAAACGACATATTAAAAACAACAAAAATAATAAAAAGCAAACGCCAACCGAAAAACCTCAAACAAATTTTAACCTCATCTAAACTCAACCAACACACAATACAAGGGGTCACAAAATGCAACAAGGAAAGATGTGGGGTCTGTGACATAATAATGGAGGGGAACTTATACACATTCAAAAACCCAACACAAACATTCACAATAAAAAAAGACCTTAACTGCACCTCCAAGAACGTTGTCTATGTGCTAGAATGTACAACATGTAATGAAGCTTATATAGGTGCGACAAAAACATTTAATAATAGAGTATCTTTACATAAAAGCAACATTAAAATCAAAGAAAACCGTAAATTATTCGTCTCCCAACATGTGCACTCATGCAGCGGAGGAAAATTCAAAATAATGCCAATTTTCCAAAGCAAGACTACACTTACTTACTAACACAAGAAAAAAACTTCATACTTAAATGTAATCCAACATTAAACAGATCATAACTCTAACAACACAAACTTAGATCACACTTTATCCACCTCTAGTTAAGTACAAACATAAATAACTATTTATAGTTATCTATAGACTGGAAAATTCTTATTCAAGGAAGATAATATTAGTACATAACTTCTTATTGCGCACTTCTACACAGCTATGAGTCAAATAGCAACTTGTGTTAAATGAATCATTTACAATAGACATAAAATTTGCACATAAAATACCGAACTATGAAATCGGCCAAACCAAGTTCAAATCTATTTGGACCGTTTGCATTAATTTATCTTTTGCAAATATGTGTGTATATGTGTGTATGTATGTGTGTATGTATATATATATATATATATATATATATATATATATATATATATGTGTGTGTGTGTGTGTGTGTGTATGTATGTATGTGTATATAATTCAACCTTTATCCCCCTCTCTGTCACTATAACCACACGCCTGTGTGTGCGCGCGCATCGGTGTGTGTGTGCGTATTTATGTGTGCGTGTGTGTGTATGTATCGCTCACCTATTCACAAGACTCAAGATTAGACCACACGCATACGGACACGCACACGCGTGCAGACACCACTTTATTTTTGGAGACAACAAAAATCAATAAAAAGTATTAAATTTCAAAAGAAATTCTCCACACCCTAGGAGGCTGGGATGACCGATGGATCATGGATGGGTAACACGCACTTGACCAAGAGAAGCAGGAAAAATGACAAATAAAAAATAAAAATGAAAATAAAAGATACCCACACACCCGCAAACCCACGCATGCGCAAAAACAATAACAAATTCCTCAAATGAAACAACATTTGCTCGAATCGAAAGACATTACTTCAAATGGATTTTCATATCTGATGAAAGCGGGCCACCGCTTGAAACGCGTTATATATAAAATCATAAAATGGTAAAACAACAAAATAATAAATAAATGTTGAAAAAAACAACAAAATAATAAATAAATGTTGAAAAAAACAACAAAATAATAAATAAATGTTGAAAAAAACATTCTACAAATGTTGGTAGCCTTACTCCTTTACATATATATATATATATACATATATCATTATTATTATTATTATTTCAGCGACATTGAAAGAGCACTTTTCCTGCTTTGACAGAATAAAAAATTCAACTTTTAACATTCGTAGGGTGTTTTTTTCTCGCCTAGGTTGATCAGGATATTCTTAGAGAATGCTTCGTAATAAATGATAATAAGGATGTCTATGTACCTCTATTATGCATGTATATGTATAGTAACAGATGTCTAGTTGTATACACTCTTATATTTATTGTGTAAGAACTATTAAGCAGACTCACTGATAAACATATATGCACACGTATATCTTACAATATTTGCTATTGGAGGGATTTTGTGCGTTATAAAAATAAAAATGACATTTTATTTCGTTGAATATGGAACCAGGTATTTTATGAGGCGCCCACACGCCAGCCTCAAATTAAAAAAAATTATGATGAATCGATACATCATTTTGAAACATTATTGAAAGCTAAACGGGGAAGGACATTTGCTTTCTGTGAGTTCATCTCGATTTTATGATATATGACAATAATATAAAAGTTGAATAAAATAATAACATTATAAGCATTCACTTCTACACTAGAAAGAGATCTACGCGGACACCACAAGAAACTATTTCACCGCTGATTTTGATTGAACCGGACGAGGGACGCCTTCTCAATCAGGATACTTGGACTTTGGAATAAAACCCCAAGAAAGGTTATAAATGCGACACACACTCAACAATTTTAAGAGCTAGGCTACTGTATCCTCTCATGTGTCAATTTTTACCACCATTTCCCTAGATGGCAACTTAAGTATGCTTGTTTCATTTTTACAAAATGAATTGAATTGAATGTAAGCATAGATTATTGGGAATACTATTTTCATTTTCGTTGTGATATTAGCAACGTTTTTTTTTCCATGCAACCTCACGTTATTAGTACAGATAGGCACCGGCTGTAATTAGGTATTAACCTAAACACGTTTGGTGATATGCCCTACTGTTTCTAATGGGCTATTTAAATCTTCTATTTTATAGTAGGTTATATTATCACCCACTGTTAATAAACAAAGAGAGAGAGAGAGAGAGTGAGAGAGTGAGAGAGACTTATAGTGTGATGACGTTCTTCCCTATTCCGGGAATATATGGACTTTTCAAGAGACTAGAATAGTAGAAGTATCGAAACCGCTTTTGCACAGCTTCAGTTTTTTAGAGACTCTAGACAGCTAAATACCAATCGAGGATCCGTTCTCGATAATCAGTCCGGCAGGAACTGTGCCATTTCGTTGGCCTTTTGTCCAGCTGACATATTTGTCCAAAGTAGTCCTATGAGGTCTACCCTCCCATATGGAGTTAGTTTATTGTTAACTACCTGAGGTTCAGCCGTACGGGAATGCCGACGAGCTGTTCAAGCAATTTGAATATGTTTGAGTGCTCCTATTTTAAGGCACTGGCTTGATTCTCCAACGTGTTGGCCGGTTGCCATATCTTCCTGCAGTAGGAAGGAAGGAAACACCAGGAGTATCGCAGCAGTCTTTCCGTAACATCTGTAACGTACTATTCTCTACTTCTGTAAATGCACACTCTTGTAAATATACCACCGTGTTGTGTATGTATTATTTGTCTTTCAAGGTAACAGTGAGACAGAGAGAGAGAGAGAGAGAGAGAAAGAGAAAGAGAGAAAGAGAGAAAGAGAGAGAGAATGTATACTAGAAGTTTAACACAGGCAAACCATCAGTAGAAGTGTAAGAGTTTTCGAGGTGTCATATTATACGTCAATATTAAGGCGAAAGTAATCAGTGTCAGAACACCGCAAACTTCGGGATTCGAGGACGCATAAAACCATCATTCTCTCCTAGGTCGATCAAAATCTTATGACAGCTGTATTCGATGTAGAATGCTCGTTCCACAACTAAAATGGCGGACAATAAAACGTCTGCAGTTTTATGACTTCACAAATAAGTATGTAAACCCAAATAAATAGTGTTCAACTAATTTAAAATTTAACTTAAACTATCTTAAAGGAAATACACTTAGGAAATTAGTCCCAAACAGATTTATTTGGGTTTACTTACTCATTCGTGAGATCATAAAAATCAGAAAACGATGTATTGTCCGCCATTTTAGTTGAGAACTGTTTATTTGCTTCTATTATGCTTGTAAGCATATAGTGGAAATATACACACACACACACACGCACATATATATATATATATATATATATATATATATATATATATATATATATATATATATATATATATATACATAATTATACATATATGTATTTATTAGAATACCTAGATGTTGTGTATTACGACTACTTTTTAAACTCACCTATACAGAGATATGCAGATGAGTTGTATAATGCGTCGGAACGTTAGACTCAAATTAAAAAAAGATTAATCTATAAATCACTTCATACCATTAATGAAAGTTAAACACGAAAGTATATTTGCTTTCTGTGATTTCAGCTCGATTTCATAACATATGAGAACAATATAAAAGTCGAATAAAACAAGATAAAATTATTAATTATTAATAGCGAGTATAAAAGGGCGCACATTTTCAGTTTAAACAGAATGTACTTGTGGTATTTTCTTTATTTGGTCGGATGCAATGGCAATAACTCTTGTAGTCTGGTGGATTATCCAGTTTAGTGCTGTTACTATATGCAACGTCGCTTGTATAAGATACACAGCTCTTCATATAAGCAGTGGTTAGGCATGCAGAAAAGATCTGTAGAGTGAAGTATCTTCATGGCATGCTGTCATCAAGATTTCGGAATTCGAGGACGAACAAATCACTATCTTCTCGCCTAGGTCGATTAGGACCTTCACAGAGAAGTGCTCGATATAAATAATAATAAAGATGTGTATTTACTTCAGTGATGCCTGTATGAAATTAGTAGAACATATCTATAGGAAATGGCTCCTACATTTAGCGTGTTAAAACTACTTGCCAGCCTCACCCATACACATATATGCAGATGTAGATCGTAGTAAATTTGCTATTATCAAATTGTTATGCGTCACACAAATCAAAATGGCCTATTTTTCAATTCGTTCAATATGGAACCACGTGTTTTATGAGGCGTCCGCACGCCAGCCTCAAATTAAAAAAAAAGATGAATCTATGAATTATTTCCTAACATGAATGAAAGTTAAACAGAGAAGGGCATTTGCTTTCTGTTATTTAATCTCTATTTTATGGCATATGAGAATAATATAAACGCGAATAAAAGAACAAGATAAAAGTATTAATTATTTATAGCGAGATATGAATGGCGCACATGTTTCAGTTTAAACAAATATTACTTGAGGTGCGCTAGTTCAATCGGAACTATTAGCGATCGACACCAATATACACCTAACATTCTGATGTATTTTGATTGCTTGCTTGTAATGGTCGACACCATCTACGTGTACATGATTGTTTAAGATGGTCCTAAGGAAAGGCTTATGTCAAATGAAGTAGGGATTTGTATTGACTGTAAGGGTTGGTATTCTAAACGTACGTATAAAACACGGACACATACGTAGAGACTTATATCTAGGATTAGCGAAGTTTTGATTGTAAAAAGATTACCTTTTCTTATTCGTTCAAAATGGAACCACACTGTGTTATTACGCGTCGGTACGTAGTACTCAAATTTGAAAAGGATTAATCTGCAAATCGGTTCGTAGTATTACTGAAAGTTAAAAAAGTAAGTATATTTGCTTTCTGTGATTTCATCTCGATGTAATAAAATACTAGCTGACCCCTGTTCCGGCGCTGCCCGGGTGAGTCCAATAACTCCAGGAGGTCCTTGCACATTTTGTAACTATTGAATTATTGGGTGCTTATGATTGACAAGCGCGAACACATACCCCACAATGTTAATGTAAAACAGCAGCTGAAACAATTAATGCAATCCCTGAAGTAATACAACTCTTGCCATAGTAAGTTATTGTAATCTTGCCATTGAGAGTAATCCGTCTAGACTGCGGATATAATTATGGTACTCCGCATCTGGAGTGTAACTATTTTGAGAGATGGATTTTTAACGATATCAAAAACCGAGCTTTTCTCTAATTGTTCTCTTGTGTGAAGGCAAGTAAGCTCGGTCCGTAAACAGCATGATCACCGGAAATAAAAACAAATAACGTATTATATGATATAGCAGGACCCGTTTCCCGGCGTTGCGGGGATATATATATATATATATATATATATATATATATATATATATATAAATAAGTATTGGAATATACTTTCGTAAAAAAGAAGTTGACAATAACCTTGTAAGTAGTTTAAGTGAATAAAATATGATTCATTAATATTTTATGTTATGTATCGGGTTATTTGTAAAAATAAAAACCATTCCTCTCGAAAAAATAAGTAAATGTGATCCAAAATTATGCGCGAAAGTTCAGTGAAGGAAACATATTTCTAGACTGATACAATTTTTATCCGAATCCGGAGTGCTCTTTAGAGCTAAGATCGGACTGACGAACAATCTCCGGACCCACAAAAAGCATGACCACGGTCATCTTCGCACGCGATGGATCATCATCATCATCCTAAATACCGAATAATACATTTGGTTTTACTCTCTCTCTCTTCGAAGAAAATGTCGTATATTTCTAAAAACGTGCAACCCTATTTTTAAAATAAATCCTAATAACTCTTAGATCTGCAGTTCTTTTGCATGCTTCCTGTACGAGATAAAAAATTACATTTATCTAGCAACACTGATGACGAAACACAGCCATATATAAGAAGTCAATGAGAAAACGCAGCGACCACTATATGTAAATATTAACACGGCGGCGACGGTGAAAGAATACCCTGTTCTTCTTTGACAGAGTAAAAACCTGACTTCAGTGGGAAATGCCTTTTCATCTCGCCTAGGTTGATCAGGACATTTTGAGATCAGTCGTTGCTATAAATAATAATAAGGGTTGTCTATTTATAACTGGCATGGCTGTATATATGTCGTAGAAAATGTCTATAGGTATGAACTCTTATATGTTGCGTGTTAGAATTCTCTCATACACATGCAGGCAGACTAAGAGATTACACACGCAGCAACTGTTGACAATGAAAATAAAAAGAAAAGAGAACACACACGAATAAAGGTATTTTACACACTATAGAAAGGCATTTAATTTTTCCGCGTCACAATAAATAAAACCTAAAGAAAAGTACTCGCGCAACAACTGTTATGAAAAGAGGATGACGGTATATTGGCATAGTTATACGTGAATATCTAATTTGCATGTCTGAAAACCAAGTTACTAAAAATAAAGACGGATTGAAAGAAGAGAGCAGAAAGATAAGACAATGTCGGAAATTAATGTTCGAGAACAAAAAATTCTGCTTGAAGTTTGCATTGCGATTGTGACCTTTTTTTACAACCAAATTATAATATTGTATATCATTCTCTAGTATTTGGCTGAGCGAAAATGTTTAATTAATATTCACGGTTAATGTCGCTCCGTTTCTATATTGCTTAGCCCTCATATGAGGTCGTTACAAGAATAATGGCCGCCTGAAGTGCTTGGTTTTGAAAAGTTATTTTAAAACTTAATTTGTAGTTTGTGTCTAGTAAATATAAACATATATAATAATTAATGCGTTCTTGATGATAATTTGTAACTTTTTTTGTCGACAAGAAATCTATCACATGACTTTCTAGCAGTCGGACGGAGCCAGGTTCTAAGCTTATGTGTCGGAATTAATGTCTGACAACCTGAGGGAAGTTGTGGAAATCGTCTTAATTTAGCTTATCGCCCCCATAAAAAAGCCCGTCTCTGCCAGGCGTGCAGCACTTGAATGGTAGAAAGAACAAGGGTGTAACAGTTACATTTCTTCTATCTGTATACGCAATATCTTACATAGTAATACGTTGTTATTCGGTTCGTTTAAACAGGCATATCCGAACTCCCGTAGTGATACATGTGTAATTTGCGCATCATTGCACATTCACACTTCTTAGACATTTCTTAATTTCCTCCAAGTAAGTTTGTTGCCAAATATAATCAGTTCATGAACAAGAAGCCGTAGAGATAACACGCTAAAAATATGGGTCTCGTTCTTTGCCAGAAAAAGGCAATACAAGATTGGCCTCCAGAAATCAATATTTTGTCTTTATCGTAAGTCTGCCTGCTCGGCAATCCTGCCTTATATGCTATGTCTCTGTTTTGAATAAATGTTCAATAACATTGAATTTATAATAGTGACGATGTTGGTATTTTACTTGGAATCTGGTGACCTTCTTTTCTTTTTCAAGTCAGACCTACTCAGTAAGATAAATACAGACACGGCCGACTTAAAACAATGGCGAGCCTCCGTTTCCAACAAGCATATCAGCACACACTAAACATCCACTTTGATATTCTCATTATCAAATTAAACCCACCCGGCCCTCTGCCGCGGTTGAAATTAAGGTCACGATGGCCCAGACACTAGATATCACCCCACTCAACTTTCTAAAATATCACATGTTGGCGTCCCCCCTCCCCCTTCCTGTCATCGCTATAGGCTAAGCCCCATCTTCGTCCCCCCTCTCTTTTATGTATCTTCAATTTCCGGTTGAGGGTGAATTCAAGATTTTAGGCAGTGATTCCGTTTAAAGCTTGAAGAGTTGGCTTTCATTATGAATGCTAACGAAACAACATATATATTGTCGCAATTAATGGAATAATAAAATCACCAACAATATATATATATATATATATATATATATATATATATATATATATATATATATATATAGGGAGCTAAGACAGAAATGGAATAAGAAAGAGACAGATAGAGAGAGGTATACGGCAAATAGACAAAGAGAACGAAAGCGATGAGAGAGATTCAGTAAGTAGAGATAGAGCAATAGACAGCGTGGGGAAACAAGGGAAGATATTAAGAGAGAGAGAGAAAGAGAGAGAGAGAGAGAGAGAAATAGGAGTTCTATTATAACATCAACATACCTCTTTATACATATTTGAAATTTCCAAAATGTTTTGATAAATATGTTGACATTTAAACTATCTACGAAGACTATTTGGAATGTCCGCATGGCGAGCATGTTGTCCCCGAGTTTAGATTTGAAAACTGTGTTACTCGAGATAAGACTACTATGTGACAACTATCTAGTGAAAAACACGTTGTAACATTGAATACGGTGTCAGCTGAGAAAAGTATACTACCTTACAAAGTTCCAGTGGCGAGCACGTTATTTCTACCTATAGAGACTATATTTCCCTCGTATTCCCCTTTTATTTTGCTTCAAGATATTTCAACCGATATAATTATTTAATGTCTGTTCTTGCTTATCGCATAAGCCACAGATTCGTGGACGCATACTTACGACTGAAATACCAACGTAACACACCGATCGACAGAAACACACTCTAATGACAATGCGAGGGTGGATTTAACAGTCAAATGAAACAATATGTGTCTCGTAGATATTTATAATGAGTCAGCAGGGTTACCAAGCGTCGCACGGGATCCCGATTTCCGTAAATTATGTAGCTTAGAAAAAAGAATTTTAAAAGTAAAACTAAACAGCTTCGATCTTATTCTCACAACGTTTCGGCCGATGTAACCTACCGTCTTAAGGTGCATCTGGTCGAACCTGGCACTCGTGAATCCGCAGGGATCCGTATCGTAACGGAAAAAGTGCTAAGTAATAATAAGTTCTAAGTGACAGTCTTCTGAAGGTTGAAGATTCAACTCTCAGTGCAAACCATACTAAGAATTACATTACGAATTACTTTAAACTTCTACCCGGCTGTGGCTGACGGAAGGAGAGGTAGCTACTGCTATGGAGTAGTCTAATGGCTCCGTTCGAAATTATATATATATATATATATATATATATATATATATATATATATATATATATACCTAAATACGACAATATACACCTGAAGAAAGTGTGGAGGTAATACCGGTCGAAACGTCGTGATAATAACATGCAAAGTGAGGTGGTTGTCCGAATGATATCATTTATCAATAATCACCTAAAAATTCTGAAACAAAAGTAAACATATATATCGTTATTTCGGCACTTCTGTATCATTGCATCTTCGGCGTAATTAATTGTTTTCATCTCATGGGAGTTACGTCCGCGACAAAGGAAGATAATCACTCGGGGCTGAAATGAAATTTGTAAAAATAGAAATAACTGCTCGCTTAACATGGAAACCTTATTTACACGAAAGAAGACAGTGTCCAATAGGAAGGGAAGTTCATTTTACAGATCCGAGTTAGGGTTGGGATTAGCGTTAATTTCTCTTTTATTTTGTATTGATTTAACAAAAAGTGTCACAAACTTAACCATGAATTCAATAAAACTAGTTAGTGTCTTCCCTCGTCGCGAACGGTACTCTCCTAAAATGAAAACAATTAATGGCGTTCAAAAAAACGTGCTGTATTGCCCGGGATGCTATTATGCATAAGTGTCGTTTTTCCTCATGTCTCATGTTATTTTGAGCCAGAATCTAATAGAATTACTTATGACTCGGTTGTTGTTCGATCTCACAACCTCTATATCTATGTACGGCGGACTAACCGAATGACCCATGAAAGCAAGTACAGAATGATGATGCTAATAAATAAGTTTGACAGTCTTTCTATTCGTTTATTTCTATTTCTGTCTCTCTCTCTGTCTCAGTCTCTCTCGCACGCGCGCTCTCGTTCGAATCGAATATCGTTCAGTTAAAGCAAATGAAATAAAGAGAGAAATAAAAACAAAAATCATGATTTCGTTTCCCTCGTTTTCATCAGTGAAGATCGAAAAAATATCTGGTATCAAAAAAGTACTCGGTTTGTTTGTAACACAACCATATCTAAATTAATCGTCTGTTCAACAAATCAACATTTCCTACTCTAGGAGACATCATCCAATTTACACTTCTGAATTTTGTCAACAAAGTGTTATTCACCTTAGATGAGATAACAATACAATGATTTTTTTCTATCAAATAGTTATTTAATTTTCTGCTTGCATATACTCTGCTCTTTATTCTGACTGTTCCTCTGTAGTTACTGCTGCTTTATGCTAATTGTTTACGTAAATTAACGTCAGTTCTGTCGGCATGTATTTTTATGTTTTTCTTATTTGCCAAATCACATTTGTTTTAGAACAATAACATTAGCTTGGTTATTGAACCGATCAGTTGACGCCACGGACAAACGAATGCTCCGATTTTCTAATTTTCTTATTCTAAATAATTATTTGTATATTTTTCTTTGCCTGTAATTATTATTCGTTTTCCATACATAACTTCGAGCCAAGATGCTTCGTATTGGTTTCGAATTTGTTTCGCCCTTACTTCGCTCTCTGTCTCGTACTTTCCCATATAATAACAACAATGCGGGAAGTCGTATACGTATTTCTTACTATGAGGGTTGCATTCTCATGTTTTTCCTTATAAAATAAAATATTGATGACGATTGAAATCGATTGAAAATAAATCTTGTTCTTAGAAAGATTAACTAGTATTCGCGTAAATCACATTCTAACAGTTGTTTTGTACTTTTTGCTTGAAAACTAAGAATCAAAATAGTACGGAGGAAAATCGAGTACTTTATTTTATAGAAGAAAGACATTACATGCGAAGTCTGTGCATTTACTCAATTTGAAAAGCGCATTTAATACCACACTTAATTCGTTAAAACAAGTTGTATTTGATAAGAATATTTTTCTCGAAATATCATCGCAAAATATAATTTATATCCTAAAAAACTGTTTATATGTGTCTCTTTGTCAATCCCCAACGCCTTCGACATTGGCCGCGCCGCCATTGGTTGGGCATAGCCAGGAACGATTTCACTTCTCTCATTGGCATTTAAGTCTACGGTGTACCTCGATGGAATAAAGAAGGGCTGAGATTATTTGTGAACCTGACGCTCAATCGGGCGCAATGGACAGGATTCAACGCAGAAATGGGGCTAGCTTAACTACCCCGCTTCACAAGAAGTGAGTTTTCTACTCATGTGATCTCGATTTAATGACGTAAGTGAACAGATACTTAACAGAATAGATTTAAAAATGATTTCCTGACCTCAATCGTTATGTAAGCAAGAGGAAGCGATATAGGTAAATATACAGTACGACGGACAGATAAATAGGAGAAAAGAAACGACCAAATAGGAAAGCCAAAAAAATAGGGAAAGGTACAGACATGAAAAAATAATTTAGGACAGCCTGGTACTCACATAGGTACACACACACACACACGAATGTACAACATCGATATCGTCGACGTAGCTTTTCGAGTAGCAGTCCTTCAACTAAAAAACGACGATCTGACAATCCCAATCTGTTATTAAAATACTTAAAAATTGCTAAGAGTTTAAAAGCCGGAAACGACTGTAAAAAATAATTTAAGTAATTGTTTGATTAAAGGGATATTTATGCGATTTTGAAAACACAATTATGCTATAAATATGATGGTGTAAATCAACAGGAAATGAGTATATTCATTTGCTCAAAACAGAAAATTCCAAAGTGAAGACAAAATGTAAAGATTTTCAAATTTTGACTGAATTTAACTTATGATTTATATAACACATGCCATAAATGTGTGTTAACGTCAATCGTTATGTAAGCAAGAGGAATCGATATAAATAAATATACAGACAGGTAGATTAATAGACGGACAGAAAACGAGAAAACATGTAGAACCCAGAAGAAATAGCAAGAGGCCGACATACTATTGAGTTATACACAAATATGATCGACGCAAACATATTTGAAGTACGAAAATAATTATATTTTGGGTTGGAAACAAAGACATAATCGACATTATATATATATATATATATATATATATATATATATATATATATATATATATATATATAGAGAGAGAGAGAGAGAGAGAGAGAGAGAGAGACATGGGAAAGGGCGAGACTGACAGAAGAGCTATTTTACGTAAATCCAGGCATATTTACGCTGGAAAAACGTATCTGCAAACACACCAAACAGTCGCAGGAATTAGCGTAGCAGGCTAATTATTAAGACTGTTACATTACTTTCTACACAAATCAAAACGAAATAAAATAAATAACTTTTTATCAATGAAAAAAAATCATAATATCAAAATTAACTCCTCGTGACTGTTTGATTTTCCCTTTACTTAGATCCTTCGTTCCCGATCGTTACCAGGATGGAAAGGATATTCCCGTTGGAATTAACGTTGGATACGTAACATGCCGGTAATCGTTGCTTAGTTTATAAACAACGTTTTATTTTATGGTTGCGCATAACTTGTGTAAATGAGAGGGAAAGAGACCGAGTAATGTCCTGTCAGTCGGAAACAGCTGCCAGACAAGCTGTCTAACCTGTACTCTCAACCTATCGGAACAAGAGAGACCCAGACTGGTCATGTAAGACTTAGTGACGAAAACACTTTCCCCAAGTTGCACAAATAGAGAGAAAGAGAACGGCGTTCATTGTCCTAGTAATGAAACAATGCTAGGCACTGAGTGTATAGAGGCGTCCACGCGCTAGTACCTCCACGCCTGAATAATAGACACAGAAGGAGTGCAAGGGCCGGCGATAGGCAGAACCTATCTAGTCCTTAAGCAATTGTAGGTTTGCAAACCGGATATTTTGTTCGAAATTCTAACTCTAGGAAGGTTGTCGATCAGGACTAAGGAGGCTTCCCTCCCCAACGGTTTACTTCCATGGCGTAAGTAGTTGGTAGCAAGGTTTTTTTTGGCAGAGATTTCCTTTTCGTAGATGGATGACCTTACACATTCTTACGGGTCCAACACATTGAGAGGGGTAAAATAGCCTGTGCCCGTGTACTAGTGGGGTATCCCTGGGCCCTCGCAGGTTTAAAAAAAAAGACTTCCATATCATGGTAAACAACTGTTATCCCTTAAAATACTGTTAGAAACTAACTAATATAATAACTGTAAAAAATAAATTGACTTACATGAGTGATTTTCCACTGGAAGACTTGAGACTATAAGTTTTTTTTTATATATATTTTTTTTGGTATAGTTTTAATGGTTGAGAAACTTCCGAGACTATATATATATATATATATATATATATATATATATATATATATATATGTACGTATAAAGATAGAATACGTTCATTGTATACTACAGAGGGAACAGAAAGTTGAAGATAGGTTTCCCTCTCGCAAGTAAGTACAAATAAAGAAAAATATATATAAAAAAAAACTTCAGGCCAACATGGGATTTCGAGAATTTCTTCAGTGGGGAATTATTGAACAGCCAATAAAACAGTATATATCAATAATTAAACACATTTAAATCAAACAAAGAATCAAGAACATTCATATAAGACACATTAAAATTTATAGAGAATGGTATGCGAGTAGCCAAGAGTATGGAAACAAAAAAAATAAAGAATAAAGAATGAATAAAAAAGGGCTTACCTTTCCATCGGATTAACGTTGAGAAGTATCGGGTCGGTCGGTCGGTCGCTTGGCCTCGAATGACTGCAAAAGGAGTGTCACCTTTTTTTAGGAAAGAATTAGACAGGAGGGGAGTATCTTTTTTCAAGCAGTTCGAGGACATTTTTTTCTACCATAGTTAGAGCGATATTGTTCCCATATCATTGGCCGAGTACTTAGGGATTGTTTGGGATATATGGTTTGAAATATTGAGAGAAATCATTACATTTGCCTGCCTCGTCTATTGGTATTGATACGTTAGAAACAATTAGATAAATTGAATAATTAATCAGCCAGCGTGGGATTTCAAGAATGTTTTCAGTGGTAAATCAATAGACAGGATCTAAGACAGTATATATCAGTAATCACACACACACACACACACACATATATATATATAAGTGGTAAAAAAAAACAATAACTGAGTCATCGTAAATAGAGAGACAACCAGTATATAGTAAAGAGGTAGAGAGAAAATCACTTGTTTCCCGATATTTAATAGTCAAAAGTCCATTCTACTAAAACCTAAATGTTGTAGAAAAAAGTAATAAACAATAGAATTTAGGTTATATTCGTAGGGTATTTTCCCCGATTTCCCCTATCATTTTTTGTCTCTAAGTGTGATTATTAAACCATTTATGCATCAACATACAATTGTGTCGACCGAAATGCGCCTTCAGTTTTAGTTTTCCGTCGCATTGTTTTGTTTTTTACTAATATTAATTTTCCTTCTACAGTTTAAATCGACCGGTCTTTGACCATAAAATATTGGAAAACATATTTTTATAACGTTGTTCACCGAGTTTCTATTTCTATTTGTTCGTTTATTTCTTTTTAAAACTTTAAGAAAATTTTGTACCACGAATAATTTTTTTGAATACTGCAATATTAGATGCGGTAATGGCGGAACATGTGCCCCTATCTAACTATTTCATCTATTAAATCTATTACATCATCAGTTGATCAAAACAATGTGTTCGTATGAAAAAATAATAATCATTCCTTAAGCCATGCCTTTTCAAAAAATGAAATATTATCGCCAGAAGAATACTAACAGAAAAGACGACAAATGAAATTACCAAAAGTCATAACTTCAAAATATATAAAGATAATATAAGATGAACACACATTTTTTAAAAATAGTTAATACCAAAAGAAAACGTTTAAAATATAGGAAAAATGTCCGCCGTTGAAGGCGTTAAAAAATTGTAGCAGCAGGTTCTAAAAATAATATATTCAAAGAATAATTGACGTAATCAAATGATAAAATACGCTGATTTTTTGTTGACCTAACCATGAAAAAGGCTCAAATAATCCAGTTGGAAAAGGTGGCAATGTAAAAGTTAAGGATGTAAGTTGTGTATAGAAAGCTATTTTATTTTGGGTTGTCAAGATATAGTTTTTATGGAGTTGAATTTTAAAAAGAGATAATAAGAGTATATATATATATATATATATATATATATATATATATATATATATATGTGTGTGTTATTGTTAGATTACCGCAATTAAGCTTATAAATAAAATAACATATAGCAACACGAAATTACATAATCATCGATGCAATAATTTTTTTCAACCTTGTGGTATTTTCAAGCATCCGATTTAGACTATTATATTTTTAAAACTCTTTCTTACAGTTTAAAAATTGTAAATTACTATATTTTATTTTATTCTTGCTCTGTTTATTACATTGAACTCTCATAACCGGATTTCCTCCTGGAATGATTGCATTATAACACAAATATATGTATATATATATATATATATATATATATATATAATTGTCTTCACGTTTCTCCCTAGTACTTGGAATAATTTGGTATAGTGCTTAAAAGAAGGAAACTGTTTTACTGGCTAACCTTTGCGTGATGGAATATTACTACATGCACGTGGGTGTTTATTACAGAGTAAAGGATATTTTACTTTTGTTAGAATCTAATGCTCATATGTTTTTATGTATTAAAGAGAATATTGACTTCGATTTTCAGAATTCTACATAAAATATATCAAATATCCAAAGAAGAATGAAAACAAACTTAATCATTTTTAAAGAATATGCATTATTTCATGTGTATATTAAAGCATTTGTATTTTAACTTTATGTTCAAATCATTCCAGAATAAGCTGGCAAGTTCTTGAAAAGCAACTCACGTAATTCAAAATATGTCGCCATCGTCCTTCAAACATTTACGACACTATAAAAAGACAAAGAAACTCAACGTTGGTTGAACTATGTTATTATCTAGTTCCACGAGTTATATAGCATACTCACGTTTACACACCGGTTCTTGTTAGATTACCGAAGTTAAGCGAGGTTGAGCTTGGTCAGTATAAAAATGAATGAACATTTAGGAATACTGAGGAATGTTTGTGCTATCCGCTTATTATTTCAAGTCGTCTTTGATTTCTCTTTGTCACTGAAATCAAGCAGTGCGGACTCAGAATCGGTGTTGTTCAGGGTTGCGCAACCCTTGCTTGACAATTACACCCGAAGCTACCCTCACGGTAGATTATAGATATTCTTTCTTAATACTGAACGGATGGCATGTATGTATGAGTTATCAAAAAATTTTTTTTTTTATTAAAGGTTAAATCTACCTGGTATGACGGTACTGTTGGATATTGGTATATTAATCAGCTAGTGTTTATTTGGTTAAAAAATATTCGTTAGCGAAATGAATATGTGTAGTCATGAATTAAACATGATGTTTCATAGACAAAGTGTTAGAAGGCTGCAAACGGGTGAGTGTATGTATCAATACAATGTTGCAACGTACGTTCAATGCCACATATATCTTCACTGCCCGCTATGTAGGCAACTGTGCTGTTCACACCACATATGGTAGCTCTATGAATTCTGAGATCTAGGTGTCTTCATATAAATAGTTCGCGGCGGTAGTGTTGCTTCCTATGCTTCCTTTGATTATAACCTAACCCTAACCCTAACATGTTACTTTTTTTTTTTTAGCCGACTTTGCAATAATTATTGACAACAATAGCACACGTTTACTTTGGGTTGTGTTATTTTTTATTTTGTTTTCTTAATAGTCATTGATTTTCAAATAGAAATGCACTATATAGAACTTTCACCTGTCTATTGTAGAGAAGTGAAATATCTCGGAAATATATATGATCGCCACCGTCGTCGGAACTTAAGAGAAATTAGATTGCCTTGCCTTGATAATTCTACTTCCATTTCGTGACATGTTTTTTTTCTAAAACATGTTAGCTTAATTTCTATTGAAAATGTCCTGTTCTTACGTCATGTAATTCATTATGGACAATTTCTTTAATACATTATCTAACACAAATCACGCTCAATATGGCTACAATTGGGTTAAGACTTACAATTATCAGCGCAACATTTTAGTGTTAGACATCTAAACATTGAAAAGGTGACCTAAGTGGCGAGATGTTTATCATTTTGTGGGTGTGTAAAAAGTCAGAGCTTATATTAATAAAAGCCCACATATGTGATGAGTTTAAAATATCTCAATAAACTGAAGGAAGTTATTCGCTTGGGTGCACGTCTATGAGTGGTTACAAGACAGTCACCGTTCTGGGCAAGATAACGGTTCACGGCTGCAGATGAGGATTATAAGAGCCGTCGCACTCTAGCTGTATACACTATTATATAATGTTTGGGAGAGATGCTAACTAAGTTTTTTTTCTAAATAATGTCAAGAAACTCACTGTTTTCTTGTCAATTTAAGAAATATGTTTTATCTAATGCAAATCGCTCTTGGCAGTAATGCTCAAGTCACGTTCACAGACATATTTTTTAATATTAGTAATGTTTACAATTTAGCGTTTATCTCGGTAAATCTAAAGAGGTTGTCTGCAATCTTGCTAGCAAAGTTTAGATCTCACTCCTTGCAGTAACATATGAAGATTTCGTTTACCACCCACACCCGAAATTTCAGATTTTAGTTAAACTTATTTACTAAGATAATGCTTCCAAACATAGCTAAACATCAATTACTAAAAAAATGTGTTCACATCTGCTTTGATCTTCAATGAGTCCTGCCTGGAAATTCTATGGCCGGATTGAAAGTTGCAATTAATCGTTGGGTTACTTATATCGTAGTAAAAATTAACAGTTCGAAACCATAAAAAGTACAGTCGCAGAATCATTAAATCGCATTTCGCTTAGGAATTCTAAACACGCAATTGCATGTTAGGATTTTTTTATCACGCATTCAACTGTCGTGTATAAACTATTGTGTGTTTTTTAAGTTAGTCACATAATTTATAAGAATTTTGATGAACAATGGTATTCGCAGAAATATCCGAATCTGGATTAAATCCAATATTGCTGTATGCCGTATACGATGAAGTTTACGATGAAGTTAATTAGACATACACGAGATTAGCACTAAGGAGAGTAGACAAAAACATTTCATTTATTTTGAACGGTAGTAAAGTAAAGAAACAGCCGTCTGTTTTAGATGCGGCAGTTGTTGTTTATGTAGTTAAGTGATTCAGATTTCTGCATGGAGCGCACAAAGATTTTGCCTCAAGATGGTCTTTCCTTCACAGGGGCCTACTCGTTTGTCACCGCTATTCGCATACCTACAGGTTCTTCCTTCCAGCACTGGACACATGATAGCTCAGGGGTTGCATGCGAAGCCGAGGAAGGGTTGACACAGAACACACAAAGTAAGTTGACAGACATTACGCTATCACTTTCGTTCTATTGGCTTCAATTTCTGTGCCTGATATTATTGCTTGCCACACGACCGACATCTTCTGAAATATCTATGCTCGCTTTAATTCCTCACCCCATTTCTTGAAATTTGCAAAAAAGAAGTTTTCAGATACAATCTTCACGAAGCCCTCATGGATTTCCTTGGTGTCAAAGCATTTTTATGAATATACTTTATAATGTAACGGGACTCTATTTTGTTTATTTTTAGATTTTTCAGAAACTCCTTACAGACGAATAGAACTCATTATAGACGGAGAAGTTAACGTGTGTATTATGAGATAATCTAATTATATGCTTCGTGTACACATGTATTCTCATTCACACGCGTACATACATACATACATACATACACGCGTATATTTATACAATTCACTCATACATACATACGCACACACATAAACACCCACACAAACATATATATATATATATATATATATATATATATATATATGTATATATGTAGTCTCAAAAGTTTGTAAACCATTAAAACTATATAAACCAAAAAAAACATTTTAATCCCAATTGAAAATCACACTTTTGTATGTCAATTTACTTTTTGCAGTCACTATATTAGTTTGCTTTCAAGAATTTACGCTAGTCTTAACACACACAAACACACACACACACACACATATATATATATATATATATATATATATATATATATATATATATATATATATATATACATAAAGTTAGGTGTGTGTATATTTTTATATAATTATATGTGCAGGATTAATTCCTCAACTTATAAACAGAACAACATCTGATTTACATAAGTACTCATATATGTATAAATGATACTCTTTTTGTTAAATTGTTTGTGTGATAGGAATGCATCAATTGTCTAACTTATTTTGTGTCCTTCCGTGTTGTCATTTTTTGTTGCCGATCATATAAGTTAAACTGCCGGTTGCACACTGCTTAGACAAAAAATGGAGACCACAAAATGTACAAAGTCGCAGAATGATACATAGCAGTTTTCCATGAATTGTAAACATGCTATCGCGTGTAAGGCTTCTTTATAACGAATGATACTTCCTACCGAAACAGTAGCAGAAACTCGCTATGAACCGAGCGGACATTAGAATATATTGTTGTTTTGAGAAAACGGCTTACCTTGTATGCTTGTAGATAATACTGTGTTTACTTGTGGAGTATTTAATTTTAGCCTGTAGATAATGCCGTATAATCAGGTTAGAATACGCACCGATTCGGGGCCTTCCTCTCGACGGATTATTCGCGCATCATTCCCCCCCCCCCTATTCTCACTGATATGAGGCCACATTTTCTGAATTGCATTTCAATTGAATGAACTGTTCAATAAAATGAACACAACTGAACGTTTAACGGTTTACCGACTATCGTGTTGTTTAACGGCTAGGCGTCTCGCGTCTTTATTTTTTTGAAAACGTGCTCTTTTCGAAAATATTTTGTTTTATTCTAAGAGATAGCTATGCAGTAGACACTTGCCTTATATCCCAATGCTGTGTTTCTATTCACCCAGAGCCACAATGCATATTGATTTAATAAACAACACGATTAGAATATTGTAATCTAGTAATGAAAGTAGAGGTAATCTGCGTCAACGTCACCGCAACGAACGCCGACCGAGCAATATAAAAATTTAAAACTTAAAACTCAATGTTCTCTCTTAGCTCTTCCAACTCTAACTGGCTACACTATATTTTAGGTTAAAAACATCATAGCACTGTTAGTAATAAATATTTTTTAATGTATTCCGGAGAGGACATTTTGAAACATAGTGAATCATATTCTATAAATAAATTGTTTTCAATACAAACATTTTTTTTCAACAAAACAAAATATCATTTGAGGAAAAATTATTTTGAACAGTTTACAGTTTTTACATTAGATTTGCACTTATATGAGTAATAAAAAAAATGGATTTAATAGAATATTACAGTTTTTACACTGGGTAAACGAACGTTGAGACGACAGTGCGAAACGAGTGAAGACTTGTTCCACACGTATTTATATGAGCACGCTTGAGGATGGGGTATGCGTGGTACGGACGCATTTACAGCATTTGGTAGAAAGTATCTAGGGAGAATATCCAATAGAAACACATTTTTATATGTTATTAATGTATGTTTACTTGTTAATCAAATTTAATAAAACTTGTCCAAATTATTATATTTGTTGAAAAAAAAATTGTTTCCTTAAATATGATTTACTATGGTTCAAAATGTTATCTCCTGAATCTGTTTTCAGAAACATCGCTTATGAAATCTGACAACTAAAGGACAAAATAAGAGTTACGAGGCTGTCGAAAGCAACGCAAGGTCCACTTTCTGCTATCCTTATATATATATATATATATATATATATATATATATATATATATATATATATATATATATATATATATATATATGTATTTATTTATTTTGGTACAGTAAAATTAGTACAACATTCGTACCGTCGGTTTAAAGCACGGAAAGACTTAACCATCCGGCTCTCTTCAGCGTCTGTTGTCATCTGTTTCGGAAATGTGAAGTCACGTGACACTCTCGTTAGGGCGCGTTATTTGCTCAGCGTGTTGTGTATGTTTGTTTGAATTTACATTTAGTGTAAGGAAAAGGTTGAAATTTAAAACCGGAGGAGATTTAAAGGGATATAAGAATATAAAGAAATATTAATAAATAACAAAAGAAATAAACAATAATATAATATAAAAAAACGCAGGGAAACTTGAAACAAAGATTATACGCACACAGACACTCCTTCAGATACAAGGCAACTACGGCACTCGCGACCCGAATATGGCAACTTAAAGAAGAAAATACACCCTTCACCATCAAATGGAAAGTAATTAAGAGAAAAACGTCCTTCTCTCCAACCATAAACATATTCCTCTATGTGACGCTGACAAATACCACATTTCAATGGGCATCACTGATCCGAATACAGCCTGTTTGAATATTCGCGATGAAATTTTTAAGGGATATATCCACAAACATAAGCACTACATGATAAATAAATATCATGGTCTTAATTTTTAACTTTAATTCTTAATAAATCGAGCACCTTGCTGGGGTTTCCCTACTATATTACAAAGAAGTTATATATATATATATATATATATATATATATATATATATTTAAATAAATTTTTCGTGGTACAAAATTTTATAACGGCGAGGAATACGGATGTTTGGGACATTTTTTGCGAGGGTAGAATGAGATTAAACAAATATAAAAACATGAAACATCCGTTTCTCCCGGTATATTTCTTCACTTGATCAACGTGGTTTTGCTTTGTCTAATGCCAACCACCATCACACACTTCGGTTTCTTATTCTGAAGAGATTTGGTCGTTTTACGACTAACTTAAAAAATATCCTTAATCTTTCAACATACCAATTGACGGACACTGAGCAATTTGTATTGTCTCATGGCTTGGAATTCTTTATTCCACCCATATTCATCAAACGTGAGGACATCTTTTCGGAATTTGAAGTTTTATTTTCACAAATTTCGAAATTGTCCTCGTCTTCAGTCGACCAGCCCTTAGCGTTGAAGGCAAGACTTAATGATCTTGCCTACGCTTATGCAGGTACTCCCATTGACCGCTCTAATTTCAATTGGCAAAATGAGCATTTTCTTGCCATTAAATCTCTGCGGTCAAATCAGTCACTTATCATTACTAAACCAGATAAGGGTTCGGGAGTTGTGATTCTGGATTATGCCGATTATGTGGCAAAAATGATGGTGATCTTGGATGACGTCGATAAATTTAAAAGACTCGGACCTGTTAATACGCATGACAAGACCCTTTTCATTGAAACTAATTTTCAAAAAAGATTGCTTATATTAGTTAAGAAAGGTGTTCTTACTGGGAAAATATACGATATAATCCGACCAATAGGGTCTATAAGACCACGTCTGTACGGCCTACCAAAAACGCATAAGGAAAATATACCCGTAAGACCGATTCTTTCTATGGTCGGGTCGGTTCAGCTTCAGTTAGCTAAATGGTTGGCTGAATTGCTTCAACCTGTGCTTGAAGTATATTCGGCCAACTGTATTAAAGATTCATTCACTTTTGCTGAATATATACGTAATTGCCCTTTTTCTGCTGAGAATAAGTGTATGTGTTCTTTTGACATCAGCAGTTTATTTACATGCGTTCCCTTACAAGAAACCATCGATATTTGTGCTGATGTTTTATATCGCGGTTTCTCAGTTGGTCCTATTATCTCTGAGGAGATCTTCGTAGAACTGATGCGGTTTGCTACCATGTCTGTCGAATTCAGTTTTGATAATGTCATGTATCAGCAAATCGACGGCATTTCTATGGGGTCACCCCTTGGTCCTGCGTTGGCCAATATCTTTGTAGGTTTTCACGAGCATAATCTATTGGCCCGTATCAATAAACCACTTACTTATTTTCGATACGTAGATTATACATTTTGCGTGTTTTATAATGAGTCAGATTCCATATTATTCCTTAATGCACTCAATCAATTACCACCAGCCTTAAAGTTCACTTGTGAGAACGAACACAACTCCACCCTTCCTTTTCTAGATGTATTAATGCATAAATCTGATTCATTGTGTTTAACATCTGTTTTCCGCAAACCTACATTTACTGGTTTATATTGTCACTGGGACTCTTTTTGTCCCATACAAAGAAAAATAAATCTGATTAAATGTTTGGTTCATCGTGCCTTAAAGATTTGCTCTGAATCCCTGATTGATTCGGAGATTGAATTTATCAAAGAGGTGCTCGTTGAAAATGGGTACCCTCTCGATATTGTTAATTCTAATATCGTTACTAAGATCGCTCACTTTTACAAGCCTAAACTTTTTGGTCCTCCAAAATGCCCGGCGTACCTCAGATTAACTTTGTTGGGTTATATTAGCATAAAATTTGCTAATCAAATTTCTGTAGCTGTGCGTCGGTGTTACCAGGCATCTAATCCTAGAATTGTTTTTTCTACTCGACCTTTGCTCAAATCTATTCATAAGGATGTTCTCCCACCCCAGCATATCAGTAATATTATTTATCAATTTAAATTTCGGTGCGATGCCGTATACGTGGGAAGCACAGTGCAAAGGTTTGAATCCAGAATCAAACAACACATCCCCTTGCAATACGCCAGGGCCGACTAAATAATTTAAATAATTTAGTCAATACATCCGGGTCTGCTATTGCTGACCATCTTATAAATAGTGCCGAATGTGTGTCGACGTACACTAGTGACTGGTTTTCTGTCATAAGTAGATCGCATTCTCTATTCCACCTCAAAGTCCTGGAAGCCATATATATCAAGTCAATCAAACCCTCCCTTTGTAAACAAAAGGAGTGGCTTTTAGGACTTAATGTGATCAACTTATGACTCTCCTTCCCATATTTTTGTTCTCCTAAACTTGTCACTAGTTTTCATTACAATATTTTTTTAGGTTTTAGTCGTATTTAATCACTTCCACGTTTTACTCTGATAAGTGTGGACGAAAACCGGTTCAGTACATTAATTAATTTCTTTTTAATCGTTTTCTCTAGTTTTTATATGTGTTTAATCTCATTCTACCCTCCCAAAAATGTCCCAAACGTCCGTATTCCTCGCCGTTATATATATATATGTATATATATATATATATATATATATATATATATATATAAAGTTAGCTATATGTGTATGTTTATATATGTGTATGCACAGGATACACTACTAGACTAATTAACTGGAACACAGTGTATCGGCATGAGAAATCGTTATGTGTGCTATATTTAGTTTTATTCACAATATCGGAAAATGGGTTAAAAGAGGGTTCGGCCCCTCCATGAAAATTCAGATACCTCTTATTTTAATGAAATTAAAACAATGTGTAGAATTTAATAATTAATACATATTCCCCTAATTTAAAGCTTCTTTCGTATTTTAAAAGGTTTTCATGGACTATAATATTGGTAAATAAAAAAATTTCAGATTTGCATTTAACTTGATTAGTAGTCATTAGATTTCTTGAATTCTATTTAATTCTTTAATTTTAAGACTTTAATTTTAGAAAAAAAATTTAAATACAAAATATGTAATGAATTTTGTATCAAAGTTTGAATACGTAATTTAGTCCTTATTTTATTTTTGTAAGGGGCTATAACATTGGTGCAACATTTTTGTGTGTTCTGTTTGGGGAGTTACTTTTAACCTGTCTTATGTCCAGTATTCTTCTAGTATATATTTACATATATAGAGAGAGAATCCGAAATGTTCTTCCGAATCCCTAAAAGTCAATCTATCGTAAAATATCCTGACTTATTTTTTATTCATATTTATTACCTAAGCTCTGATATATATATATATATATATATATATATATATATATATTTCTCACCGTATATATTTTTTCTCATTTGCCAAGGTGCTGCATTATCAAATCATCTTCCAACTGAATGCAGGTCATAAACTCATCAGTCCATGTTATTTTATTTGTTTGTTTTTTTCATGCTTTTCGAATTCCTAGAATTTCCTTCGTTCCAGCAGGAACCAATTTCCGGATTACCATTTTTATTGACGGAACGAAATCCTTCTAAACAATTTGTCGCTCTATAAGGCCTCGTAATAAAATAAGCCCATCACATTTTTGTATGTATAGCTTATCATTCTCTTCCCTAGCCAATATGAAAGGACTTTAAGAAAATCGATGGCATACCTTTTGGATTATTATTATTTATTTTAACAAAGATTATCCACTTATCACGGAATAAGGCCACTCGAGGATAATAGTTAATGAGTGTCATGTGGACGGTGAGAACATCGTGATGATTGGTAATGATAGTGGAAATTGGACAGAATTTGAGCATCCAAAGTAATTACTTAAAACATTTTTTTTTACATTGCAATTGAAAACGAACATGTTGTAGTTAGTTGGGAAGCAACCCCGCAGTATTATGTTCAATAGACGGGTAGTTCTAGGAGATAACCTTTTCCCATTGGTGTTTTGTTATGTTTTAAGCACACAGAGAAATAGAAGGTTAAAATTATTTACATTGGTTGCAGCTAGACGAGATTTTTTGTGAATGTTTTACAGGGGTTCCATAGATTGAAGCTAGATCGATTACCTACCATGAAAATAAAGATAGAGTGGAGAACAATTAGCAGCGTATCTTCTGTGAGAAAGCAGTAGTAATGAGGTGAAAAGTTCATCGCTAACCAGATTTCGAAGTCGGTTTTGTAGCTTGTTGACAGGGTACAAAACTGACTTCGGGTGCTCTGAGCAGCACCTTCCCATATGTGGCAACAGTACTTCATTTTAAGACGTATTTAACTCTTATACAGGTATAAGATTGGGTCATCTGAAGCGGTAGAATGATCTACCCATTTTCCCAACAACCTTCACAACAGAGACATTCATTTCAAATGGTAGCAAGTTGAGATCAGAGAGTTAGTTGTAAAAATAAAGAAGCTTGGTTTTGGACGTATTATAAGTAACCAGACACATTTTTCGCCATTGCACCAGGTGCTCAAGGTTAGAAGAGAGAGAGAGAGATTGCGAATGCTCATGATCATTAAAGCTCTATGAAGTGTTGCTATATGTTCTATATGTTCTTAATAAGCCTCTTGATGTTAGAGTTGCTTTTGTAATTATCAGTCTAATTTTCTTTTGCGGTTTATTTTCTCCATCTGTATGGTATTTTAGTTGTGCTGATAAGATTTATTTAAACATCTATTGTATAAGGCGAGGTATACATATATATATACATATATATATATATATATATATACATATATATATATATATATATATATATATATATATATATATATATATATATACCTTTTTTAGAGTTATACATTGCATTTGTATTGTGCCTTTTGTGCTTGCGCCGGCCAATCATGAGCAGCAAATGATTGAATAGATCAAGGTTCGGCATAGAATGTCTTATGTGAACTTATATTTGGAAGCAATGCTGGGGCATGGGTCAACTAGTAATATATATATATATATATATATATATATATATATATATATATATATATATATATATATATATATTATGTGTGTGTGTTTGTGTATTTAGGCAGCATCTTCTCTTGCAGGCAAGTATTGTTGAATATAAGAGACAGCTTATGTATGGATATCCTTTTGGTGGATCTTTTCAATAGCTCGAATCAGAATCTTAGTTTACATAATTCCCGCAAAACTATCAATAATACAAACACATGATCTGTACCTGATTTACCTGATTCCCTTGAAGATGGACCCGGATATGTCTAAAAGTACTTGAGACATAAATCACTACTATGGCAAATTTATCAATCAATTCCCCTCCCAAACTAAGATTCTGATTCGGAGTATTGAAAGGATCCACCAAAGGATATGCATACGTAAGATGTCTCTTATATTAAACAATACATATATTTATATTTATATATATATATATATATATATATATATATATATATATATATATATATATAAATCTGGAATTTACATTTTTTAGACATGTTTCATTTTTTATCTAAGTGAAAATTATTGACTTAATATTTATTTGTGCATTTTTGTATTTTTTATATATTCATATGTATATTTTAACATATTTGCTAATAGTAATATAATTTTACAGTTGTATCTTCTCTGATGATAAAAGCCAACATTATTGAAAAGGTTCATTGGTTACGGAAATACAAAAGTTTATTTTTATATTCCTTGTTTAAACTAATTGATGATTAAATAAATATGGCCGTTTTTCCAATTTTTTATTCTCATCACTCATTTTATTATATATATATATATATATATATATATATATATATATATATAATATATATATAGAAAGAGATTTAGAATCAACAAAGTTTGAGCATTGTTCCGATAATGCAACTCCAACGATAATATTGTGTTCGATCGTTTCCTAGACGGTTTGAAAATATGTTGTTTTATAATATGGTTCATAAGACTCCTAACCGTCTCTTCTTCATCGCCCTTCACAACACCACATAGATAAGTCTTTCAAGAAAACATTTGATTTCTGAATTATTTGAAAGATACATACATTCAGACAATATTTGAGACACAATTTCCAATCGTGTAACAACATATAATACCAATTATTCAGCGTAACAAAGACAATGGCCGTCAAGGGACGTTAGACACAGCAAATGTTGCTACATTCCAAGGCCGAGATTTTATTAATTTTACCACTTATCTTTTTAAAACTACAAACCTTGAAACAATTATAGATTCTTAACGTTCAACAGTAGGAAAACTATGTCAATACCAGTCGTTTGTTTGATCAACTCATCAGAAAACCAGAAAGTTCTCAATTAGAAAAAAGTGCATAGCGATGTAATAAAGAATACAAAGCCCAACTCACATTAAATTGATCTCCATCGAGAGAGATTCCGAAATTGCTACTTAGAAAAGGCAGCCATGTTGCATAATGAAGAAAAGCTACGAACAAAATACGAACCATATTACTCGCTATAAACTGCTATAAGAGTCAATAGTTTACTTGGCGAATGGTTTAGAGATTAAACAAGATAACATTAGCTAAATCAATTTTTAGATAATAATCATATAATTTCCGTGATTTATATTGTAGAGAGTCAATTCAAATATAAATGTACGAAACTAAATGGAACTATTATCTTAAAACAGTTTTAAGAGGATACAATTACAGCGAATTCGAGAATGTGCATAGTTGACTACAACATACCCCCTTTCCAGCTGACTATAACATACTTGTACACTGCACCTGGTACAACATTCACCTTCAGCAGAATGAACCGGCTTCCTCTGAATAAGGAAGTTTCATGGTAGTATCAAGTTTATACGCAACTCCCAGTCGCATATATATCCCAGTCAGGGCAGATGACGACGTTAGGTTTGCGTAGTTCTTGCAGGGAGGTGTCGACGTTCTCCAACATACAGCGCATCATATTCCCAAATGGTTACCCATTTGGGGCTAACCTAGCTAAACGTTGCTTACTTTTAGTGATCTAACGGGGATTAGTGTATCAACGTGATTTAACCGTATATAGTTTAAGGTATGACATACTGGGTCGATTTTGGAAGATTTTTAAGTAAAAAGGAAAATGTTATATTAACACTTAGAAAGAGCAATTTCTTTTTTAGAATAAATGATTCTATTTTGGAGTCGTTTCTGAAATCCTATCACATTGTGCATGAATATAATGGTTTTCAGCCAACGGTATGAACATTGTTGTGGGGCATAATGGGCCATCATTTTTTCTCTTCAATAAAACATCTCTATGTTAAAAACATTTTTTAAGTAGTTCCAATATGTAATAGACAGCAATATATAAAATAAAAACTAAGCGAAATATTGAATAGCACACACATGTCAGAATCACAATCTCTCAAGTAACATGTATTTTCATCTAGACATGGATGTCTAATAATTCTACATTCTCTGAATATAGCACACAGATATGTGTACACACCTATCAAAATTACTGACTATTCTTGCCTACAAGTGTAACATTGCTACTTGTTTTCGAATCGTTGTACCCGGGTTCGTCTATGCCGTTGGCTAGTGTATCTCGACTGCTTCGTAATTTTTGTAGTTTTTGTTAAACTCACAGTTTAACGAGAGCGTATGAACGCTGATTTGGCCCGTAATTACGTTGATGTCACAATCATCATTACTGTAAGCCCGACCCTCGACAAAACCAGGCGGACGAACAGTTTGATAAAACATAAAACAAAAGACAAATATTAACTGTATTATATAGGAGAGAAAAGGAAGAGATTATTTGGAGGAAAGTTTGCCATAGCATCAGTCAGCCCATTTTGAACTAATTCACCATCTTCCTCCGGTTCACCGCCTACTGGCAGCGATCGGACCGGTGTCTTTTAACGCCCCATTCCTTCTATTGGTGACTCAAGGGCAAGACAGAAAAAATCTAAAAGGACGTGACATTATTTCCAACTGTTCATGGCGTTCTCCCACTTTTTGGCTTCCCTCACTATCTAACATACCACCTTCAAGTTTATATAGACTAAGAAAGATTGTCCACGTTCCCCTCTTAACACACGTACCATTCCATACATAAAAAAGGCAACAGGAAAACAACATTACACATCCCTATATTTTATTTTATGGTCAGCTATCACTACTATCATAAGTCTTCGTCTGGCCGGAATTCTACGTCGGCCCCCACATGACATTCTTTTGGTATGTAGGAACATTTCCTTTACGACCAGTATCGGTTTCATAGCAAATCCTGTCATTAATAACATACCAAAACGTCCTTAGTGTAATTCCGTTCTTACGATACCGTGACTCGGTTAAGATTGTTGTTATCGTGTATAAAGGTATGTCTTTTTTGGGCCGTTCTCCATCTCTCTCTCTCTCTCTCTCTCTCTCTCTCTCTCTCTC
The DNA here is from genome assembly GCA_963556195.1 of Sepiola atlantica. NCBI lineage: Eukaryota > Metazoa > Mollusca > Cephalopoda > Sepiida > Sepiolidae > Sepiola > Sepiola atlantica. The sequence goes on from OY744519.1 coordinate 153,463,071, forward strand.
TCTCTTTGTCTTTCGTGTTTAAGTGTTTATAAAACTAACGTTCATGCTAGCTATACGCTAATATAATTTTATTTTAAATTTCCGATATGATATTTTCAATTTAAATTACATGATCCACTTATAAAACAATGTCATTCATATTTTTATTAACCATTGTACGAGGATTGACGTTTAATGAAGTAATTTTCAGGCAGACATTTTCTTTTACAATTTCAGATATTCTATAATACAAAACTAATGGCCGACTTCAGAAACATTAAATTTTGTTCACTACTCCAATAATCTGTAAATGATGTCAAACTGTTGCAGTACTGTCAGCAAGTGTCTGAAACATTTAATTGAAAATTTGACGTGAATTTGCCCAACAAGTGCTTATAATTGTTTATTGTTCAGATTACACGGCAGTCTTCAACCTATTTCTTCTCCAATGATTTAATCTCCACAACGTAATTTATATGATCCTCCATCTCTATGTGTTGGCATGTTCATAACTGAGCGGTTTCTAGGCTTCAAAAATACTTTCTATCAGTAAAAAGTTACAAATTACTTTTGAGAACACATTATTATATAGGTTAAAAGTAACCAGAAATTTAAATCACACAACTGCTGTGTTAAAATACAACGCTACAGACGTCCATTTATTTTGTAAACTTTTTTATTAGTCATTGTCTGAAGTTTAACGTTATATAACAGAGTAGACTGACTAAATAACAGTTATTCTTCTAGTGAGTATATCAGAAGATTGGCTGAATATAACGCGCTAGGATTTAATAATCCTCAATACGGATCGCATTTAGCCGATGTTAATACACTGTTGATACATTAGCACTCTCATGGATGTTGATGCGGTGTTCAGATGATTTATTGACAGCAAGTGACACTATAATTCAAACGGATTAAGAGAAAATCTAATCAAACACTTCTTACCTAAAATTAGATTATAATTTACTGAGAATCCGAGTGAAGGGAGTCTGGATAATTAAATAGCTAAAACAAACGTCGTAGACATTCTACTACTTACAGTGATATATATATATATATATATATATATATATATATATATATATATATATATATATATGTTTTCATTGTTCCTTTCTATAAAACTGGCCAAAAATAAAACTTGTATACATTTTAATAGCTTTTTAAAATAAACTTCAGCTTTATATTAATTCAAAATGTTGTATATCAGAAAGTCTTTTTTATACAATAATAAAGGGGCTTAACTCTTTAACAAACACCACACTTGGTAAACTCAAACAGGCGACATTTTTAAAGAGTTACGACCCTTGGCAAGATTTATTTTACAAAATGTAAGGCTTTCTTTTAACTATTAATTTTGAATTTCTATAAAGAGTTTAGATGTATTTATGTATATGCGTATCTATGCACACCAAGTAAGTAGCAATAGCTTACTATTTGCTTATACGGTTGAAAAATATCCAATAAGAAATCTTCTTTATTATCTTTTTCTTTACTAATAATTCATTTCATTCAATTATTTAATTTTATTTGATCGTTGTATCTATCTATCTATCTATCTATCTATTTCATTAGTGTTTTATTTTATTTAAACGTTATATCACGTTGTAGCAAATCTAACCAAATTGTAATAAGGAGTTTAACAGACAAATACAACAAACAAAATGGCGATTGAAATTAGCTAAACGAAATCATATCTACAAATAAATTCATGAAATACATAGGAAAAACCGGAAATGTAATTAAAACATTTTTTTTTAAATACTAAAACTTCTCTTACCTTTCCTCTCTCTCTATTTCTGAATCTCCCTTTCTATATTTTTCAGCAAATACCACCTTCAAGGTACGCCCGGCGTTTTCCAAGAATTTGTTTTTTTAGATTCTTGATATAACGATGAAAATGTAAGTAAGCTTCTGACAATGTTTACACATATACATTTTATAAAACTATAAATCCTGCCAAAATAAAAAAATTACGAAGTTCTTCACTCTTTTTTCGTTTTTTATAATAAATTTAATGTAATTCTTAAATTGTATTTGATCGTTGTATCTATCTATCGATCTATCTATGTATTCATCGATCGATCGATTGATCAATTTCATTCGTTCCTGCATTTATTTAAACATTATATCGATTTATTATCATTGATGTAAAAGTTATATACATTTATTATCATTTATTTAAATGTTATATCCATTTATTATCATTTCTTTAAACGTTATATTCATTTATTATCATTTATTGAAACGTTATATCGATTAATTATCATTAATGTAAACGTTATATCGATTTATTATCATGTATGTAAACGTTATATCTATTTATTATCATGTATTTAAACGTTATTTCCTTTTTTTATTATTATTTATTGAAACGTTATATGGATATAGTTGTTAATCTAATCAAATCGTGAACAACAGTTACAACTTAACGAACAGACACGATAAAAAAATGGTGAGAGAACTTAACTGAACGAAATAATATGAAAAAAGAAATTCATCAAACACATTGGAATTAAATGGACATTAAATAAAAAACAAATAATTTTTAAAAATACAACAAAACTTTACTGTTCTCTCTCTCTCTCTCTCTCTCTCTCTCTCTCTCTCTCTCTCTCTATATATATATATATATATATATATATATATCTTTCTCTCTCTTTCTCCCAAACCACTGTCTATATCATCACACAAATAGCACCTTCGATCTACGTTTAACGTTTCCTGATAATATGTTTATTGCTTCTTGACATAACAATTCTCGCTAACAATATAAGTAAGCTTCTAACGATTCAGACTTTTATTATGCACACCGGTATTATTCCAAGTTTTCCTGGAAAAAAAAACGAACAACTACAGGTTACCCCACCCCCGCCTTCTAAAAACGTGTGGGGGTCGTCATACCCTTTTGGTCGGGGTTACCAACTTCCTCCACAAATAAAAATAATAAGAAGAATATTTACATGCACAATTAACGGAAGTTTATTTACTGAAATAAACATATTAACAAGTAGAATATATTACTTTGTGTAATGAGTTCATGAGTCCTTTCTTTAGTTTCATGTAAGTAAAAAGAAGAATGTCTTTTCTTTGTTGAAGTGTTCATTTGTTATAATATATTAAAAGAGGCAATAGTGAATGTTCGCCTGTGAAATTGTATGAAACGCGCGAAATGGTGAACTGGAAGAGTGATAGTGAGATGCGTGTAAGCTCCTGATGAAAGTCAGTTGAAAAAAGAGAAAGTTTTATGTTTGTGTGTGCTTATATACTATTGGGTCGGCTCCAGCGAGCTTATTGAGAAAAGTTTAGAAAAATATGTTTTTGGAGAAATCTCATTGGACAAAAATATCACGTGGTGTGCTTGCTAATACGTCCGCTCGTTTTAAGTTGATTTGGTATAAAAAGGCACATCGGAATGTGCGTGGGCGTTATTTTATATTTGTCACGCGCCAATACAACAATTTTCACTCTGCGCGCCTAAATTGTATTTATTTCAAACAACATTTTTTTATTCGAATCTTAACCGTGTCAAACTGGCACAATACTCCCCCCAGATTGAAAAAAAGGAAAAAAAAATATTTTTTTTTTTTTTTTAATATGTAATGTATTCCTTGAAATGTTTCGGCCAGTGGACTTTTCTACCGGTTTTTGTCGTAGGTTTGACGTTTCCGTCACTTTCTGCTGGACTCCCATGTTCTAAGGGAATTTGTTCTGGTGGGGAAATTGGCTGAGGGTGTTCCTCAATGTATGCTGGTTTAATTCGGTCGATCGCGATGTTGTCTTTCTTGTTTTTCCTTTGGACAGTGAAATATTTTTTACTTCTGTCCAAAACTTGGTATGGTCCTGTGTAATTTGGACAAAATGGCTTTTTGACTGTATCATTCCTAATAAATACATATTTGCATGTGTGAAGGTCATTTGGCATGTGTGTTTGTTTGTCAGCCCTCCTGGTGGGTGTAAATTTGAGAGAAGACATTTTGTTCTTTAATTCCGTCACAAATGTATTTGTGGGTGAAATGTCTGTGTATGCATCAAAATATTGTCCAGGTAGTGTGACTGCTGATCCAAAAACTACCTCCGCTGGCGTGCTTTGTAAATCCTCTTTCATCGTGTTTCGGATCATTAATAGGATTAATGGTAAATTATCTGACCAGTCTGCGTTGTTATGACTCATAGCCAAAGAAGTTTTTAGCTGTCTGTGGAAGCGTTCGACGAGGCCATTCGAGCAAGGGTGATAAGCCGTTGTCTTTATGTGGGACGTTCCCAACAATTGGTTGAATTCTGCGAAGAGTTTCGATTGAAATTGCGAGCCTCTGTCCGTTGTGAGTACTGACGGTACTCCAAAAATCGCTATCCAGTCTTTTAATATTGTGACAGCTACTGTCGCCGCCGATGTGTCCTTCACGGGTATGGCTGTTGGCCATCTGCTGAACCTGTCGACTATGGTGAGAATGTGGGTGTGTCCTTTCGAAGGGGGTAATGGCCCCACCAAGTCAACATGGATATTGGTAAACCTGGCATCTGGCGTACTGAAAGTACCCAGTGGTGACTTTGTATGCCTGTGTATTTTATTCTTTTGACAGGATACACAAGTCTTGGTCCAATTTCGAATATCTGTATTCATTTTCGGCCAAACGAAACGGTCTGCTATTATTCTTACCGTGGCTCGTTTGCCTGGATGAGATAAATTGTGGAAATGTTGAAAAACATGTCGTCTGATGCTTGGCGGTATGTATGGACGTGGTTGTTTTTTTGTTGTATCACAATAAAATGTTGTTGTACTAAAAGGTACAGGCATTTCCTTCAATTGCAAAGACGTTTTCTGTTGTACGTCAGTGAGTGTCTCGTCCGTTTTTTGTTCTTGTGCAATTAATTCCATACTCAGCGAACTGGAATTTATCGAAGTTATTGCAGCTCGTGATAATGCGTCAGCCACAATGTTTTCTTGTCCTTTGACGTATCTGATGTCTGTAGAATATTGAGCAATATAATCAAGATGTCTGATTTCTCTTGGGCCATACTTATCTATGTGTGTATGCAGTGCATACGTTAACGGTTTATGGTCAGTGTAAATACAAAAGTCTCTTCCTTCCAACAGATGTCTAAAATGTTTAATTGCCAAATAAATTGCTAATAATTCCCTTGAAAAGGTACTGTACTTTGTCTGTGTCTTGCTCAGTTTGGCTGAAAAAAACGAAATAGGGGTCATTGTACTCCCTGTCAGTTGGTGTATAACTGCTCCTACAGCTATGTCTGATGCATCTGTTGTGAGTGTAAGTTTCGATTCCTCACTGTCCTTAATATTATTCAATTTTGTGAAATTGACTAAGGCAGTTTTAGCTTGATGGAAAGCTTTCAAAGCTGATCCTTCCAGTTTTAATTGTTGGTTTTTTGTTTTGTTCTTCAATAATGACGTTAACGGTGCAAGGATTGTGGAACAGTTGGGTAAAAATCGTCTGTAATAATTAATTACACCTATGAAGCGACGAATTTGTCTAACAGACGTAGGTTGTGGAAAATTCGTAATAGCACTTACTTTTTCGGGTAATGGTGATATTCCATCCTTATCAATTGAATGTCCGAGGAAATTTACTTCTTGCTGACCGAAAATACATTTGTCCAAGTTTATTTTTAAACCGTAATGGGACAGTCTTTGGAAAACTTGTTCCAAGTGTTGTTTATGTTCGTCGAGGTTTCTACTAGAAATTAGGACATCGTCCACGTATGCGAATACGAATGGAAGGTCCCTAAAAACCTCGTCTATCAACCTTTGGAAGGTTTGACAGGCGTTCCTAAGTCCGAATGGCATTCTGACAAATTCGTAAAGTCCAAATGGTGTGGTCAGTGCTGTTTTATGGATATCTTCTTCCGCCACCGGTATTTGGTGATATGCTTTCACTAAATCCAGTTTAGAAAATATCGTGGCGTTTTGCAGTCCGATTGCGAAATCGTGAATGTGTGGGATAGGGTATCTATCCGGTACAGTTTGTGCATTTAATCTCCTGAAATCGCCGCAAGGACGCCATGTTGTCGCGTCTGATTTCTGTACCATATGTAGAGGAGATGACCAGGCACTTTTGGAAGGTCGAATAATTCCTTGTTGTAACATGCGTTGGAATTCGTCCTTTGCGATCCTGTACTTATCCGGCTTCAAACGTCTGGGGGTAGCGTAGACGGGTTGTCCACTCGTTTTAATATAATGCCTTGCATTATGTTTTATATTATCCGCGACTGTGAATGGCTGAGTAAGTTGTGGGTATTTTTGAAACAGCCGACGAATGTACGTCTCTTCAGGAAAGGCAGAACTAATCCCAGTAGACTGGTATCTTGTGGTGATACCTTTTATTACGATTTTTGTTTGGTTATCAGTCAGTGTGCGATTAGTCATGTCTACCGATAGATTATATCGTGCTAGGAAATCTGCTCCTAATATTGGTGTCGTCACGTTGGCTATGGTAAATATCCATGAAAATGTGCGACGCAAGCCGAGATTGATGCTTAAGTACTTCTCACCGTATGTCGATATTTGTGTGCCATTAGCTGCCTGGAGGTGGTAAGGCTGTGGAGTAGCTTTCTGTTTACTTAGCGCTGGTATCACGCTTATTTCGGCTCCGGTATCTATTAAAAAGTTATATCCGTGATTCCTGTCACGAATAAAAAATAGACGACCTTTAGTAGAAAATCCAGCAACAGTTGTCGTCTCTACTGGCTGGAATGACCGTTTCCCTGTTTCTTGTTAAAATTGCAAGGATACGTGCATCGCCTTGCTTGTGTGCCGAATTTTTTGTGGTAAAAACAGATTTCGTTCGCTCGTTCTCGTGTGTTGCTTCGACCTCTGCTAAAACTTCGTTTTCGGTAGTTCGGTCGATTATTAAATGAATAACGACGGTCTATTTGCATTAATTCCTGCAATTTACGAGTGAGATTTTCGACCGTGGTTTTTAGTTCGGCCACTTCGACGTCTCTCGTCTGTTTTGGCTGTGCTTGTGTTGAGTTTAATCTGCGGCCCCTCAGATTTTCATGTATCCGGTCCGCCATGTCGGCTAGTTTTACGGTGCTTGTCTCTTCCGTTGTGGGTGCCAGAATTTGTACTGTTGTGTCTGGGAGTTTATCCAGCCACAAACTTCTCATAATAGTTTCGGACATCTTGTTGTCTCCTAGCAATGATCGCATGTATCGTAAGAGTTGTGACGGTGTACGATCTCCCAATTCTACTTGGGTGAAGAGATTGCGCAACATTGTCTCGTTTGATAAGCCAGTCCGTCTCAAAATAGCCTCCTTAAGTTCGTCGTATGGATTATGTTCTGGAACGTTCTCCAACAAATCAGTTACTTCCTCGACGACGTCTGCCGGGAGTTTCTCAACCAAATAACAATACTTGGTTCGCTGAGACGTAATCCGTTTTGCGTCGAAAAGGGCCTGGATCTGGATAAACCACGTCTTTATATTGGTGGGATTAAAAGGTGGAATATTTAGCGTTAACGTAGCTAGAGGTGTTTCAACGCGGGGAGCGTCCATTTTTGTGTTTTTCGTTTGAAAGTGATTTTGGAGCCTTTAAACTGTCGGTTGATTTTTTTTATCTTTCGACTTAATAGCGACTACCGGCGTAACTCGCTAATTTGTTGCTACATTGTACTGAGATCCACGCTTCGTTTGACGGCTTGTATCATCCCTTGAGATTCGCATCGTCTTTTTCTTCCTTTGAGTGTTACCGCGCGCATGATTTCGCCAGTATGTTAGGAAACCGCGTGTAGCTTAAAGAGATTCCGTTGTGTATGCAATTCTAAGTCGTGGTCACCAATTTGTGGGGGTCGTCATACCCTTTTGGTCGGGGTTACCAACTTCCTCCACAAATAAAAATAATAAGAAGAATATTTACATGCACAATTAACGGAAGTTTATTTACTGAAATAAACATATTAACAAGTAGAATATATTACTTTGTGTAATGAGTTCATGAGTCCTTTCTTTAGTTTCATGTAAGTAAAAAGAAGAATGTCTTTTCTTTGTTGAAGTGTTCATTTGTTATAATATATTAAAAGAGGCAATAGTGAATGTTCGCCTGTGAAATTGTATGAAACGCGCGAAATGGTGAACTGGAAGAGTGATAGTGAGATGCGTGTAAGCTCCTGATGAAAGTCAGTTGAAAAAAGAGAAAGTTTTATGTTTGTGTGTGCTTATATACTATTGGGTCGGCTCCAGCGAGCTTATTGAGAAAAGTTTAGAAAAATATGTTTTTGGAGAAATCTCATTGGACAAAAATATCACGTGGTGTGCTTGCTAATACGTCCGCTCGTTTTAAGTTGATTTGGTATAAAAAGGCACATCGGAATGTGCGTGGGCGTTATTTTATATTTGTCACGCGCCAATACAACAATTTTCACTCTGCGCGCCTAAATTGTATTTATTTCAAACAACATTTTTTTATTCGAATCTTAACCGTGTCAAACTGGCACAAACGTAAATGACACTCATAGACTTATAAAACATGGTTTTATAAATTTGGCAATCAAAATATAATTTGTAAACATACATTTCATGTTATGCTTATTTTCCCGTCATACGTAACAGTAAACAAACGAGCCTCCTCTTTCGAAAAGTATTGCCCTTTTACGGGAACGGACATTCTGAATATACGTCCAATCAATTTACACTTTTAGCGATAAATAATCTCAACTTAAAATTTAAGCGATACAGATTAATTAAAGCTGCGTTAAATTCATACGTAACATAAGCGGGTGAGACTGGAGTTATAACGCTCTTCCGGAAACGTTAAGATAAGGGTAAGAAATAGATTTTTCGAAAAAGCGATAACAAATTCTGTATTGGTGACAACAATTGTGTTTATATTGATTATGACATGCTGAACTTTTTATAGTTACAATTTATTTAGTAATACGCATTAAATCTATTTAGTAATACGCATTAAATCTATTTAGTAATACGCATTAAATCTATTTAGTAATACGCATTAAATCTATTTAGTAATACGCATTAACACTATTTAGTAATACGCATTAAATCTATTTAGTAATACGCATTAAATCTATTTAGTAGTACGCATTAAATCTATTTAGTAATACGCATTAAATCTATTTAGTAATACGCATTACATCTATTTAGTAATACGCATTAAATATATTTAGTAATACACATTAAATCTATTTAGTAATACGCATTAAATCTATTTAGTAATACGCATTAAATCTATTTAGTAATACGCATTAAATCTATTTAGTAATACGCATTAAATCTATTTAGTAATACGCATTAAATCTATTTAGTAATACGCATTAAATCTATTTAGTAATAAGCATTAAATCTATTTAGTAATACGCATTAAATCTATTTAGTAATACGCATTAAATCTATTTAGTAATACGCATTAAATATATTTAGTAATACGCATTAAATCTATTTAGTAATACGCATTAAATCTATTTAGTAATACGCATTAAATCTATTTAGTAATACGCATTAAATCTATTTAGTAATACGCATTAAATCTATTTAGTAATACGCATTAAATCTATTTAGTAATACGCATAAAATCTATTTAGTAATACGCATTAAATCTATTTAGTAATACGCATTAAATCTATTTAGTAATACGCATTAAAACTATTTAGAAATACGCATTAAATCTATTTAGTAATACGCATTAAATCTATTTAGTAATACGCATTAAATCTATTTAGTAATACGCATTACATCTATTTAGTAATACGCATTAAATCTATTTAGTAATACGCATTAAATCTATTTAGTAATACGCATTACATCTATTTAGTAATACGCATTAAATCTATTTAGTAATACGCATTAAATCTATTTAGTAATACGCATTAAATCTATTTAGTAATACGCATTAAATCAGAAAAAACAAACTTTAGGTTGTCAGTCCGTGATACTAACCAATTAGCTACTTTTACCTTTATACAAATTCATATTTTAATTTCGTTTTTCGTTTCCTTTCTCATTGCATTTAATAATAAGTCTATAAGCGATGGCGACCAACAAATTCTAACTCATGCATCACCTATTATTGAACAGGATTATCGAATTATATATTGTTATACAAATTGTACTATTATAATATTTTGGGGGCTCTCGCAATTGAATCAACTTTTGACCTTTTTGCTAAAAGCAAACTGGAGTATATCTTCTGACATTACATTTCATCTTTTCTGTGTAGACTGAGTCAATTTCGATTGTCGTCCTAATACGCAGTGCTTATTTTTAGGGCATTAGATCTTCCCCACATGAAAAGCGAACCTTATTTTTAACTCTGCTTTCGTAGGAGGCCAATAAATTGGGACTTCCAGGCTTATTCAAAAAAGAGGAATGTGTACCAGAACGAAAAATGCAATTAACACACACGCACCACTCATGTTTTAGTTAAATCTTGTCGCTGTGTAAGGAAGCACACGCAAACTGCATGACTTAGAATATTTTGATCACCATTGCAAGCGAATAGTGGAATCAGAAACTGAAGGAAAACCAAAATTAACGCAGAAAGCTGTTTAGTAATATTTAATTTCTGTAAAATAAATAAGAAATTGAATAAGTTAATAATACTTTTCTCGTTAACGCCGGCGACGCCGCGTCTACACTTATACTTGCTTCAAAACGATGTTATTAGTTGGCAAGCGAAATGAGACATACGTGTATTATTTCTATTTATACTTAATTCTAAATAGATTTTCACTTCAAAACGTTCAGCATGTCATAATCTTAAAAAGAAAAACTGTTTTTCGCCGGTAGACAATTTTAAATCGTATTTTCGAAGAATCTATCCCCGACTATAATCTGAACATCGTTCATAAAATTAATGGAGACAAATCTAACTATAATCATTACTGAAATAAGAAGTTCACTTTTCACCAGTGTGATTTGCTTTCTGTTAGTACGACGAAGTATTACTCTTCGTCGTACTAACAGTAAAATATACACCAGGGATTACAGCTGTATATAACGCTCAAGATTAGAACAGTGGTCCTAATAATCCAAATTATACAACATAAGAATAGACCTAAGTCTTATCTTACTTCGATCGTATTTTCTAATGATGTGAAGCGCGTCGATAATGTTGTACCCCATCTTTTATCCAAATGAAATATAGTTTTTTGAATAGCTTGTGTAATGTAGACAATCATTTCCTCGGTAAAGTAGAAAGTATCCCATTCAGAAACATGGCTATCGTTCGTGGAAATCAAGATTAATTTCCTTTTATTTAATCTGTGACAAAGTGAACATACGTAGTAGATATTCTCCATCCCACCATATGAGAATGTTCGAAAAGTATTTTTTTTCAGAACGGAGACGTTCATTCACCTCGCAAAATAACTAATGAAAATCTTCAGTCAAATTTAAATGAGACAGAATTCATAAATCTCTTAATTTATAAAATCAAAATTACTCAAGGGAGACAATCCTAATCCTTACGTACGGTTTTCTGATAAAAGTAGTTCCCTTTTCACCGGTATTTTTTGGTTATTGACAGTACGAGGAAAAGTAATAACAACACAATGACTATATGTAGCGATATGTAGTAATGAAATTGGTATATAGTGATAAGTAATAAGACCACACACTAAAAATAACAATAGGTTTAAGGCTCCCCAAATTTATACTAGGAGCCGTGGCGCAGTGGATATAGTACTAAGTAAAATTCAGTTCAAAGTGATAGTTATCTGAATGTTCAATCCTCAGGGCGACGATACGAAGAATTGCGAATTACTGAACACTTCTCCCAGTTATGACAGACGGACCGAAAGCATGCTACCCCCGTGGATCGAAATTCCGTCCAGATTCTCGAGTTGGACAGAAATATTCACTAGTTACAATGGCCGAAACGTTGTAAGCATAACACTCAAGATTAGAACAGTGGTCCTGATAATCGAAATTATACAACGTAAGAATAGATTAAAGTCTTATATGGGCCTTACTTCGATCGTATTTTTAATGAGGTTTAGCGCGAACGTAAATATGACGATAATGTGTACCCCCTCTTTGATCCAAATGAAATATAGTTACGCCAATAGTTTGTGTAATGTAAACAATACTTTCGTAGATACAGTAGAAAGTATCCAATTAAGAAACGGTGTTTGTCCAAAAATATTTTCATCGTTATCTTATGTTTCCGGACTTTTATGTTTCCGTTGAATAAAAAAAGTATTGGATGCGTTATTAACAAAATATTCTGTATTGGATATGTTATTACTCTGATATTTAATGTATTATAACAATAGATTCGTAATATATTCAAGATAAGATTAAATGTATTAAAAAAAACTATTCAATTATTGTAATGTATTTAAAAACAAACTATTTAAAATTATTTTAAAATAAAATATTTCAGAATGTGTTCACAAAAAGATGAAATTAAAAAATGTTTGATGTGATTATGTATTAAAAATATGTTAAAAAATAAAATAAAATATCCAATTATAAAAATAAATATTTTACTATTTCTGAAAACAAATTGTTAATTGCTCTCTTCCCACCCAAAACAAAGTATTAACGCAAATTTGGAACCAATCTAAAATTTACTTGGCATCGGTTAGGGTTAGGGTTAGTTTGCACCATTTCTGCATAAGTACATAAAACTATCCGGCCTAAAATATAATATAGAATTTTTTTCCCGTTTTAAGGAACGGAAGCTATAAGCAATTTGATAGTTTTGATTTGATCATTTTCTAAACAGAGATCAAAATAAAAAAACATAAATCAGTGCGACTGCACACCTCCGCATGACAACGTAAAGATGAACCAAAGTCTTCTATGGGAATTACTTCTCGTTATTGTATAAAGTAATCTCGAAGTTACACAATGGGAAAGTTGAAACTCAAAAACTATTTACCTGTAATGTAGCATTGCGGTTACTATTATAAAGAACTGTCTGATCTATACATAACATTTGCAAACATTAGATGGTTAAGGTCAAATAAATGTGAGACTCATTGGCTACAATATAAGTTAAGTAGCAGATTTTTTACGATAGAACGAAACCGAAATTATCGGCAAAATGTGACTCTTATCTACTCCCTAATCTGGAGCTTTTATCGAGATATCACAAAATAAAATTATTTCTATTTACACCATTACCAATATTTTGAACAAGTTTGGTGCCGATTGGTAAACCAATATGAACGGTAGTGTGTACATAAGCAAACAATATTAAACACCTTATATTACTCAGTTATTATTTAGTCCACTTTTTATAACTATTGAATTGTAGTCTTTTAGATGGGCATTACCATAACATTCACCGCATTTCCTATATATAGTTCGGTGCTTCTAACTTAGCCCCTTAAAATCCTGTATACTATCTGCCGTTTATACTCGGTTTGTCGTTTTGTAACTAGCTCACACAAGACAGTAAAAAGAAAACATGTACAATGATCATGTTTGTTTAAAAATTTTCCATCTATTATTAATTCTGGTAACACGATAAAAAGAGACTTATTGTCCGTTCGTTGGTTTACTGGTCGACAGACAGCTACTAAAACATGTATGTAAACATGCGTGTGCCAACTGCGGAGGACTGTAATTATAACCCACTCAAGGTCTTCCAAATATAATTGCCGTCCAGATACGAAAGTAATAGGCAGTAGTTTTTATGTTTATAGATAAGAAGCAGATTAGTGTTTTTGAGTGGAGTATTGGGTAGTCTGTTACAGGGAACCAGTGATATATATTTATGTTCCAGCAGATGTGTAGGGGAGTTTGAGTATCTTCTGGGCACGGTACAGTCTGACAAACCTTTAGAAGATAGATGCGTCATTGAGCTCTTGGATTGTGGTTGGTTGGACTTGTTTTGATTTGGTCGGGCTAAGAATTCTAAGAATGCTCAGTAGTGGAAAACATGTGTTATTGTAGATGTATAGAAATAAAACACCCTGTTAACATTTTTTGTAATTTAAATTTAAATTTTGAAAATATTTTGAAATAGTTAATTTTGAAAATAATTTTAAATAGTTTATTTTTAAATACTTTAAAATAATTGAATAATTTGTTCTTATAAATGGAAATTCACTCTTATCTTAAATATATTCATAATTCATATTTATAACGCATCAAATATAACACTAATAACACATCCAATACAGAATATTCTGGTAATAACATATTCAACACTGAATATTATCGAATACATTTTCTTTTATTCAACGGAAACATAAATGATCGGCAACATAAATTATAATGTATTATAACCTTTATCTATTATTTATTATTAATTGCCCAATATTTTATTAAAGCCTATACTAGGTCTGCTTAGGGGGCTACTGTCGCCCAACATATTCACTGTCTCTTTGAGTCGTCTTACTCTTCACCATTGTTCTCTATATATAAATGTTACCCCGTCCAATACAGAATAACTGTAGACTATTCCCAGTCATGGCTGACGGAATGGGAACACGCTACCTACATGGATTATATGCAGAGTTCCGTTCGAAATTCCGTCTAGATTCGACATAAATATTCCCAAGTTCACAAAGGTACACCTGAAGAAAGCCGGAGGTTACATCGGCCGAAACGGTGTGAGGATAACACTCAAGATGAGAACATTAGTTCGAATAAATCAAATTATAAAAATTATCAGTTTACATCTCCAAAAATTAAGAAACATAACATTCTACCGTCACCATGCAGATGTATGATGTCAAACGACTGACTGATGTTCTTCTTTATATATGCGTTCATGATGTGCATATGTGTGCAAGTGCATAGATGTATGTATATTTATGTACTTATGTGTGCGTCTTTTATTTGGATGAAAATTGATGAAGCGGGATGTTGGAAATAAACAACAGAGCACAAAGACGAGTTGATTCAAAATCATAGGTTATTGCTATAAACGATGTTTGACGTCCTAACAGAACAAAGAGGGCTGTCTCTACAAAAGAAACCGCAGCGCAATGGATGGGAGATGCAGGTCATACAAGCCGAGCGAAATCAATTCTATGAAAGAAACGAGGGGATCTTTAGAAATCCGTGTGTTATTGATAAAAAGAGAATGAAAAAATCAGAGTGATGTCTCGCCCATTTGATCGACCGAACATTACAAACCTAAGAGATTCGACTAGCAAAAATAGCAATTAGAAGATAATGAAAATGTTCTAAGTTATTTTTTTTCGCACTTTTTGGGCACTTCGAGTTAGGTTAGTGTTAGAATAAGGGTAAGTTTTCTTTTGGTGTGTCCACCTTTTTTTATACTGAACATCTCTCCAGACATGGCATGAAGCCACTTGATGTAAGGAACATAAATACTACTTTAAGGTCAATAGATAGCCAACGATAACTGGTAGATAGATGGATTTCGACCCAGGAACCAACAGTGTTTCCCCCTTGTCAGAAACGTCGCTCATGAAATGTGAGGACTAAAGGAAAAAATATGGGAAGCGAGAGTTATGATAAAATTACCGGGTTTACGTTATGGATGCCACAAGTAAACATAAAGTTTACTGGCTACTCTCATAGCCAGGTTTGGCCTTTTGGCTAAGATCAAAGTGTAGTATCTGTTCCGATGGATACTGCACCCCATAGACTGGTATTGTCTTGGCCTTCGGGGCTTGATTTACGCCGGTCTATGGGTCTGGCCTGTGCAGTTCTAGGAGGTCCACCTTCACAGGCTTCGCCTCCCCTCTTTGGAGAGGAGTAAGTTTATTGCTTACTGCCTGAGGCGCCCCTACCGGGGAATGCCGACGGGGCTGCCCAGGCAATTTTTAAATCCCACTTTCCCGACCCGATCTTGGGTCACATCTTACTTGTGGGAGTAAGATAAAAACTGGCCTTGTGCCTAACTGCTGGAGAGGAGTAAATCAATACTCCCATAGCCCGGTTCGTATTTTCTATGTTATTTGGGTGTATATGTTTTAATTATACTAATACTAAGCAAAACATAATCAATGTTTATTATGTTATAATTAGTACAAGCAATTGAAAATTAAGTTTCACATTTTTTAAAAAAATGTTCTTATACTCGGAAATTAAGCTGAAGTTTTTTCGATGCAAATTGCGATACACCAAAAAGTTCTGATTTTTAGATTTCCGATTCCGATTCCGATTCTACACACTAGTAAATATATAAATGAATGGTAGCATGTCTCTTAGCTTGACAGAGGCAAATAAGTCACTCAACAGGTGTGTGTATGCCACCAGTGCTTGGTATATCAACTGTGATATGCGAGGCTCTTCTTTTTTTTTCAAATATATTACGTTCAGTATATATATATATATATATATATATATATATATATATATATATATATATATATATATATATATATATATATATATACGAGGTAAATAAATTCACAAATGTACATTTCAAGAAATCAACATAAACAACATTTGTGTGTACGCTCGTTCCTGCGACGATATGAACTTTTATTGATATGAAGTATAATGATCAGCACAGGGAATAGTTACCAAGTTTGAAGTTAAAGCATCGAATCATGACTAGAGTTCATACATTAATCAGTTATACAGCCATTCGAGACGTTGAGGGAGGGTTAGAATATGATAATTACAATTCCTTAAAAAGCAAGTATATCAAACATGCAAAAGAAAACAAATAAGGTAAATAAAGACTGTGTACATTACAGGCATATCTAAAACATTAAATAGCAAAAAGAATTTTGTCAACGATTACAGATCTTTTTAAGAGAAACATTCACAAATAAGATAACCAATAAAAAGGTTAACTAAAACATAAATTCACGATTTAAATAATTTAAGAGATTTTCACTTTATCGAAGAAACATTATCTCACAACATATCTTGGGAAGTGACGGTGGTTAAGTGGAAAACGACACGGACTGATTACCTGGGTGTTCCAAGTTCGAATCCAGCCGGTTCCACGGTACCATTTTCACTTAGGGATGTTGGCAAACTTCTCGCGGTCCTTCCCGTAAGTACCCGATGTCTTTCCAGAAAGATTTCTAACTCGAAAAACATCGGGGAAACTAATTCCAACACCAGAATCATCTGATTCACACGAAAGAAGAAGACATCATATCTTAATAAAAAAATTGAAATAAAAAACATTAACATAATTTATAGTTTAAAAATTGCGCTAAGTAGAAGTTTAAAGAAAATTATAAATAATCATGAAAAATTTATAATAATAATAATAATAATAGAAATGCGATACATCTGGTTGGACAGATAGACACAAGTTAGAGCAAAATGAGACATGTAATGGTTGTACGGGTTTAATAGTTTCACATTTAATACAATGTATGCACGTGTATGTATATATATATATATACATATATATATATATATATATATATATATATATATATTAATCCAGGTAGGGTAAAATCCACAGGATAGAAATCCAAAGGGAATCTAACCGGGTTTATAAAAGAATGCTCAATGAAAAATATAGAGCTGTATTGTGAATGCTTTTATTCAAACATGTACAAGGTCTGCTACACTGGCATGTCGATGTTATCGATCTACAGCTCTCAAGAGCTGAGGTCTCATCAGGCAGAGAATTATTTTTTGATCCAACCTGGTATCAGAATTCAGCAACCAGGTTGGATCAAAAAATAATTCTCTGCCTGATGAGACCTCAGCTCTTGAGAGGTGTAGATCGATAACATAGACATGCCAGTGTAGCAGACCTTCTACGTGTTTGAATAAAAGCATTCACTATATATATATATATATATATATACATATATATATATATATATATATATATATATATATATATATATATATATATATAGAGGTGTAGATCGATAACATAGACATGCCAGTGTAGCAGACCTTCTACGTGTTTGAATAAAAGCATTCACTATATATATATATATATATATATATATATATATATATATATATATATATATATATATACAGGTCTGTGTGATGCGTCTAGTGCTACAGCGGAGCGTACTTGTAGTTGCATCGGTTTCCTACTCTTGCTATTTGCTTAGCCGCCAGATAGCCCACTAGTTGTGCGAAAAGGGAGCTGAATGAGTAAGTCTCCCCTGCTGGTATATAGCCTATCCCCAGACAAGACTCTAGTCTGACCTTTTCGTGGTACACTATGGTAACTGGGTGCTTTGCGGCCCCAGGCTAATAGTAGGTTAGAACTCCAGAGGTGCAGTGTGCAGGGCCTGTTGGCATGCAGATACGTCCCGGCACTCACTAATCTAACCCCCTGCCACTGGGTAGTGGTCTGTCTCAACCTCTCTCTCTGTCTGTCTGTCTGTCTGTCTGTCTGTCTGTCTGTCTGTCTGTCTGTCTGTCTGTCTCTCTCTCTCTCTATGTATATATATGTGTGTATATATGTATATGTATATGGCGCCGGATCAGGGAAATTTCCAGTTTGGTATCTGGGGGCGCGTTTAACCCACTAGGAGAGATGCCCCCTAAGCCTTTGTTAAGGCAGGTGTCTACGAGATGGAAAACTCTGATGTATAACCTGAGGATTGTTGCTGACTTTTACTGCCGCACTCATTTGCACCGATCTTGTGTAATCAACAATTCAAAAAAGTGTGGATGGTCCTACACAAGCCTTCACCACTCAAATCGAATCATTCGTGTGGGTTTTCTAGCAGCTTTTCTAAAATCGACATGAGTATTTCTGGGTCCACTGGCGAGAGAGTAAAGGCGACGGGGACAGGCAAAGGATATTGCTGGAAGTCTCTAGCTGGCGCTCTACACAGTGGCGGCTGGTGGGTGATGGCCGTTTGGCACAAACCTTTGGGCAATTGTGCCGTTCGTGTCTTCCACCAGTGACAAAGCAGGCCTATCTAGCATCAGCACTGTTTTCCCTATTTCAGGGAGGGAGCGATAAAAGAAGCCCTAAACATTGCATGCCCTTCTTTGACTTGTCAGCCTACTGCAGCTGTCTAGTTATCCAATACAGCAGTCAGAAAATAGACATTTATGAAGCTAAACATTGGATCTTGGAATGTGCGCACATTGCAGGATAGTGATGCATCACTAGAAAGGAAAACGGCCCTCGTATCAATGGAATTAAGGAAACATGATGTAGATATTGCTGCCCTTAGTGAGACGCGTCTGCCTGGTCACTCACAGCTGTGTGAGGTAAAAGGTGGATACACGTTTTTCTGGGCTGGTAAACCAGAAAACGAACCACGTCAATCTGGCGTAGGGTTTGCAGTGAAGACGGAACTTGCTAGATCACTTCCAACACTTCCAGTAAGTCATTCAGATCGTATTATGACCCAAAGACTTCCACTAAAAAACAACACATTCGCAACACTTATCAGCTGTTATGCCCCTACTATGAATAGTTCAGATCAATGCAAAGCTGATCTTTACAATGATTTGCGTAGCTTAATCTCTAGAATTCAGCATAAGGATAAGGTTGCTTTGATGGGAGACTTCAATGCTTGAGTGGGGCTCAACTTTCAAACATGGGCTGGTGTCTGGGTCACCATGGTGTTGGAAAAATGAATTCAAATGGATTGCGACTCCTGGCGTTATGCAAAGAATTTAACTTCAGTGTGACAAACACGTACTTCCAACAAAAGCATTGTCGAAAAATATCATGGATGCACCCCCGATCAAAAGATTGGCAACTCATTGACTACATAATTACCAGAAAGCGCGACCTCAAAGATTTTAAGATAACATGCTCTTTCCATAGTAGCTGTTGTTTATCAGATCATGCGCTTATAGTCGGCAAGACCATCTTCCATTTAGACAAGAGGAGAGTGAAAAGGTCTTCTGTTCCAAAACGCCTAAATGTTCTGCCTCTAAAACAGTAAGATACACAAAATGAGCTGAAGGAAAAAGTTACGACCACTATAGCCTCTGTAGAGGTAAATAGTGACGTTTCAAGTTCTTGGGATTCATTGCGCAATGCTGTTTATGACTCGTCTGCTTATGTTTTGGGCTTCCCTTTGCGAAAACCTCAAGACTGGTTTGATGAAAACAACACTGAAGTGCAGAAGCTTATCGACCAAATGCATGTTTGCCACAAAACATGGCTCGAGGACAAAAATTCCACAGTGAAAAAGAAGGCGTATAGAGCTCACAAAGCACAAGTTCAGAAGACACTTAGGGCATTGAAAGAGGCTTGGTGGTCATCCAAGGCTGTGGAACTTCAGGACGCAGTCGACAGGAAGGATTCTAAGTCATTTTACTCTGGCCTAAAAGAGGTGTTTGGTCCTCAAATGAATGGTTCTGCCCCAGTTTTTGCTGAAGATTGAGAAACACTGCTAACTGACAAATCTGCTA
This sequence comes from Sepiola atlantica, assembly GCA_963556195.1. Taxonomy (NCBI): domain Eukaryota; kingdom Metazoa; phylum Mollusca; class Cephalopoda; order Sepiida; family Sepiolidae; genus Sepiola; species Sepiola atlantica. The sequence continues at coordinate 153,483,282 of OY744519.1, forward strand.
TCCTTAAGCGCTGGAAGCAGCACTTTGAAACTGTCCTTAACTCTGCATCGGTGACTGACGAAAACATCATTTCCTCTCTTCTGCAGCATCCCAAAATTCCGGAACTGTCTTTTCCACCTTCAGTTCAGGAAGTATCTCAAGCTAAAAAACAGCTATCGTCAGGGGCACCGGGCAGAGATTGCATCCCCATTGAGGTGTACAAACATGGCGGAAGAGCACTCGAGGAAAAACTGACCATCTTGTTTGTGGAGATATGGAAAGTTGGCGGAGTCTCACAGGACTTTGAGGATAGTAATGTCAAGCATCTTTTTAGAGCAAGGGAAGCAGGAATTCTTGCGATAATCATCGCGGGATATCTCTGCTTTCTGTTTCAGGTAAAATTCTTGCAAGGTTGATTCTGAACAGGATCATCAGACATCTTATTGATGAGATTTACCCAGAGTCCCAATGTGGTTTTCGCTCTGGTCGAGGTACAATCGACATGGTATTTGCCCTTCGTCAGGTTGCTGAAAAAGTTTTGAAAATAATCGAGAACTGTACATGGTTTTTATTGATTTGACAAAAGCATTCGATACGGTCAGTCGCGTAGCACTTTGGAAAGTTCTTCATAAGCTTGGAATCCCCAACAACATGCTTGATGTCATAATCTCCTTTCATGAAGGGATGAAAGCACAGGTCGTTTCAATGAGGAAACCTCAGAGCCTTTTGAAGTAACCAACGGTACGAAACAGGGTTGTGTGATGGCACCTGTGCTGTTTGCATTGTTCTTCTCGGTGATGCTTCGGCACGCATTCGCTGATGAAAGCACAGGTGTTAAGTTTCAATTCCGAACCACAGGTGGGCTCTTTAACCATCAGCGTTTTAAAGCAAAAACCTTGCCTCGAGAGGCCATCATTCGGGACCTTCTCTTTGCAGATGATGCTACCCTGGTCGCGACTTCTTTTGAAGAAGCTCAGAATCTTTTGACAAAATTTTCAGGTGCATGTAGGGCCTTTGGTTTAACAATCAGTTTAAAGAAGACTGAGGTGGTCCATCAACCATGCCCTACCCCTAAACAAGTTCAAGGAGTGAAAGAAAATCAGCCTGTCAATGAATTTCCATTAGAAAAACTCAAAGTGGATGGCAGACCAATGAACTATGTCAAAAACATTACCTACCTAGGTAGCAAAGATAATTCTGCTGCTTCACTTGATGATGAAATCGTAAACCGAATTGCAAAAGCGGCAAATGCCTTCGAAAAGCTGAAACATCGTCTTTGGAGTAGCAGTGGCATTAAGTTGAAGGCAAAAATCAATGTGTATAGGGATGTAATATTGACAGGTCTCCTCTATGGATGTGAGGCGTGGACGCCTTACCGGCATCACATTCGCCAATTGGATGTGTTCCACAGGAGCTGCCTTAGGACCATATGCGGGCTTAGTTTGAAGGACAAAGTCGCTAACACCGACCTTTACAACAGATGCCATATTGGTGGAATTGAAAGTTTCCTGTTGCAGTCTCAATTGCGATGGGATGGTCATGTAGCAAGAATAGACGAAGGGAGGATACCTAAAGCACTGATGTACAGTCAGTTAGCTTGTGGTAACACGAAGGTTGGTCGGCCCTTGCTGAGGTACAAGGATAAATTGAAAGATGCGCTGACGGCAATTGGAGTACCCCCAAAACACTTTGAAGACTGTACAAAAGACAGAAAGACATGCTTGTTGCATTGGACTGGAAAGATTCAACGCGACCTGTGTGGATAATATGAGAACTGCCAGAGTTAGGCGAAAAGCTAGAGAGAGTGCTCCACACCTGGCATCCGATTACTCACACCTTTGCAATGTCTGCGGCTTTCCTTGCAGGTCTCTTGCCGGACTCAGGTGTCATGAACGATCTAGACACAAATGACAGTTGTTGGAACCTCATACGTCGCAATCGACGGGAGAGTCCATCATCATATTATGTATCTATAATTATAGATACAAGGTAAATAAATTCATGAACTATCTATTGATGTACATTTCAAGAAATCAACATAAACAACATTTGTGTGTACGCTCGTTCCTGCGACGATATGAACTTTTATTGATATGAAGTATAATGATCAGCATATATATATATATATATATATATAGAGAGAGAGAGAGAGAGAGAGAGAGAGAGAAAGAGAGAGAGAGAGTGAGAGAGAGAGAGAGAGACAGACAGACAGACAGAAAGAGAGGAATAAATGAGGGGAGAGAGTTACAGGCGTGCGGATAGCAAATCTATGTCATCTTCGATTGTTAAATGCATGATGCACTCGATAAAAACACGTTTATTTTTCTTTCTTTAGGCCAGGCTTTTCAAATATTAAAATATTATCATCTTTATAATTGCTCTATCTCGTATATTGAGCTTAAAGCATTTTACTATAGGTTCATTTCTGTAAAAGTATACTTTCAATCTTATATATATATATATATATATATATATATATATATATATATATATATATATATATATATATATATTACATACGTACATATATATGCCTATCTACACGATGTGGTGTAATATCTGAGTCCAAATTGACTGGTAGAACATTTGCATGATGTTATTATATTTCGGGAACGCTTCCCTTTTTCAGACTAGTGTTCAAATATATAGAAATATGTACGATTTTTATCGCTTAAATATTTAATGCATTTTTATGTAATCATTTTTATTTGTGATTGCAGATATCGTTGTTTTTTTGCTTTCTATTATTTCGATTGTCTAACTTTCTAGGTAATTTAGATGCATTAAATATTTAGGTGATAAAAATCGTAAACATTTCTAGACAAGCGTCCTGAACTAGTGGTAATGCCGCTAGACTATAGACATCAATATCGAAAGGATCGATCCATCTCAGTAAGCTATGCTGATGACGGCTGTGAGACAGAAACACGTCTTCATAGATAACTTCATGTACCTATAAGATTAATAATAATAATATATATATATATATATATATATATATATATATATATATATATATGTATATATATATATATATATATATATATATATATATATATATATAATAAGCAATAGGTAAAATAAATACCTTTTGAAGCATTAAAGTTGCGATATCAATTTTAAAATAAAAATAAATCGAAACCGATTTGTTTTCTTCTTTTTATAAACTCTCATTGTTTTGTTAGTTTAAAGTGATACAGATATTTCGCCAATGACTTGCGCTTTTCAGTGTGTCGTATATCCTGATGTTATCGGATTTGTATTTTTTTTTCTTCCCGGCTTCTGTTGTTACAGCAGGGCCAAAGGGGTTTGTTGTTGTTTCCCACTTTAAAATATGAAATCGTGAATGCACACGTGATCGGTATGAAGTGTTTTAAGGTTCATATTTTTTTTAAGAAGCATCTATTTGAAATTTAATAAGGAATAACTTTAAATAAACAAAAAAATGAGAGTTTATAAAACGAAGAAAAAAAATCGGTTTCGATTTATTTTTCTTTTAAAATTGATATCGCATCTTTAATGCATCAAAAGGTATTTATTTTATCTATTCCTTATAAAATTTCAAATAGATTTTTCTTTAAAAATATATGAACCTTAAAACACTTATATATATATATATATATATATATATATATATATATATATATATATATATATATGTGTGTGTGTGTGTGTGTGAACGAAAAATAAGTCCTATAAAGTTAAGAGCGAATAATAATGCAATTTTCTGCATCTTAATCACTTAGGAAGTGAGACAATAAAATATAGCAAGCTTAAAAGCAACGAACGCTGCAATCTCGAGTAAAAATAATTACATAAAAATACATATAATTGTTATGGGATAAAAATGAAACATATTTTTAGACAAGCGTCTTTGTCCAGTGGTAAGAACGAGGGCCTATAGACATCAATATCGAAGGTTCGATTCTTGTCAATGTTAATCATGCTAATGACGGCCCTGAGACAGAGAATCTTTTTATTGCCGGCTATAGCAATTCGATTCAAACGTCGAATGCATATTACAAATTGAGATGAATTCATTCTTCAAAATGCAACTATATAAAAAGTTTTAATATTTTTATGAATTTTTTCTAAAAGATAATCTAAAGAATGAATAATTTCCAACTTTAAAATACAAATAAGTGCAAATACAACAAATAAAACACGTCTTCATATTACATGAGATTAATATTCATCCAATGATTTTTTTAAATAACCGCCTTAAATGCAGACATGACCATAAATTAACAGTTAAACTCGCCAAAATCAGAAGGGGTAATGCAACCTCAAGCGCACACCAAGATTTAATCATCTAATTCAATTTTAATAAAAACAAAGCCGATCAAATAAAGGGGAATAACTCTAATTAAACTCCTTATTCATGTATTATGAAAATAAAATAAATTCAGGCTAAATTAGCCTTAGACAATTTAAAAGTACCTACGGAAAGCGTATTATCATCCAATAGGTGATAGGTGAGAAATATATCTTATAATATCTAAAGTGAATGGGTTTGAATAAAAAGTATCGAGTATGATTTATTCTATTATTGTTCGCGATAGTATAAAAAGAAACTCTGTTTAACACAGATTTATTAAATTCAAATACTACAGGTTACAGTAAAGTCAATACGATCCCATTGTATTTAGAACCATATTATGATATATATTAATATATTATCCGTCTTAGGACAAACCTAAGCAATAAATATAGTATTACTTTAATTATTTTTCTTTTTAATTATTAGGAATGTATTATACCGTTTTAGTTGCACCACCATTAATAAGAAAAGTTTAGAAAAAATGATGTTCTCACGATACTTTCCAATTTGACTAGAATACAATCAGATGCACATACACGCAATATTACTCATAATATTATGTAGTCCCATTTTTTCACTTGTTTTTGTATCTAACTTTTTTAAACGTGTTGTCGGGACTTTAAAGTTCAGATTGGCGTTTTCCCCTAAAAAGTCAAGTTTATAAAATAAATAATGTTTCCATGTAAAGCGAAATATATATTAATATGTACAGATACTAACTTATCATGTTACCTATAATAAATATCTAAAAACACATGATGATCCGCTCATTAGTTTATAAGATTATCCTGTGGATATCAATATATATATGTATATATATATATATATATATATATATATATATATATGTGTGAATATATATATATATAAATATATATATATATATATGAACATATATATGTATATATGTATATATATATATGAATATAATATATATATATAATATATATATATATATTATATATATATATATATGGAATATAAATATATATATATATATATATATATATATATATATATACATATACTTTTTTAAATAAGTGTACTTGTGTGTTTTCTTAAAACCATTCATGCCGTAAAAATTCTTGAAATAAAGACGAAACGCTGATGAATAAATAAATAATATTTTGGTTTTCTTTTATATATATATATATATATATATATATATATATATATATATATATATATATATATATATATATATATATATATGTATATATATAAGATGAACTTTATATATGAAGAGATACCGACAACTAGTTTGTAAAATAGTGCATAAGCAATGCAACAATTACAGTTAAGACTACAATTGGGAATTCGTATATGTTTACATTCAAATCACATCGGGTGACTACTATATATATATATATATATATATACTCTTACATTTCACTTTAGTTGAAGTTCTTTGGTCTACCATATATCTGTATATGAGGCACATGTATTCTAATATTTAATTAAATTTCAGCTTTTTTCTGATCAAACCTGAGTTTGTAAATAGACGTACACAAATATGTTCCTCTCTTCAATTGACCAGTAATAGTACACCTTTCTTTGTGTCTGTCGATCATTCCAGATTGCAGGACAAACACATATCTAGTCTGATGGAGTATCCAGCGTAGTGTTGTTACTATAGGCAACATCACTTTGAGAAGGAGCAACATTCCTCGTATGAACCAGTGTGGATTACACATATCTAGGATATCTTATTTGAGATTCAACCATCATCTTCTTTTAAAGAGTAAGATAGTGTTTACTTGTAGGTAGAATTATTTTCATGTCAGGTTGTCCTGACAAACCTCTGCATAGAGAGACTTTAGCCACTTGAGATAAGTGTCTGGTAGGAATTCAAGTTCTCTCTGTGAATCGATTGAGGCGCGTATATATATATATATATATATATATATATATATATATATATATGTATATATATATATATATATATATATATATATATATATATGTATATATTGCTTTTCTTTCATTTTACTTCAGTCGAAGTTCTCAAAAATGAAAGCCGCCCCTTCTTGGGTCCTTCACGTGATATTTATATGAGATACATAGGTATTTGAATTGTGTATTAAGTTTCTACTTTACCTGTCAAATGTTGAGTTAGTAAAGAAGTGAATGCCATTTATTTTCCTTTCTACAATTAGCTAGTTAACTATGTTATAGTGTATCTTTCTTTTGTCTTACGTGATTTCAGGACAATAATTCATTTAGTCGTTCCAAGTATCTTGCTTAGTGCTGTTACTAGATGCAACATTACTTAGAGAAGGTACACCATTTCACGTATAAACAAGGGTGCGTCAGCCATACTGAGGGGACTTTTTTGGGCTTCAAATACTTTGTTATATTGAATATTTGGTGAGGGTTTACTTGCAATGGAAAGTATCTTCATGCAAGACTGTCTTGACAAACACCTGTACAGAGAGACTGGAAACACCCGAGGATAGTCTAGTAGGTAATTCAAACTATATTGTTAATTTTCCTTATATTTCTGTTTTGATGGAGATAGGGCATCCTACCGGATGCCAGACATTCACCGGCTATTTCAAACTTTTTTATTCATTTTAATTTAGTTTATCTAAGAGATCAATAGGGCCTACTCTTGAGCCTAACATTTGATTTCCCTATGAGTAAAATTCATATCCGAGAGCTCTCTTAAGGATAGATGTTGTTCATTTTAGGGCTGCTATATATACTTCGCTACAGTTTGGTTTTCCCGGGATTGTTTCTAAGTATTTACTTAGATTGTTTTCACTAGACCAGTTGCCCCCACTACAACCGGTATGATGTTTCTTACATCGAGGGACCATGTTATTTTTAAATCATTTTTGTTATTTTGTTATTTTTTGCCGTTCGGCTTTATTGAGGCCATAGTCATTTGGGACGGTTACATCAATGATGAGAGCAGTTTTTTCTGGTTTATTCCAGATGACAATGTCTGGCTTGATGGCTTTGTCTTTTATGTGTCTGCCCGCCTGTATGCCTTTATCATAGAACACTGTCACTTTTCCATTCGATGTTATGGGTGTGTATATGTGTGTACAGTCAAAGTATTATAAGGAAACGAGGTTTTATAACTCAACAATTTCCTGGTTACGAGAGATTGTACTAGAAACGTACATCTAATATTCAGCGTTATATGTCGGAAATTGCCAGATCCCGAGCTTCAACAGGTAGCCTGTACAGGAAGCGTCAGTTGTAGTGTCTGTTCCCGTGACACACTTTGTTTGTTCTGATATAGCACTTCATTTTTTCGGTTGGTAAATAAGATATCTTTCTAGACTAGGGCAGTTCAACCCTTTTGACGAATGATTCAAGATTACGAGCGTGTCATAGTTAATTGATCGATAAAATACTTTCATTGCGCGGGAAGCCACAGAAGTTCGGAAATCTCGATTTGAAAACAAAGTAACGTAAACACATTAATCTTATCCGCAATTGCAACGCAGTTTTAACGGACTAAAAACAACGGTGACATTGTAATCCGTGTGCGCTGTTCGCTGCTGTCAACAGACACTATTTGTTGTTTTGTTTCTCTACATTTTTTGCTTTCTCTGAATTGTGTTTGTGATTAAGTATTTCAATTGTTTGTTATTTGTTATTACAGGGATTAATACATCGTAAACAAATATGAAACTTACAGACAGGTTGAAAGAGAGAGAGAGAGAGAGAAAGTGGGAGAGGGAGAGAAATTGAGACATGCACAGAATCTAATCTCTCTCTCTCTCTCTCTCTCTCTATATATATATATATATATATATATATATATATATATATATATATATATATGTGAAGAGTTCGACTGCAACACGCGATAAACGCCATTTTCAAAATCACGAAACTGTCCCTATGAAAAGTGTTGTATTTCAACACTCAACGATACCCCAAAACTATGTGTTACATGATATGATACCGATATGACTTTTTTGGATTTCAATAAAAATCAGTTTTCATTCGAAGTCTAGATTTGATATATTCGTGTTTTAATTGTTTAAGGTCTCAATTAAAACGAATTGGATTTATCGCGTTTTGCATTCGAACTCTTCATATATATATATATATATATATATATATTAGTATTTCATATATTCACATAAACTTTTATAAGGAGATATAATTTTGTATGTATCAATTTTCAGTATTTACAGTGTATTAGCTATAAACAAATCCCAACCTTAAAGAGAAGGTAAATACTGGAAGGGCTGACCTAATAGAATACAATACCTCAGACCGGCAGAATCAAAGCCCAAATACTAAGATGCTAACGGTCTACAGACTTTAGCATCAATCTGGACAGATACTACACTATGATCTTAACACAAATGCCAAGGAACAATAAACATGATGTTTATTACGGCAAGATGCGACACTAATTCGGTAAAAATTGGATTGAAAGTCCAGCGCCTTAGAGACAGAGCATTTCTGCCTACAAAAATACCTGTGCACCCATAACAGAATCCACGGTAGGGGAACCTCAGATGATTAGCAATGATATAACTCCTTCTCAAATGAGCGAAAAGACAAAGCCTAGTAGAGTGAACCAACTAAAACCACACAGAACAATACCTCAGACCAACGGAATTAAGGCCCGGAGACCAAGACGGATCCAGTTTAAGAGAGTCGCATCCGTGGGGAGAGATACTACACTCTGATCCTGTAAAAAGGCCACGGAATTATTAAAAAATAATGGTTTTACAGCAAGACATTTTTTAAATGAATGAAGACAGAACCTTTGTTTAATCTATTATTGTATCATCTATTATATAAACGTCACCTGTCTGTATGGATGTATGTATGTATGGATGTATGTATGTATGTATGTATGTATGTATGTATGTATGTATGTATGTATGTATGTAAAGCTTCTCCTCCGAAAGTACCCAACACACGGTCACACGGGTGACATCATTCCGACCGGCCAGCCCAGACGCGTGTAATATCTCGGAACCGGAAAAAAAAAATTGACTCTTCCGGGGTCGACTGAGCACTTTTCTCCAATGGGGGGTGGCTTTTAACTCCATTTTTCAACGTTATTTATACTAATTTGAGAAGAAAAATAATGCAAAGTCACGATAAACCAGATATGACGTCAGAGTAAGGGAGTGGCGGGTAGAAATTCACTCACACTACAACAATTTTTTTTCTTTCTTTCTTCTTTCCCTCTCACTCCCACACTTTCTTTCTTAATTATTAATAGACGCTAATATTCCTTCCCCCCTCCCTTCCTCACTATGGCCGTTCTGTTATACTTCCAGGCATTACCTCCTCCTTTCAGGCCAAATAGGGGGGGGGGAAATGTCGGCATTCACCGATGTGAGCGCTACAGGCCAAATCTGGGGTGAGGGAGTGTCAGCATTCGGCGGTGGGGCGCCTCAGGCCAAATCTGAGGAGGGGGAATGTCGGCATTCGCTGGTATGAGCGCCTCAGGCCAAATCTGGGGATGGGGGAGTGTCGGCATTCGGCGATAGGGAGCCTCACGCCAAATTTGGGGGGAGGGAGAGTGTCGGTATTCGGTGGCGGGGCTCCTCAGGCCAAATTTGGGGGAGGGGGTGTGTCGGCATTCGCCGGTATGAGCGCCTCAGGCCAAATTTGGGGAGGGGAGTGTCGGCATTCGGCAGTATGAGCGCCTAAAGCGAAATTTGGGGATGGGGGAGTGTCGGCATTCGGTGGTGGGGCGCCTCAGGCCAAATCTGGGGAGGGGAAATGTCGGCGGTGGGGTTCTTCAGGCCAAATCTGGGAAGGGGGAGTGTCGGCATCAGGCCAAATCTGGGGAGGTGGAATGTCAGCATTCTCCGGTATGAGCGCCTCAGGCCAAATCTGGGAAGGGGGGGTGTCGGCATTTGCCGGTATGAGCGCCTCAGGCGAAATTTAGGGGAAGAGGAGTGTCGACATTCGCCGTTGGGGCGCATCAGGCCAAATCTGGGGAGGGGGAGTGTCGACATTCGCCGGTGTGAGCGCCTCAGGCCAAATTGGGGGGGGGGGAGTGTCGGCATTCGCCGGTATGAGCGCCTCAGGCCTAATTTGGGGATGGGGGAATGTCGGCATTCGCCGGTATGAGCGTCTCCGGCCAAATCTGGGGGAGTATCGGTATTCGCCGGTGGGGCGCCTTAGGAAACATTTGGGGAGGGGGGGTATCGGTATTCGACGGTGGGGCGCCTCAGGCGAAATAGCCCGATCCTTGGGAGCGTATTAACCTGTACTTTAGGGGAGAATAAATGCCCAAAAGGAAAAGGGATTAAAAAATAAAATGATAATCTGATTTTTGATTCGAGAGTGTAAAACCGACACCTATCGGATAGGACTAGATAATACACTTTATCTCAAGGCAAAAATGCCGAGAACAGATACTACACTTTGATCTTAGCCAAAAGGCCAATTTATTTAGGCAGGTGAGTTCCTTCGGACAACCCTCATCTTTATCTACAGATGAAGATTTTACAAACCTTGGGAACTCACCAGACCTTAGGCATAGTGCCCGTTATGTAGGGGGAGGGGGGGTCGGGGATAAGTGAGACAAGCTGTTCAATGTTTTTTATTTCACAAAATTTTACAAACAACATAAAAAGAACATTTGCTGACTCTAAACTAGATTCTTGCACCAAAATACCGCATTCACTCTGTGGGTGGATCCCTACTTAAAATATCCCCAAAAAACATCGATGTAAAAAAGAATTATCGTGGGAGTGGGAAAAAATATTAAAAACACCCAAAAAGAAAGAAAAATAAAGAACGAAATAAAATGGTAGAAAAGTTAGTATGGCCCGGCTTTCCCTCATGACTAAGTGTTAGACCGCCCACTGTTTTCCGGCACGAGACCGAAAACAAGCGGGTCGGTCACTAAGTGGGAGTGGGAACTTAAGAGAGGAGTGTTCAAAAAATAAATTCATCGGGAATGGGATCATTGGGTGGATGGCGTCTTCCAAGATAGTAATGCCAAGGGTTTCAAAAGACCGGGGACAAAATAAAACAGTGGAAGTGGGAATCTTTGGAAGCTCTCTAGTGCCGGCAAAAATAAAATAGGGACAGGATAACTTTCATTCCTACTAGTTTAAGAGGTTACCAGTTTTTTGAAATAAATCAAAAAAACTCTACAGGGGTGGGTTCCGTAGAACCCAGTACCGCGTGTGCCATAACTATGGAGGGAACACGAACTCAAACTTGGGGCCTCGTCGGATGCACAAACTAGTGTCATGCACCCATCTCCTATCGAAATCCATGCGATGTAATCGTTTCCAATCGCATCTGATCTTCACTTTAAGTTGGTGTTTAAAGTAAACTACCAGATCCCGATCCGAAACAGATCCAACCCCATGAACCTCATTAAGACGTGTAACCCACGTCACTAGTCTTGCTACGGCTAGGATGGCCAGAAACACCATTCGTTTCTCCCCAGACCACGGCGGTGCTGCGTTGTTGATGACAGATGCTACATCCAGGACCATCGGCTGCTCGGCGTCGATGCGCGCCGTCACCTCCCTGACGTATCCCCAGAGATGTCGAAGTTTGCTGCAGGTGAAGAAGGCGTGCTCGGCCGTTTCTTCTTCGTCGTCTTCACAGCGCGGGCATAAGGGGACGTCCCTTAAACCATCTCTGCATAATCTGCCATAGAGGGGCAGTGCGTTCCGAACCAGTCGCCAGGTCAGAGAATACTCAGAATTGTTGAGATAACTCTGGCCTGGCGCCCAATTCCACTGGGAGCGGGCCTCCTCCCTCGACAATCCAAGCCGCTCCTCAAGTGGGTCCGAAGCGGTACCCTCCACTAGATCCCGATATAGTCTCTTCCTAGACCGGGCAAGGTTACTGGACCCCGGCAGCGCTCTAAGCGCGGCCCGGCATTCGGTGAAGAACAAGGGCTCCCCTCTCGGCCTACGTCGTCCTTCGACCGAGAGGTCGGGTATGAGGTTGGGAAAGGCGCTCCCGACCGCAGGGACCCACGGAGTGTCTTCCATCAAAGTCCGACTCAGGAAAGCCAGTCTCTCGGCATGTCGATGACTTGCCAAGTCAGGCATCCCCAAGCCTCCCACACTCGGAACTTGAGTACAGACCTGTCTGCGGACGTACGCTTTCCGGCCCTTCCAAAGAAGCGAGAAGAGTAAGCGCGTGAAAGCGATAAGGCGGGCCGCAGGCAGTGGTAGTACAGACAGCCGGTAAAGGATGAGAGGAAAGACGTAAGTGGCGCACGCCTCCGCTCTGCCCTTTAAGGAAAGCTTCCTTCGAATCCAAGCCCGGACCGACGATTCGACCTTTGTCTGTACTTCCGACCAGTTCTTTTCCAGCTGGAGGCCCGGCCCGAACCACACGCCGAGGATTCGAACCGGGCCATCCGACCAGCTGAAGTCACCTGGAAGAGCGGTCTCTCCGCTCCAGGCACCCAACCGCAGGCCGTTCGACTTGCTGCGGTTGACTATGGCCCCTGTCACTTCTTCGTACCGAGCGAGCGCCTTAATCACCGTTCGAATGTCAGTACGGCTCGACACGAAAACGGTGACATCATCGGCAAACGCGGAAACCCTGACTCGCGCTTTGCGAGGAGGGATAGCGATCCCGCGCAGGACTGGTGTTGTCGCCTCATCCCTTAATTTGCGAAGGAAGGGTTCCAACGCCAGGATGTAGAGCAGGGGCGACAGCGGACAACCCTGACGTACCGACCGAGAAACAACGAACGATTCCGACCTCTTTCCATTCACTTGCACCACTGCCGTCGGCGAGTCATACAGAATAGAGATCCACCTGCGGAAGTCCGGACCAAAACCGGCAGCCGCTAAAACAGCTTTCAGGAAACCATGGTCGACCCTATCGAAAGCCTTGGACTGATCTAAATTGATCAGCGCGGCTTCAGCGTCGTCTTCTGTCCCCTCTATGATCATGCGAATCAAATGCAAGTTGTTCTGAATCGACCTCCCCTTCACAGCAAAGTTCTGCTCAGGCTTGATCAAATCACCGATAACAACCTGCAGGCGGTTCGCAAGAACGCGGGCCAAAATCTTTAACTCTGTGTTTAGCAGAGTTATGGGCCTGTAGTCGTCTAAATTTCCCCCACCAGGTTGGTCCCTCTTCTTCAGTAATGTGACCACTCCTTTGGTTACCTGTCCAGGGATTGACTCCTGAACAAACCAGTGGTTAAACACATCCTTCAGAATTGGGACAAACATGGGCGACAGCCTCAAATACATTTCGTACGGCAGACCATCGAGTCCCGGAGATTTGTTCAAGCCGACCTGCTTCAACGCAGTAACGATCTCGCCCTCCGTAATCCTGCCATCACAGCCAGCTGCTCGAGCCGCCTCGAGGCGGGGCGAGTCAGCCAAATAGCTGTCAAACTCCTGGCCGCGGAGTCTGGGCAGTTGGGTGAAGCGTTCCTCCAAATGCTCACGGAACCCCTCACAGATCTCACGAGACGATACCAGGGTATGTCCTTCCAGGTTTTTCACCTTCCGAATGTACCCATCCGAACCACGACGTAAAGCAGCCTTACGCTCAACAGCGTCAACGTTCACGGCTTCGTTAGAGACTTTCTTTAATCTAGCTCTAACTACTTGACCTTCATATCGCTCGCTAGCCAAGCGATTGAGGTCCCCCGTAATTAATGCTATCTCTAGGGGATCCCCCCCAGCCACCGTCCGGGTCATCTTATCCTCTACTTGCTTTTGCGTCCTAGCCCTATTTTGAGCGAGGCGCTGGCTGTAGCGGACACAAAAGTTTCTAACCTGAGCCTTAGTTTTAACCCAGTACCTACTCCCGATAACCACCCCCACTAATCCCCGCTGGAGTAGTAACGTTAGCTGTTCCCGGAAGTCTCGTATCTCCAGTAAGGAGGTATTAAACTTCCAGTACCCAGCCAACCTAGGCCTATCACTTAAGTTCAACCGGGCCGTAACCAATTTATGGTCCGAATGTCCTAACCAAGTGAACGTGGGACAAGATATGAAATCTACGTCGCCTCTTCTAACTAACATTCTGTCCAAGTAAGTACTCGGACAGAAGGCCGCGCTAGTATGCCACGTCCACATCTCCCGCCCTGGGTGATCAACGCGAAATCTGTCGACAAGATCGCATGAGGCCATCAGGTCAGACAGACTGCTTTCCCACCTCGCCGACCCTCTATTCCCACCGACCTTATCTATCTTGGGGTCTAGGATGGCATTCCAGTCCCCCATTAAAACTACTCGCTCCGGACCCTTGAGGAACGCCTCCAACCGTCGAAAAAAGGAAACCCTCTCGCCAGCAATGTTGGGCGCATAAACCGCAACGATCCGAAACTTGCTGTTTCCAACGGCAACATCGACCACGACCAGTCGTCCCACCGCATCCGCATGAACAACGCTCACCGCCGCAGGCAGGGTGCGTCTCACTAACAAAGAGATGCCACAACTATGAGCATCGCCATATGCTGAGTAGACGTCATAGTCGTCAGTCAGCACATCACAATCCCCATACGAATCGAAGTGGGTCTCTTCAATCGCAGCTACATCTACCTCACGGGCCACGAGATCCCTCAGCACGCGAGCAGCCCTGCTTCGGGATCTCATGCCCCTCACATTCCAACAAGCCAAGTTTAAATTTGTGGTCCCCATCAATTAGTGTCACACACGGGGCTAAAGTCCTCGGGAGTGAGGACGCCGAAGGTCTGACCGAGACTGCCGGTCAGCAGTTCGGACGAAATCCGTCCGTCTCGTGCCAAACCTCCCACGTCCACGGGGAAAGTTAATTTTAAAGCCCGAAAAAATGAGGGGTGAACATAAATGGGGACCCTCCCACTACATTTGGACTTAATTTCCTTAAATGAAGGGTGCTCCTCTTCTATAAGGGGTTGCTCCGGGATTGCGTCCTTGGCCGCCCTAAGCATTCTCCATAATGCTTTCTCCCTCCCGTTCCCGGTTTCCTGCCTCACAAACGTTATAATTTTGGGTGCATTTTTAAAATTCCGGGGGTCTTGCACCTGTTTTCCTCCTACGTGGGTGAAGCTCTCCAGCTGCTTAATGTATCGCCTCTGCCTTCCATTGAGGTCTGATTGGACCTGTAATGAATCCGCCTCACAGATCCTTACCCCCGGCAGAAAGGGGAACCTCCTAGTCTTCTCCCGTCTCACTGGCGTAGGAGGAGGTGGTACCGGGACGACTTCTGGAATGACCTCTTGCTTTCTTCCTGGAACGACTTCTGGCATGACTCCCTCAGCAGCTCCTTCTGGTTCAGAGGCCGGCGGCGCTACTGGGATGGGAGCCTCCTCTTCCCTCTGTCTCGCCGACACTGGGGACCTATCCCGAGGGCTGTTTAAGGGAGTGTAAAACTTGAGAGGAACATTTTCCTGTTCCATTGACTCGGAGGGGGCTAAAGATTTAATGTTTTCCTCCTCTCTTGCTGACTCCCGGACTTTTTTAGCTTTTGGGTCCTTTCTTTTGGGGGGCTCCATTGCTGCTTCCACCTCCTTTCCCTCTTCCTCCGATTCTGATGAGAGGGCTGTCAGCTTCCTCTTCAAAGCTGCAGGCATCGGTCTCCCCTTGGTTGGTATAGGGGTCGGGGTGGGCTTCCTCCCCTTCTCTGTGGACTCCTTGTCTACTGCTGCTGACGATGATGCCGACACGGCTGGCACTTTTGGGGGAACAGCCGCCGGGGGCTTTGCTGTTATTCTTTGGGGGCAGTCCTTTGCCACATGCCCTGGCGTCTGACAGCGCCAGCAATGTGGCCTTCTTCCCTCCACGATGATCGACATAGACCAGGATTCGCATTTTAACTGCGCTGGAATCGCCTGAAACCCCTGCCGGTTGACCCTCATCTTCAGCCTGTATTCTCCTGTCAGAATACCATGCATTCCGCGAGTCGGCACCACCTCCTCGACGTCGCCATACTGCGACATTATCGCTCCCAGATGGTCGGAGTCGATGCAGCATGGGACGCCGAGAACCGAAACTGACGCGCTTCTCCTTTCCATATATTCGGGTCTTAATTTCATGCCCTTCCAGACTACGTCTCCGCCCATTGCTAGCTTTTCTGCTACCTCCTGGGTTGGGAGCAGCACATCCCACATTGCAAAGCTTTTCCTGAGGATATAGGAAGCTGGGATCTTCAAGCCCACCAGTGCTTCCATGACTCTCTCCTTCAGGACTCCTACCAACCCATTCGCCTTTGCGTCCAAAGTTACGAAGGAGATGATCCTCTTCCTCAATTTTTCCAGCGTTCCCGGAGGCAGCTTCACTGTGTTTCCTTCAGTGAACTCCTTGTATTTTTCCTCGAACACTCTCCTATAATGTTCAGGAGTCTTCTGCTGTTTGGGCCCCCACACTGAACCAGTGGGTTTAGCGGAAGCCGTTACCTCGATCTTCTTTTTATTGGGGATCCGCGAACCAGAGTTGGACAGCCTTGGCCATGGTTCATTAGCTGCGATTCCCTTCCTCCTTTCCGGTCTGTGAGCTGGTTTACTTGGGCCCTCTCCCCCTGATAGACTTTCATCCCCTGAGGAGCACCCTACAAATAAACCTGGGCGGTAGTTTTGTTCCGCCACCTTTAAGTCCCACGACTGGCTTTTCGTTAGTTTACTTTTATGAAAAGGGGTATCATCATACCCTTGGAAGAAAACTTCCGGAGACACCAATACTCTTGGAACCGCTGGCGTCTCCATTTCCAAAAGGAAATCCGACAACGATGGATTGTTGCTCGACGCGACACTACCTCGTCGCGATGAAGAGGTGCCCTGCGTGGCAACACCTCCTGGGGAGCACTCGAGCGTGTCTCCCCCCGACCGAACTGGAGTATCGCACGGCACGACACTCCCCAACAAAGCTCCAGAGGTGCCCTGCGAGGCAACACCTCCTGGGGAGCACTCGAGCGTGTCTCCCCCCGACCGAACTGGAGTATCGCACGGCACGACACTCCCCAACAAAGCTCCAGAGGTGCCCTGCGAGGCAACACCTCCTGGGGAGCACTCGAGCGTGTCTCCCCCCGACCGAACTGGAGTATCGCACGGTACGACACTCCCCAACAAAGCTCCAGAGGTGCCCTGCGAGGCAACACCTCCTGGGGAGCACTCGAGCGTGTCTCCCCCCGACCGAACTGGAGTATCGCACGGCACGACACTCCCCAACTCCGCAACTGGGGCGCCCTTCGCGGCCACACCCCTCTCGCTGTCTTTAGCCAAGACAGCTCTGGCTTTTGAGACCCCGGGGGCCTCCATCTCAATCTGTGTCTGTCTGCCGACCACAACCCGCCGATTCGGAATCAGGGAGACCGTCGCCAAAAGGCACGTGAGTCTTCCCCGAACCTGCCGGCTGCTTAAGTTGGGACAAGCAGTCAGACTCTGAAAAAAGAATTAATTAATATTAATTGCCAAAAAAGTGGCTACAAGAAAGAAAAAAGTAAGAAACTTAGCTCTAAAACCAAGTGGGAGCTGGAACTAGATAGAGGAAAGTGAGAAATTAGCTCTAAAACCAAGTGGGAGCTGCCTCCCCAACGGGGGAGGAACTAGAAAGATCATATAAAAAAAAAGAGAAAAAATCCCCAAAAGGGGGAGGAAAAAAGTAACAAAAGCCCCAAGGGGGCAAGAAAACGCTTTAAACCTAGCCAACGGGCCCGGTAGCGGGACGCTTGGTCTTTGGGAAGACGAAAATGTCGTAACTGAGAACAGATACTACACTTTGATCTTAGCCAAAAGGCCAATTTATTTAGGCAGGTGAGTTCCTTCGGACAACCCTCATCTTTATCTACAGATGAAGATTTTACAAACCTTGGGAACTCACCAGACCTTAGGCATAGTGCCCGTTATGTAGGGGGAGGGGGGGTCGGGGATAAGTGAGACAAGCTGTTCAATGTTTTTTATTTCACAAAATTTTACAAACAACATAAAAGGAACATTTGCTGACTCTAAACTAGATTCTTGCACCAAAATACCGCATTCACTCTGTGGGTGGATCCCTACTTAAAATATCCCAAAAAAACATCGATGTAAAAAAGAATTATCGTGGGAGTGGGAAAAATATTAAAAACACCCAAAAAGAAAGAAAAATAAAGAACGAAATAAAATGGTAGAAAAGTTAGTATGGCCCGGCTTTCCCTCATGACTAAGTGTTAGACCGCCCACTGTTTTCCGGCACGAGACCGAAAACAAGCGGGTCGGTCACTAAGTGGGAGTGGGAACTTAAGAGAGGAGTGTTCAAAAAATAAATTCATCGGGAATGGGATCATTGGGTGGATGGCGTCTTCCAAGATAGTAATGCCAAGGGTTTCAAAAGACCGGGGACAAAATAAAACAGTGGAAGTGGGAATCTTTGGAAGCTCTCTAGTGCCGGCAAAAATAAAATAGGGACAGGATAACTTTCATTCCTACTAGTTTAAGAGGTTACCAGTTTTTTGAAATAAATCAAAAACTCTACAGGGGTGGGTTCCGTAGAACCCAGTACCGCGTGTGCCATAATTATGGAGGGAACACGAACTCAAACTTGGCGCCTCGTCGGATGCACAAACTAGTGTCATGCACCCATCTCCTATCGAAATCCATGCGATGTAATCGTTTCCAATCGCATCTGATCTTCACTTTAAGTTGGTGTTTAAAGTAAACTACCAGATCCCGATCCGAAACAGATCCAACCCCATGAACCTCATTAAGACGTGTAACCCACGTCACTAGTCTTGCTACGGCTAGGATGGCTAGAAACACCATTCGTTTCTCCCCAGACCACGGCGGTGCTGCGTTGTTGATGACAGATGCTACATCCAGGACCATCGGCTGCTCGGCGTCGATGCGGGCCGTCACCTCCCTGACGTATCCCCAGAGATGTCGAAGTTTGCTGCAGGTGAAGAAGGCGTGCTCGGCCGTTTCTTCTTTGTCGTCTTCACAGCGCGGGCATAAGGGGACGTCCCTTAAACCATCTCTGCATAATCTGCCATAGAGGGGCAGTGCGTTCCGAACCAGTCGCCAGGTCAGAGAATACTCAGAATTGTTGAGATAACTCTGGCCTGGCGCCCAATTCCACTGGGAGCGGGCCTCCTCCCTCGACAATCCAAGCCGCTCCTCAAGTGGGTCCGAAGCGGTACCCTCCACTAGATCCCGATATAGTCTCTTCCTAGACCGGGCAAGGTTACTGGACCCCGGCAACGCTCTAAGCGCGGCCCGGCATTCGGCGAAGAACAAGGGCTCCCCTCTCGGCCTACGTCGTCCTTCGACCGAGAGGTCGGGTATGAGGTTGGGAAAGGCGCTCCCGACCGCAGGGACCCACGGAGTGTCTTCCATCAAAGTCCGACTCAGGAAAGCCAGTCTCTCGGCATGTCGATGACTTGCCAAGTCAGGCATCCCCAAGCCTCCCACACTCGGAACTTGAGTACAGACCTGTCTGCGGACGTACGCTTTCCGGCCCTTCCAAAGAAGCGAGAAGAGTAAGCGCGTGAAAGCGATAAGGCGGGCCGCAGGCAGTGGTAGTACAGACAGCCGGTAAAGGATGAGAGGAAAGACGTAAGTGGCGCACGCCTCCGCTCTGCCCTTTAAGGAAAGCTTCCTTCGAATCCAAGCCCGGACCGACGATTCGACCTTTGTCTGTACTTCCGACCAGTTCTTTTCCAGCTGGAGGCCCGGCCCGAACCACACGCCGAGGATTCGAACCGGGCCATCCGACCAGCTGAAGTCACCTGGAAGAGCGGTCTCTCCGCTCCAGGCACCCAACCGCAGGCCGTTCGACTTGCTGCGGTTGACTATGGCCCCTGTCACTTCTTCGTACCGAGCGAGCGCCTTAATCACCGTTCGAATGTCAGTACGGCTCGACACGAAAACGGTGACATCATCGGCAAACGCGGAAACCCTGACTCGCGCTTTGCGAGGAGGGATAGCGATCCCGCGCAGGACTGGTGTTGTCGCCTCATCCCTTAATTTGCGAAGGAAGGGTTCCAACGCCAGGATGTAGAGCAGGGGCGACAGCGGACAACCCTGACGTACCGACCGAGAAACAACGAACGATTCCGACCTCTTTCCATTCACTTGCACCACTGCCGTCGGCGAGTCATACAGAATAGAGATCCACCTGCGGAAGTCCGGACCAAAACCGGCAGCCGCTAAAACAGCTTTCAGGAAACCATGGTCGACCCTATCGAAAGCCTTGGACTGATCTAAATTGATCAGCGCGGCTTCAGCGTCGTCTTCTGTCCCCTCTATGATCATGCGAATCAAATGCAAGTTGTTCTGAATCGACCTCCCCTTCACAGCAAAGTTCTGCTCAGGCTTGATCAAATCACCGATAACAACCTGCAGGCGGTTCGCAAGAACGCGGGCCAAAATCTTTAACTCTGTGTTTAGCAGAGTTATGGGCCTGTAGTCGTCTAAATTTCCCCCACCAGGTTGGTCCCTCTTCTTCAGTAATGTGACCACTCCTTTGGTTACCTGTCCAGGGATTGACTCCTGAACAAACCAGTGGTTAAACACATCCTTCAGAATTGGGACAAACATGGGCGACAGCCTCAAATACATTTCGTACGGCAGACCATCGAGTCCCGGAGATTTGTTCAAGCCGACCTGCTTCAACGCAGTAACGATCTCGCCCTCCGTAATCCTGCCATCACAGCCAGCTGCTCGAGCCGCCTCGAGGCGGGGCGAGTCAGCCAAATAGCTGTCAAACTCCTGGCCGCGGAGTCTGGGCAGTTGGGTGAAGCGTTCCTCCAAATGCTCACGGAACCCCTCACAGATCTCACGAGACGATACCAGGGTATGTCCTTCCAGGTTTTTCACCTTCCGAATGTACCCATCCGAACCACGACGTAAAGCAGCCTTACGCTCAACAGCGTCAACGTTCACGGCTTCGTTAGAGACTTTCTTTAATCTAGCTCTAACTACTTGACCTTCATATCGCTCGCTAGCCAAGCGATTGAGGTCCCCCGTAATTAATGCTATCTCTAGGGGATCCCCCCCAGCCACCGCCCGGGTCATCTTATCCTCTACTTGCTTTTGCGTCCTAGCCCTATTTTGAGCGAGGCGCTGGCTGTAGCGGACACAAAAGTTTCTAACCTGAGCCTTAGTTTTAACCCAGTACCTACTCCCGATAACCACCCCCACTAATCCCCGCTGGAGTAGTAACGTTAGCTGTTCCCGGAAGTCTCGTATCTCCAGTAAGGAGGTATTAAACTTCCAGTACCCAGCCAACCTAGGCCTATCACTTAAGTTCAACCGGGCCGTAACCAATTTATGGTCCGAATGTCCTAACCAAGTGAACGTGGGACAAGATATGAAATCTACGTCGCCTCTTCTAACTAACATTCTGTCCAAGTAAGTACTCGGACAGAAGGCCGCGCTAGTATGCCACGTCCACATCTCCCGCCCTGGGTGATCAACGCGAAATCTGTCGACAAGATCGCATGAGGCCATCAGGTCAGACAGACAGCTTTCCCACCTCGCCGACCCTCTATTCCCACCGACCTTATCTATCTTGGGGTCTAGGATGGCATTCCAGTCCCCCATTAAAACTACTCGCTCCGGACCCTTGAGGAACGCCTCCAACCGTCGAAAAAAGGAAACCCTCTCGCCAGCAATGTTGGGCGCATAAACCGCAACGATCCGAAACTTGCTGTTTTCAACGGCAACATCGACCACGACCAGTCGTCCCACCGCATCCGCATGAACAACGCTCACCGCCGCAGGCAGGGTGCGTCTCACTAACAAAGAGATGCCACAACTATGAGCATCGCCATATGCTGAGTAGACGTCATAGTCGTCAGTCAGCACATCACAATCCCCATACGAATCGAAGTGGGTCTCTTCAATCGCAGCTACATCTACCTCACGGGCCACGAGATCCCTCAGCACGCGAGCAGCCCTGCTTCGGGATCTCATGCCCCTCACATTCCAACAAGCCAAGTTTAAATTTGTGGTCCCCATCAATTAGTGTCACACACGGGGCTAAAGTCCTCGGGAGTGAGGACGCCGAAGGTCTGACCGAGACTGCCGGTCAGCAGTTCGGACGAAATCAGTCCGTCTCGTGCCAAACCTCCCACGTCCACGGGGAAAGTTAATTTTAAAGCCCGAAAAAATGAGGGGTGAACATAAATGGGGACCCTCCCACTACATTTGGACTTAATTTCCTTAAATGAAGGGTGCTCCTCTTCTATAAGGGGTTGCTCCGGGATTGCGTCCTTGGCCGCCCTAAGCATTCTCCATAATGCTTTCTCCCTCCCGTTCCCGGTTTCCTGCCTCACAAACGTTATAATTTTGGGTGCATTTTTAAAATTCCGGGGGTCTTGCACCTGTTTTCCTCCTACGTGGGTGAAGCTCTCCAGCTGCTTAATGTATCGCCTCTGCCTTCCATTGAGGTCTGATTGGACCTGTAATGAATCCGCCTCACAGATCCTTACCCCCGGCAGAAAGGGGAACCTCCTAGTCTTCTCCCGTCTCACTGGCGTAGGAGGAGGTGGTACCGGGACGACTTCTGGAATGACCTCTTGCTTTCTTCCTGGAACGACTTCTGGCATGACTCCCTCAGCAGCTCCTTCTGGTTCAGAGGCCGGCGGCGCTACTGGGATGGGAGCCTCCTCTTCCCTCTGTCTCGCCGACACTGGGGACCTATCCCGAGGGCTGTTTAAGGGAGTGTAAAACTTGAGAGGAACATTTTCCTGTTCCATTGACTCGGAGGGGGCTAAAGATTTAATGTTTTCCTCCTCTCTTGCTGACTCCCGGACTTTTTTAGCTTTTGGGTCCTTTCTTTTGGGGGGCTCCATTGCTGCTTCCACCTCCTTTCCCTCTTCCTCCGATTCTGATGAGAGGGCTGTCAGCTTCCTCTTCAAAGCTGCAGGCATCGGTCTCCCCTTGGTTGGTATAGGGGTCGGGGTGGGCTTCCTCCCCTTCTCTGTGGACTCCTTGTCTACTGCTGCTGACGATGATGCCGACACGGCTGGCACTTTTGGGGGAACAGCCGCCGGGGGCTTTGCTGTTATTCTTTGGGGGCAGTCCTTTGCCACATGCCCTGGCGTCTGACAGCGCCAGCAATGTGGCCTTCTTCCCTCCACGATGATCGACATAGACCAGGATTCGCATTTTAACTGCGCTGGAATCGCCTGAAACCCCTGCCGGTTGACCCTCATCTTCAGCCTGTATTCTCCTGTCAGAATACCATGCATTCCGCGAGTCGGCACCACCTCCTCGACGTCGCCATACTGCGACATTATCGCTCCCAGATGGTCGGAGTCGATGCAGCATGGGACGCCGAGAACCGAAACTGACGCGCTTCTCCTTTCCATATATTCGGGTCTTAATTTCATGCCCTTCCAGACTACGTCTCCGCCCATTGCTAGCTTTTCTGCTACCTCCTGGGTTGGGAGCAGCACATCCCACATTGCAAAGCTTTTCCTGAGGATATAGGAAGCTGGGATCTTCAAGCCCACCAGTGCTTCCATGACTCTCTCCTTCAGGACTCCTACCAACCCATTCGCCTTTGCGTCCAAAGTTACGAAGGAGATGATCCTCTTCCTCAATTTTTCCAGCGTTCCCGGAGGCAGCTTCACTGTGTTTCCTTCAGTGAACTCCTTGTATTTTTCCTCGAACACTCTCCTATAATGTTCAGGAGTCTTCTGCTGTTTGGGCCCCCACACTGAACCAGTGGGTTTAGCGGAAGCCGTTACCTCGATCTTCTTTTTATTGGGGATCCGCGAACCAGAGTTGGACAGCCTTGGCCATGGTTCATTAGCTGCGATCCCCTTCCTCCTTTCCGGTCTGTGAGCTGGTTTACTTGGGCCCTCTCCCCCTGATAGACTTTCATCCCCTGAGGAGCACCCTACAAATAAACCTGGGCGGTAGTTTTGTTCCGCCACCTTTAAGTCCCACGACTGGCTTTTCGTTAGTTTACTTTTATGAAAAGGGGTATCATCATACCCTTGGAAGAAAACTTCCGGAGACACCAATACTCTTGGAACCGCTGGCGTCTCCATTTCCAAAAGGAAATCCGACAACGATGGATTGTTGCTCGACGCGACACTCCCTCGTCGCGATGAAGAGGTGCCCTGCGTGGCAACCCCTCCTGGGGAGCACTCGAGCGTGTCTCCCCCCGACCGAACTGGAGTATCGCACGGCACGACACTCCCCAACAAAGCTCCAGAGGTGCCCTGCGAAGCAACACCTCCTGGGGAGCACTCGAGCGTGTCTCCCCCCGACCGAACTGGAGTATCGCACGGTACGAACCGAACTGGAGTATCGCACGGTACGACACTCCCCAACAAAGCTCCAGAGGTGCCCTGCGAGGCAACACCTCCTGGGGAGCACTCGAGCGTGTCTCCCCCCGACCGAACTGGAGTATCGCACGGCACGACACTCCCCAACAAAGCTCCAGAGGTGCCCTGCGGGGCAACACCTCCTGGGGAGCACTCGAGCGTGTCTCCCCCCGACCGGACTGGAGTGTCGCTCGACGCGGCACTCACACTCGCAACTGGGGCGCCCTTCGCGGCCACACCCCTCTCGCTGTCTTTAGCCAAGACAGCTCTGGCTTTTGAGACCCCGGTGGCCTCCATCTCAATCTGTGTCTGTCTGCCGACCACAAGCCGCCGATTCGGAATCAGGGAGACCGTCGCCAAAAGGCACGTGAGTCTTCCCCGAACCTGCCGGCTGCTTAAGTTGGGACAAGCAGTCAGACTCTGAAAAAAGAATTAATTAATATTAATTGCCAAAAAAGTGGCTACAAGAAAGAAAAAAGTAAGAAACTTAGCTCTAAAACCAAGTGGGAGCTGGAACTAGATAGAGGAAAGTGAGAAATTAGCTCTAAAACCAAGTGGGAGCTGCCTCCCCAACGGGGGAGGAACTAGAAAGATCATATAAAAAAAAAGAGAAAAAATCCCCAAAAGGGGGAGGAAAAAAGTAACAAAAGCCCCAATGGGGCAAGAAAACGCTTTAAACCTAGCCAACGGGCCCGGTAGCGGGACGCTTGGTCTTTGGGAAGACGAAAATGTCGTAACTGAGAACAGATACTACACTTTGATCTTAGCCAAAAGGCCAACAAAGGATCCGAAATTCCAAAATTTTACTGAGGTATTCATAACCAATCTACACCTGAACAGCGGTCTATCCACTAGACACTGTTTAAATTACATTATTAAATTAACAAGTAATAATAACTATGATTTTCTTTCAACAAACATTGTATAATACTATTTAACAACTTATTACATGAGTTTTGAATATCAACAAATAATTTTAAACTCCCCCCGACCGTTTTTCTCTAATTCAACATAGCTTTTAGACGCCATTTTTTTTTTTACCGAAAATGACATTAATTCACTTCTTTTGGCTAAGATCAAGGTGTAGTATCTTCCGATGGATACTGCACCCCATGAACTGGAATCGTCTTGGCCATCGGGGCTTCATTCCGCCGGTCTATGAGTTTGTCATGTGCAGTTCTAGGAGGTCCACACTCCCAGGCTTTGCCTCCCCTCTTTGGGGAGGAGTAAGTTTATTGCTTACTGCGCCTGAGGCGCCCCTACCGAGGAATGCCGAATAACCTCATCTACGTTTCTCTTTGGACTATTTTGCAAATGAAAAGCGGGGGGGGGGGATCGGTTAGAGTGATTTCATTAGTGCTCAAGAAGCCTCCTTGATTTTTTAAATACTCGGCGTTGTCTGGGAGAAAACTGCTCAATATCCTAGATAGAGCTACTGTAGTGATAGGTTTGGAAAATATTTTAACGCCATCTTCGTTCCCCTTTGAACTATTTGGCAGATCAGAAGGAGAGAGGATACCTAAGGGATTTCAGGAGTGCTCATGAAGCCTCCTCGATTTTCAAAGTACTCGGCGTTGTCCGGGAGAAAAGTGCTCAATATCCTAGATAGAGCTACTGTAGTGATAGGTTTAGAAAATATTTTAACGCCATCTTCGTTCCCCTTTGGACATTTTTGCAGATGAAAAGGAGGGAGGATACCTAACTAATTTCAGTTGTCCCCAGGAGGCCTCTTTGATTTTCAAAGTACTCAGCGTTGTCCGGGAAAAAAGTGCTCAATGTCCTAGATAGAGCTACTGTAGTGATAGGTTTGGATAATATTTTAACAGCATCTACGCTGAAAAGGATGAGGGAATGGATAAGAATTATTTCAGTAGTCCCCAGGAGGCCTCTTTGATTTTGAAATACTCGGCGTTGTCCGGGAGAAAAGTGCTCAATATCCTAGATAGAGCTACTGGGGTGATAGGTTTGGAAAATATTTTAACGCCATCTTCGTTCCCCTTTGGACTACTTCGCAGATCCGAAGGAGAGAGGATACCTAAGGGATTTCAGGAGTGCTCATGAAGCCTCCTCGATTTTCAAAGTACTCGGCGTTGTCCGGGAAAAAAAGTTCTCAATGTCCTAGATAGAGCTACTGTAGTGATAGGTTTGGATAATATGTTAACAGCGTCTACGTTAAAAAGGATGGGGAATCGATAAGAGTTATTTCAGTAGTCCCCAGGAGGCCTCTTTGATTTTACAATACTCGGCGTTGTCCGGGAGAAAAGTGCTCAATATCCTAGATAGAGCTACTGTAGTGATAGGTTTGGAAAATATTTTGACCCCATCTTCGTTCCCATTTGGACTATTTCGCAGATCAGAAGGAGAGAATGATACCTAAGTGATTTCAGTAGTCCCCAGGAGGCCTCTTTGATTTTCAAAGTACTCGGCGTTGTCCGGGAAAAAAGTGCTCAATGTCCTAGATAGAGCTACTGTAGTGATAGGTTTGGATAATATGTTAACAGCGTCTACGCTGAAAAGGATGGGGAATCGATAAGAGTTATTTCAGTAGTGCTCAGGAGGCCTCTTTGATTTTGAAATACTCGGCGTTGTCCGGGAGAAAAGTGCTCACTATCCTAGATAGAGCTACTGTAGTGATAGGTTTGGAAAATATTTTAACGCCATCTTCGTTCTTCTTTGGACTATTTCGCAGATCAGAAGGAGAGAGGATACCTAAGTGATTTCAGTAGTCCCCAGGAGGCGTCCTTTATTATCAAAGTACTCGGCGTTGTCCGGGAGAAAAGTGCTCAATGTCCTAGATAGAGCTACTGTAGTGATAGGTTTGGAAAATATTTAAACGCCATCTTCGTTCCCCTTTGGACTATTTCGCAGATCAGAAGGAGAGAGGATACCTAAGGGATTTCAGGAGTGCTCATGAAGCCTCCTCGATTTTCAAAGTACTCGGCGTTGTCCGGGAGAAAAGTGCTCAATATCCTAGATAGAGCTACTGTAGTGATAGGTTTGGAAAATATTTTAACGCCATCTTCGTTCCCCTTTGGACTATTTGGCAGATCAGAAGGAGAGAGGATACCTAAGGGATTTCAGGAGTGCTCATGAAGCCTCCTCGATTTTCAAAGTACTTGGCGTTGTCCGGGAGAAAAGTGGTCAATATCCTAGATAGAGCTACTGTAGTGATAAGTTTAGAAAATATTTTAACGCCATCTTCGTTCTCCTTTGGACAATTTTGCAGATGAAAAGGAGGGAGGATACCTAACTGATTGCAGTTGTCCCCAGGAGGCCTCTTTGATTTTCAAAGTACTCGGCGTTGTCCGGGAAAAAAGTGCTCAATGTCCTAGATAGAGCTACTGTAGTGATAGGTTTGGATAATATTTTAACAGCATATACGCTGAAAAGGATGGGGGAATTAATAAGAATTATTTCAGTAGTCCCCAGGATACCTCTTTGATTTTGAAATACTCGGCGTTGTCCGGGAGAAAAGTGCTCAATATCCTAGATAGAGCTACTGTAGTGATAGGTTTGGAAAATATTTTAACACCATCTTCGTTCCCCTTTGGACTATTTCGCAGATCCGAAGGAGAGAGGATACCTAAGGGATTTCAGGTGTGCTCATGAAGCCTCCTCGATTTTCAAAGTACTCGGCGTTGTCCGGGAGAAAAGTGCTCAATATCCTAGATAGAGCTACTGTAGTGATAGGTTTAGAAAATATTTTAACGCCATCTTCGTTCCCCTTTGGACAATTTTGCAGATGAAAAGGAGGGAGGAT
Organism: Sepiola atlantica; assembly: GCA_963556195.1. Classification (NCBI taxonomy): domain Eukaryota; kingdom Metazoa; phylum Mollusca; class Cephalopoda; order Sepiida; family Sepiolidae; genus Sepiola; species Sepiola atlantica. Next base: position 153,511,517 of record OY744519.1, read on the forward strand.
ACCTAACTGATTTCAGTTGTCCCCAGGAGGCCTCTTTGATTTTCAAAGTACTCGGCGTTGTCCGGGAAAAAAGTGCTCAATGTCCTAGATAGAGCTACTGTAGTGATAGGTTTGGATAATATTTTAACAGCATCTACACTGAAAAGGATGGGGGAATGGATAAGAATTATTTCAGTAGTCCCCAGGAGGCCTCTTTGAGATTGAAATACTCGGCGTTGTCCGGGAGAAAAGTGCTCAATATCCTAGATAGAGCTACTGTAGTGATAGGTTTGGAAAATATTTTAACGCCATCTTCGTTCCCCTTTGGACTATTTCGCAGATCCGAAGGAGAGAGGATACCTAAGGGGATTTCAGGAGTGCTCATGAAGCCTCCTCGATTTTCAAAGTACTCGGCGTTGTCCGGGAGAAAAGTGCTCAATATCCTAGATAGAGCTACTGTAGTGATAGGTTTGGAAAATATTTTAACGCCATCTTCGTTCCCCTTTGGACTATTTGGCAGATCAGAAGGAGAGAGGATACCTAAGGGATTTCAGGAGTGCTCATGAAGCCTCCTCGATTTTCAAAGTACTTGGCGTTGTCCGGGAGAAAAGTGGTCAATATCCTAGATAGAGCTACTGTAGTGATAAGTTTAGAAAATATTTTAACGCCATCTTCGTTCTCCTTTGGACAATTTTGCAGATGAAAAGGAGGGAGGATACCTAACTGATTGCAGTTGTCCCCAGGAGGCCTCTTTGATTTTCAAAGTACTCGGCGTTGTCCGGGAAAAAAGTGCTCAATGTCCTAGATAGAGCTACTGTAGTGATATGTTTGGATAATATTTTAACAGCATCTACGCTGAAAAGGATGGGGGAATTAATAAGAATTATTTCAGTAGTCCCCAGGAGGCCTCTTTGATTTTGAAATACTCGGCGTTGTCCGGGAGAAAAGTGCTCAATATCCTAGATAGAGCTACTGTAGTGATAGGTTTGGAAAATATTTTAACGCCATCTTCGTTCCCCTTTGGACTATTTCGCAGATCCGAAGGAGAGAGGATACCTAAGGGATTTCAGGTGTGCTCATGAAGCCTCCTCGATTTTCAAAGTACTCGGCGTTGTCCGGGAGAAAAGTGCTCAATATCTTAGATAGAGCTACTGTAGTGATAGGTTTAGAAAATATTTTAACGCCATCTTCGTTCCCCTTTGGACAATTTTGCAGATGAAAAGGAGGGAGGATACCTAACTGATTTCAGTTGTCCCCAGGAGGCCTCTTTGATTTTCAAAGTACTCGGCGTTGTCCGGGAAAAAAGTGCTCAATGTCCTAGATAGAGCTACTGTAGTGATAGGTTTGGATAATATTTTAACAGCATCTACACTGAAAAGGATGGGGGAATGGATAAGAATTATTTCAGTAGTCCCCAGGAGGCCTCTTTGATTTTGAAATACTCGGCGTTGTCCGGGAGAAAAGTGCTCAATATCCTAGATAGAGCTACTGTAGTGATAGGTTTGGAAAATATTTTAACGCCATCTTCGTTCCCCTTTGGACTATTTGGCAGATCCGAAGGAGAGAGGATACCTAAGGGGATTTCAGGAGTGCTCATGAAGCCTCCTCGATTTTAAAAGTACTCGGCGTTGTCCGGGAGAAAAGTGCTCAATATCCTAGATAGAGCTACTGTAGTGATAGGTTTAGAAAATATTTTAACGCCATCTTATTTCCCCTTTGGACAATTTTGCAGATGAAAAGGAGGGAGGATACCTAACTGATTTCAGTTGTCCCCAGGAGGCCTCTTTGATTTTCAAAGTACTCGGCGCTCTCCGGGAAAAAAAAGTGCTCAATGTCCTATATAGAGCTACTGTAGTGATAGTTTGGATAATATTTTAACGCCATATTCGTTCCCCTTTGGACTATTTCGCAGATCAGTAGGAGAGAGGACACCTATATGATTTCAGTAGTCCTCAGGAGGCCTCCTTTATTATTAAAGTACTCGGCGTTGTCCGGGAGAAAAGTGCTCAATGTACTAGATAGAGCTATAGTAGTGATAGGTTTGGAAAATATTTAAACGCCATCTTCGTTCTCCTTTGGACTATTTCGCAGATCAGAAGGAGAGAGGATACCTAAGTGATTTCAGTAGTCCTCAGGAGGCATCCTTGATTATCAAAGTACTCGGCGTTGGCCGGGAGAAAAGTGCTCAATGGCCTAGATAGAGCTACTGTAGTGATAGGTTTGGAAAATATTTTAACGCCATCTTCGTTCCCCTTTGGACTATTTCGCAGATCAGAAGGAGAGAGGATACCTAAGTGATTTCAGTAGTACTCATGAGGCCTCCTTGATTTTCAAAGTACTCGGTGTTGTCCGAGAGAAAAGTGCTCAATATCCTAGATAGAGCTATGATAAAGACTATCATGAGAGGATTGAAAATGATGAAGACTATTATGAGAGGATTGAAAATGATGAAGACTATCATGAGAGGATTGAAAATGATGAAGACTATCATGAGGGGGTTGAAAATGATGAAGACTATCCTGAGGGGATTGAAAATGATGAAGACTATCATGAGGGGATTGAAAATGATGAAGACTATCATGAGGGGATTGAAAATGATGAAGACTATCATGAGGGGATTGAAAATGATGAAGACTATCATGAGGGGATTGAAAATGATGAAGACTATCATGAGGGGATTGAAAATGATGAAGACTATCATGAGGGGATTGAAAATGATGTACACTATCATGAGGGGATTGAAAATGATGTACACTATCATGAGGGGATTGAAAATGATGTACACTATCATGAGGGGATTGAAAATGATGTACACTATCATGAGGGGATTGAAAATGATAAAGACTATCATGAGATGATTGAAAATGATGAAGACTATCATAAAGGGGATTGAAAATGATGAAGAATGTCATGAGAGGATTGAAAATGATGAAGAATTTCATGAGAGGATTGAAAATGAAGAAGGATAGACTGACAGGATTGGAAATGATGAAGAATACCATGAGGGGATTTAAAATGATTAATAATATCATGAGGGATTGAAAATGATGAAGAATATCATGAGAAGATTGAAAATGATGAAGACTATCATGAGAAGTTTGAAAATGATGAAGACTATCATGAGAGGATTGAAAATGATGAAGACTATCATGAGAGGATTGAAAATGATGAAGACTGTCATGAGGGGATTGAAAATGATGAAGACTGTCATGAGGGGATTGAAAATGATGAAGACTGTCATGAGGGGATTGAAAATGATGAAGACTGTCATGAGGGGATTGAAAATGATGAAGACTGCCATGAGGGGATTGAAAATGATGAAGACTGTCATGAGGGGATTGAAAATGATGAAGACTGTCATGAGGGGATTGAAAATGATGAAGACTGTCATGAGGGGATTGAAAATGATGAAGACTGTCATGAGGGGATTGAAAATGATGAAGACTGTCATGAGGGGATTGAAAATGATGAAGACTGTCATGAGGGGATTGAAAATGATGAAGACTGTCATGAGGGGATTGAAAATGATGAAGACTGTCATGAGGGGATTAGAAAATGATGAAGACTGTCATGAGAGGATTGAAAATGATGAAGAATGTCATGAGTAGATTGAAAATGATGAAGAATGTCATGAGAGGATTGAAAATGATGAAGAATGTCATGAGAGGATTGAAAATGATGAAGAATGTCATGAGAGGATTGAAAATGATGAAGAATGTCATGAGAGGATTGAAAATGATGAAGACTGTCATGAGAGGATTGAAAATGATGAAGACTGTCATGAGGGGATTAGAAAATGATGAAGACTGTCATGAGAGGATTGAAAATGATGAAGAATGTCATGAGTAGATTGAAAATGATGAAGAATGTCATGAGAGGATTGAAAATGATGAAGAATGTCATGAGAGGATTGAAAATGATGAAGAATGTCATGAGAGGATTGAAAATGATGAAGAATGTCATGAGAGGATTGAAAATGATGAAGAATGTCATGAGAGGATTGAAAATGATGAAGAATGTCATGAGAGGATTGAAAATGATGAAGAATGTCATGAGAGGATTGAAAATGATGAAGAATGTCATGAGAGGATTGAAAATGATGAAGAATGTCATGAGAGGATTGAAAATGATGAAGAATAGACTGACAGGATTGGAAATGATGAAGAATACCATGAGGGGATTGAAAATGATGAATAATATCATGAGGGGAGTTAAAATGAGAAGAATATCATGAGGGGATCGAAAATGATGAAATATACCATGAGAGGATCGAAAATGATGAAATATACCATGAGAGGATTGAAAATGATGAAGAATATCATGAGGGGATTGAAAATGATGAAGAATATCATGAGGGGATTGAAAATAATGAAGAATATCATGAGAGGATTGAAAAAATGAAGAATATCATGAGAGGATTGAAAATTATTAAGAATATCATGAGCGGATTGAAAATGATGAGGAATATTACGAGAGGATTGAAAATGATGAAGAATATTATGAAGGGAATGAAAATGATTAATAGTATGAGGAGATTGAAAATGATGAAGTATATTATGAGGGGTTTGAAAATGATTAATAGTATGAGGAGATCGAAAATGATGAATACAACGAGGGGAGTTAAAATGATGAAGGATATCATGAGGGGATTCAAAATATATAGTATAAACACCGGTGCGGTTATAAGTACCTATATAGAAGGCGCAGACAGTGGTGGTACTTTTTATAGAAATAAGTCATACTATTGCCCTGTGAAACGTAGAATGAAATGGTGGGAAAGAAACAGCTTTCACAAAAGGCAAAATTTAAAAGTAGCGACCAGGGTAGATAAAAGTAGAAAGATAAAGAGACAGCTATAGAGAGAGAGGGAGAGAAATAAAGTTTTAATATAAAGATGTTACACACGCGATTTTTCTTCAATTATGTTTTTATGACCCCGAGCAACGCCGGGTAGCCCCGCTAGTCTATTATATAAACGTCACCTGTCTGTATGGATGTATGTATGTATGTATGTATGTATGTATGTATGTATGTATGTATGTATGTATGTATGTATGTAAAGCTTCTCCTCCGAAAGTACCCAACACACGGTCACACGGGTGACATCATTCCCACCGGCCAGCCCAGACGCGTGTAATATCTCGGAACCGGAAAAAAAAAATTGACTCTTCCGGGGTCGACTGAGCACTTTTTTCCAATGGGGGGTGGCTTTTAACTCCATTTTTCAACGTTATTTATACTAATTTGAGAAGAAAAATAATGCAAAGTCATGATAAACTAGATATGACGTCAGAGTAAGGGAGTGGCGGGTAGAAATTCACTCACACTACAACCATTTTTTTTCTTTCTTTCTTCTTTCCCTCTCACTCCCACACTTTCTTTCTTAATTATTAATAGACGCTAATATTCCTTCCCTCTCCCTTCCTCACTATGGCCGTTCTGTTATCCTGATATAATACTTCCAGGCATTACCTCCTCCTTTCAGGCCAAATAGGGGGGAGGGGAATGTCGGCATTCACCGATGTGAGCGCCACGGCCAAATCTGGGGAGAGGGAGTGTCGGCATTCGGCGGTGGGGCGCCTCAGGCCAAATCTGAGGAGGGGGAATGTCGGCATTCGCTGGTATGAGCGCCTCAGGCCAAATCTGGGGATGGGGGAGTGTCGGCATTCGGTGATAAGGCGCCTCAGGCCAAATTTGGGGAGGGGGAGTGTCGACATTCGCCGGTGTGAGCGCCTCAGGCGAAATTTGGGGGAGGGGGAGTGTCGGCATTCGGCGGTATGAGCGCCTAAGGCGAAATTTGGGGGAGTGTCGGCATTCGGTGGTGGGGCGCCTCAGGGCAAATCTGGGGAGGGGGGGAATGTCGGCGGTGGGGTCTCAGGCCAAATCTGGGGAGGGGGAGTGTCGGCATTCGTTGGTATGAGCGCCTCAGGCCAAATCTGGGGAGGAGGAATGTCAGCATTCTCCGGTATGAGCGCCTCAGGCCAAATCTGGGGAGGGGGAGTGTCGGCATTCGCCGGTATGAGCGGAGCGCCTCAGGCGAAATTTAGGGGAGGAGGAGAGTCGGCATTCGGCGTTGGGGCGCATCAGGCCAAATATGGGGAGGGGGGTGTCGGCATTCGCCGGTATGAGCGCCTCAGGCCAAATCTGGGGGAGTATCGGTATTCGACGGTGGGGCGCCTCAGGCAAATTATGGGGAGGTACAGTGTCGGTATTCGCCGGTGTGAACGCCTCAGGTGAAATTCGGGGGAGGGGGGGGAGTATGACTAATCGTCGGTGGGGAGCGTATTAGCCTGTACTTTAGGGGAGATGAAATGCCCAAAAGGAAAAGGGATTAAAACATAAAATGATAATCTGATTTTTGATTCGACAGTGTAAAATCGACACCTATCGGATAGGATTAGATAATACACTTTATCTCAAGGCAAAAATGCCGAGAACAGATACTACACTTTGATCTTAGCCAAAAGGCCGACGAAGCATCCGAAATTAAAATTTTAAGAAAGATTTCTATCAGTATTTATAAGGAATCCTCGACAGTACAGCGGGCTACACACTATACACTTTTCAAATTACATTAATAAATTAATAAGTAATAATAACTATTATTTTCTTGCAACAAACATTGTACAATACTATTTAACAAATTATTACGTGAGTTTTAAATATCAACAAAATTTTTTAGACTCCTCTAGGCCGTTTTTCTCTAATTCAACATAGCTTTTAGACGCCATTTTCTTTTTTTTACCGAAAATTACATTAATTCACTTCTTTTGGCTAATATCAAGGTGTAGTATCTTCCGATGGATACTGCACCCCATAAACTGGAATCGTCTTGGCCATCGGGGCTTCATTCCGCCTGTTTATGAGTTTGTCATGTGCAGTTCTAGGAGGTCCACACTCCCAGGCTTTGCCTCCCCTCTTTGGGGAGGAGTAAGTTTATTGGGGAATGCCGAATAACAGCTTCTACGTTTCTCTTTGGACTATTTTGAAGATGAAAAGCGGGGGGAGGGGGGGGATCGGTAAGAGTGATTTCATTACTGCTCCAGAAGCCTCCTTGATTTTTTTAAATACTCGGCGTTGTCTGGGAGAAAACTGCTCAATATCCTAGATAGAGCTACTGTAGTGATAGGTTTGGAAAATATTTTAACGCCATCTTCGTTACCCTTTGGACTATTTTGCAGATGAAAAGGAGGGAGGATACCTAAGAATTTCAGTAGTGCTCATGAGGCCTCCTTGATTTTCAAAGTACTCGGCGTTGTCCGGGAGAAAAGTGCTCAATATCCTAGATAGAGCTACTGTAGTGATAGGTTTGGAAAATATTTTAACGCCATCTTCGTTACCCTTTGGACTATTTTGCAGATGAAAAGGAGGGAGGATACCTAAGTAATTTCAGTAGTGCTCATGAGGCCTCCTTGATTTTCAAAGTACTCGGCGTTGTCCGGGAGAAAAGTGCTCAATATCCTAGATAGAGCTACTGTAGTGATAGGTTTGGAAAATATTTTAACGCCATCTTCGTTACCCTTTAGTTTATTTTGCAGATGAAAAGGAGGGAGGATACCTAAGAATTTAAGTAGTGCTCATGAGGCCTCCTTGATTTTCAAAGTACTCGGCGTTGTTCGGGAGAAAAGTGCTCAATATCCTAGATAGAGCTACTGTAGTGATAGGTTTGGAAAATATTTTAACGCCATCTTCGTTCCCCTTTGGACTATTTTGCAGATGAAAAGGAGGGAGGATACCTAAGAATTTCAGTAGTGCTCATGAGGCCTCCTTGATTTTCAAAGTACTCGGCGTTGTCCGGGAGAAAAGTGCTACATATCCTAGATAGAGCTACTGTAGTGATAGGTTTGGAAAATATTTTAACGCCATCTTCGTTACCCTTTGGACTATTTTGCAGATGAAAAGGAGGGAGGATACCTAAGTAATTTCAGTAGTGCTCATGAGTCCTCCTTGATTTTCAAAGTACTCGGCGTTGTCCGGGAGAAAAGTGCTCAATATCCTAGATAGAGCTACTGTAGTGATAGGTTTGGAAAATATTTTAACGCCATCTTCGTTCCCCTTTGGACTATTTTGCAGATGAAAAGGAGGGAGGATACCTAAGAATTTTAGTAGTGCTCATGAGGCCTCCTTGATTTTCAAAGTACTCGGCGTTGTCCGGGAGAAAAATGCTCAATATCCTAGATAGAGCTACTGTAGTGATAGGTTTGGAAAATATTTTAACGCCATCTTCATTACCCTTTGGACTATTTTGCAGATGAAAAGGAGGGAGGATACCTAAGTAATTTCAGTAGTGCTCATGAGGCCTCCTTGATTTTCAAAGTACTCGGCGTTGTCCGGGAGAAAAGTGCTCAATATCCTAGATAGAGCTACTGTAGTGATAGGTTTGGAAAATATTTTAACGCCATCTTCGTTCCCCTTTGGACTATTTTGCAGATGAAAAGGAGGGAGGATACCTAAGAATTTCAGTAGTGCTCATGAGGCCTCCTTGATTTTCAAAGTACTCGGCGTTGTCCGGGAGAAAAGTGCTCAATATCCTAGATAGAGCTACTGTAGTGATAGGTTTGGAAAATATTTTAACGCCATCTTCGTTACCCTTTAGTTTATTTTGCAGATGAAAAGGAGGGAGGATACCTAAGAATTTCAGTAGTGCTCATGAGGCCTCCTTGATTTTCAAAGTACTCGGCGTTGTCCGGGAGAAAAGTGCTCAATATCCTAGATAGAGCTACTGTAGTGATAGGTTTGGAAAATATTTTAACGCCATCTTCGTTCCCCTTTGGACTATTTTGCAGATGAAAAGGAGGGAGGATACCTAAGAATTTCAGTAGTGCTCATGAGGCCTCCTTGATTTTCAAAGTACTCGGCGTTGTCCGGGAGAAAAGTGCTACATATCCTAGATAGAGCTACTGTAGTGATAGGTTTGGAAAATATTTTAACGCCATCTTCGTTACCCTTTGGACTATTTTGCAGATGAAAAGGAAGGAGGATACCTAAGTAATTTCAGTAGTGCTCATGAGTCCTCCTTGATTTTCAAAGTACTCGGCGTTGTCCGGGAGAAAAGTGCTCAATATCCTAGATAGAGCTACTGTAGTGATAGGTTTGGAAAATATTTTAACGCCATCTTCGTTCCCCTTTGGACTATTTTGCAGATGAAAAGGAGGGAGGATACCTAAGAATTTCAGTAGTGCTCATGAGGCCTCCTTGATTTACAAAGTACTCGGCGTTGTCCGGGAGAAAAATGCTCAATATCCTAGATAGAGCTACTGTAGTGATAGGTTTGGAAAATATTTTAACGCCATCTTCATTACCCTTTGGACTATTTTGCAGATGAAAAGGAGGGAGGATACCTAAGTAATTTCAGTAGTGCTCATGAGGCCTCCTTGATTTTCAAAGTACTCGGCGTTGTCCGGGAGAAAAGTGCTCAATATCCTAGATAGAGCTACTGTAGTGATAGGTTTGGAAAATATTTTAACGCCATCTTCGTTCCCCTTTGGACTATTTTGCAGATGAAAAGGAGGGAGGATACCTAAGAATTTCAGTAGTGCTCATGAGGCCTCCTTGATTTTCAAAGTACTCGGCGTTGTCCGGGAGAAAAGTGCTCAATATCCTAGATAGAGCTACTGTAGTGATAGGTTTGGAAAATATTTTAACGCCATCTTCGTTCCCCTTTGGACTATTTTGCAGATGAAAAGGAGGGAGGATACCTAAGAATTTCAGTAGTGCTCATGAGGCCTCCTTGATTTTCAAAGTACTCGGCGTTGTCCGGGAGAAAAGTGCTCAATATCCTAGATAGAGCTACTGTAGTGATAGGTTTGGAAAATATTTTAACGCCATCTTCGTTCCCCTTTGGACTATTTTGCAGATGAAAAGGAGGGAGGATACCTAAGAATTTCAGTAGTGCTCATGAGGCCTCCTTGATTTACAAAGTACTCGGCGTTGTCCGGGAGAAAAATGCTCAATATCCTAGATAGAGCTACTGTAGTGATAGGTTTGGAAAATATTTTAACGCCATCTTCATTACCCTTTGGACTATTTTGCAGATGAAAAGGAGGGAGGATACCTAAGTAATTTCAGTAGTGCTCATGAGGCCTCCTTGATTTTCAAAGTACTCGGCGTTGACCGGGAGAAAAGTGCTCAATATCCTAGATAGAGCTACTGTAGTGATAGGTTTAGAAAATATTTTAACGCCATCTTCGTTACCCTTTGGACTATTTTGCAGATGAAAAGGAGGGAGGATACCTAAGTGATTTTAGTAGTGCTCAGGAGGCTTTCTTAATTGTCAAAGTACTCTACATTGTCCGGGATAAAAGTGCTCAATGTCCTAGATAGAGCTACTATAGTGATAGGGTTGGATAATATTTTAACAGCATCTACGCTGAAAAGGATATGGAATCGATAAGAGTGATTTACGTAGTGCTCAGGTAGCCTCCTTTATTTTCAAAGTACTCAGCGTTGTCCGGGAGAAAAGTGTACAATATCCTAGATAGAGCTACTGTAGTGATAGGTTTGGAAAATATTTTAACGCTATCTTTGTTCCCCTTTGGACTATTTTGCAGATGAAAAAGAAGGGAGGATACCTAAATGATTTCAGTAGTTCTCAGGAGGCTTCCTTGATTTTCAAATTACTCCGCGTTGTCCGGGAGAAAAGTGCTCAATGTCCTAGATACAGCTACTGTAGTGATAGGTTTGGATAATATTTTAACAGCATCTACGCTGATAAGGATAGGGGAAATCGATAAGAGTAATTTCAGTAGTGCTCAGGAGGCCTCCTTGATTTTCAAAGTACTCGGCGTTGTCTGGGAGAAAAGTGCTCAATATCGTAGATAGAGCTACTGTAGTGATAGGTTTAGAAAATATTTTAACACCATCTTCGTTCCCTTTTTGACTATTTTGCAGATGAAAAGGAGAGGGGGGCAGTAAGTAGTAGCTTCTGCGGTATTGAACCTGGGGAGTGCTTCTGCGGTATAGGAACCTGCGGCTTCTGTGGTAGGGGACCAGAGGAGTGCTTCTGCGGTATAGGAACTTGAGGCTTCTGCAGTATGGCAGGCGGGGGAGGGGTGCTTCTGCGGTATAGAAACAGGGGGGGGTGCTTCTGCAGTATAGGAACCTGAGGTATTTGCGGTATGGCACCCAGGGTGTGCTTCTGCGGTATGGCACCCAGGGGGGTGCTTCTGCGGTATAGAAACCGGGGGGGGTGCTCTTGCAGTATAGCAACTGGTGGGTACTTCTGTGGTATAGCAACCGGAGGGTGGTGCTTCTGCGGTATAGGAGCCTGAGGCTTCAGCAGTATGGCACTCAGGGGGTTCTTCTGCGGTATAGGGGGGTGCTTCTATTATATAGCAGCCGGGGGGTTGCTTCTGCAGTATAGGAACTTGAAGCTTCTGCGGTATAGCAGCTAAGGGTAGGGTGCTTCTACGGTATAGGACCACGAGGCTTCTGCGGTATAGCACCTGGTGGGGGTGCTTCCTCAATATAGGACCACGAGGCTTCTGCAGTATAGCAACCGGGGGAGGGGGGTGCTTCTGTTTGTATGGCACTCGGGGGGTGTTTTTGCAGAATAGGAACCTGAGGCTCCTGCGGTATGGCAACCAGGAGGCTGCTTCTGTGGTATAGCACCCTGGGGGTGCTTCTGCAGTATGGCACCCAGGGGGTGCTTCTGCAGTATAGAATAACGATGCTTCTGCGGTATAGCAACCAGGGGTGGGGTGCTTCTGCGGTATAGGACCACGAGGCTTCTGCGGTATAGTATTCGCACTGGGCCGGTGATAGATGCGTATTTCGCATTCGCACTTGGGCTGCGATAGGTACTATGTATCATTCACACTGAAGCAGCGATAGGTACGTATATAGCATGCATACCGGGGCGGCAATAGGTACTTTTATAGTATATGCATCGGGGCGGCAATAGGTACGTATATAGTATGTGCACTGGGGCGACAGTAGGTACGTATATAGTCTGCGCACCATTGTAGCGATACATACGTATAAGTACCTATATACGTATAAGTACGTATAAGTACCTATATAGAAAGCGCAGATAGAGGTGGTACTTTTTATAGAAATATGTCATACTATTGCCCTGGAAAACGTAGGAGAAATTGTGGGGAAGAAGCAGCTTTCGCAAAAGGCAAAATGAGAAAGTAGCTGTGAAATGGGGCGACCAGGGAAGAGAAAGGTAGAAAGATAAAGAGACGGCTATAGAGGAGGGGGGGAAATAGAAGTTTGAATATAAAGATGTTACACACGCGATTTCTCTTCAATTATATGTTTTTATGACCCCGAGCAACGCCGGGTAGCCCCGCTAGTCTTTAAATAAGGCTGAAAATGTAGTATCAGTTCTGTTGTCATACGACCGTGCTCCCAGAAATTACCTCAACCATCTTAAGGGGTAGAGTTAATTCTCCAAGATATTACATCCTCCTCTGTAGGAGGGTGTAATGTAGTATCTGTTCTGTTGTCATGAGACCATCTTCCAAGGGACTCCATTCTCCCTTTTTGGAGGTCGGGTGGTGTACTATCTATTCTGTTGAGGGTAGTTGTAGTTCGTCATTATCTAATCCTCTCAGCCATTACCTCCTTCTTTGGGGTAAAGGTATTATATATTCATTCATTATGATATTATCTGGCCAGCCTAGCAAAAAAATGCGACTAGAGTATATATATATATATATATATATATATATATATATATATATATATATATATATATATATATATATATATATATATATATATATGAGGGAATAAGCATACCACTTTTTACTTAGTTCGGGAGTATTGTGCCATAATAAAAAAACTACTCTTCCAAGTAAAATACCGAGCACGCCTTCTCAAATTGCAGCAAGCTACATGAGTTATGGAGGTATGTTGGCGAGGTGACGGCTCGCATAGTCCCCGACACTCGGCACACCTAGATGTAACAGAGAGAACCGAATGGTGCTACTCACGATCAAAGCCGTAGGTAGACTAATAGTGTGGATCTCACGCTTAGCCATATAGAATGAAAAGGAGGGGATCGCCTTCTTATTACGATCTGATTACGTACTTTAAACATTAACTTTTATCTAAATTACATGTGAGGGGAGGAGATTGCTCTCTGCACTAGTTAAAAGGGCGTGGATACACATCGCAAGTTTATTGGTGTTGGACGAACTAAGTTTTAGTATGCCTATTCCGACATGAAGTCTGATCAGACTCTCATCCCAGTTAATATAGTATCTATGTTAGTGCTATACTTGAATCCTGCCCTGCTTTCTCCCCATTTAGAAACTGTATTGCTTCTTTTTGGCTCTTGGTACAAACTGGGAAAAAGTGAACAGCTTACATCTTACCATTCGTTGCTTATGTGGTTTGGTTTCCGCATTCGAGGACATTTCTCAGGATTGTAGCTGTTTTGATCATTACTGTCCTTTGTATGGTCTCAGTTATCCCTTTGATTCCTATTTCTCCTAGTCTTTTCTCCATGTTTTTGGGGACTGTTCCTAGTGCTCCTATGATTATTGGTGTTATACTGACTTTCTTCATGTTCCATATTCCTTTCAGTTCTCTGGCAAGTTCAGTATATTTGCTTCTTTTTTCCGTCTCTTTGATCTTCACTCTGTGGTTCGCGTGAACGGCAAAGTCTACGATTTTACAGGATTTTTCTTTCTTGTTGATTATTATCATATCCGGTCTCCTTGCTGTTATGGGTTTGTCTGTTGGTACATTCATATCCCATATGATTTTGTGTTTTTCGTTTTCTAGTACAGTTTCTGGTTTGTGTTTGTACTGTTTTTTTGCATATTAGAAATTCAGTTGTTTGCACATTTCCCGGTGTACTTCTTTCCCCACGCTGTCATGTCTGTTCTTGTATTCCTTTTGGGCTAGCTTGCTGCATTACCTTATTATATGATTTATCGTTTCGTCTCTTTGTCCACACAATCGGCATTTGCTGTTTTCCTGGGTTTTATCTATCTTTGCTTTAATAAAGTTTGTCCTAATCGCATTGTTCTGTGCGGCCGTCAGCAGAGATTCCGTTTCTCTGTTCAAGTGTCCTTTTCTTAGCCATGCCCAGCTGTTTTCATTGACTTCATCGCTTGTGAGTCTTATAAAGCGTTCATGTAGTTGTTTTTCTTCCCACTTTTCCTTTCTTGTCTTTTTGTTTCTGGGTTCAGTGCTTCCGGAGTTGTTTGTTGGGCTGGTGTCTCTTGCTGTGGTGATCAGTCTTTCCGTGTTCTGGGTTACATATTTCTCCAGCTCTTTTTTGGTGTCTTCCACACAGTCTTCTATACTTACCAGTCCTCTACCTCCTTCATTTCTTTTCATGTAGAGTCTGTCCGTATCGTCTTTTGAGTGCAATACATTGTGCATGGTCATTAGTTTTCTAGTCCTCTGGCCAAGGTGCCTGAGTTCTTCTTTGGTCCAGCCTATGAATGGTCCAGAGTATCTTATTAGTGATACAGCCCATGTGTTTTTCCCTTTTACTAGGTTTCTGCTATATAGTTTAGTTTCTAAGAGTTTCCTTGTTCTTCGTAGATATTCTTTTCCAATCTTCTCTTTAATTTCTGTATATTTGATTGTGTCTGCTTCCAGAACTCGCAGGTATTTATAACTATCTTGTTCTCCTAGCGTCCTCATCTCTTCTTGGTTGGGGAGTTCTATGCCTTTTGTCGTCTCCAGTTTTCCTCTTTTAATCTCTAGCAGTTCACATTTTTCTATTCCAACCTCCATTTGGATATCCTGGCTGAATATCCTGGTTGCAAACAGTTTAAGGTCATCCATGTACATCAGGTGGTTTATTCTTTGTTCTGTATCCGTAAACCTGTATCCGGCATCACACTTTCTGAGTATGAAGTTGAGTGGCATCATGGCTATTATAAACAATAGTGGTGATAGAGAGTCTCCTTCAAAAATGCCTCTCTGTATTTTTATCTCAGACAGGTGTTGTCCTCCGACTGTATTATTATTATTATTATTGTTGTTGTTGTTGTTGTTGTTGTTGTTGTTATCATCATCATCAATTGGGGGTATGTATCTGTGTACAATGTTTGTATAGTATTTTTCTTAGACTTATCATTTACAAAAATAGATTTAAGGCCGAACATCTTCTAGTAAAAACAACTACTCTCCAACCCAACCCATAAAACATTCGAAAAAAAAACAATTGTATTTATAAGTATAGACTCTCCAGTAAGTAGAAACAAAGTTTAAACATATATTTAAAAATAAAAAAGAGATATGTTTTTATTTTAAATATTACAAGGATTCATGCCAGATGTTGGGAAACAATTTCTATTTCTTTTTTCTGAGAATTTTCTGGATAAGGGGTAAATAAAATGTGGTGCGGGTAGCGGGGAATTGGGTTATGTATTGCCTTATTAAAAGTTACTTGAAATGTCCCTAGTATTCATATTACTGTTTGTCATCGTCGCGATCATCGTTATCATCATCAGCATCGTCGTCTAGTTAGCTGCATTTCCCTAGACTCGTTTCTAGCTGTGTCTGTAATCAGTCACTTATCATGCACAGAAAGGAATGGGCGAGATCAACGGAGAGTTTAAATGTTTTTTTTTATTTGGGAGAGAAATTATCGTGATACAAATAAAAGTAACGCATTAATATTAAATGGAGATAGACCAAGAATGTTCTACTAAAATTAGTTATAGGGAAGGACATAGGGTGGGATTACAAGTTGCGCTGTCAACTATTTTAGAGAATAACATTTCCATCTTTTTTTAAATTACATCCTCAATTCGTGGACCCTTGTCACCGCTTCCAAAAACTGGCTGCCGAGAGAAAACGTCTTTGTTTCACAAGGTGTATCGTGACGTCACTGTTTCAAATGGACACTGAATTTGTACTTACACGTTTATGTCGGATCTTTCCTTGAACCCCTAACTTATCTACAGTACATGAGTGTTTATATTTTAGTGCCGAGAGCGGATTGTTTTTTTTCTAATTTTTGTGTCAAGTAACTTGCACCCATTCACCTAGATACTAAATACATACTAGCTGATGTAATCATTCCTCAAATACGTCCATCTATTATTTAACAATTGTTCTTGATGACTGTAACCAAATTAGTCGACTATTGGAAAATGTCTAACATCAAAAACATTTCAGGAATGCAACAACACATTAAATAATCATTAACTAATATAATATTGAGAAAACAAATTGGAAGGTAAACACTAATAAATGAATTAATAAATGCCTCTTTTTGAAACAAATATGCGCGTATCAGGAAGTTTCATTTAATGTTCGGCTGGTTTTCGAACCAGTACACTATCCCGCCGCCTCATCATGCATCTTAACATCCCTCGCTCAATTTACACACATCTCAAGAAACATAACTAACCACACTCCCATGTGAAACACATTTTATTTAATAACACGAAAATAATACATTCCGACAATTTTGTCTTTATAAATATTAATATTTTTTTAATTGCAACACCGGAACCTACAATTTATAACATTAAGTATGAAACCAGTAACACCATTTTAAAGTGCTTAACGTAATAGAAAGTTATCCTGTGACGCTAATCTATCGCCCCGGAATTTCAATTGTTTACATTTTTTGTCGTCTAACTGATTTCACGTGCACGTTCATGTTGCATTTTTTTTTGTTCATTTGTTTTTGTCACCCGAAAATATTTCGAAGAAGAACAAGAAAACGTTCGTGATACATATAGAAACCTATTTTTTAACACAAGTACACATTAGAACAATACAAAACAATGAAAAATAAAAAATGCTATAATTATGCAGATACTTTTGTTATTTTTAACAATGTTTACTTAAATGAAATCATACTGCCTTAATACACACACAGACGATACACACACACACATACATATATATATATATTAGATTTCTTGAATGTGAGATGATATATATAATTATTTCCACAATCAGACAACGCCGCAGCCCACAACCTATGAAAGAAACAAACCGGAAGTCCTAGACTCGAGTTTCGCCCTCCTTTGGGCTCATCAGTAGAACAACTACTGATGAGCCCAAAGGAGGGCGAAACTCGAGTCTAGGACTTCCGGTTTGTTTCTTTCATAGGTTGTGGGCTGCGGCGTGTCTGATTGTTGAAATAATTATATATATATATATATATATATATATATATATATATATATATATATGTGTGTGTCTGTGTGTGTGTGTGTGTGTAAATAAATAGAAATACGTCACTTTATAAATATCTCTCTCTATATATATATATATGTTTACTGAAAAACAGTATGATAGAACACTTTCAATAATTGATGCACCCTGAGAGAATTTAATAATGAGCAGTGATATGACGGCTTAAATTTGATAATGAGCAGTAATATTACCGCTTAAATTTAATAATGAGTAGTAATAGTACGGCTTAAATGCTATACTACGCCTCTTTTTATTGCTGTTGTTGAATACTTCTCCGCTGTAAATTGTAACGGCAGCTGATATGGCATTTATAGTCTAATATCTATGCTAATTGATGGCGGTCGAGTCAGTGGAAACTTGGACACCGGGTGGATCTCTTCCTTCGACATAAATTAACAAAGAACACTGAAGATTGCGTAAGCATGAAACATCTATCTATATAGGTAATACTAACTAATATTTACTTTAAAAATAAAAGAAAGAGCACACGTGAAAAAAAACAGTGGACCGCTTCAGCCCAGATCTTAAAAAGAAGGAATATTAAAAGCATACATTTCAAGGGAGATTTTCAGCTTCAACGGAGGTGTTGTGATGAAATAGTGGACTCCCACTAAATAATTGAATGTTGTAATACATCACCTTCTTTTAAATACCACATATTCTGGTGATTTTGTTATCATCACTTCTTATCCAGTTATATCAGCTGGCGGCGAGGGTTAGGTTAGGAGTATTTAAGTTTAGGGGGCATAAACGCAGTAAGTTCCTAAAAGCAGAGTGCATCGAAGTACTTGCAATTAAGAGCAAGGACGCAATGCTTCGGCGATAGGACAACAGCTGGAGATGCTAGTATCCTATATATATATATATATATATATATATATATATATATATATGTACAAAGCTCTTAACGCCCATGCATGGAGTATCGTTTCCACAACTGGGTTGGTGCACACTCTACCAGTCTTTTCCTCTTAGACAGAGTAAAAAAAGAGTATACTCTAATAGGTAACTCACTGTCTACCAATATCAAGCTCCTGTTTCATCGCCATGTAATTGTTAGATAATTAAGGGCAGGAAGGAGGTGCCTGGAGTTAGGGTCTAAAAGCAGAAGTCGAGAATCACGTGATTTCCGCACAGAAGAGCGGCTTTGTCTCTTAAGCTTACATCAAGACACATCTGGGTGGGTGCACCATCTACTAGTCTATCGCTGTTAGACAGAGTAAAAAAAGGATCGAATCTAATAGTAACAACACTGTCTACCAATCTCAAGCTCGGGTTCTATCGCCATGTAATTGTTAGATAGTGAGGGGCCGGAAGGGGAGCCCTGAGTGGGGGTCCAAAAGCGGAAGTCGAGAACTACGTGATTTCCACCTTAAAGAACAACTATTCAACGATCAAGGCGTAAGGAACTCGATGTTCTCTCATACCCGAGAGGAGGGCAAGGTACGTTGTACAATGACGGCTAAAAATTATGCCTGTCTAAAAGTGAAAGCGTATCTCTCTAATCCAGCAATCCTCTCTCTCGTACACACTATTTAGTCACTTTCTTTGTTTTATTTTAAACTAGCGGAACCCGTCGCCCGGCGTTGCCCGGGAGACATTAGTACGTATTGAATAAAAAAAGAAACCGCCTATTGTTCTCCCCCCTCTACCGTGTTGGTGAATGTTTTAAATTTTAAAAAAAAGAAAAGAAAATGGTTTAGAGCAGTATGGGATCGAACGCCGATACTGGCGATAATGAAACCTCCCATCTTAACCATTGCGCCACAGTTACTACTTGGAAAATGCATGTGAAAATATGCCAGTTAACGTAAGCTTGTTTACTGGCAGCTTCTGGCAGCGAAAAGTAAAGTTCAACAATGACACGGTTTATGCCATTTATTTGGGGCGGGTGAAAGGTATATGATTTTGAAAATATAAATGGGTCGGGGTCTAACAGCATATTGGCGGCTATTGAATTAAGTAGGAAGTCGATTTAATGAAGGAATTGTAGCCGCCATATTTGAAGAATAAATGTTGTTGGAACTGTGTTCGTTAATGTCATTCGCTTCATTCCGGAATGAATGTAAATGTGGAAATCATAGTTAGAAATAGGAAAATTGTAATCTGATATTCGCGGAATATCATAGGATTCAACGGGAGCGGTCATTATTTGTTTGCGTATTGTTTTATATTATGTAGTAAATTAATACCAGGCAAATAATAAATAAGGACGGACTGTTTTGTGAAAAGTAAACTGTGTTTATTACTTCCCGGTGTCGATGAGTGTAGTCACAGTACACAATTGTTAGGAGGAAAAGTCTTTGCTACCACCTATATGGAGTTGGCTTTTCGGAGAGACGTTGATGGTGGGCCAAATGTAATATTGAGTGTTAGGTTGGAAAAAATAATAACAACTTTACTAAAACACGCTCGAGTGAATAAGTGTAGTATAGCGGTGAGTTTAGTAGCCTGTTTTGTATATGGTTATTTTCCTATACTCCGAGAAGGTACAGGGGAAAAAACGTCTCTACTTTATATATTAGATTAGATGAAACTTTTAAAACCAGTTCAGACTCCGCATGATTTTAATGTCAACGGTCGTGTTTTACAGCAGCGACGACACCTTCGTTGAGAAGAATGCGAACAGTAAGAAGTATCTAACATAGTGTTTACAAGCACAACTCGTTGCACAAGTCCCCAATTAGTATCCACTTATGGATATGGCCGCTAATTCACAGTAGTCCCTTATATTTTAGTAATAATGCGCCTTGTTTGGGGTGAATAGTAGTATAACAAAATGAAAAAGAAACTATAATTTCAAGAATTTTACACATATATGTATGTATCGAACAGATTGAAGTAGATCGATACAGATGGCGAGTTATAGACACATAGATCAAGCTCTGCGTATAGCTACATAGATATAAACCGACCAAGATACTTCGGTAATTAGATGTATACAAATATGTGTATATAAAGGGGGAACTTTTACCGGAAATTGAGTAAATCCTCCCTACTATTAGCAAATAACAACTGTGAATTGAGTTTCAAAGAGGAAGTCAATCTGTTTAACTAATTTGAAGATGGACACTTTATTGCTTTCTCTTGATTGATTGGCTTTATCGCTTTCAAGTATAAAGTACCTTATAGAATTCCTTACAATGATTGTGGTTCGTTTAGGTTAGATCGAATTCAAAAAGGATGAATTCATCAGATTTAAAACAACCCTAAACACCCATTAACAACATAATCTCATTACGAATTGGAAATGCAGCTTTCTTAAGATCATACACCTGCCCACCATTTTCAACAACTTTAAATGGTACGTAAATTTAGAAAAGTTGAACCTTGTGAATAGGCGGAAGACAACCATAAATCGCGAGTTTAATTTTCCAGATTTTATAAATTAAAATGTTTTACAATTAAGTTATATGATATACTAATGTTATTTTGTACAATTAGACAATTATTACAATTTATTATTTAAGTTGACCGAATGAAAGTCTGAACAAAACTTATGTATATTAATATATATATATATTGAGGCAAACAATATTAAACGACACGGAGTTAATCAGACTTTTTAAAAATCTTTTACACTTCTCCGAATGGTCTATTTAGTGTTTAGGTCAAATTGGTGTTTGTAAGTTCTGTCGGTTTCTTGTTCTATTTTCTTTCTTTTTACCTGAGTTCTTTTGATGTTATTCGTCAAATCATCTTTAGGCTGTGTTAGTCTTGGTGTCTAAAAAATATACATTTTCCGTTGAGTTTTCTTTTATTATAACGGCTAGTAATTTACAAATAAAAAAACATATGTTATAGACACTATATTGTAAGTTGTAAATTACTAGCCGTTATTATAAAAAAAACTCATCAGTAATAACATATTTTAAAGACACCAAGACTAACAAAACCTGAAGATGATTCGACGAGTCAAATCGAAAGTACTCGCGGAAAATGTAAGATAATGGAACAAGAAACCGACAGAATTACATACATTAATTTGAACGAAACACTAAATGAACTCTTCGGAAAATTTAAAAACAAATGATCAAGCAAAAACACTCCGCGCTATTCAATAATATTTGCCTAAATGAAAATATGCCGCCTAAATACACACACACAATATATATATATATATATATATATATATATATATATATATATATATATATATATATATATATATATGTGTATAAAGATATAGATATATGTGAGTATTTAAGCAGCATTTTTCATTCATGCAAACATTGTTAAATAATACAGAATCCGTCTGTTTAATGCTATTTTTTTATTTTTTCAATTTTTCTGATAGTCTTTTTAGTATTAAAATAAAAATAAAATGATAAATGTTCTATAAGGTTTCAGAGGCTTCACGAATGTTTTCGATTCGTCGTCAGATCATCTTCAGGTCAAAAGCAAATATACAAAAAAGCTGGAGAATTTTAATAAGACAGCGGAGAAACGCGCACAGAACATTTTCGCATTGTTCCAGAAAATCGTTGACGATTACATCACCGAACAAAATCGCATTATGTTAAGCATTTAAAAATGTCACCACTGGGTTCATATGTGGTGTGATAAATTTAAGGTTGGTGTTTTTTTATGTAGATAGCTTCCATTAGTTTTACTTTTTTTAATTGGTTCGGAATGTATAATTTAAGTGTTATTCACTAGAATTCGTCTTAAATAAGTGGGAGGGCACTTATGTTGTTGTAGATGTTTTTAAATTACCTAAAAATTACAAGATGCATGGCTAGGTGGCTTGATAGGGTAGTGCTTGTAAACATGATGTAGCTATTAGCTTTTTATTATTATGGAAGATACATTCTCCATAAGCGCATTACGACATAAGAATCACATTAGTACTTTATAGTGGTTTTTGAGTTGAGGAGAGGTTGTTTTATATTACAAGATGGTTGATCAACGAAATAATAAGGGAGTCTGTTGTTGAAAAGTGCTTGTTTGATATTTTTTAGTCAATGAATAGTATTTTTTAAAGGAGGAGATTAATTTGGCTCGGTTTAAGAGATTTTAAGCAATAGCTATTTTGTAGTCATCCAACGTGACTGAATTTTAATAGTCAAAAACTTTCTGGAACAATGCAAAAACGTTCTTTTCGCGTTTCTCCGCTGTCTTTTTAAAATGCTCTCCTTTGTCCAGCTTTTTTGTTCATTTGCTTTTGGCACCTAGAATTATTTGAAGAATACTCGAAAAGTTCGTGAAACCTGTGAAATCTATGCAACATTTTTTTTTGTTGGTTTGATATAAAATGACCATCAGAAAAATTGAAAAAAAGAAATAAGTTATAATCAAACAGATTAATTCTGTAATTTTTAACAATGTGTTCACATATATATATATATATATATATATATATATATATATATATATATATATATATATATATATATATATATATATATACTCTATGTTGTTATTTTTTGTTTTTCTTTTTTCAACGATACTAATCTAATGGTATATTTCGCCCACCCTGAGCGTATAGAGTTGCCACCCCTATACATATGCTCTATCGATCCACTTTAAAGGGCGTGTATACACACACACACACACACACACACACATATATATATATATATATATATATATATATATATATATATATATATATACTGTATCATTTATTAACTTATATTTATTTGTAGATGACATCGTTATCCAGGGACACGTTCTTCGCCGTTACTGGGGCTCATCATCGTGTATAGAGGAGGCAACTCAGTAGGCGCAAAATATGATTCGTTAATTATCGTTACAAAACAAACAAAACCCGATAACAATCAAAAGTAACTCAAACGATAAATTGGTACGTCATTTCGGACGGGTCTCTTCGCGTAACGGTTAGCGCACTCGTGTATAGCCCTAGTGACCAAGGTTCAAGCTCAGTCATAGTCAGATAGGCCGCATAACAGCTAAACACGTGCCCGTGTATAACTATATATATATATATATATATATATATATGTATATGTATACTTAAATATTTATACTCGTAACGGCTGCTGATTTCTGGCAAGGGAGAGTCGCACGGAGGAGATGTAATATAGCTAGTCAGTCTGTCCATGAACGACTATATATTCCCTTGTTTCCTGGGTCGAGTACTGACATTGGGTGATGACCTCTTGCCCTTTTTTAACTGAAAAATAACTTGTAAATAAAGAAATTAGCACAAAATCCCGACTTATATATAGTGGTAGGGTTTATGTAGAGAGGGAAGATATGTAAATATGTATTGAGTCAAAGATAAATACTTAGCAAATTAGTAACGGGAAAGAAAAGAAAGAATAAAGTTTAGAAAGGGGCTCGCAAGGAAAACTAATTCAAAACTCAGGGTATAAACCGGTGTCTAGATATATCTTATTTTCATGAATAATTGCTTTTTATAGGTTATGGGAGATAAAGTAGAACCCCATTCACTGTTTAATTTTATTTGTGGAAAGGGCTATGAGTGCAGATTCAATTAGTCGACGTGTTGATTTATTATGTATTATCTTGATTAAAGTAAATTGCTTTATACTATGAGCATATAAGGTGTCAATCGTGCTGTTGGTTTAAATCGCTCTTTTATGCTCATAAATCCGCATGTCCAGACTACGCTGCGTCTCCCCTATGTAGATCTTATTACAATCTAGACAAGGGATGGAGTATACGCCAGCTTTTACATTAGGTATAGTATTAAGTTTAGATGTTTTGATTAAATGTATAATACTTGCTGAAGTTAATTGTGTTATGTTTATGCCTAGTTTATTAAGTTTTGTGTAAATGGAGTTGTTATTAGAGTAGTCTGGACAAGCGGATTCATGAGCATAAAAGAGCGATTATTTTATTATTTTATCTCTCTCTCTCTCTCTCTCTATATATATATATATATATATATATATGAGATAGACATATAGATAGATAGAGAGAGAGAGAGAAAAGAAATTCAATCGTTTTGTATTTTGATATGTCTCGAATTACATTTTAGTTATATATATAATGCAACATAATATAAAATACCAACTTTGATTTATTGTAATGATTTGCGAAATAATCACTGAATCAGTGATTTTTATGACACATTTATTCATTTTGCCATTGTTCAGTTTGATAAACATGACACCAGTAAAACCAATAACTATGCACATTGTAACATACTGTTATGACCATTTTGTTTTCGTGAATATGATTCATTATCTCGCCTTCTTTTCCGGAGTATGTTGTTTATTTATTTTACTTATTTAAAGTGTATCGCATTTTCTGCATGAAATGATAATATATATGTCTACAATGTGATTTAGATTCGTGTTAACGTCTTTTGCTTTAATGCCGTCTTTCCAGGCCAGATGTAATTCGAGCGATTATTCAAAATAATTTTCACTTAATTTGTTCATGCCTATTTCGATCTTCAAGCAGTAAGAGTTTTTCTTTAATTGTCAATGTTATTTTCTTCTTTCTAACATTTTCCGGGTTAGGGTTAGGGTTAGGGGTAAGTGTTAGGGGTAAGTGTTAGGGTTAATCTTTCTCTAGAAGTGACCGTTGCTGACGAAACTCAATGAGTCTTTCGGGAGATTGAATGCACATACATAGATCGTAGCAATTCTTTTTTTTATCGCACTGCAGATCGTAGAAATTAACTTGTCCCGAAAATGATCGTATGCTTGCTTGGAACCTGTGTGTCTGCTATGACCTGATTGATTAATAGTTTCGGCAACTCTTGGACGCTTTCTAGACCTTCTGGAACGTTGACGACGCGAAGTTACGGAAACGCGGTGAGTTCTCTATAAAGGTACCACACAATTATATATACCTCCTTGCGACAGGACCCTTTAATAGCAAATACCATACGCCACTTAATCAAAGCTAATAATGCAAGTTTCTTTCTACGTTATTTGTTAAACACTGTTAAGACTGCAGACTATATTTGTCCGCTTGATTTGACATAAATAGGGTTTATATATATACTCGTGTGCGACAGTTTCAAATATTTATCTATACACTGAAGATTCCGCAAGGATGAAACGTATACGTATGCGAAAAATAATTTAATATTTATTATTAAATAATATTTGTTATGATTAAATATTTTTCAAACGTTATAGAACATCAAACAGGGGAAAAATATTTATGTATTCATCTTTTTGAAGACTTTCTCAAGATAATTGATTTAAAGAAATAACATACAAGTATAATAATTTAAAATATGGTCCGCGTTAAATTAAAACATGGGGTGTGTGAATATAATTGTTTTGTTGTTTTGCGAACAAACAATGGCTGTTGGAATTCAAAATGTGTGGTACGTTTATAAAATCGATTCTATTGTTAATAATTATAGAGCAATAGTAAAAGGAGACATACATCAATAGGCAAGCGTTCATTTTGTCTCATAAAAATCATCAGTGTGGCTATATACATCAGTGCGGCTCTCTCTCTTTATATAAATATATATATATATATATATATATATATATATATATATATATATATATATATATATATATGAGAGAAGTAGAGATAGAGATATACAGAGAGACAGAGACGGAACTGTAGAAAAATAGAGATATATATAAGTGTAACAAAGCGATGAAAAATCATAAGCACACATGGGTGAAAAAATTACTCTGTGACTTACGATTCCGTTCTGAAGGGTTTGTACGATTTTAGAAACAAGGTAACTCCTAATGTTGTTAATCTTTTTTGTTGGGATTTTTGGTAAGTCATTTTTTTTT
This sequence comes from Sepiola atlantica, assembly GCA_963556195.1. Taxonomy (NCBI): domain Eukaryota; kingdom Metazoa; phylum Mollusca; class Cephalopoda; order Sepiida; family Sepiolidae; genus Sepiola; species Sepiola atlantica. The sequence continues at coordinate 153,537,334 of OY744519.1, forward strand.
CATTAAATTAAGTGTAACTTCTTAATATTATATATATATATATATATATATATATATATATATATATATATATATATGTATGTATATATATACTTTTATTTTCCCAAACATCTAGATAACTATACACATTTATGTTGTACGAAATATACCAAACATTCAAAAAGGCTTTATCAGTGTATAACACGGTACTTCAATTGATTGTGTTCTAATGAGCTTGCTGCTCTGGTACCGCCACCCCGTAAATTCACTAGACCAACCTGACAATCTGTCAAATCCCATCCATTGACCGTGGAGGCCCCCAGATGCCGAAGAGCTTTCTACTCAAAAAGCTGATTTCCCCGTGCTGGTGATCTATGAGACTCCTTCCCCGATCCCTGCTTTTCTGACGTTACTGACATGCAGAAATGTGAAACTAATGTAAGCAGACATCTCGCTGCGCAGCTCCTAATTTAGGTAGACCCTTCAAAATACCTCTCACCCATTTTCTCAGTAGTGCCTTACGTCTACAGTGGGGGCCTGCCTTGTTTGGGGGAAACTATGTTAAAAAACACACACACAACAGTCAGGCTGAAAAATAGATAGTCCAATGTACATTTAAGTAATATATATCCTATTTTCTTATTCGTTTTATTTTTCTTCTTTTTATAAAACAGAAAACATACTAAGTATCTAGTGAAGGAAGTGAAATCCGTATTAATAAAATTAATCGGAGCTCCATGCTTTTAGCGTGATGTCGTGTGTTATTACCTGATAACGCGTCTTTATAAATTTTTGGGATATTGTGCATACCATAAATGTGTATATTTGCGCAATAGGCAGACACAATTGTTTGTAAATAAAATGTTTTTGAATGAACTACGATTATATTATGTAATATATAAATATATATATATATATATATATATATATATATATATATATATAAGTTTGAAAAAAGATAAACGAAAAACAGGTTAGAATACATGGCAAACACAAAAAAACAAGGGATTTGATCGGGTTCGTTCGTATTAACGAACGTTTTCAGAAAAAGTGAAGATTTGGAAACAATTTTATTTTGAAGGCACACACATGGGTGAAGGCAAATATGATCTGATTGAACCATATGAGAAGACTTTTAGCTACATTGAAGTATGATTTGACAAGTATGTGGCACATTCTTCTTTATTTCTTATTCTTATTTTATTTTTGTTTTAATTTAATTTTTTTTTCTATTTCCGCACCTACCAAGCTAGTATAGTATAAGCGTAGGGTGTAAAGGCGATACGAGGGAAGAAGACAGAGAAACTAGCCAAGATAACCGAACATAAATTGGAAGATATATATATATATATATATATATATATATATATATATATATATATATATATATATATATATATATAAGCATGCATAAATATATATAAGTATAAATAAACCCAAACTTAACCATCACAACATAGGAGTGGGCATGAAATGAAATTGATACACCGAACACAAACCTCCAAAGAGTAATCGGAAAATATCAAAGATATGTCATATATATATCTATATATATATATATATATATATATATATATATATATATATATATATATATATATATATATGAACTACTATTATATGATGTGATATATATATATATATATATATATATATATCTTAGGAAGGATATTTTTTTTTAATTTTAAATGTACACTCCTTATAATATCTGAAATACTTCCAACCGCAATGAAATGTGTGTTACAATATTTGGAGCATATACACTTTATTATTGCATACCAATGCCCATATGAAAATCAATCGAAAACTAGAATTTTGATTTGTTCTTTCAATTTCTTTATTTCAATATTTTGATGATTACTTTCTCTTCTTTCATCTCACATACAGAAATCATTTTTCAAAATTCAATATTCAACTCATTTAACCGTCTGATTATAGACTTGGTTAGACTAAAATCTATATATTTTCCTAACTGGCCATGAAACAGGTGTAAGAGAAATAAATATTAAATTTGGAAAAACACTTAGAAAATATAACAATAAACAATATATATATATATATATATATATATATCGTATTATAGACCGTAAGTTATTTATTTATTTTGTAAAACAAGAAGCAATCGGTCGCATAGCTTAGATCTCGTTGGAAGTTTCTGAACATTTTCTTGAATATTTTGATGAACACATAAAACACCCACACATTTTTTATTTAATTATACAGAAGATTTCGTCTAAATAGTCACTTAAATAAACAGTACAAGTGAAGACTAAGGAAAATTAACAAGTTAAGCTAACTGATTTGTGACTTGATTTAGTGACTCAAATATTTAGTGACTTTATCACTAAACTGTGATCACTTGCTAACTTTATAACTAAATTTTTATATTTAAAAAAAATATAATTTGAATCTTTTTTTGTTGAACATTTTGAAATTAAAAAAAAATTCGTCACTTGAAAGAAATGCAAACAATACTACAATTAGGAAAAGTTAAAAGAATAGAAGTTGGAACAAAATGGTGCTGACAATTGGAGAAAGTTAACTATTAAGAAGAGTTTAATGTAAGTCAATTATGTCAATATTTTTATTTAATTAAAATATTAAAAATGTAGTTTGCATGTAACATGAACAATGATAATTTCCTGACCCGTGCAGATTCCGTACCTGAGAAGAATCAGCCAAAGAATACACGCCCCTCGAACTAATGTGGTTAAGAGCAATCGCTCATGGATTTGGCACATTAAGAATGATGCTTTAATCAAATTAAACTTTATTTAATGAATCAGCAAATTCATTATTGTTTATTATTCTTTTTACATGGCTATTTTATTACATGAAATTCTTCAAATCTCCAGCTTAAATGGTCTCTCTTATATATATATATATATATATATATATATATATATATATATATATATATATATATATTAAATATTTCACAGTTCGTTTTCCTCTCTCTTTTTCTTAACTATTCAACATAAAAATATGTATTCACTCACTGTTTGCTGAACCCTCTCCGTGCCTCTCTCGTCGACCAACTCGATGCCCTGGACCCCAAGGTTTTGTTGTGGCAACTCGGTGCGTCTGAACCTATTTCTTGTGGAAATAACAAGTCACGGCCACCAAAAATAAGTAGTTGTTACATAACCACTGAAAGGGGTGGAAGCAAAAGGGGATTTGTTGCATAACCCTTAAAACGAGGGGCGAGCTTATTATTAATAAAGTACTAATCCTCCCGACTGAGGCAATTCTCCGAAACCACTTCAACAGTTCGAATTATATCCTCTTCAGGCCGAAAACATTACGAAAATTCAGGAGAGGATTCATAGTGATTTCAATTTTTTTTGTAAAATATTTTCTGTAAGGCACTTCTCATAGTCAATTTAAAACACATGTTTTAAGCGTCATTTTAACACATATTTTAAGAGAGTCACTTTAAACACATTTTCCAGATATTTTACATCATATTCTATTTTCAAGCAGAGGACAGAGACACTCGAAGATGGTTTTTTTTGTTCTTTTTATTTCCCACATCATTCCAGTGGAGGGGGTTCCCGTCGTCGATTCATACATTCACATCTTACTGTGGGACGTTAGATGCAGTTAGCTATTTTCTAGTAAGTTAAACACATTTCTTGCGATTCACACAGACCTCGCACTGCAGAGACCAGCTTATACGTCTCTATATTACAGGTTTCCATCGTAAACTACTCCAAAAACTTATTACTCCCACAAAAAGGATCTGTGACGTCTGAGCCCCCGGCCCCTCAAACGAATGTCACAAAAGACTCAAATCTCTTTTGTCTCTGATCTTTGATCTGAGCATTTCCTATCGGTCAAAACATACCTCAAATTTGTTTTGGCTTATAACATGAGTCACCATGACTAATGGTTGTTTGTTCCAAAAATTACAGATGCCCTTAAATTGTACTTACTCCTATTTCCTTCACAATTCATACTAGTGGATCTACACACTTTAAAATACAGGGCCAGTCAAAATCCAACAATACCACCATTGCTACCAAAACTAATAACATTAGTAGTAAAAACTAGATGACGATAACTATGGTTATAGCCACAGTGTTGACAATAATAATAAAAGTGGTTATATTGTCATTGCTACTTCTACAAACAATAATAATTATGATAATAATAGTAAAAACATTAATATTAATAATAATACTAATAATAATCTCCATAATAGTGCAGAAATGGAAAGTAATGATATTTATAAATATTCATAATAATAATCAATAATACTAATCGATAATACTAAGCAATAGTTTGATAAAATAATAATCAGTAAATATTAGAAGATAATAATAATAATAATAATAATAATAATAATAATAATAATAATAATAATAATAATAATAATAATAATAATAATAATAATAATAATAATAATAATAATAATAATAATAATAATAATAATGGTAATAACAAAAATAAAGAAGATAGAAATTAATTTTAATCATAGTAGTTTTAAATATGATGATCAAAATAAATTATTTGATAATAGAGGAATCATCGGTTGTAATAATACTAATGATATTAATAATAGTAATAATAATAATGATAGCTATACCAATGATTACAATGGTAACCGTAATAATCTTAATACTAATTATAATAATAATGATAACAATAATAAAAAGAATAATAGTAGTATAATAATAATAGTAATAATAATAATAGTAATTTATAAAACTAATAATAATAATAATAATGGTGGTTACGGTAATAGCATATATAATGGTAGCTAAAAGTAGTAATGATAGTGAATGAATAAAAAAGTGATAAAATATCATAATAAAAAATAAAAAAAATAATAATAACAACAATAATAATTAATTAAAATAATGACAATAATAATAATAATAATTATATATATACACATGCACACATATGCATATATATACATATACAAACATATATATATATATATATATATATAAATACACACATGCACCTACAACCACCCACAACCATATACATATATATATATATATATATATATATATATATATATATATATATATATATATATATACATATTCCTATTCGATGTGTAATAATGGTTTCCATGGCAATACTTAGTGATGGACTTACTTATGATTCCCATTAAATAGTAGATTGAATATAATAATTTATTTAATTTTATATTTTATATTTTATATTTTATATTAATATTTTTTTTTGATTTGGATTTGGATTTGGATTTGGATATTTGGATTCTTAACGGTCCCAACCACGTGACTTCCCAAATTGTAAAATGTTAAATTTCTTTTTTCTTCTCCATTTCATTCTTTACAAATATGATCTAAGGTATAGATCGGATTTTAACTCTGCCTGATGAGATCTCAGTTTATAATAGCTGTTGATCGATAACATCGGCGTGTCAGTGTCGCAGATGTTGTACATGCCTGCGTAAATAAAAATAATCATATATATATGCATATATATATATATATATATATATATATATATATATATATATATATATATATCTTGTTTGTGTGTGTATTAAGGAAGGATGTTTTCATTTAGGCAAACATTATTAGATAAGACCGCCTTTTTTTGCTTGATTTTTCAAATAGTCGTGTTAGTATTTTGGGTAAATTGGTGTATGTAATAATAACCTAATTGTTGGCAATATTTTATACAGATAGCAAGAAAAGGCTTTTTCGCAGCTATTTGTATGGCAACTGGCATACTTATTTTTCAAGAGTTTACAATGAATTGATGTTCGTTGTAATCCAAGTGATTCATCAAATTAATGCTCCTGGGTGATGCCGGGTACCCCTGTTAGTATTTAATATCTTATACTTTGACTTGTTTGACATCGGTACACTTAAGTGATCTGATTGCCTCAAAAACTTAATGTGCAATATTCTGTAGACGTCCGTCCAGACTTGAATTTTGTGTAATTACATATAAAGGAGTTCCGTTAGAACACGAGGCATGTTATTATATTTTAAAGACCTCTTTGGAAATGTGTTTTTCATCTATGAAAAGTTCTAATGGGTTTGAAAAGCGAATATGTTTAATTTGATTTCTTTCGGAAGTCAATAATGTTCTGAGTAAAATCAGAAAGAGTACGAATAAAATTATATTCGTGACATGACCATAAAGGTCACCTAGCGTTATCCGCTGATAAATAAGGACACCTGTGTCTTCCTGTAGCGTATCACGTGCGAATTCAAACGTGTTCAAACCTAAACGACTGTCTGCCATTTTAAGAAAAATTCTTGAATGCGGAAAGGAATGTAGAATATCAAACATGCGTATGCTAGTACTTATTTGTAGATTTAAATTAGCAAACAAATACGTGAGTCTTACTTGGTAATTTGATGCGATCAGATGCATTACTAGGAATAGTTTCGGTGCTATAACACAGCAGAGTCTCTCGTTTAAAACTTGTAAATAGTTAGCTCACCGGATCGTGACGTCTTTATCAATTTAATGTTTTTTTCCGCTAATGTTAAGCTATTGTCAGTCATCGTTCGGATATAGCAACAGAATGTTCCGTCTTTTTAATTTTCGCTATATGGCCGTGTATATGTGTAAGTTTTTGATGCCTGTTTTCTCTTTATTTGTCGCAGCAAACTAAAAAGGCATGCTATAAGTATAAGTATATACACAGTCACAATTTATGTATCATTCTACTTATTTAAAAGGCAAGTAAATAACGCTACGACACACCCCATATAGATGAGATGCTTTCGAAAGATGCATTACATCTAAATACTAATAAAACATTACAAATAAGGAAGTGAAGAAAACACTCAGACCAGTAGTCGGGTAATATGACTTATATGAAGAAGAAAATAAAGTTGTATAGCAATGTGACATTCTTCAAGGAACCGTACAAAGCGAAACATGAAGATTACATCAAATCTCTTGGTAAGGTGGCTGTATATAAGGTCGTTTAATTCTATCCACCAATAAGGTATCTGACTCCTGACGCACTCCTCTACCAGTATAATAGCCAAATTGGTCTTAAGAGGGAGTACTGTTTCATATCTAGGTGGGCATCTTACTTGCCTTGACATAGTGCAAATCCAAGTTCACAATCTACTCATACGAAACAGATGTTGCTACCATCTCATTGCTATATCTGTACATGGCAAGTGCTCGACTGAGCTCCAATCACTACATATATTCATAGCAAGAACCCGTCTGGATACAATCACAGCAGATAACTTTGTTTTTTCTCTCTCTGTACAAAAGATTAAACGGAACTTTCATGAACACAGTTTCTTTTCTAGAGCGTCCCGTTTGATTAACATACTACGAAGTTACTTCTCAACCGACTGCAATCTGTTAAAGTCTAATGTAAACAAATATTCGTAGAGCAGTCGTCTTGGATAATCAGTTTTTCTTAAACCAATCTTCTGCCGATTCCACGTTGGGGATCATCGTCCAACTGAGGATCTGTTTAACCCCCATCCTTGAGTAGTACCCGGACCTTGATATGCGGGAACACAACAGTAAAAAAAGCATCCTTGGCGGATGTTACACCCCTTTTCGGGTTCCCCTGTACATGAATCTTTCAGATCGAACAAAATGTAATCTTTGTACTGCTGTCTGTACTATCAATCCTGTATTGCGTACAATGTCTACTGTCAGTATTTTTTTCTTTTTCTAGTTTGTTATCATTATTGTACATCGTACTTTTTTTTAATCAACCAATTAATTAAATGCTGAATAGTTTAAGAGATGGAATGAATTCGGAAATTTCTGTTTCATGTTACGGATTGCTTTCTTTAGTTTTATGTAATTATTTTTTTTATTGTTTGTGGGTAATATTTCGTTCCGACTTCAACCAAAGACGTATTAAGGATTCAATTAAATCATCTCAATCGTTACAAAAAAAAAGTGTATTGTCGGATGTTACTTCGTTCTTTATTATTTTCAAAGTTCAAATCAGATATACAGAATTATGAAGCATGTCTCTCTCTCTCTCTCTCTCTCTCTCTCTCTCTCGTTTCAGGCTTACTAAATCTTCAATGTAGAAGATGATTATTACTGTCGGTCGCATGATTAACCCTGCAGCCTTGTATTCAATCTATAGGCCACAATGAATTAAAATGAGGAATAATAGAATTTTAATTCTACATAATATCGAAAAAGCGGACATATTTAAGCGTAGTAATATAGAGTCTAACAGCAGAGTCCGGAACATCGCATTACGCATAGATTGACAGCTTATTATGAATTCTTTGAAAGGATTCATTTTTTTTGTGAACGAACTGATAACAATATTTTTTTATACATATTAATTATTTTTACGTACAGACATGTGGGTCACGCTTACGCAATTATTAGTGTATGAGATTATACTTACTGCCAATCGAAGGATTCGAACCGAGTTGCAAAGTTTTCATTTACACTGTAGACTGCTAAATTTCAAGTTATATATATATATATATATATATATATATATATATATATATATATATATATATATATATATATATATATAATGTACATATATGATTGTAGGTGATGCATGTTCTGGAAGTCGAATTGTGTCACCGATTTAAATAATTATCTCTACACTGATGAGTCCAATTAGATGAAACACATCTGTCTGTAAATAATTGAATATTTATCATTAAATACTTATTTGTAGCCCCATACTCGTCCGGTATCTCTAGTATGAAAACTATTAATACAAACCGTTAAATCATAGCTATGAATGCATGGTCCTCCTTATTGAACACTGTTAAGATAGATGACTATCGTTGCTTGCTCGGCATAAACTAATTTATTTCTCACCACTTCGTATAGTTATACAAAATAGTTCAGGCATATAATAGAACTTGGCTCGGAAGCATGTGTTCACTAAGACGGTGCTGATGTCGATTTTTTTTACGTGTATAATTAATGATGCCTATTTTATAATTTAACATATATATATATATATATATATATATATATATATATATATATATATATATGCATACATATATATACATATATATATATATATTCATTAAATATTATATATATATTTAATGTATATATATAAATATATACATATATATATATATGTTTATCTATACATACTATATATATGCGTGTATATATATACATAATATATATATATATATATATATAATCTTTAATGAATGATTATTTTAAATATCTTTAGGCATATATGTTTCATGCTCATCAGCAATAATCAGTATTATGAGGTAATTGCACCGTCTTTCAAAATTCAGGAATCCCGGGCCCGAACAAATTATATCCAAGCGTCGAACCGCTCAGCCGTCATATCAACAACATTTAAAATAAGCCCTATGTGCTATTTGTAGACATTGTAAAACACACAGTATTCTATCTACCACGAGGTGATAACGGAATCCGTTGCTCAATTTGAATATTTTATTATATTTCACTGAACTTAGTCGACTTCTTTCTACTGCGATGTTAGTTTATTTTAAGAATAGTTTTACTAATTTATTATTTTCATAAAATCAGGTCAAGCGAAATTTCCACGAAAATAGCACCTCCTGGAATATTTACATTTTACTTATTTTTATGCAAGTATATTTATCTTTTAAAATCTTTTAAGTAAGTCTTTTAAGAAATGAAAAGAAAGAAGAAATAACTTCACTTAGGCTATGGTGTATGTGTGTATGGGCCGTACTTTAAAACTTACAATTGAGTAACGCACATTTAAACATAAAATCGAAATGTTTCAACACACGATCAAAACAATCACTCTGTGTGTAAACAATAATAAGAGAAAATGTCGAATTTCTATCGGGATGGAGTTAAAAAAAATATAGTAAAACAGTCAGTCACCGTCTGCTTTCTGTCTATAAAATGGCCTTGCTTTTGCCTCGTCACAATAATTGTCTTTCTACTGCGATGTTAGTTTATTTTAAGAGTAGTTTTACTAATTTATTATTTTTTATAAAATCACTACAATTATTTACTGTTAATATACACAAAAAAATGACATATATATTGCAACAATAGGGCAATAGGTTTGAACTGAATAACTGCAAACATTAACTTATTATGAATTGTTAAAAAAAATAGTAAATCAATTATAGCAATCGAATACATTTATTTTGGGGTCTTTTGTCTCTACAACATATACACTTTTGTTAAAAAAATATCATGTTGTATTATTTATTTAAATAACAGTTAACCGTGTTCATTGTCATATAGGGGTGATAAATAAAAAAAGACAAGTTTGCACTTATTCCTTTATGCAAATGTCAATGTGTGTGTTCATTTTGTATAGACTTGAAGGCTACACAATCTACAAAAAATAAATTGTTTTACATGTATAATGTTCCGTAGAAGACAATGTAAAAGCTTGTATTCATTTAACGACAATCCTTGAAGAGCTAATAGGGCAGACCTCAACATCTTCAAATATATTATATTTAGATTATATTTAGATGCAATTGAAATCGTATAAAATTAGCCATAGAGTATAAGGGTTGGTGTCCCTAATTTTATGTGTCTGTTACTGTTGATAATTTCTGTGTCCGCTCTAAGAGAACTAAGAGGCTAGACCCTCTTAAAACTTAAAATATGTATATCATGATTTTAATGATATGTAAACTATATTCAGGGATTTTTCTAAAATGTAGGTTTCTTCCAAGAGGAGCTATTTTCGTGGAATTTTCGTTTGATGCAAACAAAAACGGGAAACTTCTGTTCTAGTTTTGGTAGAAAACGAATTCCTGTTTCGAATATCTCAAAATAAGGACCAGAGATCGAAGCTCAGTCGTTCCCTGCTAATAACTATAGAGTAGAAAAAGACTAGCGACATCTCTACTGTAAGAAAAAGAATGTAGACAAACATATAAGATTATCATAGACTAAAATTTGAAGTCGATATTGAATATAATGTCAATATTAGAAGGAGTACTCTCAGCGGCACCATCTCAGATGTGGCAGCATTATTACACCCTTGTGCTGCGTTTTAACTCTGTATTATACGTGTAGCAAACAAAGTTTCCGTTATCTTTACAAGAATATTAGAGTATTCATACCTTGTTAGCTTCATGTTCTCTCTGATACAAGCTTCTCCGTGATCCTTTAACACCAAGGGACCCCCGGGCTTTCATGCATTAAAATAAATAATAAACTCGAACAAAATTGATTGAAAATTGAATGTAATAAAGTACTTAATAATTTGTTATTTATGATAGGTAGGGATTTACGTGGTGCAAGTGTGGGTTATATTTTGGTTGGTAGAGAATATATGGATGTGATATGTATAATATATTTAGAGTAGGCGAGATGTTTATTATATATATATATATATATATATATATATATATATATATATATATATATATATATAAAACATAATTTAATAATAATTAGACAAAACTTGAGGGGGCGGAGATGGGTCTAATATTTCAAGACTTATTGATCCTTTTCCCAATAAATGTTGATGTATTATCAAATGAATTATTTATAAACAATATAACAGCCCGTTTACCTAAATATATCATACATATCACATCCACATTTCCCCTTACCAAATTGACTATAACCTGCACCATTTAAATTTCCATTTACAAAAATCACTCACATAGCAAATTTACTAGAAGGATAATATATAAATATGACACTTTATACCCCCACGAAAAATATAATCAACTCATCGACTAATAAACCATACCACATACAACTACCACTAGATATGAATACTTAATTGAATAAAGGAAACATATAGCATCCGTTATCAACACCTAACTTATTCTACATAATGCTAATGATTGACTCGGTACTTTCTCCAAAAAAACACTTGAGCGAATTCATCGTAAGTTGTTACTTCGGGAATAACAGTAAAAGGTCAATTAATGTCAATGAAACTATGGTACGTTTCTGAAATATGTAATATATATTTGTATATATATATATATATATATATATATATATATATATATATATATATATATATATATATATATATATGTATAATGAGAGAGAAATTTGAATATACTATCGAACTATATCGGACACACTGACATATCATCGATGACTAGGTTAGTCTATTTTAAGATTTATATTATTCTTAAAAAGGTACAGAGAATACCAAGAATGTGGTGATAAAATGAATTACTCAGGACCACTAAACACCAAATTAAAAAGGTGAACAATTGTCACATATTACTATTAAATATTTTGTTACCTAACCTTTTTCTCTATATATGCCCTTCTATCGTTCTTCCTTTCCCAGTCTCCCATTCACCCTGTCAATCATTCCTTACCCCCTTTCTATGCCACTCATACAGAATGAAAAGAAAAACTGAGGAAGCTTCTCGAGTGGTACTGAAACAACATAAAATAAGTATACCTCCAGAGCACTACTAAAACCACACATTTCGAGTGTCTTGCCCCTACGTCTTGCCTTTGAAGAAAAATGTGTTTTCACAATAGTTGAAGGAGAACGGTAAGAAAAGTTTTGAAATAAAAATGCTGATTCGATTTTCTCGAGGGATGAGTCGGTCTTTTTTTCAAAATAATTATATAATAGAATTGAAAATAATTGAAACCCCCCCCCCTCCCCTGACGAAATCTGTTGACCCTTCTAAGAATTCATCTTTTTTTAAGTTTTAGATATCATTCAACCGAGGCATCACCGTTCAAGTATATACGAACATTGTGGGTGTTTGTTCTCTTGTTTTTTGTTTTACTTTCAGCTGGAAACGCGCGTGCGCGCGCACACACACACACACGTATACACACACAGACAACTGACCATTGTATAATAGATATTGGTACCGAAAAGGATCCCATTCTTTTGACGGATGAATCTTGACTTACATTTAAATTTGAAACTTTTTTTTGAAGCCATAGACGAGAATATCTATAATGAAAACCTAGTAATAAACTAACACTTGGTTTGGCTTTTCAAGACTCATTAGTGCGGCTTGGAAAAACTGGCGCACCAACTCCAAGATTCGAAACCTTGACATTAGTCACCACAAAAGAGCTTATTTGCCTGCTGATAAATTGATGAGCTATACATTGCTTTTAAACGATGGTTTGTAGTAATGTGTTCCCATTATTCACGACGTGTGTACAAGAAGAAGAATCTTGCCTACCGTTTAAGAAGTAACCGTATTTTCAAACTATAGAAGATCGTAGATATAATTTAAACATCATCAGCCACAGCCACATGGTTTGTAGTTTCAAATCTCATCAGTGCAGCTAGACACAACTGGCGCAACGAGATTCGAACCTTGGACATTAATCACTACCCTCTATAACAGCTCGACGCTCTACTCCGTGAGCGAACTTGCCTGCTTATAAATAGAAGATTTATACTTCGCTTATAAATGACTGATTGCAATGATTTGTTAACTTTATTTGCGGTGTTAGTACTATAAGGATTTAATTATTTTGGCGTAGGAATCTTGCCTTGACTTTAAGTAGAAACGATCAGTCCAACCCATAAAAGACCGTCATCCACAGACACGTATTTCGTATTTCCAAAACTCATCAGGGCAGCTAGACATAACTGGTGCACCGACTCGGCGAGTAAAACACTGGAGATTAGTCACTACCTATGATGACTGTCAGAGTCTAAACTACCGTAGCTAACTTGCCTGCTGATTCATGGATCAACTACACTTCGCTTATAAACGACTCCTTGTATTCATTTGTTAACTTTATTTACGATGTTTATACAAGAAAGAATTACTTTACTTTGACGAAAGAATCATGATTTACGCTTAAATAAAAACAATAATTCATACATAGCGTGAGTGTGGCTGCACACAAGCTTAGGCTAGATACCTAACCGTAGTCTCAGACGTCGAGATATACTACTTCTCGATGATAAGTACACCCAATTATAAAGGGTGTAGATATGAGGAGATCGAATATCGTCAAAACTGATAGCAAGTAAAGTAAAAAAGTAAATCATTCCAACAAACATAGCGATAAACGGACAGACAATGTTATTCACTGACGAAACTAACGAGCAGGAAAGGTGGTCAGGTGTACAGAGAGCTTAATACATAGAATGATAGATGACATATTTGGATAGACTGACGTTTGTACATCTGTGAAACGATTTGCGCTTGATTGATGTTTATTCACAGCGCGCATCTGTTATACTAGCCAAAAAGGAAAAGTTCTTTCTAAATAAAAATGTTAAAAACACTAGCACTTATCTGACAAAAAATGTAATTAACATTCCTTTACACACATATATATATATATATATATATATATATATATATATATATATATAAAGGTGTTTTAAGTAAAATGTATCTATGTATAACAAAACCTTCGCAATTATTTATCTCTCTCTGTCTCTCTCTCTCTGTCTCTCTCTCTCTCTCTCTCTCTCTCTCTCTCTCTCTATATATATATATATATATATATATCTCTCTCTCTCTCTCTCTCTCTCTATATATATATATATATATATATATATATATATATATATATATACACTTATTTGTGTTTATCTACGTATACGTTTCATCCTTTCGGGAATCGTAAGTGTAGAGATCATTATTCATACCGGTCACAGGACTCGAACCCCGTCATGTTTATAATTTTACTTCCGACGAGAGATAAAACCTATTAAAGGACGCCATCAAAAGAGTTTTATATTTCAGTGATAAGGCGCATTTCATAATATAGAGTGTATTTGCAATCCCCCTGTATATTTCATGTTGATAAAGATATATATATATATATATATATATATATATATGTATAATTATTTGTGTTTATCTACGTATACGTTTCATCCTTTCGGAGATCATAAGTGTAGAGATGCTTCTTCATACCAGTTGCCGGGCTCAAACTTAGGAACTCGAGTCAGGCTTCAAACTAAGAACTATTTGTTTTTATTTATTTATTTTTTCAAGGTGTGCACAGGTACTCAGCCAAAAAAGTTAAATCTTATTTTTGTGGGTGCGGATATAAATTAAGGAGAGTGAAAAAGATAAATTTGTGGTGAGAGAGAGAGAGAGAGAGAGAGAGAGAGAGAGAGAGAGAGAGAGAAAAGGACAATGAGAAAACGGACAAAGGAAGAAAAGCGAACGGAAAATATAGAGATACAGTAATAACCGATAGTAGAAAGACAGAAGATATATTATGATATCGCAAAAGATGGATAGACAACGTTTGTAGATGGACTAACATGAACATAAACCAAGCAAACACCTTGACCCAATATCGTAGGACTTGAAGGATTCTCAGCCAGGTTAGTGCGCGGCAAAAATTTAATGATACTATAACAAAATAATAAAAAGAAGAACATACAAAACAATTATGCAGGAATGTGATTTCTCAGCTCTTAACAGAATTTTATTTATTTCCACAGTTATCAGATAAGCCCTAGCACCTGTCGAATCGCCGCAGAGTAACCTCCCTGTGCGTGTTCAATAAGTACCTCCACGGAATGTTTCTCAGATGAACTTGATGCATTTGTATCAATCTAACGTAAACACCCCGGACCCACCTGATTCGTAGCGACATCACATCGCTGCACTGTAGAGGTCCCTAGGTACCGGAATATTTTCTACTCTCAGTGCTCCTTTCCTCAGACCTCTTGCATTTGGAATTCCCATCCTGCTCCCTGTTTGCTCGACCGTACAAACATGCATACATGTAAATATTATGCGAAGAAACATCTTGCGGCCCAGCTCGTCACCACTTCTACCACAGTAGTTTAGTCGCAATATGCCTTGTTTAGGTTTAACAAAGGTAAAATAAACAAAATGTAATCTTGGTAAAACGGATTTTAGCTTAAATCTTTAGAGCATCCAATATATGTGAGTTCTCCGTTTTTTTAGGTCTAGATCTACTTTTTCTAATGAAAAAAAGCGCATTTCTGTCAAATTACTGGAGCGTTCAGTCCTTATTCTTTATTTGTTAAGATTTATATTTCACTAATTAAACATTTTACAAATTATTTTAAATGTGTGTTTATCCTTAGCACATTATCTAAGTTATTTTTAGTTGTTGTTTTTGCGCTACCCCTCTCTCACTACGCACACACATGGCGTGCGGCAGTTCAGGAAATTAATATCCGTTTTAGCTTTAGTGTCATTAGCTTCCCATATCTCTGTGTTAAATATATAGATGCCGGCGTTATATGTGTTTGCTGTATAAGTTATATAGCTGGTATTCCCAAATAATCACCTATTTAGCGGTGACCAGACTCAATATTGTGTTATTAGTGAAACGGTCAGAAATATAAAATCCTGCATTTATGAACACAAACAGGACCTCAAACTGATGTTCTATTGAGTCTTAGGAGGTCTACCCTCCCACGCTTTACCTTTTCTTTGAGAAGAAGTTGGTTTATTTCCTGATGTAATCCTATTAAGGAATGCTGACGGGGTAGCTCAGGCATTTTCGTAGGCCGGGTGCGCTTATTCTTGTGCGTTTGTTTCTTAAAACCACATCGGATCTTGTGTGTAACCTCATTGCCATGATGCAAATAAAATGAATAACATGCTTATGATTTGAAATTAATGTTTCAAATTTCGGAGATTGCGAAGCGATAGCGAGCAGGCAAAGTCAGCTATTATATACATAAGAGAGAAAGAGACTCAAGCGTAGACAGATAAATCGATATATAATTCGTATCGAACCTTTTTTTCTAGCAGAAAAAATCAACCAAGTATTGAGAACGGTTTTTCCCAACCAGAAAAATAAAATCATTGAAACCTTCGTTACTCTCACAAGTGGAAAAATGTTTTGTTTGGCTGTTTATTTTGTTTTTCGCATCTCTTTTCCGCGTTTCCAACATCCTGACTATTTTTGTTTGGAAATGGCGCGGGGTCTTGGAAAACCTGCTTTATCAAATTCTATTAAATCACATTGACTGACGTTCCATGAAGCCTGGCCGGTCTGTGGTACAATTGACGCAGCATTAGGATAACGGTTCAACCCATCGAGGCATAACTGCTGATTTTAAAGATGGCGGCGTACGGGACTTGAGGCTCACTTCCGGTTTTACGTTATTTTGCTTTTGCTTTTTTGTGTGTGTGCCACTAAAATGGGAAACATTTTGGCGGCCATGTTGGAATTTATATACGCCGTTCGCCCGCAAAAAAGAGAGTTTGGAAATTGATGGATGGCATTCTTATTCTGTAGAGGTAGCGACTGAAACAAAATAAAAAATGATGTCAGAATAGTAAAAAGGCTATCGCGAAAGCTAAAAGCCAAAACCAAAAACAAATACCACAATGCGATGATAGCAAACGAGAGCGAAACGTATAACAACATTACTGAAAAACATAAAGCGTATGAGAAATCAGTTAAAACGAAATAAAAACGGAAGATACCGGAAGAATTATGCGAAGAATAAAAACAGGGAAAAGGCATTGAATACATATACAAGAAAACATCAAAAGAAACAAAATGATCACTCAATGTGATAAAAGCAACATCGTAAAAAATAAATACCGCATACTAAAAAGAATGTTTAAGTCTAAATTGTGATTCATAAACGATTTTGGCTCATCGATCTCCAATACTTGGCCTAATATTTGTTCTGATACTACGCTTTATCTTTTCTCTCTTCATTCAAAGAACGAGAATTCATTTTAGACTGAGTCAATTTTTATCTTTGCCCTAATCAAGAGTGTCCGTCTTTAGAAAATGGTTTGTGAGCTACGAGACACACATATGAAGAAATAAATAGATGAAAACTATGTTATGCAGGTTACCTATATACAATGAACTATTGACAATTTTAAAACTTGTAGAATTACTATGAAATGGGGAATATTTAAATGTGTGTCGCTAAGCCGATTTTTTTTACGTCTTTCATTGAATATGTATGATTTGTAGTCGTCTGGTCAATGCAGGGGAAGATCAATCAATGCTTCAAAATGACTCTTGGCAAGGGAGATAACTTTAGGGTACAAATAATAAGTTTCCTTTAAATAAACATATTTAAAAGTGTAATAGGTTGCGTGTGTATCCACCTAACTCTCACATTAAAACCGACATGGTGTCTTACTCTTCCCCTCCCCTTGCAGATATAAAAACTTGAACAACATTTCAGGTGAACCTCCCCTTTTTCTCTGTGTACCTAAAACCACATAATTATAAATAGATTTTATTTCTAAGAGCTTTCCATCTGTAAAACACATTACAACGGGACTGCTTCCCCGATGACCACAAAATGGTATTCCCTAAGTCTAATGTAATCAAATTATTCGCATCCCACCATAGTTTTTAATTATTTTTTTCTCTTTTAAGTATTTACATTATTGCATTTATCTCACCGCTTCTCTTCCAATCCACACTTTATTTACAATATATCTCTTTTTTCAACCACCTAAACGTTTTTTTATAATAAAATGTGATATCATAATAAACGCTCTATATCTTCTATTCCATCCTTCGCTGTCTCTATTCATCCTCTTTCTATTAAGACTATCACTCTCACAAGAGACTTAGCAGGAATTGCGGAGACATCCACAACACTTCCCAAACTTAGACTCATATGGAATCGCATTAACGTAGCACTTTGCTAAAAAATCAGAGTTATGTGCACTAAAGCATCTATATATTTATGTATGTGTGTAAAACGGAAACCCTAGCTGAGAACGCGGAAAGACAGCTAGACGCTACAGAGATGAGATACTCCTGAAAGATCCTCAACATACGATACTTATTCTTCTTGTTATACAATTGTTACTAAATCATTTTATATTATTGATCTCCATAGAATCGTTTTTATCCATTTATTTCTTCATATTTGCGTTGCATTACTCACAAACCACTTCGCAAAAGTGAGGAACTCCATACTCTCGTACTCTCGTACGATTATATCAATATATACAGTAAACAATAATCATTTATTGATGCAAAAAAGTATACGCAAAATTAAATTAAGCAAAAATGGGAAAAGTTCCCTTAACTAATATATTTTTTATTAGCTTGGAAACGTCTTAGCAAGTGAAACACGTTTCAAAAAATTAATATAAAGTAATGTAAATGTTTTTTTGGAAAAAATATGTTCATTAAAAAAAATGATGTTGCAAATGTTCAACCAATTACATATAAGTTTACATGTAAAACACACCACTACAATATATGCATCAACATAATTAGGATACACTAGAGAATCATAAAATAATAAAACTCTTTTTCCCCCAAAGATTTATACTATTTTATATTCATTTTATGAAGCGTGTTTCACTTGATAAGACTTTTTCAAGCCAATATAAAAAACATCAGTTATGGGAACTTTTCCCATTTCTTCTTTATTTAATTTTACGTAGATTTTTTTTTACCATTATAATGACAAGATTTAAAAGATTAGGCTCTGTAATTAGAAAAATGGCATATTGGTGAAAATCACCCCTGACATCGAAGATACTGATTACCTATTTAGCGTGTGTGCTGATGCAACATCATACTAATACCTACTCACACTTGCCAACAGTATAGTTGCAGATGTGAACACGTTGCAGTTTGATACATTTGTGTTGATTATTATACATGAAATATGGATTTGTTTTGGATGTGTCATCTTTGAAACAAAAAGCATTTAAGTGTAAAGCGTGCGTGTATTTTTTAAAAACTGTAGACGTAAAGGACTACTGAGAATTAGATGATGATCCTAAATTGGGAGCTGTGCAGCTAAGTATCTTACCGTACAGTAATAGAAACAGCAAGCAGGGGAGCGTTTCAAAGGCCGGCAGTTCGAGGAAATAAGCAATTTGAGTAGAATACTATCTGGTACCTGGGGGCCTCCATAGAGAATGGAGTGGATTATGCTGATTGTCAGATTGGTGGAGTGTATTTACGCCAAGGGGGCACTACAGCACCAAGTTTATCGGATCACATTTTATTGTAGTACTTTTAAAACAAGCACAAGGATGAAACATTGCAGTTATGTAACAGAGGCTTGGACTTTGTTGATAGCACGGGGCCTATCAGATTATAAACTCTTTTATTGGACCTTGGTCAAGACTAGTTAATTGTGCACCAGCCCAGATATGAAAACACTAATCCATGCATGGGCGAATGGTAGCTTTGTAGATATATATAATACTGTCATGTGTGAGAAGTTTTCTCACACGGTACAGTGATTTTTTGCAACAGCCCTGGCAATGTCTTATGTGTGTGTGTTCGAATTAATGTTACCTGTGAATTTTAGGCCGAAGAATTTGAAAGTTGGACTCTCAGGTAAGGTGCTATTTGCCATGGCAATCGGTTAAGATGTGTATTTTAGTTGTTGACGGAATGAAGCTTTTGCTTCACATCATTAAATGTTACCACTCATTTATAACCACATTCCACTACAGACTGGAGGTCCCTTTCTAAGGATTCAGCTATTGCCTCGGATATTTGTGCGTCCGTTGTACCCACATGACGAGAGTTGAGTGTAGTGTCGTCAGCGAATATACCCATCTAATACACAATATTAACAGGGAGATCGTTTATGAAAATCAGGAACAATAAATGTCCAAGGATCGTTCCCTGGGGCGCACCTGCATCTATGTCATGGCGTTTGGATGAACGGCCACCGAGGGCAACCTGGGTGTTTCTGTTGTATAGGAAGGATCTAATTATATTAAATATTCGTCCAGTAATAATATATAAAATAATTTTGTAAGAAGCGTTTTATGCCATACCTTGTCAAAGGCCTTAGATGTATCAAGCACTACTGCACTAGTTTCACATGCCTTGTCCAGTGTATAGTATATGCGTTCGGAGATGACCGTTAAGATATCCGCAGTAGACCTTGCTTTCCTAAATCCATACTGGTGGTCAGAAAGAAGTTTACTATTAACTAGTATACACCATGACGGCAAGAATACTTCTCACACATGCCAGTATTCTATATCTCTGCAAAGCCACCAGTCGCCCATGTATAAAGTATTGTTACCACATAGGTGCTGTTGCACAAACCAATAATCCCCCTTCTTATATAGGGGCATAAAAAACAGCCTCCAATGAAATTAGTCCCACTCTGTTTACCATGCGCAAACCCTGTCCTATCTCCGCAATGCTGAATACTTTAATGGCATGTTCTCTGATGAAATTGATTCATGCGTACCATCTCGACGTAAATACATACGACCAATCTGTAAATGAACAAAATCCCACCCCTTCCTAGTAGAGGTCAGCAGATGCCGCGAAGTCTTCTACTATAATACCTTCTTTCCTCGAGCTGTTTACAGTGTGAAATTCCTCCTTGCTACATGTTTCCCGACTGTATCAGCGTGCATACATTTAAATGTAATGTGAATGAATATCTCGCTACACAACTCTTAAATTAAGACGACCCTATAAATGTGGTCCCTAATTTACAGTAACCCCTTACATCTCAGTTGGGGTGCAGTAATGTTTTTTTAGTCGATGTCACAACAATATATAAACTTTCTTTTGGTTGTCGACTTTCTATTGTATCATCATGTTCACGGTAGGAGCTGTGCTGAGTTCCAATCCCTGGACCCTATCCCCCTGTAAACCATCCACAGCAAGTACAAGTCTAGCTACAATTTCCTTTCTCTCTGTATTAAAATAAAACGAATCTTCCACGAAACATTTTCTTTCCGAGAGCATCCAACCTGTGTAACAAGGAAGTACGAAACTTCTTGCTAGCCAACTACAGCAGAGTTATGTTTCTGATTCTTTTAGATAAGGATTAGCAATCTGTATGATTTGGATTATTTGAACTACTGTTCTTATCCTGAGTGATATTCTCACAACATTTCGCCCGCTGTAAGCTCAAGACTTATTCATGTGTATCTTTCATAACTTGGGAATTCTTCTGTCGAACTGGACGGAATTTCGAACGGACCCACTTTATATAATCCATGGGGGTAGCATGCTTCAGTAATTCGAAATTATTGGTATCGCCCGCACCGAGGATTGAAATTTCAAAATTCAGATGACTATCACTTAAAACTGATTTTTAATTGTAACTAATTTGTACTATGTCCAATGCGCCACGGGTCCTTGCAGACAATGCTAGTATGAATTTAGGAGCCTTAAACCTATTTGTGTGTTAATGTGCGGTCATACTACTTATAACTATATTACACTACTACTTATCACTATATTACACTACTTTTAATACTACATGTCACTGTATATATATCGGCATGCTTCGTAAGTCCTTGTCGCCAAACATATGCGCTGCTTCTTTTAGTCGTCTTAATCTCTACCGTTCTTCTCTATCTTACATTTTTACTTTGTCTTATAATGGTAGATGGTTTCCTTTTTCCTTTCATATGTAGCTGGTCATACGAATAATCGAAATTACACATACAGCATAGTTGTCTTCTAATCTAATGTAAACTCTGCTAGGAGAAAGTAGATCTTGGGTTTACTATTCACACTCTCATAACTCTCGTTTTCCTTAGTGTGCCATCAAGTCCCTACATTTAATGAGCGATGTTTTTGACCAATGTGAAAGAATTGCTGTTTTCTGGGTAGGAATCTATCCATCTAACAATTATCTTTGGCTACTCTTTACCTTGAAATTATTTTTCAGCTCTTTACATCAAGTAGCTTCATGCTTTGTCTGTAGTGATTTCTATTAAAAAACAACTACTTCATGAGCGTCCTCTTAGATAATCAACTTCTCTAAACTAATATTCTGCCCATACTACCCATCGTTTCCAGTCTTATGGTAGTGGCGATACTCGTCCAACTAACGATCTCCTTAGCCCTTATCCTCGAGTGGTTGACAAGCATTGATAAGCGGTGATCATTAGTAAAAAAAAAAAACAATTTTATCTGCCACGAGGCAGCGTCCCAACTGACTACAACATCGTCGTCTTCAAGTCGAACGTAAACAAATACGCGTTGAGCCGCCCTCTTGTGTAACTAACCTTTTCTCATTTCACTCATTGATTACAATTATCTAATAGTGACGTCCATCGCCAATTTGGCAATCTTTTTAACCCTTATCCTCGAGTTGACCTCTGCCTTGGTAAACGGTGATCCATTCATAAAGTAAAATACACTCCTGTATTTGATACAATGTATTTTTGACAGGATCATTCTGAAATGTATCTGAACGTGTACTCATGTATCCAACTAATTAGACTTGCGGCATTGTATCGTCCCAGTCGTGAGGTTTGGCCTTGTGTTGAAATTAGCTGTCTTCAACATGATAAATATTTCCACGTCATGTTCAGCACGCGCTGTCTGTCCTGATCGCGTTTCCAACTCGTGTATAATGAGGATAATCTTTCATTGCTGTTTGTTTGAGAATAATCATCACCATTGGAACACACTGACGCCTCCTCGTGCGTCTTGCTGTAAAAAAAACAATATTTCACTCAGCGATGAGCGAACGACGCAAACTGTGACCACCGCTTTAACAAACAAATCATTTTGTCTAATCTATTTTCGTTGCGTTTCTCTTTTTCCTTTACGTACATTCAATCAGTCAGCATTATCTAATTCTTACATTGGATAGGGAAAACATAGTTTGTGCGTTTTTCCGTTGTCAATCCCTCCTTCTCTGTGTTTTTTTTATTTGCATTTTTCCTTTCATTTTTCAATTGGAAAGGAATTACTTTTTTATCACTGTCTGTTCGTCTGTCTGTCAGTCTATCTATCAACCTATTTTTCTATATACATAACTTATACTCGTACTTGTGTTAATATAACTGTCTCTCTCCTAAATAAAAAAGTGGAAATTGTACTTGTTGTTACCTTATATGTTTATATAAATAAACCTCTATATCTATGATTTATCTGACCATTACTTTCTTAATATAACGCACAATGACGACTCGGCTTCTATGAACTAAGAAACAATAAACACACATCTTTTAATAGAAAAAAAAACAAGTGACCACGCAACAGATTTCGATTTCGACAAAGAAAGACCAAAGAGACAAAACTGATTAATTAACTTCCATGATGTTTGCGTTGATTGGGTTGTCCCTAGTTATACCCTCCTTTGAGCTGTGTTGATTTCTTATCGTTTCATTCTTACTCGTGGCTGTGCCGTCGTTTCTCGGTGTGTCTCCGAATCTTCTCGTTATCAACTTTTTACATGCCGTCTCGTTTCTTTGGCCAAAACTCGTTGCTCCCATGAGCTCGTTTAGTTATACTAAGAATGATTAAGATAAGATACCGACTGGGGATAAAGGTTCATGAGAGAAATATATTAATTACAATTTACACTTCTTTATATAGGAGAAGGGAAGTTATATTAACGCACGTAACTATTAGCTACATAGATAGACATATAGATGAATAGGCTGATAGACATGTAAACAAATAGACAGATTAACGGCCATCGCTGCGCGTGATGTTCCATGATGATTACAACATTGTTTGTTTTGCGACCGTCCGCCACAACTTCCAAGCTCAGTCACCTTCAAAATCTAACTGTCTTAATCGCTTTCATCCCCGTGACGTTACATCCGTTCTTCATCCTTATCCTATTCCGACTCCACCTCTCAAATCTGCTACTGGTCGATTCCTCTTTGTGACCTTATTTTCGTGCCAAACACTTCTTCGTCGTTACTTCTATTTTCTTGTCATCAGCTTCTCGCCATCGTTTTCCCTCGCATTACGTGCCGCCCGTTTGACTAGAACTCGTTGTTCATTCGTCGTTGTGAGTATACATTATAGTAACGAGAATTTACGAATAATCTGTTGTTCGTAAGTTTTTAATCGAGGTTTATTGAGAGACAAATATTAATTTCAAGTTCTAATTATGAATGAAAAAGACATAAAATTCAACCAAAGTAATCATAGCTAGACATATACACAGATAGGCATATAGACAGATCAGACATTTTGTTCAGCGACTGTTGGATTCGAGCTCCCAAACCGATCCGTCCTAAAATGTAACAGTTCCTTCCCATTTTCGTCCAGCATGGCGTCAAATTTTATCGCCCTTCTTTGCACATAGTTATGATTGACGACTTTCCAGTCAGATGCACTCTGAGAACTTACTTATTTCACGCAAGAACATGTTGACCGTACGTATTCCCTATGTGCTAAAATCTAAACTAGCAAATCCACCAATCTTTAATTCAACATATTAAGTCGTATGACTACCATAGACTACGAAAATAAATTGAGCCCGTCTCTAAGCGGTTGGCTGCGAAAAAGAGCATACATACTTTGAATATGGCCCTCCTCCCCCTTGCCACTACGACTAAAAAATCATAATAAATGTGTGTCCCTGTGTAAAAGAGGGAGTTACCCACCGGCCATCTTGAAAGGAGAGTCATGGGTCATGTGTCATCTGTTTTCCGGTAAGCTCATTTTTTGCGTTGTAGATTTCGTCAGGTAGCTGGGAAGGGAGAGGGGAGCGGGGAAGAAGAGTGTGGAAGGAAAGCGGTGTTTCTTGTAATTTATGTTCATTGGTTCATTTTGGTGTGCCGTCAGCTGAAGCCGGTGTAATTTATTGTAGGGAAGCTCATGAAGTAATATTTCTTGCATTTTCTGTTTCATGGTTTGTGATGTGGTGTTCTTTCTTTTGTTTTGTTTTCTTCCTGTTGCAGATTCCATGTGACCCTTCGTAGCTTATGCGGGTTGGTTTCCGCATTCGAGGATGTTCTTAAGATTGCAGCTGTTTTGATCATTGCTGTCCTTTGTAGAGTTTCAATGAGTTCTTTGACTCCAATTTCTCCCGGTCTTTTTCCAGGTTGTTGGTGATTGTTCCTAGGGTTCCTACGATTATTTGTATTATACTGACTTTCTTAAAGAACCATATTCTTTTCAATTCTCTGGCTAGTTCCGTGTATTTGCTTCGTTTTTCCGTCTCTTTGATCTGCACTCTGTTGGCTTCTGGAACGGCGAATTCTACGATTTTGCAAAGTTTTTCCTTTTTGTTCATTATTATAATATCTTGTCTCCTTCTTTGTATGAGTTTGTCTGTTTGTATATCACTATCCCATATCATGGTGTGCTTTTCGTTTTCCAGTACTGTTTCTGGTGTATGTTTGTATTTGAAATTCAATAGTTTGCCTAGTTCCCGGTGTACTGCTTTCCCATCACAGTTATGTACATCTTTGTATTCTTTTTGGGCTAGTTAGCTACATTCACTAATTATATTATTTACTGTTTCGTCTCTTGTCCACACAGTCTGCATTTACTATTTCCCCGGGGTTCATCTATTTTAGCTGTAATGTAGTGTGCCCTACTCGCATTGTTCTGTGTAGCTATCAGAAATAATTCTGTTAATCTGTCTAAGCGTCATTTTCTTTAGCTCTGTCCAGGTATTTTCGTTGGTTTCTTCTATTGTCAGTCTTCTGAAGCGGCTATGTAGTTGTTTTTCTTCCCACTTTTCTTTTCTTGTAAATTTGTTTCTGGTTTCTGTGCTTCCCGAGTTGCTCGTTGGAACGGTGTCTCTAGCTGCGGTGATTAGCCTTTCAGTGTTCTGAATTATGTATTTCTCTAGCTCTTTTTTGGGCTTTTCACACAATCTTCCATACTTACCAGTTCTCTTCCCCCTTTCGTTTCGTTTCATGTAGAGTTTGTCCGTATCGTCTTCTGAATGTAGTGCGTTGGGCATCATCATTAATGTTCTAGTCCTCTGGTCAATATGATTTAGTTCTATTTTAGTTCAGCCGATAAATGGTCCAAAGTATCTTATTAGCGGTATTGCCCAGGTGTTTATTTATTTGACTAGATTCCTACTATATAATCTCGTTTCTAGGAGTTTTATTGTTCTTCGTAAATATCATTTTCTAATCTTCTCTTTCATTTCGTTAGATTTCATGGTGTCTGCTTCAAGAACTCCTAGATATGTGTAGCTATACTGTTCGCCTAGCGCCTTCATTTCCTCTTGGTTGAAGAGGTCCATGCCCTCTGTTGCCTCCAGTTGTCCTCTTTTTGTTTTAGTCATGACCACTTTTCCATTCCGAATTCCATTTTGATGTTCTGACTGAAGATTCTTGTCGTATTCATCAGCTTTTCTAGTTTATTTTTGCTTTTTGCAAATAGTTTCTGACCTTCCATGTACTTGTTGTAGTAGTAGTAGTTGTAGATCTAGTAGTAGTAGTAGTAGTGATAGTAGTAGTAATATCATTATTATTATTGTTTATTCTTAGTTCTGTATCTTTAAACTTGTATCTGGCATCACATTTTCTAAGTATGTAGCTGTGCAGCATCATAGCTAATATAAACAGTAGTGGTGATAGGGAGTCTCCTTTGAAAATGCCTTTCTGTATGTGTATTTCAGTCAGATGTTGCCCCCCCGGCTGTCAGTTGCAGTCTCTATGTTTCTATTGTATTCTTGATAAGATTAATAATTCTGTCGGAGTATTATTATTATTATCATTATTATTATTATTAGTAGTAGTAGTAGTAGTAGTAGTAGTAGTTTTTGTAGTACTAGTAGTAGTAGTAGTAGTAGTGATAGTAGTAGTAGTATCATTATTATTATTGTTACTTTGATTATTATTATTATTATTATTTATTGTGTTACCTTTCGTTTGAATCATAATTATTATTTCCATTGCAATAATCTTATTTTTATTCTCTCTATTCCATTCATTTGATTATTACTAGTATTATTATTACTGCTATTAAAATTATTGTTATTAGTATAATCGTTATTATTATTATAATTAGTATTATTACTAGTATTGATTTATTACCATAATTATTATTATTATTACTGTTGCTGCTATCACCCTCCTTATATAAAGTTAGTAAACTTGAGTAAATAGTTAGTTAATATATTTCCCAATTGTTAACTGTTCTCGACTTCAATTAATAACACTAATTTAAAACAAACAAACTTAAAATGTAAAACAGTAAAAATTAAAACAAATAAAAATATAAACATACACATTTAAATAATCAACAAGATGAGGTTTAAATGACTTAACACCCCTATTTTACACGTATATTTAAGCAAGGCTGGAGACTGTCTCCCTCTTCCTATGGACCCATCCAGCATGATATTTACACGCTAATGCAACAACGAACCCGTATGCTAACATGACCAACTCTCTCTCTTTTTCCCTCTTTTCTCTTGCTTCTATCTTCAACGAGTTTATTTTACATCATATTTGCTTTTCAACGGTTTCAAATCTGACAACGTGACTTTCTAAATTTTAAATATGCCTGTGTCGCAGATTTTGTACATATCAGCACCAATAAAAATAACTATATATATATATATATATATATATATATATATATATATATATATATATATATATATATATATATATATATTCATACTAATGGCCCCCTTTCAGATAAATCAATCTAAATTGTCGATCACTGTCTGAAAGTATAACAATCTGAGGTCGTTAAGCCATCGAAGCAAAGTTTACACGTCCGCCTGTTTAATCACTCTTTTATCTCGGAACGTTTCAACCCTGCTGCTAGAGTTTAATGTATCTTAATTTCAATAATGTATGTGGCGATTTCGGTTGGCCTAATGGATGTACTGATGAGGACGTAAGTTCGAAACAACGTTATCTGTAGGTAAATTCACTTTTTCATATTTAATAAAACATATTCATAGTGTATATATATATAGAGAGAGAGAGAGAAAGAAAGATATAGTGAAGGAAAGAGAGAGAAAGAGAGTGTGCAGACTAGAATCGTTTCGGTAGTATGAGAGCAGTAATACATTTTACAAGAAGATTCGGCTGTCTAATTTAGCTGGTTATGCATTTGACGAGACACACCTAGGTTAAAATAATTCATAATGCTGACAGTCCTAGTGTGTGTTTGGTTTTTTTCTATTGTGAACTTGTTATATATACATATATATATATATATATATATATATATATATGTTTATATATATGTATATATATATGTTTACATATATATATATATATATATATATATATATATGTATATATATGTGTATATATATGTATATATATTTAATTTTTAATATAAACACACGTAAAACGGACACGGTTTCAGGGGCTGAGTAAATCAAGCTTACCATAGCTACGATTGAAACATGTTCTGGATGTATAGCCATGCTATGTTTGTAAAAATACCACTTTTATGATTTATGAATAACTCTATGTACTATTGAGAACTATAATACAGTAAACATTATCTGGAGTTTAATCTGTTGATACAAACGATACCTGGATTACTCCACGCATACACACACATTTTGTCACGCCCTGCGTACCTACTCTTTAGACTCTGCGGTATTTGTCAACAACAGTTGATTCCAGTTGATTGCATCAGTGCATCTCGTTCGTTCGTTTTTTCGACCACTCGGTCGTTAATTTTTGGTATTTTGATAATGAAAGTGTTTCTTTCGAAAATTTAAGATTACATCATTCCGGAACTTTTAATTGCCTAACAGTAACCTCTTTTATTTACTGTTGCGGTATTTAATCTGTTTTACGTGAAATATTAATAAATTGATTTGAGATTCCATACTCTTCTCGTTTGTTTTTGTTTACCTTCTCCACCTTCCGGTACGTATATCACATTGCTCCAGCCTCGGATTAAAAACCTACTGCTTATTCAGCTTTTGATCCGTATTTTCTAGTCTTCGTACGACGGATTTGATGTTATAATCCGAGGTGTATAAAAAATCTCCGTATTTTGTGCGAAAGTTTTCGACCGTCAGGCGGTTCGAAGATGAAATAAATTTGTGAGACGTTTGTAAAAGTAAAATAATGTATCCTAAAATGGAGCTCTACTTAATAATTCACAGGTTTATTTCACACTTAATTCTTAAAAAACATGAGTGAACACTTTTAACTGCGTTCAAACTTTGTCCACATCTGTAAGTACTTATTTTACTGACCGCAATGTGATTCCCTTCTACAAGAAAAAAAATAAGAAGTCAATGAAAAAAGAAGAAGAGAAAAGAAGAGGAAAGAGTAAACCGACGAACTTAGACAGAAAAGAGATAACTAAGCAGTCTAGCACTTTCCTTTAATGTCCGTTCGTCTTATCGATCGGCCATAAATTGTTCAATATGAAAACACTCTTACAAAGGTCAAGTGGTAGGTGTTTTAAATTTCAAAAAGAGGTCTTCCTCGAAATATATCATGGAACACGGTCACACACATTAGATCACAGTGTTGAAGTTTTGCCCAATCAAGTAAGATTTGCTATATATAGAAAACAAAATATTTAAAAAATCTTTTTGAAAAAATTTATAAAGTAAAATCACTTGTTTTTGTCTTACTTCTAACCGCCGACATATTTACATTTCTTGCATTGTGATAGTCTTCTAATACTCCTATTTATATATATATATATATATATATTATATATATATATATATATATATATACACGCCAGACGTATATATATATATATATATATATATATATATATATACACGCCAGACGTACACACATACACACACACACACACACACATATATATATATATATATATATATATATATATATATATATATATATATATATTTATATGTGTGTGTGTGTGTGTAGCCTTTACCTGTTTATAGTCGTATGATATGTTTATACGTCTGTAAATAATATTAGACTACGTGTGGAGCACGTTTTATCAATCGACTAATTTCTTCCACACGATGGCGCCTCTGTTCCGTGTTGTATTCATATACGGACCGCATTCGCCTCGTTGTTGGCAGCACGCGTCTATAAATCCGCCCGCGCCGTCGACGGGAAACGCCTTGTCGTCACTAATTAAGAACGCCTATCGGATTGCCATCGAAAAAGGAGACACGTCATCAGCGGAATATTTTAAAAGGCTTCTCTTCGGCTGCTCCGCCGGCGATCAAGACGACAAAGGTAATAAGAAACGGCCGAAGGTATTAATGGCTTCGAGAGACAGAGACAACGGTGGATGAGAGCGCGGGATTAGCGCGCAGTGGCTAGGATCCGGACAAGCGATCGATGGACGCCATTTTGGATAAACAAGAGACCTACTCTCGGGGCATGCGTAGAGCGAATATCAATGAGCTAGGTGGCACGAAGAAAACAAATAAGGTCGGCGTTACTTTTACAATGACTGCGAACCCAGCGTATGGTTAGTTTGATTAGACTTGTTTACTGGCAAATCGACGCTTTTAGAGGTTATTTATTAAGCGTTGCTCCATCTGCGCATGTGCACCAAGAACAAGTCTCTCTTTGTGAGAGAGTCTAAACAAGCTTCTGATCTATTAGGCACCCACACTGTATACCAATCTTCATCCCCTGTCCCATCGCCGCAATGTTTTACAAGTGCTTCAATAGAAATGCGCCCTGACACCACTACTGCAATTATGCCTCTCGACCTAAATACTCACGACTAATTTGACGATCAGCAAAGTCTCACAATTTCAGTGTATATCCCCAAGATTCTGGAAAGCTTTCTATGTTAATAGCTGCTTAGCTTGAAATGCTTGCCCTTTGAATTTCCTCCCTGTCCCCTGTTCCCCCGACTTTAGTAACATGTACACATTTAAATGTAATATGCATGAATACAAATAAAAAAAAATAAGGTCGCTGTTACTTGTAAAATGACTGTGAATGCAGCGTATAGTTTAGTTTGACTTGACGAATTTCAGGTTTTTTTTTTGATCAGTGTTGTAAACTGAGATTTTGAAAACCCGCCAGGTTGAAACAAAAGAAGACCGGTAGATGTTGACTTTTCGTACCCTATATAAAATAATACAAATATGCATAATATTTCGCATATATATTTATTAATTAAAAAAGGGTATACGTAAATATAAAATAAATTTATTTTTACCGCTTAAGAAGTGGAATAATACTAAGACAGCAGTTATGTTTCCATCGCCATCAAAAACAATAACTTAAAACTATATGATATTTTCTGTTTACTATACATTATTTTATTTCAATATTATTTAAATTGTTTTTATTTACTATTGTTTCACCGCTTATCAAAGCCTAAATTCCACTTGAGAATAGGGAGTATGAGTTTATCACGTGTACGGTGAGACCACAACGTGAGGATTGGAAACGATGATTGACACTGGACAGATTTGGATTATTTAAGAGGACGGCTCGTAAAGAATTCGGTAACATTTGATAGGTTGTTCTTGGAAAAAAAAACTTTGCTCATGGAAGTTATGTTCAGTTTTAAGTACACGGGGAAAAAAAGAAAAATTATTTACAGGTTATGTAGGTAGACGAGTTGTAGTGAAAAGAGAACGGTATATTTGAGCTAAGTCGAGCAGCTTCCGTTAGAATAGCAATAGAGTTGAGAAAGAATATGTAACAAAGTGAAAAGAAAAGGCGTATGATTAAATAACTAAAACGGGTTGATATTGTGTTTTACCAAACAATGCTTGAGAAACGGGTTGATATGCCGCCAAACAGTCACACCAAACAACTCAATATATCGATCTCAACTAATAGAATATTTCCTGATTAAATACCTGAAAAGGGAGGATAGACCGTTGAAGACACAAATAAATTGAAGTAATCGATCATCTTTTATATGTATAAAACTAAATGTATGTGTGTATGTGCATGCGTTTGTTAGACGTGTCTGTATCCTAAAAAAACAAATGTTAGATAATCTATATCAAATCTAAAACTGTATTCAAATATACAATTTACCGGGGAGGGCAACTAACGTGTTTCATAATCTTTAAATGCACCTTTAATTGGGGTATGAGAGCATGACTCTCTTAAAACTCTAAATATTTCCTATTTATGAAATTTGAATGATGTGTATAAAATGTTCATAGGAATATAATGAACGTGGTCCCGAATCTCTAAGTGCACTCAGAACCTAGGAGTGCTATGGAGGTCGAACCTCCATTAACACATTCAAATATATCCCATTTTGCTGAAATGTGTATGATATGTATACAATTCTCCGATGAAGACAATCGAAATCGTACTGAATCTCTACGTTGCCATTTTTATGCAAGATATCTACGTGTCCAAATCTCTAAGTAACCCATGAGGAGAGCCCCCCGTTAAAATTTTAAATATTTATATCTGGTGTTAATGACATTTAACCAATATGTATAAGACACTAATTCTAAATGAGAGGTGGCAGTGGTCAAGTGGATAAAAACACGAACTGACGGCATGCGTCTTCCGAGTTCGAATCCAGTCGGTTCCATAATATCACGAACAGTTAGAAGATGTTGCCGATCATTGTAGTGCTTCTCATAAAATCCTAATCACGTCGGGGTTGCTAGTTTGTTTTATTTAATTGCTCAGTACAATGTGTTTGTTTATTTTATTTTTTACAAAAAAAAAGAAAGGAAACCACCCCATCATTTATTTAATAAATAAAACATGGAATAATATAAAAAATGTATTTAAAAAAGTCAACAATTAAAAAATAAAATAAAATGCATACGGTTCTAAATTCTTTTATTTAATTGCTCAGTAAAATTCGTGATTCAATAAATTTGTGCTTTCAAACATTATTTCTAATACGATTTAAAAACAAAAACACATCCAAAACGTTTTAATAAAAAACATCAAAGTAAATATATCATTTTTGAGCTAGAGAGTATGTGTTGTTTACATATTATCCATCAAATAACGCGCCCTGTCTTGTGCCAATCTATCTTTCTTCTCTCCCTCTCTCTTTCTTCTTCTCTTTCTCTCTCTCTCTTTCTCCCTCTTTATCTAATCTGACGCCATATTAACCCCTGTTGATTTCTACAAATAGATAGTTGTGTGCGTTCGAAATAGACGGCTATACTTAATAATTAGAAGGCGGGTAACCAAATGTTGGAGTGGACGCCGGCTGTTCCATCATATTCCATTACAATCTAATTTAATTAAATACCTGAATTATAGAAATTGAATAATGAAGCAATGTCGTTAATTAATTCTATTTATAATTATTATTAAGATTATTATCGAGGAAAATATTTTTAATACATCTGGTAATCTGAAAACACTATCATGTGCGAATATTAATTTATTCGAAACTTTAAAACAAATCAATATGTAAATCTGAAAGACACGTCATTATTGGGGTAGTTTGGTAATGGATATATATATATATATATATATATATATATATATATATATATATATATATATATATAATTAACTTGTTACAAATATCCAGGGGGTATGAATCCGAAGGAAGTTGAACCGGGTTTATGAGAGTGCTCAATGAAAATTCAGAGCAAAATATATATTTTCCAGAAATAAAATCAATAAAATCAAATAAATCAAATAAATAAAATAATATATATATATATATATATAAGCTGATAAGTAGATAAAAAGAGAGCGATTAAAGGTAACAATATAGTTTCGGCTTAAGAATGACATACAGACATATCCATACTATCTAGTATTAATAGATATAATAACAACCGATCGAACAGTTAATACAAGCAAAATCGAAATACTTTACGAGTTTATTTGCCACGTAGCACTCATGATTTCCCATTACGTCATTTCGTCCGACACGTTAGTCTTATTTATACTACTAGATAACTAGTGGGGTTTTCGGCTTTCTACTCAGAAACATTATTTTATACATTTCAAATGGCGGTTTGAGGCTGAAAACGATCCTCACGATCTCTAAGAATACCTGCATTTTTAATGGATTTAAGGTGGACCTTTGTGAATATTTCGACTTCTACATCATTTTAAAACACATCAATTGTAACAGCACTCATCATATTAATATTCACCGTGCTTCGCATATATATAAGTAATATTGACACAAAATTAAAATTGATCTACTCAAATGTCAAATCTCTACCTAAAGCCCAGTGTAGTAGTACTTAGTGATCACTTCATATCCTGACCTTATGACATGTCTTTCCTTCAGATCGCTCGCCTGTTCAAAGTTTCGTCATGCCTCGCTAACACTTATGACGAATAAACTCAATATCCAATCAAGTGGTTGCGAGCGACAAAAGATCTATGAAAACTGATAAGAATGTCGGCATAAATAGCTGCAAATCTTCAGCAAATAAATATAAAAATCGAAAACCTACTTTCAGGTCAAAGTCCATAAACTATTTCGGAAAAAGGCCAAATTGGCAGTCATTCTTATTATTTGCGAGCCAAAACAAACTAAGAGCAAATCTAAAGAAATATATGACAAGAATTGTCGCAACGTGCCCCATATCTCATACCGTTATATTTAATATATAAATCGTTCGATGCAAATATGACATTTTTAGAAACTGGAAAAAGAAGGTCAAATTTTGGCGAACAATCTATGTATTAAATATAATACTTTCTTTTGAAAAACGAGTCACCACTTATCAATGTCCACACACCACTCGAGGATAATGGGCTATATAGTCTGACTGGTAAAGTGACTATTTAAGAGGACGGATCAATAATAATTTGTTTTCATTGGACTCGAAAATGACAATGTAATAGTCAGCTGTGAAGCAGCCCCGTTGTACTGTCTTCCACGGGCAGTTCAAGAAAGAAACTTTGCTCATGAAAGTTCCCCTTAGTTCTAGACACACAGAACAGGTGAAAGATGATTTATCGACAGTGGTTGTAGCTAGATGAGTGTTTGTTGTGAATATTTTACAGGGCGGAAACCATAGATTAGAGCTCAGTTGAGAACCTATAATGAAAATTTCGATAGAGTAGAGAAAAACTAGAAACGTCTCTTCTGTGAGAAAGAGGCTGTAGGGTGGAAAATTATGCATCGCATACTAGATTTTTAAGTCGATCTTCTACTCTGTCAAAGCAGGAAAAGGGAGCTCTAAGCGGCACCTCCCAGGTGTTGCAATAGTACTCCATCTTATGACGTATTTGATTCTTATATAGGAGGAGAATTGCGTTAGAAATGAAATACTTTTGGGGAGCGGTAAAATTGTATATATATATATATATATATATATATATATATATATATATATATATATATATATATATATATATATATATATATATATATAAGCTATGAAACTATATTCATGGCAATTAAGCTACACAGAGGCTCCCGCGTTTCATCCCCAGGGGGAATCTCCAGGCTAAAATCCAACCTCTATGAACATTGTAGACCTCGTATTGGCAATTTGGCGGGTTTTCGCCAGATTTGGATATTTATTCGTGAATCTCGCTAGTAAAATTTGAATCTAGAGACTAGCCTTTTTTTCTGTAAAATGTACAGATCGTTTGCAACCCACAATCCCGCAATTTCAAATAGCTTATAGCGAAAGCTGAGACACTTCTGGAGTACACTAACACCAACCAAGTATCTAGCCATAACACAACCCATGCACAAGAATAATGGTTTGAGACTGAAACTGAACCTCACGACTTCTCAGACTGTCAGATTTTTTAACGATAAAGACTGGTTTATGAATGTTGCAAGTTAAGGATAAAAACAAATCGCAACTCTTTCCCTAATACTAAATATAACATACTCCCTCGCATTTAGTATAATCATCGGTTAAGATGCATTCAGTAATGCTGTAAGTATATGCTAAGCGCTAAGCACGGGTTACCACACTTACCTTCATAGTTTTTTCTCTGTTGGAAATATTTGACTATCACTAATAAAGAATTCAATCAATTCACAATTTTACGTTTCGTTTGCTTTTCTTGCCTATTCATTCAATGAACCCTTGGCCGTTCTCTGGCTGTTTACGAAAAAAAAAACAACAACGAAAAGTCTGTTGTGTCTTGTTCAAAAGCTGTACCAGTACCGTATTAGGATTTAGTTGTTTTTTTCGTTAAAATCTAAAATTATATTTCAGATAGCACGAACACCAACAAGAAATATCTACCCGTAACACATCCCAAACACAAAGCGACTGGTTTGAGACTGAAAGCTACTTTTACAAATTCTCAGAATACTTGATTTTCCACGGTAAAAGGTACATTTATAAATGTTGTAAATTTATGGTAAACAAATTCGCAACCCTATCCGCAATACTAAAAATGTCCATCGGCTTTGTATCAATCATTTGTAAATATTATTTTTAATGTTGTAGGACTGTGATGAGCACACGTCGTAAACTATATACTCATACAAAGTATGATATATCTCCTCGGCCTTGTCCCCCCCCCCAAAAAAAAAGAAAAAAGAATAGAAAAGAAATAGTCCATTTTAAATATTTAAATTCTAACAATAGTCGTAGTGAATATTTTTTTCCTATCAAGTGATGACGACTGGGCGTTAGAGAGAATACTACTACTACTACTACTACTACTACTACTACTGCTACTACTGTTCTACAATGTGTGTAGTAGACAGGGTTAGCTAATGAGTCGTTTTTTACCAGATATGTAGATTTCGCTTGGAATCTTGCTCGTAGAAGTACATAAAGTCTCTAGCGGGTCTTTTTCTGTAAAACAAATTCGAAAATTGCGGGTTGAGAATGAAAACGATAGTCCTGACTTCTCAAAATACCTGAATTTTTAATGGTCAATATTAATTTATTAATGTTGTTACTAGGCACAGCTCTCAAACTTCATCTTCTAGCTGAGCAGATTAAGGAAAAATCGTTCATTTTGGTAAGCAAGCATGAAACTTGGCACGATTGCTCACAATGGTCTACTCTTCCGAAAAAACTTTTGGGCCACTCAAAAAATCAAAGATGGCCGCCATTTTCAAGATGGCCGCCATTCTGAAATCCAATATTGCTAGTTTACAAAGTATCTAACGAATTTTCACAATTTTTGAGTCAAATTATATGTTTTAGGGGATGCGAAAGCAGTAAATGACACAAAAATAACCGATAAATGAGTCCTACAATCCACAAAGGTACATATATGAGATGAATTTAAGCAAATATTGTCAATTTTTGCCTTTTATTGCCATTAAACCGAATCATTGAAATGATATTCAATTCCCCAAGTGAGCTGAATGCATTAGTTATAAAAATTAATCCTTTCAGCTCATTCTTATAATATGTCATATGTAAGAGAGTGATTGTCATGACACAACCAGAGCATAACGGTAACATCACTGCTGTGAAACTCAGCATGGGGTCCAGTATCAACTGATTACGGACACACTGTTCATGTTTCAGTGTCCCAAATGCTGTCTAATAAGCCCCATGGACAAAATAATGTTCAGTCTGTTAGATAGCCGCACCTGAATTGACAGGATATGCCAGCGCGGGAGAGCCGAGCCAAAGGTAACGGGGCTATAGTTACCTGGATGGTGTACAGATCGCACGGGACTTAAATGATACTGGATGAACGATCGGGCTAGGTGTAGGGAACCTACCTTTCTGAACCTAGTTGTATCCCATATCTGAATGTGTCAAAATATATTCGGTAACTGTGGTTATAGGTGGTAAAAGGATAAACCCTCGGCCTGAAGCCTATAACATTTACAGAATGTCTATTGAGAAGACGTCAAATGTGAAAACTGATTGGAGCAAATGCTGCCTATGTCAGACAGATACAACCGGAGAGGATCTCAGTAGTCCCATTCCAGGTCGCAGTAAATCAGATGGATATTCAATGCTGGCTACAAATATTCCTCTTTTTCAAGAACTCTGTCAGATGCCCATGATTATTAATCCTGCTAGGCTCGATGAAGGTGATGGTATTGAAGATACATTGCGGCAAAACAATGCTCAGTACCATCAGAGTTGCCGTGCTTTGTTCAAAAATACCAAACTTGATCGGGCCAGGAAAAGGGCATCTGACGCTCAGGAACATACTGACAAGAGTTGTTCAAAGACTCGAAGAGTGAGTTTAAAGCCAGAACAATGTTTCATCTGCGACAAAGAATTTCTAGATGATGGACAAAGACGTGAAGTCATGACAATGGGGCTCAGCAGTAGGCTCAATGAATGTGCCACAACTCTAGGTGAATGTAAAATTCTTGCCCGATTGAGTGCTGGTGATGCCATTGCACAAGAGTTGAAGTATCATAAAGATTGTTTAACAACTCTTTACAACAGGGAAAGATGTCACCTTGCTGCTCTACAAAAACAGGAAAATGAAGATTCTTAGAAAAAAGGAATCCATCCATTGGTATATTCAGAGCTTCTTGCTTATATAGTTGAAACTAATACGAACAGTGATGCACCAGTTGTGTTTAAACTTGCAGATCTCATCACACTGTATAAGCAACGACTTGAACAGTTGGAACTGCATGAACTTGCCTCATATGTTCACTCAACAAGACTGAAAGAGAAGCTTTTGTCAGATATACCAGCACTTGAAGCTCACAAGAGTGGGAGAGATGTTATCTTGTCCTTTACAGAGGATACAGGGTCAATCTTGTCAAAAGCTTCAGAATTTTCTGATGCTGTTATACTCAATAAAGCTGCTAGTATTTTGCGAAGACACATGCTTGCTCATGAATGGAAATTTAATGGTAGATTCCGTGCAGACTCAGTGGGAAATTCTATTCCTCAATCACTACAACAATTTGTTTGTATGGTGGAGCACGGCGTCGATATCAAGTCGCAACTGGAATTAGGTTCATCAAAGACAGACTTGGCTGTAGCTCAGCTCCTGCAGTACAACTGCTACAGTCACAAAAGCAATTCCTCCACATTCAGACATTCACACAATCGTGAGACTCCCTTTCCCATCTTTATGGGCCTATCTTTGTATGGGAAAACACGAAACCGAGGACTTGTGGAACTGTTACATGACCATGGACTAAGCATTTCATATGACAGGGTGCTTGACATATCTGCTCAATTGGGTGATGCCGTTGTTGACAGGTACACTGAAGAGGGTGTTGTGTGCCCTACAGAACTAAGGAAAGGTCTTTTCACCACATCAGCTATGGACAATATAGATCACAATCCGTCTGCAACAACAGCTACAACATCCTTTCATGGTACCAGTATCTCACTATTTCAACATCCAACGTCTGACAGTGATGGTGAACTGCGTGAACCACTTATGATCAAAAATCATAGTATAAAACGGGTGCCTGAACTTCCAGAATCTTTCACAAACATTCATCCTGCATATCTAAAGAACAAGACTCCGTCGCCTCCAGAGTTCGAATATCCAACAAGTGTCGATATTGACTTTCCCAGGCTTTTGTTAGCAAATGAATTTCAGTGGCTAGAAAAGGTTCATCTGACACAAAGCATTGATGATGACGTTAACATAACCTGGTCGGAACACCATGCTTATGAGAAGAGAGGTTTAGATTTCAAAGTGAGCATTACATCAATTCTACCTCTCCTTCGAGAACAAGCCCACTCAGTTACCACAATACGACATGTTATGGAGAGGATTAGAGAGACAATAGCGTTCCTCAACCTAGGGCAAATTCCAGTCATAACTGCTGATCAGCCACTTTATGCATTGACCAAGCAAATACAATGGCACTGGCCTCAGCAATATGGTGAAAATAAGTTCGTCATCATGTTTG
This sequence comes from Sepiola atlantica, assembly GCA_963556195.1. Classification (NCBI taxonomy): domain Eukaryota; kingdom Metazoa; phylum Mollusca; class Cephalopoda; order Sepiida; family Sepiolidae; genus Sepiola; species Sepiola atlantica. Next base: position 153,577,483 of record OY744519.1, read on the forward strand.
GCGGCTTGCATGTTGAAATGGCTGCACTGAAGTCAATTGGGTCGCTTCTAAAAGCAAGTGGTTGGATAGAAGCCATTGTAGAAGCAGATATAGCTTCGTCTGGTATTGCAGAATCTTTCATCACTGCTTCAAGTGTTACTAGGACACGATACGCTCACCAGATTACTGCATGTAGTCTCTACACACTGATGAAAAAAGCATACGAGTATTACATTGCAGATACTTCTTTCGAGCAAGATGCGTCAGTTATCTTAAGCTTTGATGAGTGGTGTGAGAAGCGAAAAGCAGAGAGCCCGCAATTCAGTTACTGGTATCTAGTGCTTTCAATGGAACTGACCATACTATCTCTGATACGTTCTTTCAGGGAAGCTGACTTCAGACTTTATGTCGAAACACTGATGGAGCTGATACCATACTTCTTTGCCAACAATAACTACAACTATGCAAGATGGCTATCAGTTCATCTGAAGGACATGCTGTGCTTAGAGCAGACCCATCCTGATACGCATTTGCAATTCAAAAATGGCAAATTTGTTGTCTTCAAGTCATTGCGACCATTTTCTTCTATGGCCATTGATCAAGCACATGAACAGGAAAATGCAATCATCAAAGGAGAGGGTGGGGTCGTAGGTGTGACAGAGGATCCTTCAGCACTACGAAGATGGATGGTAGCAGGGCCAGAAGTGAGTCGTCTTACTGAAGAATATGAAGCACTGTCATCGAACAAGGATGTTACTGAAAACATGAAACACAGAGAACAAACAAGTCAATCCCAGAAAGCTTTCTATGGCAAAGTAACAAAGCTCACGGCTGTCATCAATGAAATGGGCAATCCATTTCAAGAAGAATCATCCGATCTACTCACTCTGGATACAAAGATTATAGCATCGGAAACCGCAGCTGAAGCTGTTCGCATGCACTATGGAAATGGCAGGACTCGCTTTAAAGAGTTCATGAAGACCTTAGAGGGAGAAAACCGGGCTGCTTTCTATTCCAAAATCAAAAGGAACAACATAGACTTCTTTGACCAGACACAAGAAGCAGCAGTGATTGATGCCAAACATAAAAGTTTAAAAGATGACTGTCGCCTATTCTCTAAACTATTCATATCTTGCCAATCCAGGGAGTGTGACCTGATGGAATTCTTTAAACATGAGAACCAGTCCTTTCCTGCATCGTTGAGTGTAAATGGAAACCTCTACAGTGGTACAAAGTCTCAACTTGCATTGCTTCTTCAGTCCAAAGTTACATGTCCAGATTCAGTTTCACATGTGCCAGTCATCATCATCGATGGTTCAGCATTGGTAAACACAATACCACCCTGCAAATCAAAAACCTTCGAAGAGTATGCACAACTTGATTTTTTTCCAAAGGTACTGAAATTCAGTTCAGCATACGAGAGGACTGACATTGTTTTTGATGTTTACTTACCAACAAGTTTGAAAGCTGAAACACGGACAAAACGTGGACAAGGTGCAAAGCGTCGGGTAACCGACAGCGGCAAGCTCCCTCCCAACTGGCGAAATTTCCTGAGGGATGATGACAATAAAACAGCTCTCTTCAAGTTTCTGGCTGATAGAATCACTTCACTAGCACAGGATCATGAAAATCTCGTGGTAATCACCAGAGTTGCAGATGTTGTTAGCAATCAAAATATCAGTTTTGAAGGACTAGCACCTTGCAACCATAGGGAATCAGACACAAGGATGTTTGTACACGCAAAACATGCAGTTAATCATGGTTACAAAACAGTACTGCTGAAAGCTAATGACACAGATGTCCTTGTCATTGCCATCACTGTATTTCCAGTCTTGAAAGAGTTGGGCCTGGAGGCAATGTTCATTGAATTTGGTCAAGGAAATGACACAAGGTTTATTCCAGTACATGAAGTCATCAGCGTACTTGGCCCTGAAAAAGTTAAAGGCTTGTCGTTTTCCATGCCTTTACTGGTTGTGACAATGTGTCAGCCTTTCGATATAAAGCTAAAAAGACAGCATTTCAGACATGGAATGTTTTACCTGACGTAACGGACGTATTTGTCAAGCTGAGCAGTCATCCACCAGTCATAACAAGTGAGGACCAAGCAGTTATTGACCAGTTTGTCATCACAATGTATGACAGATCTACCTCCCTAACAGAAATAGATGCTGTAAGATTGGACATGTTTGCTCGTAAACAGAGACCCTATGACTCCATACCTCCAACTAAAGCAGCTTTAACTGAACACACAAAGCGTGCAACATATCAAGCAGGGTGCATTTGGAGTCAAGCAACATGCTGTCACATGGAAATTGATAGTCCTGGCGAGTGGGGGTGGAAGAAGCACGGCAATACATGGAAGATATTTTGGACAACACTTCCGCCAGTTGCAGAAAGCTGCAAGGAACTAACAAAATGCGGATGCAAGACACAATGCTTTGGAAGATGCAAATGCTATAAATTCGGCCTTCCATGTACAAATTTATGCAGCTGCAATTGCGAGTGTTGAACGTGTGAATCCTGATGAAAACACAAGAACAAGAAGAGAAAAATGCGGGATAAACTGACATAAGTGTGTAAAATATAGCCTTTATTACACTCAAATGGTGTTAAATATTTATTTTGTCGTCAGAAATGGCTTTGTTGACATCAGAAACATATAAATTGATATATAATATGTGGAAATCGGTCAAAAATGAAGCATTTAGTTCACAAAATAATAAATTTTACCATCCGTGGCGGCCATCTTGAAAAATGGCGGCCATCTTCGATTTCTTGAGTGGCCCAAAAGTTTTTACGGAAGAGTAGACCATTGTGAGCAATCGTGCCAAGTTTCATGCTTGCTTACCAAAATGCACGATTCTTCATCATTTTTGACTTAAGCTGCTCAGCTATTCATACAAAGTCTGACATATCCTGCTCGGCTTAGTCCTAATAATTTGTTAAAAAAATGCATGAAAATAAATCGTTCATAGATTACGCCCCTTTGTTTCTTTGTCTTTTGTTAAAATTTAAATAAAATACAAATCACATTAATGTGACAAATTACAATTTTAATAACATTTAAATAATGAGATTATATAAAATAACACGGAATATTATGCATATTCGTAATATTTTGTATAGGGTACAAAAAAGTTACAAACGGTTTTCTTGAGATTTTTTTTGTTCCGACTTAGTGGGTTTTAAAAACCCCAGTCGACAACACTCGATGATCGGTCCGACAAAAAGTGGGCCGTTGTGGCATATTGTGGCCCTGCTTTGTCGGACTGCTGAGGTATGATACTGTGAATTTCTATGAAGTACACTATTCCAAGATTGTCCCCCTTACGCTGGTAGAAGGGTTGGTTTATTGCTAAAAATCTGATGTGCGCTACAGAGGAATGTCGACCGGATTTTATGAAAATCTGACTTGTCAATACTGTAGACGACTCGAGAGCAAGACTGAGCCGGTAAATACGTATTCTTTATGGTGCTTATTCAGATGAGGACTCGAGCTTACTTTAACCACATCGTTAGTGTTAGGGTTAGAGTCAGAGTAAGAGTCAGAATTAGGGTTAAGGTAAGGGTTAGATTTAGCGTTAGAGCTCGACTTAGGGTAAGGTTCAAGGTCAGGGTTCGGGTCAGGTTCGGGTCATATTTTAGCACGGGTTCTAATTTGATAAAGTACCTTCTTTTTATATTTCCTCCTTGCTTCCTCTATCTCTTTTTCAACCTCGCTTTTTCCTTCTCGCCCTCTCTCTTTCTCTTTCTTATCCCTTCGCTATATCTTCTTCTCACTCTATATTATATGTTTCCTTTTTCTCTTTTACATCATTCACCTAACAAGCACTTGTTTGAGTCTCCGTGACTTAAACCGGCAGCGCACTGCCTTGATAGTGACCTTCAAACATATCTGAACACCAGGTTCGTCCATGAAAATAGCTTGTCCTTGGTGTTGTAGGTAATAATTTCGATATATTTCTAAACTGCGCTTCCCACACACATAACAGTTCTGTTTTTTAACTTTTTTTCTTTTCGTCAAGTTTTTCGGGTTGTTCAAACGGAATCTCATGAAAAAGTGAAATGGCATTTTTTTAACGTTGACATTCGATAGTGGATGATAACCTACACAATTATTAAAATATAGTTCTCATTTATTGATATAGATATATAAGTATACACATTTTATAATTTCGATATAGATTCATTTATCTTTAAAATGTGACAATAAAGTAAAAAAAAAATGACAGAATAAATCTACTTACATTTTCTCTTGCAATTTCGAAATAGATCGCAACTTGTTGAATATTAAATTAGTATCGAAAAGCTAACGAATGAATATTTCACTTTTTAACAAAATGCTTAATATTTGCCCAGGAAATAAAATAATATTGCGAAAATATGTGTTGTATAAAACTCGAAGCAATCGTTAAATTTAAATGAGACAATAGCATATTATAGTTAATAATTCAAACCAATATGCAAGTAAGTTAACATTCCGACTAATATCACATATACATGATGTGTATATAAAAAAGATGGTTAGCCTGTGGTTTAAAGTTGAATTTACTTGAAAATAGGTGTTTTGACTAGTGCATATATAAATGTATATATTTATACACATATGTGTTACATAAGTTCAGAACAGTATAAGTAACGTCGATTTAAATACGATAAAAGGTAGCATCACATGTCTGCCCTTTGTTGACCTTCTTACTTTTGATTTTTTTACTTCATGATAGAGTACTCTGCTTGTGTTCTTATCCACTGATCTTCTACTCTGTCAAAGCGGGAATAGGGAACTCTTAACGGCACATCCCAGGTGTTGCAATAGTACTCCATCTTGTGACGTATTTGATTCTTATATAGGAAGAGAATTGCGTCAGAAGTGAAATACTTTTGGGGAGCGGTAGAATGGTCTCTCTCTCTCTCTCTCTCTCTCTCTCTCTCTCTATATATATATATATATATATATATATATATATATACATATATATATACACATATATATATAGAGAGAGAACGATACATATATATATATATAAATATATATATATATATATATATATTCATATATACGTATACATATATATATATATATATATGTATATATATATATATATATATTCACATATATGTATATATATGAATATATATAAATATATATATATATATATATATATATATATATATATATATATTGCTGTATTAAAACAGCGAAGTTATTTCATTGGGGTAACCAAAACACACACTACTGCATTTTTTAATGGAACTAGCTACAGACAAGGCACGAAACAACTTTATGCAAGAAGTTAAACAAACGAAATACGATTATCCGAAAACAAAGCAGATGCCTATTTGCTTTAGTCTTGAAAAGACAAGTGCTATATGTAGGAGGAAAACAGTCAGCTCGAATAGAGTTCCACACTCCTGCAGTTTTGGGGAAAAAGCAACTGGAATATGAAGCTGTATTATATGGAGGTATCAAAAAAACGAATCTGGGAAGACAACTAGACACTTGAGTCAAATGTGATCGAACAAAGAAAGCAAAGAATGAATCAGACAATTCTGAAGAACACACGTCATAATAGTATTCATAGAAAAGGCTGAGACTATCGAAATCAAGAACTGCTGATATTGTACATAGATTATAAGATATATATATATATATATATATATATATATATATATATATATATATATAAACACAACCGAGACCACCTACAACACGTATGTGTGTATGCGTGTTTCAGAGAGAGAGAGAGAGAGAGAGAGAGAGAGTGAGGATGCAGAGAAGAAAAAGGGTGGGGCCAACTCGATTACAGATGCGCTTCTTAACTTTATCAAGACCCCTGAAATAGGGCAGAGATAAACAAGCCTTAATATTACAATAATACTCCATACTTTATTATTATTGTAAATGCACCAGTTCTGTTTCACAGGGCATTACAGAGAATGATCTCATGTGTTTGAAATTTTAAAGAGATTTAAATTATTTTACAAGTCTGTTTCACCAGCGACTATTATACTAGATTATGTAAGTAACATTTGTGTATGACAAATGCAATGTTATATGCTGATAGTTAAGATAAAAATTCTAATACAAATGCTGATAAATAAAGTAGCTCATTGCAGAAAAAAGGCCGAGAAAGATACTCAATATGAGCACATTAATTAAATGTGTTACTTTAACAACATTGACAAAAAGTAGATTATTCTAATGGAAATTTAAACGTTAATGTTTAACCTAATTTCATGGAAATGTTCGTGTTAGACTTTGTTACTTTGCGACTGTCTCTTATCTTGCTACAACAGGAGAACATAGAATTACTTATTAAATCGCAGCGTGATGCAATTCACTGTCTAGGTAAACTGACGAATCTAGAAAAACTATTTTATTGTAAATGGTAGTATATATATATATATATATATATATATATATATATATATATATATATATAAACATGCATGTGGATAAATATGCATATAGCCATTTCAAGAACTGATAACTTTTTGTAATATTTTAATTTCAGAAAACATACTTAAACTCGATTAATATATATATATATATATGTATATATATATATATATATATATATATATATATATATATATATATATATATATATATATATATATATATGTATATATATATATATATATATAAAGTCATTGAACATATAGCATGTTAATTACGCTACACACATGCTTCCGCGTGTTCTGTCCGTAGAAGAATCGTCTGACTAAAATACATATAAATCAGGTTTTTAAGTTTTTTTTAATAGATCGACGTGGTGTTTAGCTTTGCTTGATAATTAATTAAATAAATGTCTATTTCCTCCAACGGGTCATTATATTTACAGTTGTCAGTGGACGGGCTTTCCACGAACAAAGGTTCGACTTACGTGTCTCTTGTAGTGTACTATATAAAGAACATATGTATGTATTTCTGGCTGTCCCACAAAGTATTATTTTTTTGATCGGCAGATCCCCGGTTTAATTATATCTAAAAATTTAAAACATCATTGTTTGGAGGTCAACTGAGTCAAGTTTTGTAATCGGGGTCGGTTTTTTAATGTTATAATGCAGTAGTTTGGTAAAAAAATGTCAACTCATTTCTATAGGAATCTATTATATGAAGGTAATTTATGTGTGTGTTGGTGTGTGTTTGTGTTCAAGTACAGAAAAAGGAGTTTAGGGGGAGTAAAGAGAGAAGGAGAGAGAAGGTTATACTGACAGATAACGAGAGGGGGAGATATATTTTATTAGAAATAGGTTATACATTTGCCCAGGCAACGCCGAGTTTCCATGGCGGTAGTAAATAGATGAAAAAAAAATCAAAAGATATTAAAATCAATTGCGTAATAGGTGCACACAAACACTGAATCCGACTGACATTAGTTAAGCGAATAACGAACTATAAGTTTGATATACTTTTAAGTACTTATACTGCCTATTTGTAGTCTGCCATAACGCAAGAAATGTTGATCCACAAATAGGTAATACTAAAAAATAATTAAGGAAATAAGAAACAAAATTAGAGTCTAATGTATTAACATCTCATCAAAAATTAAAACCAGACGGGGAAAGCGTAAACAGCATATCGACTCGTCGAGTCGTCAACTGCCACCAAAGAAAATTAAGACATTATATTGTGTTTTTTGACGTCCTCTCCATTCACCCCTTTGTCTTTTTAATTTTATCTCTCCCCTCTAACACCCATCATCCACCCTCCTACCTTTTTAATACCGTCACTGAATTTATAATTTATATTTCTATATTTTAATATTTGTATATCTCATTTTAGTCCATTTAATTTAATTTTATTTCATTTTATATTTGACTTTAAACCGTCTCAAATCTAACCACGTGACTTTCAAATTTAAATTTTTAATTTCTTTTCTTTTCTTTCTCATTTAATCCTTCCCAAATATGATCTAGAGTTTAAATCGGATTGTAATTTATATATATATATATATATATATATATATATATATATATATATATATGGGAAGAGAAGGATGAAGGTTATCCGACGTGGCTGGTAGTATATATATATATATTGTGCGTATTTAGGCAGCATATTTTCATTTAGGCAAACATTATTAAATAACACGGAGTGGTTTTGTTCTATGCGACGTTTTTAATTTCAATTTTCCGAATTGTCCATCTAATGTTTCGGTCAAATTGATGTAAATATGATCCATAGGTTTCTTGTTCCATTCTTTTTTCTTTTTTGCAAGTACTTTCGATTTGAATCGTCAAATCATCTTCAGGCGGTATTAGTTGTAGTATCTGTACAAATTATGACTTTACTGTTGTGCTCATTTTTTAATTATAACGGCAAGTAGTTTATAACTTGAAAAAGCGTCTGTAAAGTTGAAATGTACATGAGAGCGTGATGACGTTCTACACATATTAGAGATTTAAAAGTTTGACTGTTTAAACCGTTAAGAAATTGATGACGTTAAAGAAAGTGCATACAATTCAAACGCATAACTACCTAATGGGTAACAATTTGGGAATGTTAATTATTATGCTAGACACTTTAAAATGTTGCGACTAGTTTCATAATTGACACTATTAATTGTGGGATGTTTAGTTTTTATGTAGAGGGCTTCGAGTATTTTTAATTTTTTGATATTGGTATCGTGGTGTATTATTTTGGTATTGTTAACAAGGATGTTTCTGTATTGGGAGGGGGTGCAATTATGTTTTTTAGGTGTTGGCATATAGAGCTAGTGTCGGAGAGATGTAGGGTGAGTCTTCGGGACAATGCGTGGTAGTCGCATTGATATGCGCTCTGACTACTTGGTTAAATATTACTTTCGTATCGTGGTTTGAACCGGGCGGGGATTGTCTCCTCACATACTGAAGATTGCAGTTTTGGCATGAAACACATGTGTATATGGATTTATTTTAAAAGTATTTTTAAATAAACACACACGTATATTTGTGTTTGTTTTCCTGTTGCTCTTTGTATACGAAGCGAAGATGAGAAATGAAGAGCTGGGGGTAGAGAAGAATATATGTGTGGGAGCGAGTGGAGGAGAAAAAGGGAGATAGAGGGGGAGCAATAGAGATAGAAAGGAAGAGAACGATAAAGGTGTGAGAAAGAGAGAGACGAGTAGAGAAAGAGAGACAGAGGGGGCATTCACATATCCACAGTGAGTTGTTGTGAGAGAGGGGGGATGTCCATCTTTTTATGACTGTTGCCATTATTGATCAACCGTTAAGCAGATGGAATTATCTCGCGAACACTTTTACAACCACCAGAAATAGAATGACAGTCGAATCGAAACTAACAGGCATCGATCCGTTGGTATTAAAAATAGCATTACATACCGAATGTTGCCCCGTAGTTAAAAGGATTGTTTTCTTTTGTTACCTCCCCTAGTGAAAACCATTTTCAGAGGTATAATACTTTTCATTGTGGACCTCCAGGGCTGACCTCCTCTGGTCTCTATGCATCCCATGTGCTAAATATAACATCTGCATAGTAAATGGATGTCAATGCGTAGTAAGGAGCCCCCTTTTTTGAGGTATCTCTGTTAATATGAAAGAATACGGCGGATCCAAAGGAGTAAACTTTGCCCACAAATAATATTATTTCACGAGTAGCAGTAGTTCTAGTTGCGCTCATCAACACACTTATTATCTGGTTCTGAGAACAGAATGACTTCGAAGATGATCATATATATTTTGCAATGCGAAGTCATAACTGCTTCAGTTAGTGACTTTAGAGCAGAATCTATAATTGTATCGGAATCGGGAATTTTTAACAGAATCAAAATTGTATCAGAATCGGGAAAAAATTAGAATCGTCCCATCGATACTTCAAGCTAAATTTATGTATACGTTCCCGAGTCCGACATAAAGATTTCCCTGTTCGCCTAGAAGGTTTTAAAGTTTGGAAAGATGCACCTGATTAAAGTTGGAGGTTACATCAGCTGAATCGTTGTGAATATAACAACTAACATGAGAACGGTAATTCGAATAATGCAAATAATATTAAATTATAAATACTCATTTCAAAAATTTTGCATCATGAATTATTTTTCTTTCAAATATTTCCTTCATAGAATCTTCGTCAAAAGAAAATATCTAATGGAAATGTTCGCAGTTAGTCTTTCAGCAACTATTTATTATGCAATAGGTTGTCTAATGTTTTGCTGCGATTTTAAAAACACACCCAGTTTTCTCCTGCAATGTCACCTCGGAAGGTTTCGAATTCAAGAAAACGTCTGCTTATCCCGTAGAAATGGTTAACTCTCTTTGAATTATTAAAAAGTTTAAAACTAACTCCGATCAAGTAACACTATTGCTCTTTATAACGTCCGCTAAGTCGGAGGTTATGTTTTCGGTCATGTTCGTCACTTGGTTTGTTTATGTACAGGCTAGCGTTAACTAAACTTTGTCAACATATCGGCCATGTTCTTATTAAGGACTGATTTCATTTTGGGATTATTATGTCAAAGGTCAATGTCATGGAAAAGTTTGAAGTTATATTTTGTCGATAACTAATGTTCCGTTAAGGGTACAGATTCCCTACGAACCTATATTGTAGCCAAATAAATCCCGCGTCTTATGTGAACTTGCCATTTGACTTTGTTAAAAGTTCGGTCGAGTTGAAATTTTGACGGAATCTTAACTTCCGATTTTTTTCCAAATTTGATGTATAGAACTGATGCACTTCATGTAAAATTTCATCCTGATCAGATAAATAGGGTTTTTAATTATGAACATTTCCATGACATGACTTTGGGAATACTGCATGCAATATAAAGAAGTAAGCCCTATACAAATGTGTGGGTCATTCTTACGTTGCCAGGCGGAATCTGCAGTCTTACGCCTGATGTATGTTCTCACTTAAGTGTCATTGCGTATTTACAAAATTATCATGATATAAAAACACATATCTACGTAATTACTATTATTTTGATTATTCGGACTACTCATCTCATCTTGGATGTTATTCTAACAACGTTTCGGCCGATGTAACCTTCAACATAATTAATCTCGAACTCGAAAGACTTTCTGCCAAACTCGGGAATCTGTACGAAATTTCTTACAGACCCCTTGATTAAATCAATGGGGGTATCTTATTCTCGTTCCGTCAGCCATGGCCGAGTAGAAGACTTAATGATTTGTAACTGCAGTCATAGTATCGCCCGCACTGAGGATTTCAACTTCAACCGCTAGAATGCAGTTACTTTGAACTGATTATTATATAAAACTTATATCGGTTACACTACAAGTACAGATTCTGAGTTCGACAGTTATATTCCCGAGTTTGACAAGATACATTTGAAAATGGTTAGAGGTTACATTGACTGAAACGTTATGAAAATAATATCTAAGATGAGAATAGTAGTCCGAAGCCTCCGAATAATACAAATTCTCACAACTCGTTTAAAAAATTCGTATCTAAATTAAACCTCGAGATGAATCCCTGCTTATACAACACCGTAACACCCCTGGCATAATTACTAAGAACGCAAGCTTTTTCTTTCTCCTTCTCTTTCTACCCCTCTCTCATTTTCTTTTTCTCTCTATATGTTGTTTCAATTGTTTTACAATTCTTCGTTTATTATGTCATTTTAAAGTCAGTTAGTGTCTAGGCAGGTTAATTAGTTACTCTCGCATGCAAATGTGTTGCTCACGCATGAACATTAGTTCCAACTATAAAAGTCCGCCATTCTAAGGACGAGCTTTTTCCCTTTTACAAACGGTCGTCAGACACAAACAAACATGTGACATGCTTCGAAGTCGGTAAGTTTACGTCTCTGGTGTAACATATTACTGATTGTGTTAAATAGCATCTTAAAATTTAATAATTATCGTATCCTTTTGTCATTTGATTTTTAAGTGACAAAAATTGTGATAACATTATAACTAATACCTTGTTCAAATAGATTTCTTGTCTGCAAACATAAAATTATCCAGTAAGATTATTTCTTCCTGAGATTCTCATGAATGGCTCTGCTCTTAGGGAGAAATCGACTCTGAAACTTATTGGTCTTTCTCTTTCATTCAATTTTTCTTCGAGTAGATCCATTGCCTTTTCTGTTTCTAGTAAAGTCGATCTTCTCTGTTGCTCCTAACCATGGAAATCTACTATCAGACCATGTATAAGTACTGTTGCCATATTTCGACTGGTGAATTTCTGCACCATTTGAGCGTTCTTGATAAGATGCAAACACGTATATGTAATATCATTGGGCACACTCTTTCTTCTTCTCTGCACCCCCTCTCTCTTTCTCACACAGACGTGGTGTTACTAGTCTCAGTCTATTCTATAAATATCATTATGGCATGTGTTCTTCAGAATTATGTAATCTATTTCCCGCTTCTTTTGTTCCAGATCGTTTGACTCGTTGGTCAAGTGGTCTCCATCAATTCGCTGTTTTGATACATCATTGTAATACAGCTTCCTATTTCAGTAGCTTATATCCAATAACCACAGGCTTCTGGACCTCTCTTTCTGCTGACAGCTTTCATACTTACTATAACCTTTGGTCTTATGAAGACTAAGGCAATAGGAATCTACTCTATTTGGGTTAATCAGAGTAGTTCTTTTTACCCCCTTACATGAAGTGACTTCATGCCTTGTCTGAAACGATTTCCATAAAAAAAAAATATATATTTTTACTGTTTTCCATAAAGATCTGCAGATGTTCTTATCAGCGATATCGTATGCTTTAAATTTTTAAATTACGTTACGATTTGATCAAGATATAGGGGACACTCGCTGATAAGCTTTAAAGAGATCGCCAGTTGGACGATAAATGCCACCACAAGACTGAAAATTATAAGTGGGATGGACAGAATATTACTTATGAGGAATTGATTATCAAAGAGTAGAGATCACCAAGTATGTGTTCACATTAGACTTACATACCAGCACGTTGTAGTCGGTTTAGAAGCATACACCTATTCTATTGTTCCACTTAAACAACATTCTAGGACAGAAACTTAGTTCATGGAATGTTCGTTTGATTTTTTAGTAAAGAGAAAGAAAACAATGTTATTTGCTGTACTTCTAACTAGACGAATTCCTGCTCTGAATGTAGATTTTAAAATGCATTTCAGAAAATAAGAACTGTACATTACACTACACTATTGACGAATAAAAACAAGAAAACACATTTCAACGTTACCAAGGGTGGTTTGATGTAGTGTAGTGTACGTGCTTGTAGTAATTGTAATATTAAAGAAACTCTCTACAATGAAAATGTCGGAATTAGTTTTATGATTACACATTGTCATATAACTAAGAGTAACATCGAGAAAATATGGGTTTTCTGATCAAGAAAGGTCGAGCATTGTATCATCAGGCAAGCTTCTGTAGAGAGTGATATAAGATTTACGCGACGAATGCAGAAAGGAGAAACTGGCTGAGGCTACTGCTTGTGCAATTGCAGCACGAGATATAAAGAAACCTAAATGCATTCTTGTTAATTTGATTCTGCAATTGAAATATATTTATAATATGATTTCGAAAGTTACATCTAATTATTACGTTATCGTTTAGACATACAATTACTAATTGAACAACGTTGTCATGAATCTAGAAACTAACATCGCGAAAAAAGAATGCTTTGTCTAGCAAAATTGATCGACCATAAAACAGGTATTGATACATCGATAGATTCAAATCGGCCTTAAGCTAGGAGTTGTTTTGGCAGACCGTTCCGGGTCTGGATCAGTTTTGTTTTTGTCTAAAAGGACAATTATGTCCGTAAATGGTAGCCGATCTACTGTTTAGACGGAAAATATGAATGCAAAATCAAGTGACTTAGCATGTTTTCAAAATCTACTTGTAAACATATAAACATGTAGTTATGACATCTTTTGGATGATGATTGATAACTTGCATTATTTGAATTATTCGGACTACTGTTCTCACCTGGGATGTTACTTCCATATCAAACGATGTTGCTAGTCTTTCTCTGCTATAACATTATTTTCATAATAAGTGCTCAACTGAGCTCCATCATTACATAAACACTTGACTATGTATCTAACTCTGCCCGAGTGTAAACCTGCAGTAAGCTGCATTTATTATTTGTGCATGCGAATAGCAGACGTTGCAGGTTTTAGAATTGACTACTAACACTCTCCCCATATTCATCAAGAACTTATGAACAGCGTCTACATTTTAAAAATGTAACCGTTATTATTTAATATTTATCTGCTATTAATTTTATACATAATACAATACATTACGCACACATTTAATGGACGCACTGTCACATTCTGCTGATTTTCGAGAATATCGAATTACGTTATATCTAACTATTACGTCTATACTTATTCTCATTCCGGTTTGAACGGAACACATCACACGAACATAACAACCTTTATGTGTACCTTGATTCACAATGACCGCTCCAAGATAATTTCATACATACCACTTTTAAGACTTAACATATTTTTAAAATACTCCTCTAAATACTTACAACGTAACATGACCTGTTGTGTTTATTTCGACAACATTCTATTGTTGATACCATCCTGCCAGCAATCATTTTAATTTTAATTTTACTAAACGAAAATTGAAAACTAAATAGAATAGTAATTGTCTAAAAATAAAACAAAGACTTAAGATTACAAATGTAAAAATGATTATACGTTTTATTTCTTGACAAAAACATAAAAAAAATCGTACTTCTACAGAATTATAAACGAAGTGTTTTTTGTGTATACCTTTAAAACTTAAAAATCTTCTTCCAAAAGCTTACAACGTAAAACGACCTGCAGTGTTTTTCTCGACAACATTCAGTTGTTGAAACCACATCAGCCAGCAATCATTTTAATTTTTATTTAACAACATAACAATACCAATTCGCTTAAAAACAAAACAAAACCAAGTCCTTGGAATAAAAATATAAAAATCACTTTTCGCTTTATTTATTTACAAAAATGTATTTCTACAGAATTTGTACCCGAACTGTTTTTTTTTTTTTGAGGGGGGGGGGGGGTCATTTTTTTTTTCGGAACAATCAAATAACCCAGATCTCATCATATTCTGCGTTTTACATTTATTTCGGCAAATGTCTGTTTGGTTGGGTTCGGTTCAACTTGTATAGCAGCGCCAATTGAAAGATATATCCTTCTACACTGGTGCAATTTGTATTTTGTTACACTTTAAACAGTTTCGGCAGTGTACAAATTTTATTTCATACCGGGCAACGCCAGGAATGTGCACCCGCTAGTTAAAAAATAAATAAGTGCGTCTTCAAAACAAAGAAATATCCTGAGCAAAAATATAGCAGGTGACTCTTGGCATTACAGGAAGTTGCGTTTTCTAAGAGAGCTGACAATCAGTTGAGGTCGGGTGTGTCTTGTATCTCCAGGCAAGGTGAATAAATCTATCTATATAACACTTATTGTTGGCTAGTTTTTTTTTTACCTTGAAGATGTTATTTTAATGTTAGCTCCTTACGTCAAGTGGTTTCATGCCTTGTCTGGAGCGGGTTCTATTTTTAAAAAATTGTGATTCTTAGCTAAAGGACTATGTTGATCGAAATTACACTTCATTCCGCCAGGGTAAAAGATTTTATTTTTCAAGTCTGCCATTCAACCCCAGAACACGACTATTTTTTGTACCCTCAAGCAAATCAACCTGTTACTTGTTATATACTGGACTCGTGGTTTTACTTGTGATGATAATTCTTTGTTGCAGACCTTACTTAATCGAACAACAACGTTGGGGTAGCACAACGTGTGGAATGATCGCGGCTAGAGCAGTAAATTCACGCATGCATGTTTACCCTCCATTGGGGGGGGGCGTAAATAGGCATTATAATAACAGTTAACATTCCCAAATCAATGTTGTTTTAATCATCTTTTCAAGTTTTATTTTCTTTAATTTTATTTACCCCCGAAAACGAACATTGGGTGAGGGATTAAATTCATTGTGTACCTTATTAGTTTCGCAGGAAGATGTATTTTCACTTGACATTTACATTTTTGAATGTTGGTACAGTCGGAGAAACAGGTAGCAGGGAGGGAATTCGAAATATAAGTAGTTCGAGAGACGTTTTCCGGTATTTGTTGCCATCTTCAGTGTAGAGGTGATATTTTGCTGTTCAATGCAGTTGGTTATTAGGGGCACATTCCGTGGAAGTACAATGTGGGAGCTATTAAGTGAGATACTTTTTTGTACGCTGTCAAAGTAAGAGAGTCAAGTGGTTGGTGCACCAACATAAGTGTAACAACAATATTGCGTGCATGTATTCTTATGTTTTTACGTTGTTTCGAGACTTCGTCATAAGCTCCCTTATATCACCTAATTTTGTAACATATGTATTTCTTAATTTTACTAAACTTTTATACATTGAATTATTATGTTGTATCATTTAGTATTAATCGAATATTTATTGAATTCACGGTAAAATTTGTAAAATCCTATCTAAAAATAGGGTCAACTTTCGGATTACTTTACAACAAAAACAAAGACGAAAACACAATTGAGAGGAGTAGGGGTCAATGCCTCCTACAAATGGTCGTCCGACACGCAAAATATCCCACATGCTTTAAAGCCGACAAGTTTCTGTCTCTATTGAGCATATTACTTATTGTTTTGAACCTGATATTGAGAGTCAAATATTATTTGATTATTTTATAAGTAAGTGAAACAAATTGTTAAAACAAATTAACTTGTATTGAGAAAATATAGATGTATTTTCTAACATAACATGATTCAATGAGATAAGCAAAACAAATGTATAGTTTCTCAGTAAGACATTAACATATAATTTGTCCCTTTTAGAACGAAAGGCTAAAAGATGTTTGCGAATACTGCAGTATAGTTTACAATAAAAAAGATGTGAACAAAATTTACAACAAATTATTTTACTAAACGCGAGAAAATTACATCTTGTATCGACTTTCGACTGTTTAGTTTTTATTATTTTTTAAATGTTTGCTTTTTTCTAGATTGTGTCATCGTTACCTAAGAGGCTTGTTAAACGAATTCAATAGGGTTCAACGACGTAGAACTTCATGTCTAGTAAAGTGCGGCAGCATCTTGAATCTCGATTGTGATGGAATAAGGACTCGAGACATGAGGTTTAGTGTTATTCTATCTTGATTTTAATGTAAGCTGTGTTCTTAGCTATCGTAGGAACAGTACTCTTACGTTAATCGCTGTTGCTGTGTTAAACATCGAACGTAGTTGGCTATACCGTGTGTTGATAAAGAGACTTAGTATCAAGAAACGTCCATTTCGTGGCTGAAACAATTATACACTAAACAGTTGCCTGCTTTGAATTCTTTAAACAAATGTAAATGAATATGCTATAACTCCATTTGTCTATGATATATTTATATATATATATATATATATATATATATATATATATATATATATATGTATATATATATATATATATATATAGAGAGAGAGATTGATAGATAGATAGATAGATAGATAGATAGATAGATAGATAGATAGATAGATAGATAGATAGATAGATAGATAGATGGAGATATATACACCACAATGCCCGTGTTGCGTAATTGTTTGTTCTTTATAAAAGGAAAGGGCAACTAATTTATACATTCTTTAAGTTTATTCTTTTATTAAATTTACCACCTACGACAAGTGCAGTGGTCCTGAATCTTTACGTGCATCCCTCAGGGGTTATGACGTATTTTGATGAAAGTTATATTATATGTATAAACGTATCCGGGGAAGACAATTTTTTTAATCTGATACATTTTTTTTTACTAGGCCCCTTTTATTTTATACAATTGATCTTAGTTGTGTTTACATTTGCGGTGAAAATTAAATCAAAAACTTTAAAATGATCTAATATCTTATTTGTATGGCATAAATAAAAATATAGAAAGTTTGGATATAATTGTAGATTAACACCCCCCTAACTACCGCACCTTCGATAACATGAGATTCTACTTTTTCAGGCAATTACGCGCGAATACTCTGAAAAACCTTGCCGAAAGAGAAATAACAAACCATATTTTAGAATTTAGAATAGGGGCAGTTTAGTTTATGAATTTAATGTAAGACAATCCTCTATTTTCATGCCATTCTAAGCGGGTTTACCATTGTTTGCCATTGAAGATGAATTTTGTGCGTTATTTTTTCTAGGGAGGGAGGGACATTTTTTGTGGCGATTTT
The DNA here is from genome assembly GCA_963556195.1 of Sepiola atlantica. Taxonomy (NCBI): domain Eukaryota; kingdom Metazoa; phylum Mollusca; class Cephalopoda; order Sepiida; family Sepiolidae; genus Sepiola; species Sepiola atlantica. Next base: position 153,595,592 of record OY744519.1, read on the forward strand.
GTGTTGTTTTACGACTTTGCCAATCAAACGTAGGGTTAGTGTTAAAACACAGTAACTGCCCTAACAATGTGCAATGACTCTAAATAGAATCTCATTTTTAAGGAGGGGGATAATTTTGCTGAGGATGTTACTCCACAAATTTACAAAAGTTTATTAAAATTATAGAATTCTCTGAGTAATATTTTAAAAAATTAACGCCCCCATCCTCCCAATTAATTGCTGCCCGGAGGGCGGGTATGTTTTGCTAGTATATATATATATATATATATATATATATATATATATATATATATATATATGTATAATAAAACAATATATATGCAAACATTGTTAAAATAGCAGAATTCGTAAGTTTAATTATACTTTTTGTTTTCAACTTTTCTGATGTTTTTTTTTGTATTAACATTTTAAAAAAATTTTGAACGACTTCCTGGAACAACACGGAACACGTTATATGCGCGTTTCCCTACCGTATATTTAAAATTCACTTCTTTCTTCAGCTATTTTGTTTATCGACACCTGATGGTAATTCGTCGAAGAATCGAAAACATTCGTGAAACCTGTGAAACCTATATAACATTTATTTCTTCTTTTGATTTTAATACAAAAAAGACCATCAGAAAAATAAAAAATAAAGATGTTTCTAACAATATTTGCATGAATGAGAAATGCTGCCTAAATACACAATATATATATATATATATATATATATATATATATATATACCGCACATTTAAAATATTGTTGTGATCTAGAAGGGCCGATAATAATTCAGACAAGACGGTCGGAAATATTTACTTTAGTGTATTTGTTGTTTCATTTTTCTACAGTCGAAGTTCTCAGACATAAAGGGGCCTCTGCCTGGGCCTATACTTGATCTCTATATGAGATGCATAGATTTTCAAATATCCCAATATAGTTCTCCTTTACATGTAAAACGCTGAGTTGGCAAACACTTTTCCCTTTGCCAATTGACCAGTTAACTATGTTAAATGCACATCTTTCTTGTGGTTTCTTGGTCTTACCGGATTCAAGGAAAGTATTTATATGAGATGCTGAAATATCCAGCTAAGTGTTTTTTTGGGGTAACACCATTTGGAGAATGGTGCACTATTTCTCGTATGAGCAAGTTTATAGCCGTGCTGAGGGGATCTCATTTGTGTTTCGAATACTATGTTATTTTGAATATTTGTTCAGGGTTTACTTGAAGGATGAAGTATCCTCATGTCAGGGTTTCCCTATAAAACCTTGTACAGAAAGACAGAAGACACTCAATGATGGTGTATAGTAAAAACAGTCAAACTCTCCAGTACAGGAGTACAGGATAGTATGACATTTACTCGAATAGTATTTTCAGAATAGTATGATATTTAGTGTGATACTGTAGTTATGATTGCCATTAATGACTGCCGCCATGACAGTATTTACTTTTTTCCTCTTCCAACTGCAGGAAGATGTTGCAAAAGAACAGAATATGGGAATCAAGCTAGCTCCTCTATGGAACGGGTGCTCTGGCCTGCTAAAAATAGCTTAGACAGCCTCATCGGCATTCCTCCAGTCGGAGTGGCTCAGGCAGTTAGCAATAAACTAACTCTATCCCAAAAAAGAGAGGCACAGTCTGGGAGGGTGGACACTGAGGACTACACCGGACAATTCGTCAGCCTGTCAGATAAAGGACAGCGAAATTGCCCAGTTTCTGTAGGACTGATTGTCGAGATCAGATACTCGACTGGTGTGTGTACCTGGAACCTACACAGAGAAGGCGAGGCAAAAGACGGTACGTTTAGTATTCAGCCCATGAGACCTTCAAGACACTTTATTAGCGACACAATGATGCGGAAATAAAATAATTCGTCTCGTCTTCATCACAAATAGGCGAATTCGGAAAGCAAGCTTCATGAAGTCTCTTGTCGATCCAGAGAGTATTTCCTATCATCAGCCAGACCAGAGATGACCCATCATTATCGAAGCAGCCTAATACAAGCGCTCAAGGCTAGATTGAGCTTAGTTCCCTCTCGTCAAACCGAGCCCCTCAATTCTATCATCTTTAAAATATCCCCTAACCATAACCCGATAGAATGCATTTCGGGACAACAGCTGGATGTTAGAGAGGCTTTCATTCACCCGGAAGAGTCACACCGACACTCGCAATAAAAGGAGCACCTACCTCGGGGCAACATGTGTGCTTCCCTCTCATCCAAGTGCACCCTTTTCAAATCCGGAAAAGCTTTCTTGGTACCTTCTTTTCAGAAGCCCTCGTTTTTCTCACATTGAGTACACATTCGATCCAGGTAATATAGCCGTAACGTATGTTTAAGAATCTCAGCGCTAGGCATAACCAGACATCCCTCAGAAAGATTCAGATAACAGATCTCGCGACAAACCTTATGAACCCTGCTAAGCCATAACCCACACTGTAAAAAGGCCCACTGCAATTCAACCAGCGTATCCGAACGGAGTGGATGCATTGATGGACTATAGAGATGGTAGATGTGTGAAAAACACACTTCAGCTCTCCCCTTTAACTAAAAGTTTCTACGGTTCTACAGAACAGCTGCGGGCCGTATCGCTTACAGTAGGCCCGACCAATTTTTATTCAACTCAAGACCAGGACGAAACCAGACGCTGAGTAGCTCGCAAGGCCCATCAGTCCCGAAAAAGCCCAGTTTCTGCAATTTGACACGCACGTCCTATGGTAGCATGTTATAGACAGTGGGACAGTGACAACATTGGGCAACTTTCTAAGGGCCTCGAATTTAGTCTCTGCTAATTCAGCGACGCTCTCAAAACATGACCCGCTAATAAGAATACGAATACAAAGATCGGATGTACAAGCACCAAATAAACAACGCATTAAAGAAATAGGCGTTGCTACAAATAGTACAATTTCACACAGAAACGGAATGATATCCACACTAAAAACGCGATTAAAATAAACGACATGAAACCAAGGAAAATAAAGGCCCATAGAAAGAGTAGATGTATACGAAGAATAAACGAAATCGTAAATCCCAAAAGTATGTGTTGCAAATTATTCCAAAACATAAACAACTTGTTCGAGCACGGTGCCCACTGAGAACTGTGCAAACGATTGCACGTCGAACATACAGACACATGGGAAGCAGTATTTAAAAAAGAAGGACTTTATTATAATATACGAATACCAGACTTTTATTATTAAACAAGCAGGAAATTTGCCAAATCCTACGTTTTGCTGTAACAAGTAGGTAATTAGGCGGGATAATTGGTACTGGTACATATTTTTAACCATGCTTAAAATCAACATTTTGCTGTCATCTTCCCGGTGTTTACGTAAGCAGCCGGAAGATGCCGAATGTAAACGACTCAGCGTCAACATCAATACGAACCGACACTATCAAACAAGAAAAAATAATGAAATAACTGCAAAAGCAGAAAACATTTACAAAAAATAAATATTTGAAACTACTTTTATATTTTTTTACAAGTAAGTTTTTTTTTTTCACGAGAACATTAAAGTTTGTTCAAATATTATTTTTTTTATCTTTCGATGTTTTTTTCATACTGCTACAACTTTTGAATGAGACTGAGTAGTTTATGTTTAAGTAAGGGTTAGTTTAGGATTAGGTTGGAGTGAAAATAACATTTAAAAAACTTTTTTAGGGCCAGGGTCGAGGGTTTAGTGTTAGGGTGGAAAACAACAACAGTTTCTTACAGTGTTTTTAAAGTTATGGTTTCCAAGATAGTTATATTTCATTTTCTGAAACTTTCTGCTGGCATTAGCGCAGGCGAATTTTACGATTTACCCAATTCACAACAGAAAGTGTCGTCTGCTGTCTCGCAATATCATTGGCTAAGCGCTTCGTTAGCTTCCGACTGTTTATGGTTACAACCTGAAGATGCCGACAAAATGTCGGTTTGAGCAGGTATATGCTGGCTAACTGTACCCGCACCTAAGACTTTCGCAAATTCCAGAGAGGTTACGAATATATAGGACAGTTTAAATCAGCTGAAACATTTAGAAAACTCCTCGAGTTCGGAAGTCAAACAACATAATAATATGAGACTGACACTCTATAAACACAACTGTAATGACAGGAAAAAGAATTAACATGAAACCAAAAGTATTGAAACTGCCAGGGTAGATATAAAATAACGGGGCGGTACCAACATCGTTTTCTGTAACAGATAAAGGTCGATGAAGATAAGAAAATGGAAATAAAAAGAGTAAGTAATCTAATAAACATAGAAAAAGAGATTGCGAAAGACATAGACACGTGACACATTAATACAATTACGTATCAACTGACAACCGGTTAACAGCATTTTTCACGGTTGAATAACTCCGCACTCAAATGAGCCGTTACTTAACGAGAAACAAATGATGTACGAATATTTTTTGATGCGACCGGAGGGAATTAGATTGAATCGATTGGTATTCATGGGTCAAGCGAATGGTCATGTGACAAATTTCTCTACGGCACACTTCACTGACATTAAAAGGTGTTTGTTACATCAAAGAAAACATAACGCCTTTAGATATTGCCCGTAAAAGTGCGACAATGGTGCTGGCGGATTGTGTGACTATATCAGAATTGGAGTCAGTAATGTCATAAAAACGATTCATTATTCTTTTGACAGGGTCACTACGAAATAGGCATATAACCATTAGCTATTATCAGATAATATTCGAAGTTTAGTACAACTAGCAGATATAAGCGCCCTCCGATCACATATTTTTGCTAGGCTAAGAGAATTACATAATTGTGAAAAAACTATATACAGTACGTAATAAAAGTATCATAACTTTTATTGGACTATTAAAATAATTTCCAACGCTATCGATAATGTTTACCAACTAATTTATTTATCTTTTATTACCCTTATATTTGAATTCATGTTTTGAAACACAACGTAAATAATAAATCTATGACGTCACGTCAAAGCCAAAAATATTTTGTTAATGTAATGTTTTAAGCTCTATTTATAAGAAAGTCTATATAGTTCAGTTGGTAGAACCGCAGCCTAAATATATCAAGTTTTCGGTTTCGATTTCCGGTGACGGCATCCGCTTAAAATTTATTATTTACTATTAATGCAATATTCTCTATTTCTAAAGTAGTTAAGATCCGAGATTTCGAAGTGAGACAACTTCCGGAATGTATTTATTACGTTAAAAAAAAATTGCGGCCGACAATATCTATATTTATGTAAGATGACGTAATCTATAATTCAAAATGGAAGATAAATAATGTATTGTATTATTATTGTATTATTATTTAGATTATTAAGCTTACTATTCTCATCTTCGATGTTATTCTCCCGACATTTCGACCGGTGTTTGTTCCGACCTTCTTCATGTGCACTTTATCGAAACGACATGTAGTTTAAAGGATATACATGCTAATCTATAATCAGTTCCAATTCTGGATGTTGGCGGTGCGATCCTCAGTGCAGGCGATACTAAGAATACAATTACGAATTACTTAAAACGCCTAAATTATCATGGCTGACAGAATGAGAGCGAGCTACCCTATCCGATTAAATAAAGCGTCTCGTTCAACATTATGCAGATACTAGCAAACATCACCCGCCTGCCGGGCGACAATTACTGAGGATGCCGTCTTTTTTACAGAAATAAAATTAATACTTCCCATTTGACATTTTGGTAATAAGAACAATTATGATTGTCGTAGTGTTATTTGAAATATTCCAATGTGGGGGAAATATACTTTGCATGAACATCGTCAAAGTATGTTTTCAGGAAGTAATGTATAATGTACGGCCTCCCCCCCCCCCCCGAAGAGGAGGGAATGCCTGGGAGGAATATATCATGATGAATGAAAACATACCACGGGGCATTAAATAAGCATAACAGGTTTTCATATCAATATTGTTAGAATAGGTTGAATAAACTTTTGTATTTTTTTATTTAGATAACATTAAACACTATGGCAAGTTTCATTGTCCACGTGAAACGCCTAAATGAAAATTGGGTGGACAACTATAGTCGCCATCTTTATAAACAAAGATGCATCTGCTGGCTAAGGAAGAACAATAGTAGTTGTACACTTTTAAAAACATTCAATAGTTGAAAATATTCCCGTAATCACCCGACCATATAAACCAAGAAATACTCGCGAACGGATTTGTAAGTATTCAACTTTAGGAGCGCCTAAGGCGATCTGCAATGTAATCCCCGCAAAAGAGATGGTGGACAGCCTATGGCTGGACAGAATGTTAGTTTGTTTGGACACAGCCGTAGGCCCCAGAACGTAATGAAAGACGACAGAGTAGGAGACATTCCTGAAAAAGTGGAAACAGAAGTCGGGTGATGTCGCTTCCGTTGAGATGCTATTCGATTCTTTTTGTTTATGACACTCAAACGAGTAAGAAACGAAACGAACCAGTCCGTGGATGGGCTTGGGCGCAGTGGCCCTAATGGGCCTGATTGAGATCTCACTCCCCAAGTAATATTATGGGTTTCCTTCTCGCACACGCACATACATGAGTCCTGTCGCCGTCCTGCGTGTGTCTAAATAACAAAAAAGTCTTAAAGCTGAAAAAAAGCGTCCAGTTTTTTTGGGCTGACTCTTGCTTTAATCGACAGCCCAACAGATGAACAGATGTAAAGAGGCCGAATCAACCAACCAACCGCCGACGGACGTCCCGAGTGCCTACGGGAAAAGGGTAAACAGGTATGTAACAAACACAGTAGATAGGCCCGACATCAACAAAGTCATTGTCGGACTGATTTGTATCATAATTCTATAATACAAGAAAAACAAAAATACGAGATATGGTTTCAATCCAAACTCCCTAAATATCTTACTTTACAGTCTCGTGTCACACAGAGGACGGGTCATTCATTCATTTGCCGCTCAATCTTTAATTGTTTGCATAGTGGACAAATAGGGTAGGTAGATGGAATGTAGAAAGGACGAGATACAATGTATTTCTGAGAAGAGGGATGAGCTATTGATGAACAATTTGCCTAACGATGTCGAAGACAATTTTATATCTTTCCCATATTTAATCAAGTTACGCTTACAAGAAAATCCATTGCGGAATACAGTTTTTCTTTGAGCCTGAAAACTAAAGGGTTGCTCTACACTCTTTTAAGATCTTAATTTGAGGCCTCACAAATCGATGTAATTTGTATCATATTCAGGACGGTTGTGGTGTAAGAGCAAGAATGGTTGATGAATTTAGGAAACATGGAAGGCGGTATAGAACGTAAATATGGCAATGGAATTTCAAATTTAGCGAGCGTTCCCGCTATATCCATTTTTCTTGGAATATGGCTAGTAAAGTTTGGATCTAGCGGCCAGCGATATTTTTTTGTTTTTGTAAAATTTGGAAATTTCGTTTTTACCCGCACAGTCGTAACGTAGGTATCAGTTAACGTATTTCCGTATTCATTTCTTCTCTAGTCATCATATTCCTGAAACTATATTCTATACATGATATATGCAGAAGAGACCTGGTGTTCGATTTCAATAAAAACAAATATTATTTAAAAATATCTCCGGGATCCCTTGATACAATAAGCCCTATTAAACTACAGCTTTATAAATTGTTGTTAAACTTTACATTTCTCGATTAGTCCGACATACAACTACGTCCCTAGTTTGCTTGCCATTTGTCACTTTAGTATTATGTGTAATTAATCTAAATTTTTAAAAAAACATTTATTTTCTTTTGACACCTGAGGGTGATTCGACGAAGAATCGTGAAGATTCGTGAAACCTATGGGACATTTATATATTTTTTTAATAAAATACCATGAGAAAAACAATGATTAAATAGACAAATTCTGTTTTTTAACTATGTTTGCATATATATATATATATATATATATATATACTGGTTTTTAATATGATGAACGGAGTCATAGCGAGTCGAGGCACTATCGCAAGAAAAATAAGAGAGGAAATATTAAATAATATATTTAATCGTCGATTAAACACTTTTTAAAAGAATAAAAAGATCGACTAAAATTAACAGAACAAAACTAAATCCCAAGGTACCTTTCAGCCGACACATTGTCAAGAGAAACGTCGGCGAATATCGCTTAAAAACGGGGAAAAGAGTAATGTGGACAGAAAATTAAAAAAACAAAACAAAAAAAAAACAGGGACATTGAATAACGCGATTAAACCGAAAAGGAATAAATGGGCATAATAGGCAAAGCATTTTTTTCTTCTTTCGTTTTAAGAAGTCTCTAAATAAGTCTAATTTGTGAGAACTCTTTTTGCCTAGAAAGCGATAGTTTTCGCATTGTAACCCTCACTGCTTCCAACACCTTGAGATGGTGTGTGGAACGGGCCTTGTGTACAATACAAAAACATCCCTCGGAGTACGCCTCACCGCACTTTTTATTATCATACAAGTGCTGTCCAATGGAGGACTCGTGGACTTGTGAAAGCCCGGATGTGCCCTGTAAACGCCCGGATGTTCTTTGTTTAATTATAGCTCGCTTCATGAAAAGTGTGTCAATAATAGTAGTTCAGTCGAGCACCTAACCTGAACATAACGATACAGATGAGAGACCCTAGTGACATCTCTTCAGTATTAAATAGGCTGTAGGGGGCGATGGGAGATCATAACCCCACCAGATTTCGGAGTTAGTTTTGGATTTGTCAAGACAAGAAATAGTTCCCGGGGCGACACCTGCCTAGATGTAGTAATTGTACTGCATCTTGGGCGTATCCGGCTTTATTCAGGCAGAGGATTGCGTCGGGGGGACTTACTTTGTTGGGCAGTAGAATGATCCAATCATGTTTCGGCAATCATCGCAACAGATGTGATGTAAGCCTTCCAATTCAGGTCTCGAGTGAAGGGCAGTGGGTAACCTCGAGGTGAAAACTATTAATTTAGACAGGGGGCAAGTGAGTATCCGAGCGTTGGTAGTGAACAGAGATCAATATTGTTTTAGAAGTGTTAAAAGTAACAACCCACTTTTCCCTTATTGCATCATATGCTCCAAGTCAGATGAGATAGAGTCAGGAAGATCGTGATCATCAATTTTTTTGGAAGTGCTGCCATTAATACTTAGCTACATGTGTTACAATATTCCCTTCATAATAATTCGGCACGCCATTTCGCTCTAAGCGCAACTCCATCGTCTTCCAAAAATGACGGATGCGAATAAGGAGTCTCTATTGATATAATCCGTGTTTAATTTTATCAAAGTGATTAAAAGAGACGACCAACTATTCGTGTTCTAATTGATTTTTGAATAAACAGCTGTCCGTTATGTCTAAGAGAAACATATTGGTTTTATATGCTCTATGTCTGGAGAGAGAGAGAGAGAGAGAGAGAGAGAGGGGGGTACAGACATACTGACACAGAGACAGAGTCAAATATATCATGATCATAAATGCTTTTCGAAGTGTTTTCATAAATAGATGTGCTGTCTGCATAGATGAAAGAATCTGTAGAGAATATCTCCCACTATGTTTCAACTGATTTCTTCATCTTTCTTTTGCTTCAGTATCCCGTTATTAGATCACCAGGTCGGTTGAGAAAAGTCATTCTAACCTTTAGTCGTATAGTGCAGCTATGTGTGTTTCGCTGTTGGGTGATCGGTATTTTTGACATGACTCGATGATGTGATTGACTGTCTGTTCATGGTGACCACAGACAGCCGATTTCCTGAGCCCCAATCCTTTCATGATCGTGACAAAACGGCCGACACCGATCCTGGGTCGGTTAAACATTGTCCACTGCCGGTGAGAGAGGTCCAAGCCTGATAGTTCCTCTGATTCGATGCAAGTTTTCCAATGCAGGTCGAGGCGGAAAGTCAATCTTAGAAGCATATCAAAGCAGGGGGCTTCCTAAAAAAGAGAATTATTTATTTCGACTTTGAGAAGTGCGGATCAGAGCGTTAATCGTGAAAACAGAGAAGCTTGGTTTTGAAAGGGGTCACTTTTCCCCATCTTAGTACTTGCTCCAATTAAGGGAAGAAGGACAAAGAGATCGTGATTATCAATGCACTCTGAAGTGCTGACGTGAATAGTTTTCTTCTCCGCGCAACTTCATCGTCTCGCGGGGCTGATGGATGCGAATAATAAGGCTCCATGGATATGATCCGTGTTTCATTTCATCAAGGTAATTAAAATCGACGACCGATTGTTCAGGTTCGAATAGATTGTTGAATTAACAGCTGTCCGATCTGTCGAAGAGGAAAATATCAGCTTAATAAGTATTTAAAATAAATTCGTGGACGGTTTCGGTTCGGATTTTCTTCGAGAATTCCAGGATACAACAATATTTAATACAAAACTAGACGAAAACGCACAATACATTTACGATACAACCTTAGCATAATTATTCGAAATAAATAATAAATCCATTATACATACAGACTTTTAAACATAATCTTTTATTTCATCCATGAATATAGCTTGCTCTCGTGCGGTCAGCCATGGCCATGGAGAAATATTAAGCAATTCGAAATTGTATTATTAGTATCGCCTGCACTGAGGATTGAACCAACTACTAGAAGAACTGATTAGTACTTAGCACTTATATAAGTTACGTCACAGGTAATTGCTGAACGAGAGCAAGCTGTGGAAGTCCCCAGATGCCAAATAGCCTTCTACTCCAATAACTTATTTAGTCGTGCTCCCAGCCTTTGGAACTACATCCTTGCTCCCTGTTTCCCCGATTGTACCGACATACAGAAAGTTTTAAACTAATGTGAACAAGCATCCTGTTGCACAGCTTCTAAATTTAGGATGTCCTCCCAGAAAAAACTTCAGCTCCAATTCTTAGTTACCCCTTATGTCTACAGTGGCAGCTTGCCTTGTTCGGGGCAGAGTATATTAAAAAAAAAATCCTGGTTAATTAAATAAAGGGTTCAGTTCGCCCTTCCTTACATATTCTTAACTTCGACATATAGATGCTGAGTTCGACAAGAAGTTCTCCGAGAGGGTCAGATGTTATATCGGCCGAAAACTTGTGAGAATAAGATCCGCGATGAGTACATTAGTTCGAATTATTCAAATAATACGAAAAAAGCATGTTACCCGAAGCATGACGGGTTTAAATTTCGAAAATCATTTATCTGATTTTCGAAATTTAAAACCGATTAGTTAAATACTTTATTCTTGATTTTAGTTTATTATTTTCTGGTTTAAAATATACGATTTAAACCATTCTTGAATCATTTATGTTGTGTTTTTTTAGATTATGACTAGCGCTAAATCGACTTGGCGTCGATACTTTTCGGATGTTTACGTACACCGTCGGAAAGTACCGACACTAAGTCGGTTGAACTATCTGCGTAAAAAAAAAAACAAGGCTGGATTTACAAGTGGGGAAAAAACAAACATAAACCAAGATTTAAAGCTAAAAATTAAAGCAAAAATAAATTATTTTTTCTTTGTAATAAGGTAAACATTGCGTGGTTCGTGTTAGTGTTTAGGGTTAGCGTTTTTGTACTGAAAATTTTTTCATGGTTTCGTAAAGTTTTAGGGTGAGATATCAAAGATTAGTTCTGTTTATTTCGCCTAACATTTGCTTTCTTTTGCGATCAGTTTTCTTCCTTTTTTCGGGAGACGTAACAGCCAGAGAAAACTCGTGAACATGATTTGCATTTCGCGTTTCAATTAGTTTAAATGCTGACATGTAGTTTGCTTATTTTGATTAACTAACCGTAGTCAGTAGCTAGTAGCCAGAAATTCAGCAATTTAATATAGTAATAGTATAGTTTCAGTTTCAGATAAAGAAGTAATAGTATTAGATAGTAATGGGTATGTTTCTAGTATTTATCCGATGAGTTAGGTTCAGAGTGCGACGTAATAGACTTTACACAGGATAGCGGGGTCATGAAGTATGCACTGAAATATGAGCCTAACGTAATAGCCAGAAGTCGACGTAACATGTCCCAAAAAAGGAGGGGGAAGGAGTTGACTGTTTTTCGAAGTGTTTAGAGGCGATCACCATGAGTAGCAAATATGCTAAGATGAACGGCACACAGGGGCAAAGATCATTGTCTGGGGCATAACCTCGCCGCTGGCAGAAGAGAAGGTTTTGATGACAGCCTAATAAAATGTCCTTTCTTCGAACTCCTCTTTTCTTTGTGTTATTGTTTCCAACTTTATTTTCAGCGAGAATTCCCCTTTGCAGAGAATTGTGGAATGACTGCTTAGTTACGGAGAATTACAGGAAGACAGGAGACATAGTTTTGATTGTCAACATATTTTATTAAGTTGTAACTTGTATAATAGTAGTCCTCTCATTTGATGGAAGATGATGCAGCAATAGTATAGTTTCGGCTTCAGTGAGATGTGTGCGAAATCTCTAATAGTAATATATATATATATATATATATATGTATATATATATATATATATATATGTATATATATATATGATGAGATTTACATTTTACTACAGCTTAAAAGCGCCGTTGGAACGATAACTTTAAATTTTAGAATAAGTTAACATGACGCGAGATTTTATTAAACAAATGAGATATTTATTGAATCATTTTTTTTTATCCAAATTTTCGGTTTTAAAAACCTTATTTATGGTACAGACAATATTTTCCTTTTTTTCTTCTTATTTTTCATAGTCGAAGTAATACAGCTTGGCCGAAGATCGATCTCCAGGTGTTATGAAGATACTTTCTTATATGTCCGAACTGTAGTGTAGCGCAGTGAAACGCATGTGTACAATGATGAGATTTACATTTACTACAGCTTAGAAGCGCCGTCGGAACGAAAACTTTGAAATTTTAGAATCAGTTAACATGACGCGAGGTTAAACAAATTAAATATTTATTAAATCATAAGACTTCGACTATGAAAAAAAAGAAGAGAGAAAAAATAAAGGAAAATATTGTCTGTACCATTAATAAGGTTTTTAAACCGAAAATTTGAATTAAAAAAAAATGATTTAATAAATATTTCATTTGTTTACCAAAATCACCCAATCCATAGTTATATATATATATATATATATATATATATATATATATATATAATGGTAATAATCCAGGTGAAAAATATCCACAGGGTGGTAATCCAGAGAATTTTAACCGGGTTTATATATATATATATATATATATATATATATATATATATATATATATATATATATATATATATATATATATTCTTTACAAAGCCCCTGAACTTACAAACCAATTGTATAGAAAGAAGCATATTCGTGCAATATTAGAGGCGGGCGTGTAAAAATAAATAACATTTCTAATAGGAAAATGGAGATAAATAGATATTTGCATTAAAATGTAAAAATATAGAATAAGGTAGACGTGTCAGGATACTGTGTCATAAACAGGAAGTGAGATATGAATAGAAGTGGATAATCTTATATAATCTTTCACTTTCATCTGAACAAGAGACATCAGTCGTATTTTTGAACAGAGGCCTATATCTGTCTATGGGTATCGATAGGCAATATTATTTATGTATACTTTATTCAGATAACATTTAAGAGAAAATGATTTTGTGCTGTCATTTTAAGAACTTTTAAAACCGTTCATATTAAGAAGAAACAAAGAAACTTCCACATAAAAACATTGAAAATAACGGAAAGACCAACTTAACATAAAAAATAAGAACACTTATACAAGAGGAAAGAGATGAAACACAGAAATACATCACTGCTACGACATAAGACAAACGAAAACACTGCTACAAGAAGAAAGAGAAAACACAGAGAGATTTTCATTGAGCAACAGCTACACACATAACGAGATTACTATAACAAGTATAAAAGAAGCAAATGAGAGATATCACTATCCACTGAGCATTAATTTACAAGATAATAACAAAATGCAGCTGTTAGAAAGACAGAATGAAACAGAAATGTACCTTACTATCAACTGGGAAACAGCTTACGACATACGAAAGAGAGTACTGCTACAAGTAGACAGAGAAAAAATGGAGATACATCACTATCCACTGAGCAACCGTTTAACATATAAGGAGCGAACTACAACAAGTAAAAAAAACAAATGACAGATATCACTATCCATTGAGCATTAATGTACAACATAATAACAAAAGCCCACTGCTAGAAAAGAAAGACAGAATGTAACAGAAGGCGACCTTACTATCCACTGGGAAACAGCTTACGACATACGAATAAGAATACTGCTACAAGTAGACAGATAAAAAATGGAGATGCATCACTATCTACTGAGCAACAGCTTACAACATCAAAGAAAAAGAGAACTGTTACCATAAGAAATAGACAAATCAGAGAGACATCATTATCCACTGAACAACAACTTACCACATAAATAAGTAGAGAACTGCTACAGAAGAAAAAAAAGAAAATTAAACAAAGAACCAATACTATCTACTGAGAAACTGTGGGTTCAGGTTAATAAGAAGAAAGAGAGAAAATATAAGAAACATCACTATCAACTAAACAACAAATTGCATTTTATTTACGGGATGAACAGCTTTTTTTCTTCTAATGGAAACAGGAAATCTGCAGTCATCGAAGAATGTCACACAGGATTTTAGTTTATATCCGGATATTGCATGAAATAACAAAATAAAACAGTCAACCACCATTTACGCCATATATTATTTTTCTGTAGAAATTTAAACTGGGTAATGATGGCGTTTGAATTAATCGTAACTTAATATGAGAAAATCAAGAGGCGAAATTATTTATAGTCATATTAACTACATACGGGTTATTTTTATGTTTGATCCCTGGCTTTGTGGGTCACAGGGGAGACAAAGCGGGCCCTTATATCGAAATCAATTACTCGAACAGAAAATCGGTTAGAGGACATGAAACGATCGAGTGGAAGGAGATGAAAGGATGTGGGGAGTCGGAAAATTAACTTCCTTTAAAGTCGGTCTGCCAACGTGTAAATTCCGATTCATCTCTTTGTAATGGATTCGCTCGCTAGTTATTTGCAAAGCAAACATGATTAGTTCTGCCTCACGACGTACGACAAATTATTAGAAAATGACCCACTTCGTGGCTCAACATGAAAGATTTGACGAAACAGTTATGATTAACAAAATAGTATATATATATATATATATATATATATATATATATATATATATATATATATATATATATATATATATAGCGGTTGTCTATTCGATTTCGAATATGACTACTTTTGGACTATCGATGTAATATTAGTGTAAAATTGAGATACGCAGATATGGCTCTTCAAGCCTGCCATACTTATAGACTATACCACAGAAGTGGAATATGTTGTAGTGATCTGAGGGGAGACCATAACTGAAGTCACGTCTTGCCCCTGCTTGATTTTGCAAAACATACCCTTGATGGTGATTCAAAAATTCCTGGCGCGATCGAGTTACCAAATTTGAAGCTTGACATCTTAGGTGTTCCATATTTCCACCATGTGTTGGAGGTGACACGTGCCGTCCCTTCCTCGCTGATCTGGTCTGCTGCCGGTGTTCTATCGTATGCTTTTCAAAACGCTTGCTGCTTTCAAACATCGCTTTCCTCCACTTTGACTTATCTACAGCTTCATCATCCCATCCTCCAACTTCAATTCCAAAGTATTTCAATTCGGCTTTGATGACATCTCTGAATCGCCTACGAGGTTTGTACTGTGGGCGAGTATTCCTAGTTAGTTCATCATAAATAACCAAATTGGGCAGTCTATCATCAGTAAGACAAACAAGATGACCAGCCCAACGAAGTCTACGTTTACTCATACGAGACTCGAGACGTAGAAGAGCAACTTGTTCCAACATCTCCTTGTCAGAGGTAAAGCTATCCCAACGGATGTAAAGCACGTGCCTAAGGAAATTCTGCAGGAAACGCCCTTGCAGGCTTATATTAGCTCTGTAAGTGGCTCATGTCTAACAAGCATATAAAAAAGTTTATACGACACAGTCCTCATACACAGATATATCAGTATCCAGACTAATATCATGTGGTTCCAACACCAGCTTGTACAGATCACCAAATGACACATACCCCTGTTCAATACGTCTACTTATATCAGCATCTAACGACCTGGTCTTCGAAATAACACCACGCATACCCATCAAACAATCAACTATAGACAGTCTGTTGCTTTCAACAAATATATCCAGTTCTTGATCCGGATTGCCAGAAACTGGGGCAAACATAGACTTTGTCTTACCTAGAATTATTATAGGACCCATGCTTCTACACGGCCATGCAAAGACATCCATGATATTCTGTATATCATTCTGCGAATAAGACATGGAATCCATCATATCTGCATAGAGCAACTCTCGAACAACAGTGGAGAATGTGCTTGACACAGTATTAAAATGATGTAAGTTATACCACCGACTTGATATGCGAACTCGAGGATTCACACTTTTGTCACAGTAAGTGACATCAAAATAGATAGAAAATAAAGTAGGTGGAGGTGTATCACCCTTGTTTACACAATTGCCAACTGCAACCGGTTGATGGAGACATACATTGCAGTTGGCACGTGCTTTCATGTTGTCGTGCAGCTCACAAAAAATTCTAACAAACCTAGGAACACATTCCGACTTACAAACTATCTAGCACAGCGGACCCCGGTTAACGTTAGCGAACTTTCGTCAAATCCCCAAAGACCTGATATAGGTGTAGACAATGTTCAACACATTTTCCTTCATTTAGCGTGGCGTAAAAACCATATAAGTGGTACTCCTATTTCTTCTAAAGCTACACCGACTCCCATGAAACATCATAAGGACAGATGTAGTTATTCAGGCTGGTAACTACATATACTGTTCAATAAATAACAGAAATAGCCCAATGATTACTGCAATGATCTCCCCTACCTTTGCACTTGTACAAAGAGACAATAATGTCGTCACACCAATCTTGGTAAACATGCCCGTCAAACCTGATGGTGGAAATCAACGTTTCAACTTTCACTACCAATTGTCTTCCACCACAGCGAATGACTAACACATGTATACACTTTTTACCAGGTGCTCCGCATCTCAACTGCCTTATAGGCTGTACCACTTCTTTGAGGGAAAGAACAGCATCCATTTCGGCAATGATGGCCCTTTAAGACAAGCTATATATAACACCAGTACTGACCCTCAACAGATAAGTGAACAGATCAGTATCATGCTCTGTCTATCTATCAAGTAGATTGTTTAGATCTCTGATATTTGAACACCCGCCCACGCCATATATTAGAAATAAAAAAGGAAAAACCAAGAGATACATTTTTATATATTCAACAACGTTTCGTCTTTATAGTAAAACTTCCTCAGGATAATAATTCGAAGAAAAATGTCATGCAAGTACATCGAAGTTTGGGGTTGACATGGTTGAGAGATGAGCGAATGTAGTAGCCGTGACTTCTATGAGCGCCGGAGGAGAGTCGTGAACGAAACCATATTTTACTTACCTACGATCAGGCTACTACATTCCCTTATCTCTCCACCATGTCACCCCAAAATTCGATGTACTTGCATGACATTTTTATTAAATGTATAATCCTCAGGAAGTCTTAAGTAAAAAGAAAACGTTGATAGATATATAAAAAAACTATCTCTTGATTTCTTCTTTTTCATTTCCTATTACATCGCAGTACTCTCATTTTTCCTTTATCATAAATATATATATATATATATATATATATATATAAATATGTATATACATATATATATCATTATGTATATATATACATATATATATATATATTAATATGTATATATATATTTATACATATATATATATATATAAATATGTGTATATATACATATATATATAAATATGTATATATATACATATATATATACATATATATATATATATATATATATATTTCTTATGTGTTTAGTGATCGATAAAAAGTCGGGGTAAATAACGTCAACTATGTACCTTACAAATGCCCGTTAAAGACGCTAAGTCTCTTCGTTGATGATACAGTAATCTAATGAGTAAATAAACAACATGGCCGAAAGAGACGATCGGAACGTAACGTAAGGATCCTCCTAATGTTCTCAGCGATAGAAAGTTTCAAACAAATGTATACATATATATATATATATATATATATTAATATATATATGTACATATATACATGTATATATATATATATATATATATATATATATATATATGTATATATATGTATATATATATATAGATATGAGGATGACATGCACAATATATCATAAAATGAAATGCCGTAGAAGACAAGATCTGTGAAAAAGCTAAATGGAATAACAAACTTAAATACAGGGAAATCATCAAGAAATAAGAAATGTTACCGGTTTCGTTCGGATCAATGAACATCTTCAGAAGCAAGTGAATATTTTAGATACATTCGATAACGGTAAAAACATAGCAAAAAGAAGAAACGCACAAAGAAACGTCTCATTGGCACTTGGTTAATTATTCTTTCTATTTTTCAAATAGTTAAACACTAGCAAAATACATCTCTTTGTGCATAAACTACTAATCAGTCCTTCATATCAAAGCCAAAATAAGATATGATATGAATGAAACAAACTGCGTCCGTTAAATGCACTAAGGAAATAGACGAGATCACCTCAGTTTGACACTTGTCACAAGTACTCAAGCAGAACGGATACTTCACAAACGTCAAACGCGACCCTATGACATTTAGAAAACAACCACAGTACACACTTTCCAACACCTGCTTTGTAAAATTACCGCATTATAATGATAGAATCATATCGGCCATCCGCAAAGCTATCCGCAGAAAAAACACTTAGACATCCAACGTACACAGTCCGGACCACCACTCAGACAGCACGTATTGAAATCCATGACACAACCGAGCAACAACCCCTGCACTCTACCAAATAACGCTATCAACAAAACAGGAGTTTGCAATTACACATATACAGTACACATATCCAATGCGCTATATAAAATCAGTTCTACATCGGTAGCACGGTTAAGTCACTATACATATACGCATAAAAGAACACATAACGGCTGTCTTTATTCAAAGAACATATATCAAGAAATCACAACCCCAGTAAAGACATACGAGTAAAAATACTAGCACCCCAAGGGGACTTAGGTAACCTCAGAGTTAAGGAATCACTATTGATAAGAAAATGCAACCCTGAAATAAAGAACAGAACGTTATCTAATTACACTTTCTTGCTATCACACACGACAGACGTACACGACAGGCGTACACATAAGATAACTAATGTATGACAGCCAGTACCAAACAATATATTAGTGTGTGCGTATGTGTCACAAATTTACCACGATACCAACATCAACAGTTTTTAAATTCTTGAAGCATTTTACGTGGAAACTAAACATCTCACAATTAATAATGTGAGTGACGAAACTAGTCACAGCATTTAAAACAATCTAGCAAATTCTTAGCTACTAAGCAATTATAAGTTTGAATCTTGAAGGCGCTTAGAACGTAATCCAATTCTAAGCGGTTTTGCAATACACATTTTTAAATCTTGCACGCTCTTAGAACGTAGTCAAGCTCTCAGGTAACATCTCAATATTATAGACGCTCATTTTAATGGTTGTAAATTACTAGCTGTTTTGATAAAAAAAAAACTCAACAGTAAACACATATTTATAAAGACACCAAGACTAGCGTCGCATAAATATTATTTGACGAATCGAAAGTACTCGCGAAAAAAAGAAAAGAAAATGGAACAAGACACCCACGGAATTTATATACGCCGATTCGTTCGAAACACTAAATGGACCATCGGAAGATAAAAAAAGGCTTATTAAGCAAAAAAAACGTCCGTGTAATTTAATTTTTGTCTAAATATATAATATATATATATATATATATATATATATATATATATATATATAAATCTTCATGCATGCCTCAAATATGTTGTAAATTTCCTTATTCAAAAAGAGCCTATATGTGCATAACAGCGACTAGATTATACTTATCTTAACGTCTTCTACAACTTGAAAAAAAAATGACTCAGTACTGGTCACCCCTGAAGAAGGAATTTTATTCCGTAATCGATAGGATTAATGTAAGAAAAAAATAAATTAATTAATCTTGTATTGCTAATTTGGCTTTTATTTCAATTTTATTAACTTTCCATGCAATACGTTAAAACTTGAACGAAAAACACACACATTACTCGACAGCGAGCCAACGCATCCCTCGTTCGACACCGGTTTTTGAATCCTACCGCCATTTCATAACAGCAAGGCGATGACGTCGTACCATCAAAGACGTTTATCAAATTAACAAAGAAATAAGTGTCTTTATTCTTGTTTTTTGATGAGGAAAAAAAAATGACTCAATACTGGTCACCCTTGAAGAAGGAATTTTATTCCGTAATCGATAGGATTAATGTAAGAAAAAAAATTAACCTTGTATTGCTAATTTGGCTTTTATTTCAATTTTATTTTATTTTATTATATATATATATAAATATATATATATATATATTTATATATATATATATATATATATATATATATATATATATATCACATATTACACGGTAGTCTAAAGGGTAATATATTATTAATATTATTATTTTATTATTATTGTTATTATTATTATTATTATTATTATTATTATTATTATTATTATTATTATTATTATTATTATTATTATTATTATTATTATTATTATTATTATTTATTAATGTATATATGTATATATTAGTGACATTTTAATTTGAATTATTTCGACACTTGATTATTGGGTAAATGGTAGTTTAATCAGTACTATTGGAGAGCCATGAATATTATAACTGTCCTGTTTTTAAATCTCCGAAACAGTTACATGGTAAACAGCTGATGATCCTCGTGTTAATATTAAGCGCTTAAGGTCTCCTGTTTTTGTTTCACTGTTAGATACTTAACCCCCCTTTTTATTTTATTTACTTATTTATTTATTTATTTATGAAGTTTCCAACGAATGTTAAGTCTGCACTATCTTGGATTTAGTTAATCTCTCTGGGAATTTAAACTGCATTTTCCTTCTTTTTTTCTTCTTTTGTTTAAAATGACTCAAAGCTTCTTTAGACTATATATGGAAAATGAAAAGAGAAAAACCAAAAATATCAACTGTTTCTTGTACAACAGCATTGCTTCCAACAAAGCCTTCATTATATAATGACTATGGTTCAAGCATGGTTTCTATGCCGAAGAATCATTGCTACTAATTCCAAGCGCCTTAGCGGTATTTCACGATTCTACTTTTTCGGATAGTCGTCACTCTGTGAGATTGCCATATCTTATATCGCAGATAAAACTGTGTCTTGTATTATCTTTATGTATTTATTCTCGCTTGATGGGGAAAGACCAAGATCATTCAAATGCGTGGTTTTGATTTGGCAATAAAATATCAACATCTGCCTCTGATATGAAATACAATGGTTTTCCAGCCATTCCTTAAACATTGATCTCGTAGATCTTGATATCTTTTCAGCTTGCGCCGGTGTGTCCACTCAAAATTTTCCTCAAATGAAACTGTTATTTCAATGACATAATATATTTTTCAAATTAACGGGACAAATGGCAACATCCGGACGCTTATCTGTTTACGTTATTTCAGTTTGAGATATGAGCCGCCATTTTAAGTCGAAAGCAAAATGCCAATCCTTACAGCCATCAAACAAAGATAATATCTGCATATTTGTACACAGAAACTTAGAAGTATTACATTTATAACGAAATAATTCATTCAACTAGTTATATTAAGAGCTTGATTGGCAGTGTCACAATATATGTTCGAAGCCTCTGCAACATTCTACAATACTTCCTTGTGTTTTCATGTATAGCTTCTCAGGGAATGCTCGAATCCAGTGAGAATGTTTGAGGTTGCTAGTCTTCCGTACATGCTCTGCATCGATCGGATGTAGTTAACCCATAAGCATGAAGGTTTCCTGTTGTTGGTAATATATCGTAGAATGCCTTTATGCGTAAAACTTAATTATATAGGCTCCATGTATTTGAAGTCGCACTATGTTATTTCTGTCTTTTGCACTCTTCTACTTGGTCAATACAACCTTTTTACTTCCACCTACAGCTGAAGCAATGCGCTTAGCCTCCTCACGCTGATCATTTTTTTCTGAAACCATTATCATTTGCTTAACATGGGATTTCTGTGAGCGCAAAAACCTGGAGCCTTAGACCTGCTCTCTAACATGCCACAGAGCCGATTTCATGATGATCTGACGGGATACCATAAATGTAACTACTTCTCGTCCGTGCGGTAGGGCAACAGAACAGTTTACTAATGTGTAAATGTAATTAAGAAATCGAAATAAAATCTACATACCGTCAAAAAATTAATAGAGAAAGATTGAATTCTAATACCTTTAAATGTATCCATAAAAAATATAGTGATTTCTTTACTCCTCGTCGTATGGAACTATCAGTATTTTCCACCGTAGGCAAAATATTGACGCCAGTTCTTGAAATGAGACGCATGGTAATAGTAGGAGGGGAATATTCCTCCCGTCTGGTCAACAGCTGTAGTCTGGTCTCTTCTTGAAATATTGTTAGGGGTTCTACATGCCTGAGAAAGCTTCTCATTTACATTAATAATTGGATCGTTGGGTAACATTTGGCAGTAGAATCCAGACTAGGCAGTGTTGCATCGTATGGTTTTACTATCCACATTAATTCTATTAAGATCGTTCTAAGTATCGATGCGTCTGACTAATTATGTTCTTATTGACCCGAAAATAATATTTGTTTAACAAATGTTGTACAGTCAGTGTAGTACTTAAAGATATGTGGAAAATACGAAGAGGCAAAAAACGGAATATCCAATTCTGAAGATCCTAAATTAAAGAAATAGGTCAAAATTTATTCAATGATGTATATATATATATATATATATATATATATATATATATATATATATATATATATATATATATACGGGCACACATTTAAGTACATATTTGATATTAAATAGCTTTTTCACGCCGATACGTAGTGAAAGCAGATTAAATGTTGTTCTATTACAATAATTCCCAACGTAACCGATTCATTTATTTTATTATCGCCTATGTTTAGATTCATGTTTTGAAACATGGAATAAATTATGAATATATGACGTCACATCAAAGCTATAATTATTTTTTTAAGACAATGCTTTAAGCTCTATTTATACTAGAACCGAAATAGGTCAATTTATAGAACCTCAGACTACAAGTTTCGGTTACACTTTCCGGTCATGACATCCGCTTTATTAGTTGGGTATTTATTACGTACTATTAATGCAATATTTTCCATTTTTGAACAGGGTATTTAAAAATGAGATACATGCTGCAACGTATTTATTACGTTTTAAAAAATATAAGATATTCGTAATTTTATTGGCACTTTTTTTTTTCAAAAAAGTCACTTTACTTATTGAATGCGGCTCGTATATTTGACGTTGGTTGCCATATGTTATAGCTCATCCGTGGGCGGTCTGTTCTCACTAAAATAATTTGATTGCTGTCTGAAATAATGTTATGTCTGTTATTTGTTTTAACTATTCCATTGTTTCGGCGAGTTCCTTCCCGGTTGGACAATTGTCTTCATTTATCAAAATTGTTGCATGTAAAATGAACATCGGGAACACATGATGAGACAATAAACAAAGATTGATTACAGAATTATGACCGCCGGCCTAAATTTGTCCAAAACGAGGAGAGGGGTTGTCTAGCTGTTCAGTGTGGTGTCTGTCTGCTTCATTGCGGTATTCAAAATGAAGCCAATGCCACCTTTTAAATGGAGATAGTCTAAATGAGAATTGACATGTCTTCAATTAGAATTTAAGAGCTGCAACCCACAGTCTTAATAGGTGTAGAGAGCAGAGTTATTTTCCTAGGAGATAATTGGTTCTGGCGTTAAAAGATGCTATGTTCGCGAGATTTTATACTGGTGGAAGGAACCAGTGCGATGCTACTGTTGGAATGAGTCTCAACGTTCCTATTGAGCATTACTGTATTAGGATCTATTCGTTTTAGTTTATAAAATTAATCCCGTGATATTTACTTTTAACGATCTCTCGATAGACTTCTAAATCTCACTTGACAGCTTCGACATCCGGCTAATTGCAGAATTCAGCGGTGCTACCATGGACAAAATCGAGCGTGTTCTACCATTACTGCTACGAGACCGTGCTCTTGCCGTATACAGACGGCTAAGTAAAGCAGACAGGGCAGACGCAGACAAAATGAAACGGTATATTTTATGGCGGCGATGAGCCAAGTCAGGGCCATTTCCACCGCTTGATCATGGTTTAGGATCATCACGTTCGTCAAACTTTCCCATTATCTCCGGATCACACAAATGATACTGCGGGCATGGTCTGTTGTTTCGAGTGCTCCTCCGACGGGGGACTCTTTGAATTTTTTTCAGAAGAAGAACAGCTCTCATTGAGCACGTCAGAATATTACGGCTAAATCCTGACACCGGACGGATTTATTTGGTGAACCTAACCTCAAGTAGATTGCCCGTTCACTATCGTTTGTATCGTCTTCGTTGTCGAAAGGAGGCGTTCCTACAAAATGGTACAGACGTACACATTTAAGTTGACAAAGCATTGTGATTTTCTCAAACAGTGATTATCAAAGGCAGACGGGTTTGCCTTACTCGACGGGGTACGCCTAAATTGTTATGAAATTAGTTATATGGCGTGCCACTCTCGATTTTCTAATTTGTACGCTAAGTCTCAAGTAAAGAAACTCAAGAATGTCACGTCAATATACGTCGACGACATCTTCATCGATAAACGCTCAGTCTGCGGTTAACGTTCGCCAGCACTTTTTAGACTACGGTTTTGTCTGGTAAGATCTGGAACAACTGAGAGACGGGCTAAGGTACTGGAGAGAGAGAGAGAGAAAGAGTGATTCTCTCCAATGAAAACGAGGTAGTTGAATTCCAGAGATTCCCGATGTAATGACACGTCTACATATATTTTCTTTGTGCGAAAAATTGGTGAGCCATTTCTACGTGTGTGGCTTGATTAGGGTTGCTACTGCATTTATCAAGCGGCAAGTAAATTCGCTAAGCAAGGGATTAGACAATCAGGCCATGGATATTGTCAAATACTGGCGGAATAAATTAAACGGGCTCTTTTATGGCGGGAATGAAGCAAGTCGAGACCACTTCCATCGCTCAATCCTGTTTACTGATGATCACGTTCGTCACACGCACACACACACACACACGCACACACACACGCGCATATATATATATATATATATATATATATATATATATATATATATATATATATATATATATATATATATACACTACCTCTTTGCCAGGAGATTAAACATAACGTCATTTGTTGTTTTGAGAAGTCAGCGAACTAGGATAAGCGCTATCAAGCGTACAATAAATGCCTTACACGCTCCGTCTGTATTCCCCGGTAGGGACGCCCGAGTCGATTAGAAATAAACTAGCCCCTTCTCAGAAAGAATGTAAAACCTTGTAGGGTGGACCTACTAGGATTGAATAGAAATATACATCGACCCGACTACAACAAACTCACATAATTCTTGAATGCGGCTTTCTTTATTGGATGATATGTGTAACGCTAGCCTTGTTGCGTTATCAAATGAGGTATATGCTACTTTAGATCTTGACGTGGATGTAGTCCAAATCAGTGTTGAAATGTATAATTATATAAGAGCTGTCATGCTGACTATTAATCGGTGTACAGACTAGAGTTTTTTTTCCTTTGGAGATAATTGGTTATAGATCTGGACATACGCATAATTTGATTTTCAGACGGCGCCTCAGCTTCTTCCAAAATAATGCGATTTACAAGGGCTATCAATTCAAAAGATATCACTCGGATTATTTTGTTGAGGATACACAGTTAAATTAAATTAAATTCTAAACGTATTTGATAAAAATATAATTAAAAAAATTAAATTAAACTATTGATATTTTAGTACGAAAAAAAAAAAAATGTTGAACAGATCAGAAAAATAATTCGTTTAAATAAAATAATAACTTCTGTGTAAGAAAGGATATACATTACATACTTTAGTAAGAACTGACCAGTTTACTGGGTTGGGTGACGTTTTTACTAACAAGTTATCAAGGATTAAATGAACTTGAAGATAAGGGAAAACAAGATGGATGGAGTGTCAGTTTAATTATTAATAATATTATGAGTAGATTGAAAACGATTAAAGAGAAAATCAATATTTTAATTCTAATGAAGACGAGTCATGGGAAGTAGTTGTTTCTATTGGATTTAAATACTACATTGTTGTATTTTTATGGAAAGCAGTATTGTTATAATGTGGTACATAGATTGATAATATGGATCAGATTTAGGACTGTTTCTTGACTATCACTCTTTAACAAATGTTTTAATTAAGATCTCAAAACTTAAGTTGCTATTGTGTTATATTATAGAACTTCGTGGTTATGCTATCAAATGCACCGATGACAGCACATGAAAAAAGGAAACGCAATACAGCAGTTTGGATGGATCGAAACTATGGATATCGGTAGACAATCATTTTCGACAGTAAATTCAACCAAAATGGCGAACAATAAATTGTCTGCAGTTTTCGACCTCGCAAATAAGTAAATAAACTCAACTAAATTATTTTGGACTAATTTAAAATTCACCTTAAATTAATTTAACGGAAATACAGTAAGTAAATTAATCCAAAAAATGACTTACTCATTTGTGAGGTTAAACATTATTGAATATTATATATTATATAACCATTTATTATCGGCCCTTTATTCCCCTAATTTATTTTTAGTAAAATGATATATAGCGTGAAGAAAAATAGCGTAATTCACATAAGTGAGTGGGGCTGGGGCTTAGGTTGGTTTTTTTGGCTTCGAGTTGTATTAGCTTCGTTGCCAAATGAGACCAATGTCACCCTAAAATGTAAAATGGGTTGCATTATTATTAAGAACAATGCCATCGTCACTAACTATCGTTTTTATGTTTAAAATTTACTTGTGTGCAGTAACTTCCCTTTAGGGATAATTAGTACATAAACACTTTGGTTGTTCAATATCCGTCTCTCGGGAACCATACTAAAAGAATAACATTTGTCCGATTTACGCCGAGACACGTCAGCTGGACGGAAGATTAACCACAGGGTGACTTACGCACAGACTCCTGTAAGGACACCTGCAGTCGCATTTGATAAAATACACCCTTTAGTTAAATGGACAAGGCAAACATCGAAGCAACGTTGAGTGCGTAGGCGAAATCTAAAAATCAGTGGTTCAGAAGTCTGACACAGGTTAGGCGAGGTTTTTAAATACCAGCGCATTAAGAGAAATACACTCAGAATTACAAGAAAAAATGCATTAGCAGTCTCGTTGATTTAACCGGTAGGGACGTCTTAGGCGTTTAGCAATACACTAACTGGGTCTCAAGCCAGACAGAAACACTATAACTATATAGCTTATTGTTGAGATATATGTGTCCAAAAATATTATAGCATCCGGCTCTGATTAAGATTGACAGAGAGCTGCTGGCTAGCGAATTCGAGGGTTTAACTCCCGTTAACTTCCGTGCCCTATTCACCCGTCCACTGACTCTAATCGTTAGGCCCAACCATGCAAGAAAAGTACACATGTGTACTTTCATATGTAAGTTATCGTCGTCATGTTTTTAAGCTGCATTGTTATCCAAAAGCTTTGTACGAATAAGTGTTACCTCTATAAAAGAGGAGAACTCTCGGAAACTAGGTACTTACAGGGACAGGCGTTTGTTGGAAAAGAAAACAAGTTTTAAATTTTTAAGCGATTACGTGCGGGTTTTTGATTTACAACCGGGACTGGGGGGTTGTGTTAGAAATAAAGTTGGTTAACAAAATGTTTACAAGCTAGTGAAATAAAAAGAAATCCGTCAAAATCTATGCAGTAAAAATCTTGAAGGATATTCTTTTCGAAAGTGACATTCAATCACCAAGTAGACTTTTGCCATTCAACCTGATAGTATTTCTCCTTGCTATCTAATAAACGTTGGTATTTTCCACATGGAAAGTATGTGCAAAATAATTTTTTAAAAAATATATATATTTTCTCGGTGCAATTTTCTGACAGATGAATGAGTCCCCCTTCTCCGTTGGCATGTTCTGATTCAGCGCCGCAAGAATTCGTTTACTGCTAATTAAGTTGTTCAGACATTTTGATAAAAATAAATGCTATACATGCCAAGCCTTTGTCCCGGATGATTCTGTTGACACCCGAAAAGAATCCAAATGCTTTCTTCGCTCAATAAATTAATGAGAGCATATCTTAGATACGGCTTGTGAATCCAAGTATTGCAAAACAACGCGATATTCTTTAGTTCAAGTTCCTGTCGCTGCACGCTCTCCCTCTTGGGGATGATACACATAAAGAGTCTCTAACGTGAGAGGTCCCGCACTGTCTACAAAACTCCAGTCTCTGTCCAATCGCCGCAATGTTGCATCACCACGTTCAGATTGTTATGGAGATCATTCCAGACAGGGCATATAGCAACTTAATGTAAGGAGCTAAAACATACTATTTCAAGGTAAAAAACTAGCTTACGACAAGTATTAAATTGACAGATTCCCACCAATGCAACATCAATTATTCCCACTTTGTCAGAAACATCGCTCATGGAATGTGAAGACTAAATGACATGTAAAAAGGAGCGAGAGTTATAAAGCTGCCGAAAGTAAACCGAACGTTGACTTTCTACTCTCCTTACTGATGGGTGTATAAACAAATTATACACATGTGTGGTTGGCATCGTCGTGAACCCAGTTTTTTTCGTTTATTGATATACTCACCTCGACATTGGTTGTGTATATAAAGTGCGTATTTTAAACAGAGAGTCACAGAAAAACATCAGAGAAACAACTTGTATACGCCTGAAAGAGAGAATGAGAGAATGGGAGAAACATATATGATGTGAATGTTTTACAGGGGGAGTAATGATTATATCTCAGTCGAGCGCCTACTATGCATAAGCCTATACAATAGAGAGAGAGAGAGAGAGAGAGAGAGAGAGAGAGAGAGAGAGAAAGTGAGAGAGAGAGAGAGAGGCTAGAAACAAATAATTTGTGTAAAAGAGGACGTAAGGACTAGAAGCGTACATTCCCCACTAGATTGTGAGTTCGATTTGTTACTGTGTAACGACAGAAAATAGTCCCCAGAGCGGCTCATATCAGATATAGCAGCATAAGTCCATGTTAGAACGTCACACTGTGTACATACAATCAAACGGATGTTATATCAACAGAGTTTCTTTCCTAAAACGTTACATCTGTAGAGAAAATTACCACGATACTGTTTCCCTTTTAACTACAACATAGTCGCTTTCAACTCTAATGTCAAGGAATATTTGATGAGACGTCTTTATAAGATATCAAGTCCTGATATTTAAACCTATCCGTTTCAATCTCTTTAAATTATGGTTCACCAATCCAATAACACGTAGACAATCTCATTACTCTTTATCCTCGAGTGGCCTATGAGCCTAGGTAAGAGCAATTCATTAAAAAAAACATAATCAAGTTGTGATCCGTAAAAGAGAATATATATTTTAATGGGCATTGTTCCAGAGAAGGCATGAAACTGCTTGATGTAAGGAGCTAAAAGATACTTGTTCAAGGTAAAAAAAACTAGCCAACAATAAGTGTTAGATAGATAGATTATATCACAGAAAACAGCAATCCTTCGCCTCTTTGTTAGAAACATCGCTCGTGGAATGTGAGGACTGCATGATAAAATAAAGGGAAGCGAGAATTACGAGGCTGTCGAAAATAAACTCAAGTTTTAAGACTGCTAATTTGTTTTGTTTTCATTTTTACTAATAATTCTAAATTATCGAGGCTAAAAGTTATTAGATGATATAGATCAATGAGAAAGAATTATTGTCAGTTGAATAAATACGGATATGAACATAATTAATTTATTACTTATGAGTATTAGTCGATAATTGATTACCGTATGCAGCCCCCAGGGAAACAAACTAGGTGTTCTATGTATGTCACTCTCTATGTACGACTTATGTTTCTGTTTAAAAACATCTTATTTTAATCAACCGTCTCTTCATTTTCCTCGTTTCGTTTCTCCTTGTTTTTTACATCTTGCCATTATGAAAAGGTTTGTTTGGAATCTAGTTTCGACCTCACGCACTGCGTGGGTGAATAATGGATCATTCATTCATTCGTTAGATTTGCAAAGGCGAGGTGAACCTAACATGACATCTTCCGATGTTTGTGATTTATGGAAACGAATCGTCGACAAGAAGCGATATGTATAATTTCTGCTGGAGTGAAAACAATTAATTTTAATTTACTAAGATATCGATACATCACTATGATGCAGTTTATGAAAATGATATAGATATGCTGGGATGAAAGTGAACACCAACGAACGAAAAAGACAGCGGTAGTTTCGATATGCCTCAGTGGAAATGATTATACAACACTGCTAAAAGGAAAAAAACACAACCACAAAACAAGACTCGGTAATTGCAAGCCTTTTTGAGAAAGAATACATTATGGAATTTAATTGTGACTTATTTAAGGACAAAAACATATATATATATATTTAATTGAAAGTTATTACGCCTTGTGTTGTCTATTCTAGTTTTTTTATGGTATATCTGATCTCTCGAACAAACATAATTTTCTCTGAACCTTTACGGCATTCTGAAAAACTTAAGTGTTTTGATTATTGTAACGATCCCTTTGAATATTATTTTATTTGTACATTTAGTAGTCTTAGGACTATATGAGAAAAGAAACGAACTATAATATATCGGTAGTTCTAAAATGCTTCAGTAGACAAAACCATACAATAGAAACCCTGTGTTTTCACGAGATAATTACATTATTGAATTAAATTAAAACAACTTTAACAAAAAAAGCAATTCCTTTCAAAAAAGATTATCTCTTCTGAACTTTTACGGCAAATATATATTTATTTTAAAGTTATTACGCAGTGCGTCTGCCTTTCGTAGTTTTATGGTGGCTCTGATCTCTGAGTAAATTCCGATAAAAGTTGCATATTTTCTCTTTTAATTATTATTATTATGTATTTTATAACCTCTGGTTCTATATAGCCCGTAAATTGTGAGTATATACATATATATATATATATATATATATATATATATATATATATATATATTAATGTATATACACACACACATATACACACACACCCACACACACACATATATATATATATATATATATATATATATATTTATATACCACTATTAAAGATTAATTACCTGAAAACGCCGGCGTTTCAAGCTATTTGCTCTCAACAGTGAAGGAAGTCTATATTTAAGACGGTCATGAACCCAGTTTACAAAATCAGTCTAGATCTCGCAAGCTATCGCTCTATCTCCCCAGCTAATTGAAACTACCAGCTGGTCAAGAGGAAATTAAGTTCAAGTGTGACTTAAAAAAGCGGCAATAGTCAGTCGAAAATCGACAGGTTTCAACAAACGTTGTCGGAACATTGCTTTTAAGCTAAGTGACAGTCTATTTTAATCTCCCTAAACAGTTCTGAACCGTAATTTCTTAATTGCGCGTCATAACAATATTTATGAATAACTCTTAAATGATTAGTACGTACAGACGCCGTCTCAAGCTATTTGCCCTTATCTGTGTAGGAAGTGATACTTTCAGACGATTGTATGGCGCGAACACATGTTACAGAATTAGGCTAGACTCCGCAAACAATCGCTCTATTTCCACGGCGATATATATATATATATATATATATATATATATATATATATATATATATATATATATATATATATACAAAAATGCGCGTGTATGAGAAAGAGAGAGATAGAGAAGATAGAGAGAGGGGAGAATCGGAGAAATATTTAATAAAATAAGTATTCAGGCAGATCCTCCGTCACGCTACACCATAGCTAACATTGACGCGACTGCACCCCCACTACCACCACAACGGGAGCGGTGACGCGTGTGTCTGTTTAGTTGAACTGTCATTAGGCCAACCCAATAAGACCCCTTCCGGCAGAAATCACGTGATTTCTCAACTTCTGTTTAAGGTCTAACCATTTTGGGGGTACCCTCTATCCGGTCAGCCATATCGTTATTTAACACTTGTTGTTATATAACATGATAGGAAACATAAACTCATCTAAAAGACATTATATAACAAGTTGTCATTCGTATCGGTGCGTTTGGTTGTTCATAAACTTTTCGGTGGGTATTTGAAGATATAGTCCCATAACAATGTATATTCTGAGACTACAAAACCAGAGCATTTAGATAAGTATCTAAATAAATAAATGCATGTTTTTTCACTTATCTTAACTATATGAACATTAAAGAGGCCTATGCTTATTTAATTCTGATATAACGGAACATTTAGTTATACTGTATATAGAGTAATCTGCAAACACCCACACACAACTTTGTGTATACCCAATTTTCATACTTATTTTTAAAGTTTCTAATGAATGAATATTCTGTAATATATATTTGTAACTTACATTGTCACATATTTAATATAAAAACAATTGATTCATGAATACTAAAACATCGTGTTTGATGTGATACTTAAAATAGATACTACACTTTGATCTTATCCAGAAAGTCAAACATCATACAACAAATAATGTTTTTATGACTAAGCATTTTAAATGAATTAAAAACAAACTAATTTAATCTGTTATTGTATTATTTTTTATGGGTGTTTGTAGTGTAGTCTCGGTTCTTTTATCATAAAACTATCTTCCCTCGCATTAGTTACTCCTTTTTTAAGGTAGTTGGAGTAATCATTCCGGATATTATATCCTCTTTTGTAATGAAGTGTAATGTAGTATCTGCCCTCTTGTTATGAAACCATCATCACATGAACTATTATTCTCCTTTATGAGGAAGTAAGTAGTGCAGTATAGTTTCTGTTGCCATTGATCTATACTCGCAGACATTACATCCTACTTATTTTTTTAAAATCTACCCCGGCATTACCCTCTGTATTTTAGACAAAATGTTATAGTAGCTGTTCTGTTGTCATTATACCGTCCTACGCGTTTTTACCTCTTTCTATAAAGAGTAGTGTCGTATGTGATGGTAATATCATCCCCTACCATTACCTCCTCCTTTTTAAGTCAATATATGTAGTTCGTTCACCATGATATCATTCTCCCAGCTTAGCGAAAATATGCGATCGAAGGGGGCATATATTTGCTAGTATTATATATAGACCAATGCTTATACATTCTCGTTGTCGTTGTGGTCGCGCTTGGCCTCTTCAAAAGAAAATTCAAAGTTTCACTTTAATTTTAGTATAGCTTGAGAATGATAGAAATGTAAAAATAGGAGATGATAAGAAAATGTAATTTGCTTGAAGCATTGCGTCGAATATGCATATAGATTAGTCTCAGGAGGCTATCACAATGAAAGAAATATACATTTGTTTGCGTTTAAGGAAGACAAAGACTAAGCGATTTTTTTAAAGTAAATATTACTTATTACCTCAAAACACCTTGTTCAATCACACTTTCGGAAGGTAATACCTCTTTATCAAATCATGTGTTTCAAATCTCCCGAAACTACACTGATGGAGCGGTAATTCTAAATTACGAAATATATACTCTAGACAGCACTGTGAGTAAAGCAAACGCATTATTTTTTAACTTTACAATTTATGGAGTGTACCCATAACTCGCCCTCCTCGAATAACACGCTGAAAATAATCGAGATACAAAATGTAATAAGGAAAAACATCTTCTACATACCAGTTTAGTTATATGATCATAAATATAAGTATGCGCGACATATATAATTAGAATAATTACATTATCTTTCTAGACAACACGCCGAGAAACGTGGGTACATTCTTTTATGACACCTTTACTATTAAAGTGAGGTTGTTCCGAAATCGCCCATTACCTCTTAAAAAATAAAGTTATTGACTAATGTTATAAATATATATGATATAATCACGTTTTTCGCAAGAAAGAACACCTATAGCGCAACCTTATACAAGATAACTTACAGTCGGAGAGGGTGAAAGTGATAGATGTAATTCCATTAAGAAATGGGTAGCTTAGTGAGTAAATTGCAAAATTCGGTCTAATTAGAACAATTAAAATGATATTTTACATGACCGATCCTAAAACTAGGTTATATTTTAACATATAGTTTTTGGAATTCAAATGATAAAAGTCTTAGGGAAACAAACGTTCATTAATTAAGCTAAGGTATGATAATATATTTAACACGTTGTATTCTGAAATAGAACCCAATGTTTGTACTGACGAGTGTCACCTTCGATCTAACGAGAGAGTAAGATGGAGAGAGAAAGAGAGGTTGATAGAGTAAGCTGTATATATGTTCGCACTTACCCAATTCAAAGCGTCTACGTTGTCTAGCAGCTATTGACAAAAGCTGTAAGGTGCATGATAATGAGACCCCCTTCTTCTTAAAATACATAGTATGACAACGGCGATAGCGAGTACCGATGACAGAGCAGAAAGATTATTGTGGAATTGTTAGGTTGAAAAACAACAAGCAAAACATTGTAAGGAGATGGCTAACACACAAGAGTAACCTATTTATTACTGACAAGGCCAACATTTCCTTAACTACCGTGATTAAACGAAAGAGAGAGAAATAGAGAAAAAGAAAGGAGATGAATAGAGTAAGCTGTATAGATTTAGCGATATATTGGATAGATCACATTCTCATGCATAAGGTCTTAAGTTTTAACATGAAATACTCAAATCTTCATTACAACCTGTGAAATATGGATGTAAATTATTGAATATGGCAGCTTTCATTATTCTCCTGCTTTTCCAAAGTTAATTCATTCATAGCTTCTTCTTTTTGTTGCAATTTTTCCATGTACTTCCGGTAAAATCACTTCACTCAACCCGTTACATGTGATCACGGTGGGCGACAGTGGGACAACTTTGCATCGCGCCTTTACGTCAATTGTGATTAGGTCGAACATTTTTGCTTAGTCCTTTGGGAAAATTACGTCAATTTTGAACGGTGCACATTGTCTTCGTGCAAATTTTGTACGCGTATGTCGGTTACCGAATGTACGTACATTTTGTTTCAAAATGGTATTTCATATTCTCAAACATATTTTTCAAATGAAAAAAATAGTTTGCTTAATACATTGCGTTTAATATTGATATAAAAGCAATGGAAATGGGTCGGTGTTGAGAAGGAAAGCATACACTAAGTGTTTTTCTTATGGTAAATATTACTTGTTTTGTCAAAACTTCTACACAATTATCTAATGTGTATAACTGTGCTCCATAACATATTTCGGGGTAAAAGCTCTGTAACAGAGCGAAAGGTGTCCTGATTTATTCCTGGGAACCGCTAGGTATGCCTAAAAAGAGTTAAAGACTTACCAAAAATAATAAAAAATTAATATTGCTTTACATACATCGATTTCCTATGAGATGAATGATTAGTAGATACTTCGGCCCGATTGAAAAATGAAATATTATAATAACAAAATAGAAATTCATGAAAGTCAAATATAAATGGGTATATTTGGTTGTAAATTATTTATCTTAAAAAGATATAAGCCCTTGACCAAACTATGTAATTCTAACATATATAATTTATTTCGCTTTAAAAAAATTATGTTTCCCGCTTCCTGACATTACAATGACGCGTAGATAGTAGTGAGATTGTTGGAAATTACGGTTGTGTCCAAATGTAGGAGTGCGTGTTCTTCAGATAATAAAACATTCAGACTTTCACAAATTGTTCTGTATTTGAATAACTATTTAGAAATTCATGAAATCTAAATCACAATGTATTTAAAAATAGTTATTTGTTGTATAGACAGCTGAGCTTTCAACATCAAATAACAATTTGTATCATAATTGAAATGTGTTTTTGTTTGAGAACATTTTTAAATAGTTTATGTATTATATTTAAGAATTAGGAGGGTTTATCTTGTTGGACAATATATTTTTAATAGTTTATATGATATTTTTATAATTGGAATGTTTTTCTGAATACTTTTCAAAAAAGTTTATATTCATGTAAATATTTTAAAAAATATTTATTTAATCATTAAATAGTCTAATAGTTTTTGTTATTACTAGAAACGTGACAAAATTTAAATGTATTCAACATCAGAGTATTAACGTATGCTCAATATTCTCAAAGATTTTTTCTTATTATTCGACAAGCGGCAGATACATTCTTGTAGATTACTGGGGAAGTTTTCGCGAGTTTTGCGAGTTTCGCACATAATTGACTTTTGCAAAGAATCCAAGTATAAGTCCATGAAAATGATAAGATACAATTTTCTGGTATACACCGCTTTTCAATTTTCAAATACAAAACCGGAAG
The DNA here is from genome assembly GCA_963556195.1 of Sepiola atlantica. Lineage (NCBI taxonomy): Eukaryota > Metazoa > Mollusca > Cephalopoda > Sepiida > Sepiolidae > Sepiola > Sepiola atlantica. Next base: position 153,631,836 of record OY744519.1, read on the forward strand.
CCATCATCAAGTAGATTGTTTTTATTTTACCCTCGCTTTATTACACGTTTCTACAGCTTATTATGGAAAGTCGTAAGAACAAAACACATCGGACTTTGCTTAACTACGTCACGCGATCTACATGTACGGTCGTGTCATTTAACTACATTATAACCAACATATTTAGTCACCTCCTCCATTACAACGTTCACATCAAGGACTCGTCTGGCAACAACTACATCAAATAACTGTTCTTTCATTTTCCCTTTCTCTGTCTCCCTATGTATGTGTCTGTCTGTTTGTCTGTTTGTCTGTTTGTCTGTTAGTCTGTATGTCTGTCTGTCTCTCTCTCCCCCTCTCTCTCTTTCTCTCTCTCTTTCCACGAAACAAAGGTTATTTCCCAGAACATAACAGGTGTTTGCTTCAAAATCGACTACAGCATATTAGTTCAATGTAAACAAATACATATTGAGCAGTCGCCTTGGAAAAGCAAGTCTTCTAAAATAATCTTCTGTGAATACCATACATTCTTTCTAATCTTCTTGGGGCAGCAACTATCGTCTTTTTCACACTCGTTTAATACTTACAGTCGAGTGACCCCATGGCGTTGATAGCGACGGCCCGTCAGTCTGAATCAACAAGGAACACAAATTTTATCGTAATAACAAATAATTTTAAATCATATTTTTATTGTTGATATATGTGTATGTATGAAAACGGAAGTTGACCACGGATATGCTCATCTATAATGTATGAAGGACATACATAACAAAAAATTGATAGTTAAAACCTGGATGAAAATCAAGGCAGAAAAACAAAAGAAAGTTATTAAAAACAATTATCTATATTTCCGGTTATTTTTAATGAATACCACTATCAGTGACGAACGATTTACAAACTTATTAGCAACACGCTTATGGTGTATGAGTGCTGCAACTTGAACATTTATGGTTAGTATAAAAATAATGATAAATAAAAACTCTGATCCCGGTTTTACTTGCTTGAAATCTTTTTTTTTTCTTTGTGTTTCTTTATTTTTCTTTGTTTTTAATGGCTTATATATAACCACTGAATAAACCACACCCAGGAAATAAATGCATAGGATACAGGAGTATTTTATAAATATATTGGTAGTAAGCCGAAACAATTGTATTCAAGGCATAAAATAAGTTTTTTTTGTGAAATGGTGTTAATCTGTTATTCCGTACATTTGATGTTTAAATTAAATAAATATACCTCACACTATTGAGTATTACAATTACTTTATGTTAAATTTATATTTTAAATATACAAATTTTGTAATATGAATACATGTTGTTGTTGGTCTCATCGCAAGCGCGAAGATGACCAAATGGTTTCAACGACGATGACAAAGATCGAGTTCGTCATGGTGTCTGTTTGGCTTTGCGCTTCGTTCCCTTCTCACGGGCCCTTGTTGCTCAAGAGACTTTGATGAGCGCAGCGCCTATTTTGATCACTGTTCTTCAACCAGTTCGATTGAAGTAGTCTCTTCCTACGTTTGGCGGTCTATTTCGAAGCTAATAAGTGTTTCCTTCAGGCTATCTTGTACCTCTTTTAGGTCGGCCAACATTTCGTTTGCCGCGGCTGAGCTCACAGAACATGTCTTGTTTCGTGATTCTCTCCTCGTTGCTGCGGGAAACGTGGCCTGATCAGCGCAGTTGGGCTTGGCGCAGAGGGGTTTGTGCGCTGAAAATTCCGGCCCTGGATATAACCTCAGTATCAGGGATATTGTCCTGCCATCGGATGTGGAGGATTTTCCGAAGACTTTTTGTGTGGAATCGGTCAACCCGTGCCTCATGTCTGCGGTAACGCGTCCACGTCTCACAGTCGTTAGTCAGGACGATGACGACAGCCGCTCTGTAAACCTTCAGTTTAGTTCGGAGTCTGATACCTCTTCCATTCCACACTCGATCTAGCAGTCGGCCAAAAGGGCTGCTGGCCGATGAGGTTCTGTTGTTTAGCTCATCGTCAATATTCGCGCTCCTGGAGAGTGTACTGTCAAGGTAGGTGCAACTTTCCACTGATTTGAAGGTTCCTCTGCACACTGCAATTCGTATATGAAACTGCTCTTCTCCTGGGGACGGTTGAAACAGTACCTCGGTCTTCTGTGTACTATTTGTCAAACCTAAGTTGTTTCAGGCTGCCGCGAGACGGTCCATTTTGCGTTGCACCCCCTTCCTCGTGCGTGGTTACAGCGCAGTCGTCCGCGAAGAGAAGTTCTTGGATAGTTGTTTCCTTTACTATCCGTTCTGTATCGAATGTCGATGCTGAATAGCGTGGAAGCTAGGACACAACCCTGTTTGACTCCGTTTGTACCTCGAAGGTCTCAGATGCGTCGCCGTCGATGAGAATCCTTGCTGTCATTCCTTCATGGGACTGGGGAATAGTTTCGATGAACTTGGAGGGGAAGCCGAATTTTCACATGATCTTTCAGATACTTTCTCGATTGACTGGGTCGACTGCCTTAGTAAGATCTACAAACGTTATGTAAATCTCACAGTGTTGTCAAACACTTTTCTCTTGGGGTTGGCATAAAGCAAAGATCATGTTCGTCGTGCCTTGTCCGGGGCGAAAGCTATATTGACTCTCTGGGAAGAGTTCACGTTCCAAGTGTGTCAGCAGTCGGTTCAGCACAACTCGGGTAAAGATCTTTCCCGGTATTGAGAGGAGATATATCCGTCTATGGTTGTCACAGTGATAGCGGTTTCTTATTCGCGGTAATATGTGTATGATCGTTGCATAACGAAACTCCTGGGGCAATGTGTCTATTTTCCACATTGACTGATACAATGTTGTGAGTTGGTTGGTAATTGTCGGACCGCCTACCTTGTATACTTAAGACGGTATGGCGTATTACCCTGGAGCTTTACCGTTCGACATTTGTTTGATTACGTTCCAAATATCTCCGGCTGATTGGAGAGCGTCAAGATGATTGTGTGTGTGGGGGGTGGTGGTCAACCCAACAGAGTAGTTGAAACAATACTACCACTAATAAGTTCCGTCAGAAAATGAAACACATGTATTTGCAGATTAGAATAAAAACATATTTATCATGATATTGTAAATATATATATATATATATATATATATATATATATATATATATATATATACTATTTATAATAGAAAACATTATTTTTAGAATCTATGACTTTGGAAGGTATTTTAAACAGTAAATCTGTCAATTAATACTTATCGCTTAATTGGTTTCTCCTTCGAAGGAGATATACTTACCAAATCCATAGATTAATGTTCATTATGTTATATTTCTTGTTTGTAACACCCGATGATTATAATACATTTGTAAAGTATGTACGTTTATATTTATTCCATTATTTCAATATTACCTATAATAATGCTTTATCTGTAATATCGTACCTTTCCTGATCACGAACATATCTAATATAAATAATTATCATATATTACTCAAATATATATATATATATATCTATATATATATATATATATATATATAGAGAGAGAGAGAGAGAGAGAGAAGAAAAAAGAGTGATACATATGCGACGATTTTTTTCATTTATCACTCTTTTTTCTTTTATCTCTACAATAGCTCTATCTCGTATATTGAGCTAATCCTCTTCACAATAGGTTCCATCTACTAAAAGTTTTACTTTGGTTTATATTTGATCCTATATATATATATATATATATATATATATATATATATATATATATATATATATATATATATATATATATATATAGATATGTGTGTGTGTGTGTGTGTGTGTGTGCGGGTGTGTGTGGGGGGGGGTGTACCGAGGCAGCATTTTTTTCCTTAAGACACGTATTAAAAATAACCGACAACTCTTGTCTGAATATTTTTATATTGACCCCTTCAATTTTCCGGATTAAAATTAAGAACCTTACTTTTAACAAGATTAATTTTAACACTAGTACTAATATACTGAAATGCTTATAATACCCAATAAATATAGTTTCATATTTAAATTTTCCCGCCATAATTAATTATAAATCTAACTCCAGGTTTTTACCTGATTGACATTATTCAACTGAAGATGGACCCAGATGGGTCAGAAAGTACTCTGGACTAAAATGTACATTACGGCAGTATCATCAGCCAATTTTCATCCGAGATTAAGACTTTAATCCGTAAAATTGAAGGGATCAATACAAAAATATCCAGACAAGAGTTGTCGGTTATTTTTAATAATAATAATAATAATAATAATAATAATAATAATAATAATAATAATAATAATAATAATAATAATAATAATAATAATAATAATATATATATAATATTATGAAACATATTGTTAAATTATAATCAACAGGGACATGTGCGTCATCCCTTTTAGCAGAAATCATCAGAGTGATTCAAGACCCTCAGACCCAAGTCAATATTTTAACTTTGTCTGAACGTTTAGAACAATCCGACCACAAAACGAACTGCTTTGAAGAAAGAGAATTAACACACATTGTTTTACGGCATGTTAGTCTGAACTTATAATTACGCATAAATATATATATATATATATATATATATATATATATATGTGTATATATATATATATATATATATATGTATATATATATATATGTATATATATATATATGTATATATATATTGGAAAATGAAAAAGGAAAACCAAAAAATGGATGTTTTTTATGTGTACATCAACGTTTCGTCTTTATTTATAAAACTTCATCAGGATGATAATATAGAGAAAAATGTCATGCAAGTACAAATACATGTAGGGTTCACATATTGAAAGAAAAAAAAAATAATGGCAACTACTGGGTGGACGTCCGTACATGGTGGAGAATAAAAATGAATGTTGAAGAAAATGAGTGGATAGAAGTGGAAAGATGGGGGTGAGCAAGGACTACTGTGGCTGGTAGTAAGAGAAAGAGGTGGAGGGATGAGCAGGGATAAAGTGGATGGCAGAGAGGGAGTGGAGGAGAGGGAGGAGGGAGGTGTTTGACCAGATGGCTGCGGTCAAGATTGAAGGGGAAAAAGTAAGTTGGAATGTTTGTGTGTGGGGGTGTATGCAGAGAAAAGGAGGGTGGGTAGAGATGTAACTACGCTCTACACTAATGTACCTGTTAAAAAATGCCTAAACTTACTTCACACACATATAAAGAAAATAAAAACCGACCTACCTTTTCCCCCCAACACTTTTATAGGAATAATTAGACTCATCACTGACGTAACATATTTCCAATTTAACGAAGTATTCTACAAACAAAAATTTGGACACGCCATGGGCAACCCTCTTAGCGGTGTATTAGCCTGCCTCTTTTTAGAATTATTAGAATCCGGTCCTTTCAAATATAGACTACCCCCTAACATCAAATACTTTAGATACATAGATGATATTTTAATTTTCCTCCCCACAGACATACACATCAATAATGTTAAAGATAGACTCAACACAGTAGAACCCTCCATAAAATTCACCTATGAGACTGAAATAAACGGCTCCATTCCCTTCCTAGATACCCTTATAATTAAGTCCAACAACAAACTAGAATTTAAGTTACACCGCAAAAACACTCACAAAAATGACTACATACATTTCTACTCCCAGCACAATAGCAAGATTAAAACAGGTATAATTATAGGCTTCTTCCTACGCGCCCTTAGAATATGTAGCCCCCAACACATAGATGAAGAAATAAAGTACATTTTTAATTCCCTAAAAACATTGCAATACCCCACACATTTTATATTAAATGCCAAGAAAAAAGCCTTCCAAACATTCTCCAGAAACACAACACAAAAAAATCAAACTCCAAACACCTCTCTCATAGATAGACCTCTTCTCCTACCCACGCATTCAAATAACACATCCATATGCAACACGCTTAACAAACTAGGCATTCCAACAGTACAAACCACATCTCAATCCATAAAACAAACACTAAACACATCCAGACATTTCCAAAAAACACCCACATCCCATGCCGGCTTATATACTGTACCATGCAATGACTGCCATCAATTTTACGTGGGAGAAACACAACGTGAATTAAAGAAACGATTAAATGAACACAAAAGGGACATAAAAAACAACAACCCTCTCAGTGCACTTTTCTCCCATGCACTAGAACATGGTCATGCGTTCAAATTTGAACAAGCAAAAATCACAAAATACATCCACAACAAATCTCGGCGAAGATTATTGGAAACTGCTCTCCTCACCGCCTCCACCACTATCAAGCAACGAAATGGCTTCTTTAACCTATCACCCTTAATAAGCAAGATCATCCTTACAGAACAAAGACTCTTGCCTGATCATAGATGACATTTATTTTCATCTCTAACCTTTGTGACACTCTTCCACTTACTCACACCCTTCCTTTTTCTCCATGAATCTTCACTTTCTCCTTACTCATTCCGTTTTTTCCCTCACATTTTAACACTGCAGTCCAATTAAACTTTATCATGTTCCAAATATTTCAAATATTCCATACCCACCCGTTAAATTACCTCCCTCCTCCACCCCTCCACTCCCTCACTCATTGCTATCATTTTCCAAATATTTCAAATATTTCATACCCTATCACAACAAATACTCCCTCTCCCCCTCACCCATTCCCCCTCTCAACTATTTCTCTCATACCCTCACTCTTCCATACCCCCTTCTTAAATTCCCTCATTTTCTCAACACGCTCTCTAAGACCATAACTGTCGCCCATCCACCAAAATCACAACCCCCCCTTCTACTCTACCAACCCTCCTTTTCTCTGCATACACCCCCACACACAAACATTCCAACTTACTTTTTCCCCTTCAATCTTGACCGCAGCCATCTGGTCAAACACCTCCGTCCTCTCTCTCCTCCACTCCCTCTCGGCCATCCACTTTATCCCTGCTCATCCCCCCACCTCTTTCTCTTACTACCAGCCACAGTAGTCCTTGCTAACCCCCATCTTTCCACATCTTCCCTACTCATTTTCTTCAACATTCATTTTTATTCTCCACCAAGTACGGACGTCCACACAGTAGTGGCCATTATTTTATTTCATTTGTGTCCTCCCAATATGTCAACCCTACATGTATTTGTACTTGCATGACATTTTTCTCTATATTATCATCCTGATGAAGTCTTATAAATAAAGACGAAACGTTGATGTACACATAAAAAACATCCATTTTTTGGTTTTCCTTTTTCATTTTCCCATCACGTCGAAATACCTTCATCATTCTCTTCCCATATATATATATATATATATATATATATATATATATATATATATATATATATATATATATATATATGGAGAAAGAGAGAGAGAGAGAGAGACGAGTGAATATACTGCCAGAGTACCCGTACTTTAAAAAATGCAACATTTTGTTTAAGATTGCTTTAGGTAAGGTTGCGTCAAGTCTAAAACATAAAAAAAATTTTGACAAGATCGGAGTACAGCAAAGTTTCAAATTTCGAACATGACTTATTTTGGTTTTCACGTTATTTTCCATTTATATGTGAAGCACTAACTCGGCTAGATTTCATGACAAATCAATACATTTTGGGTGTGTACTTGTTTTTATGGTCAGTCTTTCACATAAAAAGTATTACCAGTGATACCAAATATATCCTTATACACTATCTAGGGATACCTGACTCCTAAACCACTCATTCCATCAACATTGGTACCCGTACATCTAAACCCCTTATTGCCTTCACCCATGTTCACAGACAGGCACATGGGTTATTATTTTTATATGGGTACTAGTAGTGAATGATTACTGACTTCTCTAAATCCAACCCTTTACCTCCGTATATAAATACAATTGTTTCATAGGATATAGGATCCCTTCGAAAACAACTGAAACACCAAAAGAGACCACGTGTTACCCCATCAAAAACTGCCCCTACAAACACTTCACTAGATTCATATACTAATACAAACATATTTTCGTATATTTTCAGGTTCAAAAATGAGTACAGCCGCCAGTAACAAACTTGTCCTTTATGCGAACAGGATTTGTACTGTGATGAGACCGTGGTGGTTCCGTAAAAGGGGGCTGCAGGTGTCAACCGTGGAAGTATCGAAAGAGGTGTCAAAGCCATTGTTGAAGCCGGAACTTGCGTTCGCATAAACAAATGCAACATTGCTTTTGCCTAAAAAAATGATGATTCTACTCGGCCAGTAAAAAGAGACGCCCGTCTTTCTCTGAGGCAATACGACAGTAAAACGCATTGCTTTTTCTGTGAAACTTATACTACGAAAAATGATTATGAACGAAAAAGTGAGGGAAATATTTGGTCAACTACCGTGGTTCATTGCAAAACAATAGCGGATGAGTGGGCTTCTGCTGTTTAAGTTCGGATCGTATATTTTGGTGGTGATCTTCATGCTACAGACTGTCTGCACACCCAGTCATGTAACGTCAACTTACATACAATGCGAATCATTGCAATACATTATCTGTCAATTGTATTAACCAAACGACGAAGAGGTGGAATACCTACAGACAGCGATAAGGATGAATCATTCGAAAGGGTGTGTGTGTTCTTGGAGAAACACGATGAAAAACTTAAATTGGAGACTACTTACGAGGTAGTAAATCAACGGAATATGGAAATCAGTACCTCGAGCAAAAGCTGATAAGTCGATATAAAAACTCTTTATTTGTGACCAAAGGCCGTTGTGGCGTCGCACACATTGTCGTATTTTAGGAAAGAAACCTGTGACATTCTTCGTGAACACTACAATTCACCTCCAACAGATGATAAGGAATCACAAAAAATAGCAATTTTAAAAACCGCAGCGAAACTCATCAAAACGTTCTTTAGCTTCAAGTAGACTACTCCCAGCTGGCAAGGTATGATGTACCTAAATCATAAAAGGTGCGAATATATAGGACGTTGCTGGATAGCAGTAGACTCAAGGAGATCATGAAAACAGTATCTAGTTAAAATGCCGTCGTACACATGATGAACAGAAGGCACGGCAACAAGCATTTCGTGGCCACGTGCTGGTTGTCAGTGTCTCTTACGTCAGATTATTGCCAGCATCTTGGATGATCAACCTGGTTTTCAAGACTAAGTAGAGGAACTTGAGCGGCTGTGCAAATTGATGGAGACTGGTGAATGTGACTTGAAGGCATTGTTTGAATCAGATTCTATTCCGAGGATTTACAACCGTCTACCTCTGATAAGGGATGCACTGGTAACGGCCTCCTGAACCAGTGATCTATGGATAAAATATCAGCACATTCTAGGAATTGATTGGACACTCGTTGAAACTATTCGAATGGAGTCTAATGAACTGCGTCTTAGTGCCGTCGTTGCTTGCCTGCTAATATTCGCAGCCACTAGTCATCCAACTTATCTGAAGTCAGCTCATCTATATCTCTAGAAGGTGTGTGCCTTGAAAGATAACAACTCTGGTATACATCGGAATTTCATGTTTGGGTTTCACTTAATAAGACGCAGTAGCCAATACTGGCCTAGTCTTGGCTCCGATCTTGTCATCAGACAACCCCTAATGCGCTCACTCAAAAGCCATGGTGGGCTCACACGGGGTAGTGAGATGTCTGGGCACCAGATAACAATTTCGACAAAGTCCTCAACTATATTATCCGCTTTCAACCTTTCCAAAAATAACTTACCACACGAAGTTACACAACAATCGAACAACATAAGAGTGTCTGCCTCTCGTGTGAGAAGTGATGAGCATACCTCGGGAAAGTTGCAGAGCAACTAGACAGCTTGAAGCTGTTTTCAGAGGATGACTCGTTATACAATACATTATCACATCGATTACTGCTAACGAGTATGTCAAAGTTCAGGAACTTTTCGAAATTGAGAAAAACATTATACCAAAATTCGATTGACTCTCAGTTTACTCCTACTCTCACAAACGGAGTTTGTCAGCAAAGTCCCAAGCATCGAGCAAGAATGTAATAGTTCTGGAAGGTCGTAGCATTGACCACGTACTATCATTCCAGAGTGTTCTCGTAGTCTCACAGATGGGTGATCTACGGCTGGATGATCTCATGCCCTCTGAACCCTGTCTCTACTCAATGTATTTGTTTGAAGGAAATCGCGCCCTACGTCAAGCAGACACACTACAGCTGACAGCAGCTCTCAGAAATTATGTTGAAAGAAAATTAGACAGTAATGTAACACAAGCCGTTCCAGTCACAGAGCACAATGTACTAGACAGATGATCCTTTCTTCACCGTTTTAAATGGAAAAGAGGGGAGTACCTACAGCTCGTTATTAAAGCGGAAGGAGATGCCGATGTTAAGATTGCAAAGGCAGCCATAAAAATGTCTGCTTTCAAATCAACTACCTTCATTAGAGAAGAGATGACACTTCTCTTACGGTTCCGTGCATATTTAAAAAAAGTATACTGCATTTTATTTTGCTCTGACAAGGCGATATGCTACATCACGAATATTAAGGTTCCTAAACAGGTGCATGGCGAAGAAGTTTATGATATGTTGTTCCTGCATGCTTTTACGGGATGCGATTCGGTGTTCAGGTTATTCGGAATAGGAAAAACGTTAGGGTACCAACAGATCATAAAGAGAGAAAAAGACAATAACAAACTGTTCAAAAGCATTTTCTCTACCAATACAAAGCCAAGATAGTGTGGAAACCAATGGTAATTGGACAATGGTAGCTTTGTTAAATGCGGATAGAGAAACACTCATTGGCATCTATTAGATACAATATGCTCTTCAAGAAAGTTGCGAGAGTATAGACGTTCGTCACGCAAGAACGACTCCCACCAACGCCCTGCGCCTGTGAATTTTATTATTTGCAGATTTACTTTAAGATTATTGAGTAGATGAGAAGTAGTTATGAAATAGTGCCATCTGAGTGATGGTGAAAGGTGGAAGAGAGCAAACTTGTTCCAGTTATGACGGACAAAAGCCCTGCTTAAGATGCACTGATTGAGATAATTCATTGCAACTGTTCAGAAGGATGCAATAACCTAAGGTGTACCTGGAGGAGGCATGGACTAGAATGTACAAGTGCATGTTAACATTGCCAAGACGAAAACTGTGACAATATGAAAAATGATCCAGTGGAAGATGATGATAAAGAGGTTTAAGTTTTGAAAATTCACTGTGATATAAGTCCATCAGTTTGGATACAACAAAGATAATGGGTGTAGTAGTACTCATTGATATTGTATAAGGGTTTATTTTGCATTACTGGTAACACTTTCATGTGAAATATTCAACCTGAAAACTTGGGTAAAATTCCAAGATGTATTGATTTATCATGAGAACTGACCGATTAAGTGCTGCACATGTAAATAGAAAAGTACTTGTAAACCAAAAACAACTCATATTCAAAATTGACACTTACCCATACGCGGATCTTGTCCGACTTTAAGCATGTTTTAAACGAGACTCAACTCAGAACAAAACCACTAAAAAACAAAATATTATTATTCTTGGGGATCAAACAGTATATTGACTCGTTTGATATATATATATATATATATATATATATATATATATATATGAAGATAATATAACTGTCTAAAAGTTTAATTTTGATCATCACTTGTAGTCAATCTACCTTCCAGAACATACAGTATTCGAACCGTATTAGTGATTATTTTAATTTTATTAATGTTATTAACACGCTACTTGTATAATTTGGATTATTCGAACTACAGTTCTTCTGGGGTGTTATTCTACACACGTTTCGGTTGCTGTTACCTCCGGCCTTCTTCATGTGTATCTTGTCAAACTCAGGAATATTTATGTCGAACTGAAAAAATCTGGACGAGATTTCAAACGGAACCCTTTATTTAATCCAGAGGGGTAGCATGCTATTTTTCTCTCAGTCAGGAATACGATAAATCTTCAGTAATTCGCGATTCTGTCGATGAATATAACTTAGAACTGACTTTTACTTAGTACTATATCCACTGCGCAACGTGTCCTTGCGAAATGTTTTCTTTTGTGGGGTCAATTAAGGTGAATTCATCTACCTAAACTTCCAATAGGTATGCATTTTATATAAGTTATGCATTGTATAGTAGATATCTTAGCGTAAACTCCCATTGAACCCATAGTACATATGACATCATTTCCGAATTACAATGTTTATTCTTTGTATCACTATCTACGATAATTCTGTGGATAAGTTTAAAATATGCTTAATTTTTTAATTACTCTTTTAAGCTTCCTTTCTACTATTTCTAACGTATTATAAAGAGCTATTAAAATTTATGTGGGTCTATTACTATAGCTTTCATGGCTAATTGCTTTACCAATGATATTTGAACTTAAGAAGCTTACACATTGTCTCATTGTTTGATTATTTGTGTTTCTGATTCTTTTTTCAGTCTATCACTTACATATTGTACACAATAATACTTGTTTTTATTAATTTCATTTGTAATATCGCATATACTTCTGTCTACTTTGAACCATATGTGCATCCCTACTGACAGCATCAGCATGTAAAACATCGAATTGAGGCTTAATAGTATCTACTCCCTCATCGTTTTATTTCATGTATCCCTCTGATGCTGTCTACATGCTTTTGCTCTTAATACGTGTTAAAGCATTTGATTGACGATATATCTAATATTAATAAAACATACTGTTTCTGAAACGATCGTACACACAAGCGTGTTATGTTGAATATTTAGGACGGGATTTGATCATTTAATTGTGGTTACATGGATATATTTTATATATATATATATATATATATATATATATATATATATATATATATATATATATATATATATATATATATATACACGCACCAGCGAGAATGCGCGATTTAAGTTCAATTTAAAACAGACATTTGCACCGTTAGTCCACACACCATCGGACGCAACTTCTAGAACCCAGGAAAGATTACTACGAAAACAATAAGATTAATACCTTTTATTTGTCTAAAGCTCTGTCGATGCTTGTTATATCAAAAAAATCTAATAATATAAAAATGTCAAGATGAAGAAAAAAATGTGTTGATTTTTATTTGATTTTAATAAAACATATCTGCATCTAACACATGGTTTTTGTGAAGGCATTTCGCCTCTATCTTATGTTTATATATATATATATATATATATATATATATATGTGTGTGTGTGTGTGGGTGTGTGCGTGGGTGGGTGTGTATATCTATCTAACTATCTCTCTCTCTCTGTATATATATATAGAGAGAGAGATAGAAAAATAGATAGATATACCTGAAACACATGTGTATATGGGTTAATTTGAACAATAGTCTTTATAAATCATTATTCAAAGCTCTACAGATATAGTACTTTAAGTAAGTTGACAACAAGCAGTCATTTCCAGCGTGATTCAGCACTTTAAGCCCTGCCTATTAAGTGCCCTCGGAAGCCTGCTAAGAAATTAACATTCAAATGTCAATTTACTCTTCCATGTGGTGGGAACATCGGAATGCGCTCTGACTACTGAGTTAATTATGACTTTCGCATTGGGGTTCGAACCGTATGGACAGCAAGGAGTGTTACTTCTTATACTGATGATTGCAAGTTTGGTATGAAACGCATGTGTATATAGGTACATTTAGAAAGTATTATATATATATATATATATATATATATATATATATATATATATATATATATAAATAGTTCAGGTCAATTATTATAAGAATAAATTTCCAAAGCTAACTGAAACGATATATTCACTATTTAAAACTTGATTTAAGAAATATTTAATGGTAAAAGTCGGCCGATATGTAAGGAATATTACGGCGTTACATTTACAAGTTAAGGTTGTTTTGGTAAATTCCTTAATTGATTCCAGTGAGTTTGGTTTTATTTCTGAAGAGTTAATCCGGTGAGTATTTTTCATCAGTATTCTCGATTTCAAGATGATAAACCTGAATGAGATCGATCAAACCCTAACCTAGTGGGTTATTTTCATCATTTATTTTCATATTAAAAATCTTCCTATTTTTATTTTGACATCAGTTCGTTTCGATTTCGCCTTTTCCGGGTATTTTCATATTCTATAAAAACGGCAGATCCGAGTAATTTTATAAGCATTTCAATTTTGAGTATGTTTACTTTCAATGTTTTCGCTTGTATCACCTCTATATCGCCATTGCCGTTTCTGATATTTTTTATCTAAATGTTTTTTTAGTAGGAGTGTTACTTGACTATTATAAAGAGGGCATCTGGCAATTGTCTTGGATGATGTAGGATGCTCATATGATGAATAAGAGTTTGTTCAACTATACTCTGCATTTTTCTGCAGAAACATGTGTAAGATTTCTTGTTCTCTATATGATATACATAGATATTCGAACAATACATTAAAGTGTTTCTCTATCTGTCAAACGTTGAGTTAGTAGAACATTAAAGAACACTAATTCACTTCTCGCAAATTTACCAATTAACTATGTTTTTGTATATCTTTGTGGCGGCCCTTTAGTTCAACCAAATTCCAAGAAAGAATCCATCTAGTTTGGTGGACTATGCAGCTAAGTGGTGTTACTTCAGGTAACATTACTTGGAAACAAGGAATCATTTCTCACGTGAACCCGTGTATAGGCATTTACAGAGAGACCGACGATACTCGAGGATGGCGTTTAGTAGGTAATTCAAACTATCCAATATATATATATATATATATATATATATATATATATATATATATGCATATATACTTATATAAATAAATACATATATATATAAATACATATATATATATATATATATATATATATATATATATAAATGAAAGATTAGAGTTATATCATACTGTGATTTGATATAGTGGCTAAGGAAATCTTAAACATGTTTCTAGACATTTTGTTTAGAATCCAGTTTTGGTTCATATTGACTTTTTTATTGACGTTTTTATTACGTTTCTTATATTTATCGGAAGGTTTTTTGTCCCTTGATTTTCACCTGAATGTTATAATGTGTGTATATGACTATTGTCTATGAGGACGTGGGATGTTTATATCAACACTTAGCTTTTGTTCAAGTATGATAATGAAGCAAGTGATTAGACAAGACGTTAGCGAGTGAAATTTGGAGGCAGTTGACCTGCTGTACCGTGAAGACTCGACAGTGAGCTTGTAAAATATAAAAAAACGTATATATTTTGGTGCACTCTGCCTGCTAATTCATTCACACTTTTACGTAAGTTACTATTTTGTTGAAAAATGTACTTAATAATTATTAAATTGTCGTTAGTCCGACGATTGTTTTGTTGCTGTCGGTCTGAAGTATGGCTCTGTTTAGTCGTAAGATTTCCACACATCTTGTCTTGTTTGTGTATTGCTAATCGTCGTAAGGACCCCTTTTGTAAGGATGCAGACAGGGCAACTCAGGCATGTCTTGTATGCCACAGTGTGCTAATCCTAGTGCACTATCTTATCAACACAACCCCTGACCTTGTGTCTAACTTGTTGGCAAGTGTTAAATATCCAGGCCGCGTGTACTGAAAAAGTTAAATTTACAACAGTTGGTGCTCTTAGCATAAACACACACCTGGCCGGAAGAAAACAACATAAGAGGATTTATTGTTAAAAATAAAATCATCTTTGGTTTAAGTCGGGCCATCTTGCAAGGAAATTAATAACGTAACATAAGTTATCATCAAAAATAAAATAATCGTTGGTTATAACCACCTGAGCAAAGTTAGCGGCAGAAGTAAACACCTCTTTGCCAAGCAAAAACACCATAGTTGTCTAGCGACATAGACAGTAACGCGAACCGGTGACTTTTTGCCGGTGTAACAAAAGGTTTTATAATAACAACTTCGAATTGGTTATAAGTGTCAAGTTACATCTACGACATTCTTAAGTAACCTGATTGCCAAAATTAATCTACACTCAGACGATTGCGAAGCAAAATCAAGAGAAATAAAAGGAAATAGGAAAATTGGTAAGTGGTAGGTTACTTTCTATTTTATCTTGCATTATCATGTTCTTGTTAAAACAAACGAATGATATACGATTAATCTTAAACATTTTTGGTTCTGAAATTGGCATTAAATATAATGCTTATTTGTCATGCTATTTTATATCAAAACATTGAAGCTATTTACCCTAACTCATGAAGTAGTGTGTTATGTTTGTATTTTAATCAATCTCTGTGTCATTAGTCAATTCCCCCAAATATGCATATGGCTATAGTTACGAGGAAATAATGTAGTCACAGATAATGAAGTTCATTTCATAGTTGTATACATTTTTTAACTAAAGGTAAACAATTGTGTAAAAAACGCATAGTTTAAGAGAGATAATTCAAGCTATGTAGCACACGACTGAAATTCGCCAGTTAACACGTGTGAGATATGATTCATGACTCAACTGCACTTAGTTCTCAAGTTCTTTCACAACCTACATTATAAAACGAGATCATAAAAGAAAAAAGTATATCTGCTACTTATACGGTCATCGGATACAAACACACACACACACACACGCACACACACATATATATATATATATATATATATATATACTAGAATGTCTAAAATATATCCGACCTCAGACCAGGAAAATATTTCAAATACTTGACAAAGTTTGGGACCTTAATTCCCTTCAAAGTAGTCCCTTGTGCTTGTACTAACCTAGCCCACTGATCCATCCACTGCTTGTTACCCTCTGGAAGTCTTCTTTTCGAATGGGATTTCCTCTTCCGGCGTCGCGTTAGATTCAATAGGTGTTTGGAGAAGATGCGATGTGTCACACAAATTAAGAGGTGGTTCAATGTCAAAAATGGCTGTACATCAGCAGAGAGTGACCAGCGTTCTCGCAGGCCCTTAACTGCTCGGAATGCAGCTGTTGTTAAGAAGGTGCGAAAAAAGAGATAATGGGGAATGCGACGGCGGAGATGAACACCATATCTAATGAAGACTTGCAAAAGGGTTTCCGGCAGTGGATAGATCGGTAAGCTAAGTTTCTGCAAGCACAATATACTTATTTCGAAGGGGATTATATATATATATATATATATATATATATATATATATATAAATTCCGTACTGCCTTATATTTAAATTAGAGAAATGTTTACTGTAACTTTTATGTATTACCGAATGTTTTTTGCTTCCATTTTAAGACAGTTACGTGCAATAAATCGAAATAAAATGAAAACGAAAATAAAATAAATTGGCCTAATTGCGAATATTTGACGTTTGCCTCTATTCGACTTTTTTACTTAAAAAAAGTGCGAAATGAACACAAACGATGTAAAATTTACGAATGACTAACGACTTTGCTTGAAGAACACTCCAATTAGTTCGCTTTTTGAGGTTATGGAAGCCGAGACGTGACAAAAAATATAGAATTAATCTGAATAAATTGACCGCTTCGAATAATTCACATTTTGGATATCTCGAAGCTGTCTCGAAAAAGTTTTGGATTCAGATTACGATTGTCGTTTTTAATATTTAAGTTATAAAAATCTTATATCATTCACACAAACGCACACACACACCCACACACCCACACACACATACATATATATATGTGTGTGTGTTTGTGTATGTGTGTGCATGTGTCAAAATATCATGCATTAAGTAAAGTATAAATGCACAAAATAAGATTCCTATAGTAATTCAAGTTCCAGTCAATATAAAGGCATTCAATAGCTCAAAAAACTTCAGATAGTAGTATCAGCTCAATGGTTTATTATTTTGATCAACTAGAGCTATTGTAAAGTCAATGGTCGTAAGCTAAAGTAGAACATAATTTATCTCACTTTCAAGCATTCACACACACCGAATATTTTAATGTGGTGTATCCTATCATCATTATTTATATAAGAAAGGAAGTAGTGTGAAATTACATGATAAAAGGTTTTGCTTCCCAAATTGACAAGATGTAAGTGTTTGATGTTTTTCTTGTTTGACTTCATTATGTGATGTTATGAAGAATGCTGATACCGTTTGAGATATACTAACGTCTAATACTAAATACACATTTCCAAATTGTTTTAGAAACGATCGTACGACCAATATTTGTTGCGTTTGAATTCTTGGAACTGATATAAATAATGTGCTAATTGTGTTCATCTAAACTTTCTTATATATATATATATATATATATATATATATATATATATATATATATATATATATATATATATATATATATATATATGCTGACGAAGATAAGAAAGCGGGAAACGACGACGTCTGTAAGTGAGTAAAACACTTTAATATTAAAAAAAATATTCATAGTGAACAAGCTCTTTAAATATGTAATAGTCTTAAAAATAGAGCTCTGTTGGACATTGAAGAGTTTTTTGTCATTTCTGCAATAAACAGATTCCTCTCGAGCGTTGAACACTCTAGACGACAAGACACTCCCCTCGCTTGTCGGGTCAGTTTATCTTAATTTCAATTACTGTATGTGTCGATTACTCGCGGTCGTCTGGCCCTAAGCGCTTGTGCCGTGACTTTAACCTGAATCTACGATTTGCATCGGGCTCATGCGACCCCTGGCAACCGTGACTTTTTCACTGATGAAGGTAAAAGAGGCTTAACATACGCCGTCTGTAGGTAAATAATACCTTAATATTTTTAAAAAATATTTACAGTGTATATATATATATATATATATATATATATATATATATATATATATATATACATTTATAAATATATATATACATATAAATATATATATATAAATATAAATATATATATATATATATATGTAGTTATATATATGTATATATAAAATATAAATATATATTTATATATATATATATGTATATATATATATGTGTGTGTGTGTATGTGTGTGTGTGTGTATCTTGCTTTAAGCGTTTGTATCGAGCTCACAGGCCGCTGGCAATCACTGATGAGGGTAAGAGAGCCTAACACGGCGTCGTTTATAAATGAAAAAAGAAAGAATTTAATATTTACACACATACTTATAGTTTAAACCCCATTTAAGATAGAATAGTCTAAAAGTAGACTTTTGTTTGAAATTATCAATCGTTGAACACTCTAGACAATAAGTCACCTCCACCGTCTCCCGTGTAAGTCGATCTTAATTTCAATTATTATCTGTGTAGAGTTCTTACAGTCGTGTTGTCTTGAGCGTGTGTCTCGTGATTCTAGCTTGAATCTAAGAACTGCGTCAGAGTCTATGCGACCGCCGACAACCACCACTCCAACACTGATGAGAGTAAGATAGTCCGTAACAACGACGTCTTTAGGTGAAACAATATTTAATATTTGAAAATTATTAATAGTATATATATATATATATATATATATATATATATATATATATATATATATATATAGGTGTAGTAAATCTAAAGACAGTAATGAGCGCACAAGTTAGAAGAGAATGATAATAATAGTGAATAACAAACTGAGAATGATAGAAAATTGATAAATAACCGTGCAACTTACAATTTCTTTCCGAATTTATCAGTCAATTTTAGAAACAAAGTAAAGAAAATCCCAATTTATGTTTTTGTTTTTACTTTTTTCAGGAACCATTCACTTTTTCAATCAAGATAAATAGTTTGGTTGACAACTTCACCTACTTGGGGCGCCTGTAAAAAAGCATAGGCAATATGGACGACGAGTTGGGGTGCAGGATAAACTAATCTTCATCGACCCCAAAAAATAGCTGAAGTTGACAACTTCACCTACTTGAAACGCCAGTAAAGAAGTTTAAGCAATACGGACGACAAGTTGGAGTGCAGGGTAAACTAATGTTATTCGACCCAAGAGCAATAGCTAAAGTTGACAACTTCAATTACTTAGGACACCCGTAAAAAGCGTAGGCAATATGGACGACGAGTTGGAGTGCAGGATAAACTAATCTTCATCGACCCAAGAGAAATAGCTCTAGTTGACAACTTGAGGTACTTGGGGCGCCCGTAAAAAGCGTAGGCAATATGGACGACGAGTTGGAGTGCAGGATAAACTAATCTTAATCGACCCAAGGGAAATAGCTAAAGTTGACAACTTGAGATACTTGGGGCGCCCGTAAAAAGCGTAGGCAATATGGACGACGAGTTGGAGTGCAGGATAAACTAATCTTCATCGACCCAAGAGAAATAGCTCTAGTGGACAACTTGAGGTACTTGGGGCGCCCGTAAAAAGCGTAGGCAATATGGACGACGAGTTGGAGTGCAGGATAAACTAATCTTAATCGACCCAAGAGAAATAGCTAAAGTTGACAACTTGAGATACTTGGGGCGCCCGTAAAAAGCGTAGGCAATATGGACGACGAGTTGGAGTGCAGGATAAACTAATCTTCATCGACACAAGAGAAATAAGTGAAGTTCACAACTTCACCTACTTGGGGCGCCCGTAAAGTGCGAAGGCAATACAGACGACGAGTTGGTGTGCAGGATAAACTAAAATTATCGACCCAAGAGAAATAGCTAAAGTTGACAACTTCAATTACTTAAGAACCCTGGAAAAAAGCATAGGCAATACAGACGACGAGATGGAGTGCAGGATAAACTAATCTTTATCGACCCAAGAGAAATAGTTAAAGTTGACAAATTGAGGTACTTGAGACGCCCGTAAAAAAGCGTAGGGAATATGGACGACGAGTCGGAGTGCAGGATAAACTAATCTTCATCGCCACAAGAGAAATAGTTAAAGTTGACAACTTCACCTACTTGGGGCGCCTGTAAAAAACGTAGGCAATATAGACGACGAGAAATAGCTAAAGTAAAAAAAAACATCACCTACTTAGGACGCCCGCAAACAGCGTCGGTAATATTCACGATGAGTCGGAGTGCAAGATACACAAATATTGAGCAGCATTTATCCAGCTGTGCAATATCTGGAAGAACAAAGAATTCACCTTCAGATGTGAATGAATATTTTATAACAGCACCTTTTTGTCCACACTGCTTTATTCAAGTGAAAGTTGGCATCTCAAAATCATCGAAAGAGGAATTTAGACGCGTTTGAGTACAAATGCTTTCGAAAGATTTTACTGATCAAAGAAGGAGGAAGAGAAAAATTAACTGGAAGCAATCAATCAAGACATATTGAATCGAAGGCGAAGAAGCTGGATAAGCCACTGTGGATTTGGCTTCAGACCGAAAACGATCGTTTACTTTGACTTATTCACATCAATGCGAACAGTCGAGGTATGTCAACTGTTCATATAAGTGTTTCCATGCGTGTTAATTTGCAATTGTTTTTATGAAGCCTACTTGTGCATTTCTCGTCCTTTTTTCTTCTCTTTTGGATTAATATATGTTTTCAATTAATGTTAATGTAAAACTTTCTCTGATGATCAGAGATTTTGAAATGAAGACTATATATTTGTCTTGACTGAGCTTTGAAACCCGGGTAAGATATGAACAAAATTAAAATATTGAAATGAAATACATATAACTTTTTTTTCAAGACGAAGTAAAAGTACAGCTATTCGTAGAAGACAGTAGATAGGGAAACTGAGAAACATGAATAAATAAGAAATATGGTCATGGATTGATTTTTCTTTTCGTCATTGGAATATAACTACAAACAATATATGCCTTAAAGCTTGTAACATAACCACATTGAGCTTGCAATTTTAAACAATCTCAAGTATTATAAAGAGTGTACACTAAAATATATTGGAATATAACTAAAAAGTGCATATATATATATATATATATATATATATATATATATATATATATATATATATATATGTATCTACCAGGTTACTTAGGTTGGCGTTACCCTGCAATCTCTAATCATCAGTCTTAGTTAAATTAAAACTATTGATGCAAGTAATGTCCTTATTGGTTTTCGAGGCGTTTATTATTTGGCAACAAGTGAACACACTTTGCTGAAAGGTGCGGAAAACAATTATGCTTCGCTAGTATTAGCGTAAATATTTATATCAATATAAGAGAACGTCTATCTGGACATTGAAGTTAAAACAACTAAGAAATAAATGAAAATACGTCTCATACTGAAGAGTTATATATACATAAATAGAAAGAAAAAAGCGTACTGATCAGAATAGAAAAAAGAAAAAAAAATCATCATGAAAATAGAATGAATAATCTCTATCAGGATACATGCAAAAATTCCCGAAAACATCTACCGATTAAACATCCTCCAATCAATGAAAATGAGAATCAACATTGGATGTTATCTTCTTAGGATGATTCTATATTTTCTCTAAATCTTAATGTCAACAAGTTTGTGTGGGTGTTCTGTCTAGCGTAGAATAGATCATTTAGCTTTATCTCTATTTTTCATCTCTCTTTTCGTAAGGGATTATTCTAGTCCCGACACCTAGCCAGTAGCTGCCAGTGCTCTGTTCCCGTCCTTTTAGCAGACCTCTTTACCCGACGTTCACGGAGCAATTTTAAGTTCATTGTTGTCTTGCTCCTCTTTCAAAAAAGAACTAGATAGTACGGACATTATTTTTCTTTTTATATATCGTTCATCCAGAGTACTGCATGTACGTTCCCCCCACGTGTAACATCCCTATTTGTTATCATTATTGTATCTCTTCTTTCTAATTTCATATTTTATTCTCTTAGTATTGTCTAATCTGTGAATTTATTAGCTTAGGGTCCTATTACATTTTTGGCAACCACCTGGTTCTACCTCGTCATCATTTTTATATTTACGTGTTCCTTAAACACTGTTTAGCAGTTATTTTCTAGGTTTAACCGTTATCAATGAACAATAACTCACGTGAGTGAAATACACTATACCCCAGAGTATTTGTTGTCTATCATAGTTCATGCTAGCTGTCCGACAGCTGCAAGTGTTCTACAAAAATATTATTTTTAAACGCACCGTATAAGATTTTATTTTATTATGCATGCCGCACTCGTGCCGATCTTTGCAATGTTTCCTTTGATTATTTAACAGTTTTATAAATGATAGAAAACGCACCAAAAATATGAAATACATCTCTCCCCTATTCTAAAAATAATATTTTTCCTATTTAAAAAAAAACGAACTTTTAGATGAAAAACAAAACAACTCGGGGTTGTTTGCATAGGCCACGTGTGTGTTCAAAGGTAAACCGGACGGAAAAAAAACCTATGTTGACACGAATTCGCCATTTTCATATTTGCTTATTTCTGAGGGCCCCTGAAACCTAAGTTATCCCAAAACTGAGTTTTTAGATAAACACATACACCATTCTCTTTTCCTATCAATGCGGGTGTTCCGCAAGGCTCTATTCTAGGCCCAACACTTTCTCTTCTCGATATAAATGATCATCTAATAAATATTG
Organism: Sepiola atlantica; assembly: GCA_963556195.1. Classification (NCBI taxonomy): domain Eukaryota; kingdom Metazoa; phylum Mollusca; class Cephalopoda; order Sepiida; family Sepiolidae; genus Sepiola; species Sepiola atlantica. Next base: position 153,655,001 of record OY744519.1, read on the forward strand.
TTCAGAAGATGAGCATCTATCTTTATGATACTACTCTCTATTCTGGTTTTGCTTCTCGCCCATCTCTCTCGAATTAGCCGAAATATTCACCTGATCTAGAAGTTGTTCTGGGTTAAGTTGTTGATTAGGGTACGAAATGTCTTGTTTTATTTAATCAACTCAAGACTCGGCGCTGCCCTGGACTCGTAAGCGTGTCCCTTTACTGACTGGGATGTTCATGGATAGATTTTCTCTTGAGGAGAAATCGACCCTGACACTTCCTGGTATTTCATATTTATCAAATCTTGCTTGGAGTTCATACATTAAATCCATTCCTCTTTTTGCTTCTCGTAAAGTCGGGTCTCTCTCTCTAACTTTAAACACTTTCTCACACGCGTTGCTAATCTCTATCTTTACAAATCTCCAATCAGACTATGTATGGAGTACTGTTGTCATATTTAGGCCGTTGAATCCCTGTCCGATTTGAGGGTTCTTGATGAAATGAAAACACGTATCTGTAATTTGATTGACCCTACACTTTCTTCTGCTCGTCACCCTCTCTTCCACAAACGTGATGTTACTAGTGTAAGTCTTCTCTATACATACTATTATGGCATGTGTTCTTTAGAATTATCTGATTGATTCCCTGCTTCTTTTTGTTCCAGCTCGTTTGACTCGTTGGTCGAGGGGTCTCCATCAAATCGCTGTTTTGATACCTCATTATCATACTACTTCCTATTCGAGTAGGTTCTTTTCAAGAACTGCAGACTTGTTCAACTCTCTTCCTGCTGACTGTTTTCTTCCTACATCTAACCTGGATCATTTCAAGACTAAAGCCAATAGGAATCCTAGTCTGTGCGATAACTATTTTTGCCTGTGTTAGCTCTTTACATCAAGCCTCTTCATTCTTTGTTAGGAGCGATTGCCATAAAAAGTGTGTGTTGGTTGTCTACAGAAAAGGAGTTTAAAAGAGTTACATAACAATCAATTAAAAAATTTCCTTGAATAAAGAATGCAACCGTTTCAAATCCCCCTGCACCTTTAAATTAAAATATTTACCCTCAAAACTTCAAATATATCCTCTTCGAATTAAATTTTAACCATTTTCTTAAACCGTCCATAATTCTTTGAGAAAGCGATTTTAATGAAATGTAAATCGTACCTATTAGACTTATTCAGAGAGCTTTCAAATAGTTCGGCTTCTTTCGACTATATTTAAATGAAGTGGACAGCAATACAAAATGAATGTAATATGCTGGCAAATGGAAAGGTAAGTAAGAATTGTGTTTCTCATTTAATCGCGAGTAACGTCGATTGTGCCCGTTATTGTTACATAAATAGTAAATGTTTTATTAGTTCTCTTTTGCGTTACATGAAATTAACAACATATATATATATATATATATATATATATTTTATATATATATATATATATATATATATATATATATATATATATATATATTGCGCATTTGTTTTGAAACAGGGCGATTAGTATATCTTCTATATAAAATTGAATGTCTGCATGTGTGTGTGTTTGTCTGTGTGTGTGTGTGTGTTTGTGTGTGTGCCTTATAGAAAAAATGTTAGAGAATATAGATACAATATAAAAGTGTATTGCTATGTAAAATTCACAGAGTAAGTTGATGGGCGTCTTCCCGAATCTATAAATTCACCCCTTACGGGTCGCTGGGGCATATTTCATCAGGGGTTCGGGGTCTTTTCAGTTATTTTTCATTATATTTCATAGTAATTTGAAATAACTGAGTCATATTGTAATCTAATTACGTAATAATTTGAAATACCTTTTAATGTTATTTAATGTTTCTTAGCGTCAATTCTATTTACATGGACGGGTAAAAAACTACGCCAAGGTCCGCCACTAGCCGCCACTGCCCGCCACTCTGTACGTACACAAATACATGTACATGTAATAATATCTTATATAAGAAAAGTATTCAGTGTTGTCCTGCAAATAATACCTCAAGTTCATAAAACAATTCATGGTTTTTAATGAAATTTATGTGTTAGAGAATAGCTAAGGAAGAACGATAACTCACGTTTAAAAAATACACATAGGTTTGTTTAAAAAAGGTTACAGAATATAGATAAAATATAAAAGTATATTCTTAGGTAAAATTCACAGAGTAAGATAATGGGAGTATTGTCGGATCTTTACACTTACCCGTTAGGGGTCTATGGACCAGATTTTATCAGGGGGGGGGGCGTTTTCAGTTATTTTTCATCATGTTTTAAAGTAATTAGAACATTCTGAGTCATATTTTACTTTAATTACGTAATACTTTGAGATAACATTTAATTTTATTAAACGTTTCTTAGCATCTATTTTATTTACATGGAGGGGGTAAGAAACTATGCGAAGGTCCGCCACTAGCCGCTACTGTCCGCCACTCTGTACATGCACAAATACATGTACATAGACAGTTTATAATATCTAATATAAGAAAAGTAGTTGGCGTTGTCTGACAAATTATACTTCAAGTACATGAAACAATTAATGGTTTTTAATGAAATTTATTTGTTAGAGGATAGCTAATAAAGAACGATAACTCACATTTAAAAACAACATTTAGGTTTGTTTAAAAAAGGTTAGAGAATATAGATAACCTATGAAAGTGTATTCTTATGTAAAATTCACTGAGTAAGATGATGGGAGTATTGCTGAATCTCTACACCCATCCGTAAGAGGTCTATAGGGCAGATTTTATCAGGGGGGTCGGTTTCAGTTATTTTTCATTCTATTTTATAGTAATTAGAAAATGTTGAGTCATATTTTGCTTTAATTACGTAATACTTTGAGATAACTTTTAATTTTATTTAACGTTTCTTAGCGTAAATTCTATTTATTGAAGGGGGTAAGAAACTAGGCGAAGGTCCGTCACTAGCCGCCACTGCCCGCCACTGCCCGCCACTGCCCGCCACTCTGTACGGACATAAATGCATGTACATGGACATTTTATTAAATCTTATATATGAAAAGTATTCGGCGTAGTTTGGCAAATTATACCCCATATCTTTTTTTAAAGTTAATTTATTTGTTTGAGGATAGCTAAGGAAGAGCGATAACTCACGTTTAAAACACAATTTAGTTTTGTTTAAAAAAGGTTAGAGAATATAGATAACCTATAAAAGTGTATTCTTATGTAAAATTCACAGAGTAAGATTATTTATCTTCATCATATTCTGAAATAGGAGGGGGGCTGAACATGGGTATAGACCGGGCTATTTGGTCGACTCGGCATTGTTCGAGATCAATAATAATCATTAACATTATTTTTCTTAATACTTTGATTTTACCGATACTTTTGGCAGTTCTGTGAAGACCTCCTTACTAACATTACAATATTAAAAGATAAAGGGAGAATGATAAAGAGACGGTTAGGGGAAGGGAGAGGGGGGATAGAAGTGTTAGCATCAAGATGTTACACATATTATTTAACTTCTACTTTTTTATGTCACGAAGCAATAAATGTAAGATTACACTATTACATTTAAAGCAGATGGCTCCGGGGGGGAAATGAATTACATTATTATTAGTTTTAAACATGTTTAAACAAGAACAGAATCATATGGGAAAAAAGGGAAATAGAGGGTTAAAAGAAGGGGGGAAATAATGAGGACCAGGGAAAGGAGACGGCTTGAGAAAGAAGAGAGATTCAAGTGTTTATATAAATATGTTAAATACACTCTTTAATGTCTACTACTTTGATTTTTATCGCCCCGGGCAACGCCGGGTAGCCTTGCTAGTAAAAATATATAATTAGAAACTTATACCTATGGGAAAGTCTATTTCTAACTCCCCGAAAAAGGTTCAACTTTAATTTCGTCAAATGGCGAATAACCATATTTTATTGAATTATTTATCCTATATATATATATATATATATATATATATATATATATATATATATATATATATATATATATATATATATATATATATATATATATATCCATATATATGTGTATATATATATATATATATATATATATATAATTTTCAGGAGTAAATATGAAATGAAAATGTTGTCAACATGTGAATAAGTTTATGGAATAGTCTATAAACATGAATACAGACTATTAGAAATAAGTACACAAACACATCATTAAAGCTGTACCAATATCTTTCGATTGATTCGTTCGGCCGTGTTAATTTGCTACAAATAAGCTTCATTAGTCAGAACTCGACATTTTATAAAGTCGAGCATGGAATGCAATATCGTGAGAGGACAATGTGTAAGGTGGATGTTGGCTATGCGACAACACAATTAGGATTGAAAACGATGGATGAAAGTAAGAAGTATTTTATAATTTAATAGGACGGCTTAACAAGAATTTGTAAACACTGGACGTGAAAACGATCAGGTTTTAGTCACCTGGAAGGAGTTCTGTGGTATTGTGTTCTATAGACAAGGAGTTATTGTGTAGTCATTTTGCTTAGAGAAGTTCCGATCAGGTAAACAAAGAAAGGATAATTATTTACAGGCGATGTAGTTGGAAAAATTTACATTGTGAATGGTATACATGGGGACATACATTGAATCTCAGTTAAGAACTTTTCATAGTAAATAAGGATAGAGTAAACGAAGACTAACATCCGCTCTTCCGTGAAAAAAAACTGGAGAGAAGAAAAGTAGATATCGCCAAATAGATTTTAAAGGCTACACCTTCTGACTGAGAGACAGACAGAAAATGTGCTCGTTATAGTATGTGTGTAAATCTCAGACATCCAATAGAACACACCCTCAGTGACTACAATTATGAACCGACTTTTGTACTAATCACAATTGGATGGACTCTAAGCAAGCTTACTGCCCAACGATGGATCAAGTGTTCGCATGATGAGATGTGATGAGGATACACAAAGTACAGAAAAGAGAACAACAAATAAATTTAAAAACACTCCCTGGCAACGCCGGGTACGTAGAGATAATTCGTGATAGAAGTTACTGTGATGAATACAAAAAACCTTACGTGGGCGATTGCGCTTCCAGTTCTTACATTGTATAAACAGTGCTAGACTTATACTCGGTTAAGTGTTTGGCATTAAGTATGTAATTAGAAAGTTAATCAATGCTTCTTTTGTCAACACATTTGCACGAGACAGACTTAATTTTCAAAAAACGTTTACAGACAACTTGAAGCCGATCAGTTTAAAAAGACAAAAATGTCAGACAATTAATGTCGTCGAAAGTCGATATTTTATTGTGAAAAAATCAACGTGGCATTCATTGTTACTTTCTCTCATTGTTAACACAGCTTAAGTATGAGTACATTTTGATCACATCTTTTATCTACCATATAAAATATCAGAACTAGTACAGCTGTTAAACTAGACACAACTGAATTCTGCCGACGCAAAATTACATTAAGAGCGGGAAAAAAGCGAATAGAAAACGAACTGACCTCCAAATCAAAACGGAGCGGCGAGCCAACAAAATCAAACGAACTACATTTCTATAGAAAAACACTCACCGTTTGTTTACTTGTATAGGAAAATATTTCTTTTTTTTATGAAAATGAATAAAGAAACAACTTTAATTGTATTAATCATTTGGGACGCTGAAAAAGTATGTAACTTATTAGGCAATGGTTATCGAGTTTGTTTTAAACTGATTAGACCGAAGTTTTTAATAAAAAATGAATCCTTACTATAATAAATCAATCGAGCAATGAACCATTATAAGCCGGCGAATAATGTTTAACAATGTTTGATAATTTCATTGTTAGATGTATTAATTGAAATACGTATTGCATTTTTTAAATTAATTTTAATAAGTAATCATTTTTTTCATCGTTCAATTGATTAATTGAAATAAGTATTCAATTTGTTATCGTTCAATTGGTTACTTGTAATTAGTTCTGATTTTTTGCATTGTTATATTAATTAGTTGCAATGGTATTCATGTTTTTCATTGGCCGATTAATTCATTGTAATGTATTCGTTGTTTGATCGTTCAAATAATTAATTGTAATAAGTATTCATTTTTTAATTAAAATTACCATCTAAGTTTAAACAAATTCTAAATAATGTGCGTTGTAAATTGTCTCTTAAATATATGCTTATTTCACGTAGTATAATAGAGTTATCTACCTTGCTTTTAACACTGCTTCTACGCCGGCGTCGAGTTACTTCCCTTTAATTAGAAAATAAGTTATTAAAAATAGCTGGCATAGTTAAGATGAAAAATATAAGTAATTACACAACCGAATAACGCCGGGTAGGAACATCTAGTTTTCTATTAAATTAATTTTTCTGTTCATTGTGTTATTTCGATTTTCGTAGTACTATGCCCATTTAGTTTGTTTTATTCATAACTTTCGATCAATGTAATCTCCAACCTTCTTTAGGTGCATCTCTTCGAATTTCGGATTCTAATAAATGAACCAGGGAATGTTTGCGTCGAACTCAGTAACCTATACATGTTTTCAAACTTAACCTCTAAACTTTTCTCGTCCCATCAGTCATGTCCGTGTAAAAGTTTCCATCTTATGTGTTTGATACTTATTATCCTCTGTGGTACGGATTAAACCATTTATATGCATAACACTGTCATTTAGAACTGATCAGTAAACAACGTTTAGAACCATCATGTTACGGTCAAGTGTTTACAGTTGAGCTTAACATTTGAAAATTAATTTATTTTGTTTGGAACAGATTTGCACGAGACAGAGTTTCCGTGGCTTCGCGTCGCTAACGTTCGATCAGGTCTCGGAAGGGGCATAGAGTTGACGAGGCGAAAACTGGAAAACGATAAATTCGTGACTGACAGACGATAAATTCAGACGAGGAAAATCAAATTAAAATACACATATACAAATAAAGAACATATAAACCATAGCTAAATAACTTTTATTAATTAAATGTTTATTTATTTTTTGATTGACTCTTCCAAAAGCCTTATCAAAACAGAAAAGAGGTTGTTAATCTTATTCTTCTGTACAGTTATTTTCATCATAGTTGCTCGACTGAGCTCAAATCTATAGTTTCTTCTGTAAAATATGCACAACAAAAACTCGTATACCTGTAAACACTGTAAATGTACTGCTGTGGTGCACCCTGGGTGTAAATACACCCTACAAACCTGACAAACAGCTAAACCCTATCCATACACTACAGAGATTCCAGATGACATAGGGCTTTCTACTTCAATAGTGTCTTCCCTCCAACGTAAAGCCTTTGTAATTCACAGGATGTTCCCTGTTTCCCAGACTGTAGCAGTATGCAGAAGTGTAAATGTAATGCGAACTAACATTTCGTTGCACAACACTTCACGCGAGGTGACCCTTTCAATCTGCCCTTAATTCTTAGTACCCCTTTACGTTCTAATGGCATTATCCTGTGTTTGAGATTCCTTAAAAACAGAATATTCTGTTAAAACGGTTACACCAGACAAATAAGCATTACACGAACATTAGAAGTACGCAGAGGATAATCCTAGTATAAAAGTATTGTACAAATGTACGTTGTTTTCAGAAAATTAACATTTCGTTCATAGTAAATATCTTAGTCTGGGCACATTTATGTTATAACATCTCATATGAAAATGGGTTTAATGTGTTCATAAAAACACACCTGTTCGCACGCAAAGGGCTCAACAGCCCAGACTCACTTTGCAATCTGCAAGCAATCAAAATATGCCGGTCTTCCACACATAGTTGTGTTTCAACCAATCGCCGTGTAAGCGAGTGGCGCGATTGGCCACACCACACGCTATTTCCTTAACAAACTTCGTCTATTAATAATTAATTAATACTTGGTTTTATGAGCCTTTCTCTATCGCCCCTATTCGTGGAAACGCCTTGAGCCTGCTCTCGGCTTACCTAGCCAGTAGGACATCCGAGTAATCTGTCTGATAGTTTAAAACAACGTCGTCTTTCAGTCTTCGATGAAATAAATTGAATTTCTTAGATAACTTTCGCAATTCTCTCGTAAATATCAACCGTAAGACAACTAGCTTCGGTGTATACATATGTGGGTGCATTCCCCGTTTCTCTCTTGCGTAATTAGTTGTTGCTATGTGATATCATGTTTCTGAATAGACCAACCATTGACAGCCAGGTTTGGACATGAGGGAGCACAAACATAGTAATATCAAAATTAAATGATAACATTCATAACTATTTTAATCCAATCAACATCATCCTTTCTTTGTTAATTGGCGTCTATACGAGTGCGTTTGTGTTGCTTGGCTTCAAGGACCGACATGAATTCGATGAAGCATCAACATTCTGCCACTTATCTCAAATAACACGTTTTTACTGTTACATCTACATTCTCTTTTAGGTGAGGTCTCATGTCTCACAACTGACAACCAAATAAACTAAGTGGACGTTCAAAAACATACCTCGTTCCTTCACACGTGCAACAACAACAATCCTCCATGACTGGAAGCAGTCATTCTACAATTATCTATAGGGTCCAATTCTCACTAGTATTTAAATTGTACACAAGAATACATAGTAGTCTTAATGGTCTTTTATTCTGTAATCGGCAAGGGTGCGTTTCGGTCACGGATCTTGAAGGTTGTTTAATTCTTAATTTCTCATTGGTGTTAAGAGATGTTCTACTCGTGATGTTCGACTCCAAAACTTCGAAACGACCGTCTACTCTTCTTACCCTTCTCTTTTTTTGATCCATATTAAACTACGTTTTCTACTGAACACAATTATGATGTAAAATTTGAGTGCATACCCGCTTCCCTATTAGCCCGATATTTTGTGTACGTGTGAACCCCGCATAGGAAACTAAAATCATGAAATATATACAAGCAACGTACCCATTACTATTTAACACTTAGAAGAAGAGTGTATTAATTCAGCCAGATGATCGTCTCGTAGCTAAAATCTCAAAAGGGAAGGGGGAGAAAAGAGAGAGTTAATTATATTTATTGCGCATGGTTTCATTATTTTTAATTGTTAAAGTCATCTTAAAACTATCTTATTTGTTCAGTCGCTCTTGCAAAATGGTTGATAGTTCAGTTCGTTATTTTCTCTCTCGGTTGTGTATGACGTCATGTTTGACCGCTTCATCAATTTCAGGTTAACACGGTGCAGCTAGTTCGATCCTTTGAACTTATCAATGGTCACTTGTCGTAAACTTCTCTTATTTACCAAGATATATCTCAACAAGAGATATCAGCTAATCGGTCCTACTAACTTGATATACTAGTTTAAGTGTTCATTAATGATCAAGAATAACATCCTCAAAAATGGTAGTTAGTAAACACTCAGCATCATATAGTGACTATCAACAATAACTGGAGCAATCCCGTTGAAAAAGTGACGCCCTCCCTTACATCTCGTTCTAGTATACACGCCTTCTCATTAATTCACTAGAAACGTCCGATAGCAAGAGTACATGCGTTATGTGAAAATATATTCCAATAAATGTCGTAGTACCAGCACTCTTTAAATTCCACACGATTAATACTGAGGTTATGTTTAGGCCCACCACACAAATTAATTTGTAAAATAAGAAGAAAACAACGTAATATTGGTCTATGGGCTCAGAATAACACAAATATATGGTTCCGTATTAGATCCTGGGTAACACTGGGTCGGCCTGCTACTTGTTAACCTAGATAGTATTAGTATTAAACGTTTTCCTTTCTAGCTGAAGAATACGCATTAACATTGCTGAGTATTTTCCAAGCTTTAGGATATTGCGCCAGGTGTTCGTTAGTTTGATTTTGATGTTCGTCCATGCACACACGTTGTCGATCCATTATGTACCGACTAAGAGTAATGTTTTCGAAGAGTAATGTTTTCGTAGAGTAATGTTTTCAAAGAGTAATGTTTTCGAAGAGTAATGTAATGGTTTCCAAAGGTAGTGCAATGTATTCCGGAAGCTATGTATTTCGAGACCAATGTATTATAGGAACAATGCATTATAAGAGTATGCATTCTGAGAGGCATGCATTCCTAGAGCTATGTATTCTGAGAGACATGTATTCCGAATGCAATGCATTCTATAAGCAATGCATTCTAGCAATATAAATAATTTCCCTACATAATGAATTACACTAGATAACTTTATTCGGCATTAAATAACACATACGTAGTTGATATTCCGTAAAACCAACCACTCCATCTATATTTTTCCTACTAAGGTTAATGTTTTCTAAGATACATGTTTTCTAAGTGTAATGTAATGTTTACCGACGTAATTTAATGTTTCCAAGAGTATTGAGTTACTCCTCTCCAGGAGTCAGGCACAAGGCCAGTTTTTATCTTACTGCCACAAGTAAGATGTGACCCAAGGTCAGGTCGGGAAAGGGAAAATGGGGTTTAAAAATTGCCTGGGCAACCCCGTCGGCATTCCCGGTAGGGGCGCCTCAGGCAGTAAGCAATAAACTTACTCCACCTCAAAGAGTGGAGGCAAAGCCTGGGAGGGTTGAGCTCCTAGAACTGCACAGGACAGACCCATAGACCGGCGTAAATCAAGCCCTGAAGGCCAAGACAATACCAGTCTATGGGGTGCAGTATCACTCGGAACAGATACTACAACTTGATCTTTGCCAAAAGGCCAAGAACCAAGATGTTGACTAATATATTCTGAGAGTAATTTATTCTGCAAGCAAAGTGTTCTGAAAGCAATTTATTCTAAGAGTAATATATGACGGGAGATAAACGTTCTAGAAGCAATGTATTCCGAGAGCCATGCATTGCGAGAGCAATGCATTCTAAGAGAGTGTATTCTAAGATTATTTTATTCTATGAGTAACGTATTCTAGACATATATTCTTATCCTACCTATAAAATTATATTTGCAAACTTTATTAGGCAGTAAATACCCCATGGATGGTAGATATGCCGTAAAACGAACGACACCAAACCAATCTATTTATATTTTGTGTCAACCTTTCGCCATTTCGTATAGTCTGAAGAAATATCAGATTTTGGTAAGAAGAAAATGTATTGTTCCCTTCTCTCTCAAGGAATTCAACTTCTGTCTGGATACTGTATCAGTTTTGTTTATTTATGTTTATGGCCGGGGGTCGTGTTTTTCTGAAACGAAATTACCAAAGTCTATCCTGGTGATGCGTTGCTAAAAATTCCTTCTTTTAATGACTGCGGAGTTGAAATCATTTAACTCCGGCCTCACTTTTTTTCATCTTTCTTCCTGTTTTGTTTTGTTGCTTTTTCTGAAACGGTAATTTCGGTGGCTGTCCTTAAGATGAACGACGTCTGATTGTGTCATTAATTGCACACTCTATTCTAGGCGACCTAAAGAGATTTGATTTGAAAAATAAATAAATAAACAAAGCGCCCGGATGTTGAGTGGTTTAAAAGAAATTCGAGAAAAAAGTCGATAGTATTATAAAAGAAATGTTTTATAATAACTAACAGATTTTCTATTACATTATATCTAAATAAGGGGCAAGATAGGTTATCATAAAGCTTGTAAACGCTAACATCACAGGCCGTGATTGTCAACACGTTGTAATGGTACACATTTGGGTACTTTTATAGAAAACGAACCGCGTGTCCGTGACTTCGCGTCGTCAATGTTCGAGAAGGTTACAGAAGCGCCTGAGAGTTGCCAAGTCGAAGACTGTTTGACGATAAAGTCGAGAAAAGTTGCAAATAATAAAAGTTAGATGAAAAAAATAAAAGTAAAATATATATTTAAAGCTAAGAACGAACAAACAATAGCTAAACAACTGTTATTAATTAGATGTTTATTAAATTGTTAAGCTAATGTTTTTAAATGAAATGTTTGTTTTGTGCAACGAAAAGTTTCAAACAATTATCATCTGTTTTTTATTATCTATAAGAAACAACGAAACAACTGCTGTTAAGCAATTTTTTTCATTTCTGTAGACTGTGTTCATCTTTTACATTTTCTTGATTAGGGTTAGAGTTTACGGTTAGAACAAACAATCAAACAATTGTTATTAAGCATTCTTTTCAATGTTTATTTTTGTTAACATTTTCTAGGTTAGGGTTTAGGATTAAGGTAAGTTTTTTTTATTGGAGTGCTTTCAATCATATTCCTGTACATGAACTAAAACTAGGAAACTGGCCCATAAGTTTTCTTTAGTACGCGTTCCGAAACCGTAAAAATTATTTTTTCATAGGTTTTGGTCTGCCTGCTGATAGTTTAGGCAACACTCGGGCGCTTCCGTAACCTGCCTGAACTTTGACGACGCGAAGTCACGAAAATGCGGGTTCTCTATATAATTATTCAAAGGTATTGTTCGATTCCGCCACTGGTTGCAGTGTAAAATTTGTAATCTCAGCAAGTGCTAAGAAAAAGAACATTCCCTCGAAATAAAAGTACAACACCAGTTAAAAATTACTACCGATAGACTTAAGACACATCGGAGATTACATCGACTGAACGTTTATATGATAAGAACAGTAGTCCAGATAATAAAACTAATACAAATTATCAATCATCATCTAAACAATTAAGAAATATAATAGGCAACAAAGTGTCAGCATAAACCCTCTCAGAATTTCCCTGTTATTAAATATTGTTTCTCGGGTTTTTTGTTCGTTAATATTGTTTACCTAACATTACTGTTTCTTGATTAATGCAGTGCGGTTGTCGCAAAATTGCGACAAGTCTACCACCTCTAACAGCAGACGATACTACATACAAAACTGTGGATGACAAAAGCGGAATCCGACTCAGTGGGGAGACTGCACACACATTACCTACACCAAGCAACCAGCGGAAGACTCAGGGTGCACCTATTAAGTCCTACCTGGTGAGCAACAGGATAGAATTAGATAATCAGGAGGATGTGTAACACTTCTACGAAGAGATCATCATGAATATGCTGTAATATATAGTAATTAATAGTAGTATATAGGTATATGTAATAAAACTGTAAATACACAACAACACTAGGTCCAATTCTCTTTAAGTTAATACTAAAACTGCCTGCAAGCACATGTTGCGTAACGGATATAAGTGCTATGAAATAATCAGGTCTAACTTACAATCTTCTGGATATGTAATGTTCAATCCTCAATGCGGGCAATACGAAGAACACCATTACGAATTGCTTCAAACTTCTCCCCAGTCATGGCTTACGGAAGAAGAGCAAGCTTCACGTGTTGATAAAATAAAGGGTTACGTTGGAACTTGTGTAGATATTTCCGAGTTTGACATAAAAGTTAACGAGTTCGATAAGATGCACCAAAGTCTGAATCGACCTAAACGTCGTCAGAATAACATCCAAGATGAAAACACGAGTCCGAATAATGATAAAACAAAATGGTTCACTTCTTCAGAAATTCTGAGTACGAAAAATTGTTACCGACAGTAATAATCTTTTTGTATTACCTTGTATGCATGTCCACGTGTGTCAGACATATATATATCTTAAAAGTAGCGAGATGTTTTATCATTTTGTAAAAGCGATTAGCTTTGAATAGCTCAGTTGATTGAACGAAGGCATTCGCTTGATTGAACATCCCTAAGTCGTTTAGAAACGTTTGAAGTTCTTGGCAAGATACATTCTCAACTTCATATTAGAATAATAAGTCGTCATACTATAGCTGTATATTCTTCTTATTAACTATAAAGGTTCTATTCTGCTTACAATTGTACTGTATTTCCTCTACTAAACAGCATACTTGTAAACGATAATTCTTAGCCCGACCTTAGCTAAACACAAGTCAAACCAAACACAGTCTATTAGCTAAGAACACCAGAGTTCATCTGTCTCTGAAAAGTTAACAAACCTCAACTTACCGTGAGACCCCCCCCCCCCCCAAAAAAAACTACCCCTCTCCGCATCTGCTGGAATATCTCTCTCTCTCTCTCTCTCTCTCTCTCCTTCTCTCTCTCTCTCTCTAAATGTATATATATATATATATATATATATATATATATATATATATATATGAATAGAGAGAGACAGAGAGACAGAGAGAGAGAGAGATTCTGAGATCAGACCAGAAAAAAAATGAAAATAAAAACACTCCTGTTTAGTGGGTTCAGTATCTGACCGGGTATTATTTTTTGAAAAACTTAATGTGATTTTAACCACAGAATGAAAACCTCGTATCTGTAGAAACATAATTTTCTGTCTGGAGAGAGGCTTACTAAGGTTTTGCTAAGTAATGGCAAGTACTCTCGGCATTCATGCACATTTAAGAAGGTTGCGTTATCAAATGCAAATCACGTTGACTAGAAGACATCTTCATATTAGCAATTTTGCCAATTTAGTTCTTTTCCCGCTAGATCCTACTATTTTGTTTAGAAAACTCTGGAGATTTCTGCTTGCTATTCAGACACGCAATTTCAGAGTTCAGTTAACATTCAGTTAGTATTTATTTTCTTAGCTAGTAACCATATGAGACTATTTCTTAAGTTATCTTCCATACATGTTATATGCAGAACAGTACCGTTGATAAATTTAATTAGTGGTCTGACGATTGATCGGAATCGGTTTACCGAAAAATCGTAACCTTTTATGGTGTCGGAATCGGTATCGAAATCGAAACAAAAAATAGCCTAATTTCCGATTCGAAAAATGATTGTTTTATTTGTTATTTTTTGTGTATAACTTAATTTTCTATAGCTGGTGCCAATGATAAAATGATAGATATGTGTCGACTTTAAACTACCAGAAAAACTTAAATGTATAGATTATTCTTACTAATTTAGGTAAAAATGGTACACGCAAAAATGACACAGGTAAAAATAGCACAAGTAGATGAATAGGTAATAGAAATAGGCACAAATATAGATGGACATCGCAGAATGAGTTTATCAAAATCTCGGATACAATGCATAAAGGGAACGCATTAAGAAGTTTGTCAAATTAAAATGAAAATTATATCTACATTCAAAAGTAGTGTATGAAACTCCACTAAATTTCCCCTTCCCTAAAAATAATCGAATTCTTTCTTTTAAGGAGATTTTAGAATCAGAAGCGGTGATTGTATCGGAATCGGGAATTGAGAACAGAATAAAATATTGTATCAAAATTGCGAAAAGATTATGGAATCGTCACATTACTTATTTAAATATTATAAAATATTCCCAGTATCCTCCGACGCTTTAAACCCTAATCCATCACGACTATATACATCTTTTGCTAAACTTTATATTTTCTGGTCAGTAAAACCCACAACTGTTCATGAATTGCCTCACTCCTTTGTTACTCTTTAAAATAAAAATTAAATAAATAAAAAAACTGACAAATAAGAATTTCAATAATGTTAAAATATTAAATATTGTATGTGTAATATTCAGTACGAACATGTTCCTGAGATTTTTCTGTTCTGATCTAGCGAGTTTGAATATCGCAGCTGGCACCATTGGATATTGGTGTTTTAGAGATAGTATGCAGCCGCTGGATTATTCCTACAAAAATACATTTTGGTACAGTTGTTAACAGCTAACTGTAATCAATTACTGCATGGTATCCACTTCTTGTTTTATGAAAGGTGTGTGTCATGCAGAGATCTGCTCTTTCTCATCTCAAGCTGCAACTTCATGTCATCTGCATATTTCAGTAGATTTACAATTTTTAAGTGTGTATCCCTGTCAGTAATATATGTAAACAGAAAATGGCACCTGTTGAGATCTCATGACGTGAGACCTCATGAGTCTTAGCACTTGAAATTTATGGTAGTACACATAGTTGGCATACAAATACACTAATCTAAATATAGCCTATATTACACACTGTTGCGCAACTATGAGCTGTATTCCAAAATGTAATTAATTCAGAAGTGAATCTTATATACAGCAACACATAAACACATTCGCATATTGAACTTTATATGAATCTAGATATAACCATTATTAATATTCTGGAAACATATTATGAAAAGTATATTTTAACATTTGTATACTTGAAGAGTTTCATTTTTTTTGTTAAGAACTAAGTGTAGTATGTGCAGATACTACACTTAGTCTATTCTGTCTTTGGCCAGTTAAAGAGAAGTCTTTCCAGACTGAGGCAATTTAAGAATTTTCGTTCAAACTTAGCACTCGTGTGGAGGTAAGTAAATAGGACAAGCTAGCTGGAGTTTCCTGTCGGTTATTCATTGTTGAATTTGGTCTGGAAAGATTTAAAGTCTGACTTTTAAAGTGCAGTTTCTGCTCATGTTTATCTTAAATTACAAATTATATCATGAACTAATCCAGAAAAGGTTGGCTATATGTTCATGGGTCGATTTGTATAGCCGCTTGCCATCTGCAATAATGTTCAATATAAAGGCCGGCTATACTGTTATTGTAACCTGGCAGCAGTGAAGCATACTTGACACAGACCCGCACCTGGCCGGTAGGAACAAGAAACGATTGATTGTGGAAACTAAAATAATTGTTGATAAATATAGAACCACTTAGCCTGAAGAAACAAGGTAAATTAATTGTAGAAAATAACATAATTGTTGGTTGATTTGCGGCCACCTGCAAAAGTTATACTTATTGAAAGTTAACCTGCCGACGAGAATAACCAGTTGGTAAATAGACGTCTTATTTTATGCACAGGTCCTCACCATGCCAAATGCAAAATAAACGCCACTGTAAAACGCACCGTGGAATGTTGGACAGTTATTCGTGTATATGTATGTGAAGCAAAACTAACAAACACCACTGTTGAACGCATTGCGGAATGTTGGACAATTAATCGCGTGCATATATATGGAGTAAATTTTACGACGTTGTTATCGTATAGATTCCTTCATAGTGAAACATTAACGTATTTATTGTTTTTTGTTAGTTTTTTTTCTTTCAAAGGTGACGATTACGATGCTAAGCAAAAGAACGACGATACAATCTGGGATATGACGCCAAAGTAAATATCTACCAAGCGCTGATGCGAACTAATCTTCTTTATGACAGCGTCCGATTGCAGCACTTCCTTCTCAAGCAACCCAGTATGCTTCTGCTTCAAAATTAACTCCTACCGAAAAGTCATCCTCACAATATGTCTAGGCTGGCTGGGTCATGTCCTTCGCCGTCAACTAGTACAGTTATTTTAACAAGCAATTGTGCCAGCACTGCAATAGATTTGGAAAAAGCGATGTAGTGCACACACCAACAGCTGGCTGAGGACGGTTAAAGCTGTCGTGGAACCCACCTAGCCTCTCAAATCTACGGAGTTCGGCATTGAAGCAGCGAGTGGCTAGAGATCACTCAATCTCTGACTTGAATTCGTCAGGTTTGGTCGGCCTGATCAGGATTGATGGAGACGGCTCAACCCCCAGCAGGTGAATACTGTTCCAAGTAAAAGTAAGTGCACGAGCAGTACAAACTAAATTATGCACAGCTTCTTGAAAGGCACAAGATATGTGCGGAGATCAACGTGTATAGCAGCTTGGCCATATGCAAGAATGTTCAGATTGTCACCTGGCAGGAAATAGGCAAACTTAATACAGACGCGCATCTGTCCGGAGTTTCCTGTCGATTATTCATTGTTGAATTTGGTCTGGAAAGATTTAAAGTCTTACTTTTAAAGTGCAGTTTCTGCTCATGTTTATCTTAAATTACAAATTATATCATGAAGGAATCCAGAAAAGGTTGGCTATATGTCGAAAATATAATTATTCTTGATTAATTCGAAACCACCTGCGCGGAAGTAAAATTGCGCGATTTATTGTCGAAAATAAAATAATTGTTGTTTGATACAAGGCCACCTGCAAATATTACTCTTATCGAAAGATAAGCTGAAGACAGGAATTACGAGTCGTTTAATACACGCCTTATGTACAATCACTCAACTAGCGTTTGCAGGTAGATTTTTAGGTGTCACAAATTGTTCTATAATATAAACCCGGAGGTAAGATCAACAGTCGAGTGGCACACATTCGAAAAAGGTACTTCCTCAACTCATGCGCATCCTCCTTTCTTACTAACCGACACTCATTCACCGCCACCGACAATAAGGATATATCATGATATTTTTATACGTCAGTGTTGTTGCCATTCTTGTGAGTCAGCAGGAATAGAACAATACACGCGGGCAATAGTTCGTATCGAGACACGCGGAGTTGCAACAGGGATTGCGACTGGAAAGAAATTTCGCCTAAACTTACTGTAAAGTTTGAACCTTCGTTTATCACAACACAAATATAAACACACATATATGCATACTGTCACAGCGGTTCTTTATATTTGTTGACATTCAAATACATCTGAACTTGATTCAGAAATTAATTGGCATACCGCCACAAGCGAATGAGCTGCTTGAAGCCGTTCAATGTCTAGGGGATCATGTTGGCGGTTTACCAATCTTTCTTAAATTTGAATCCACGATTTCAGCTAATTAAATTTCCGGTGTCACATAAAACAAGCCGTTTCACTAGGCAATATCGTTAACCCTTGAGTACTGAGGAGAAACACAATTGTTCGAAAGATGTTTAGTGTAGTTCAGACTTTATTATACTCTACCATAATTATCCGTTTACACAGGGTTACCTCTCGGTGTCTCTCTTCACACACCTATGTATATATATATATGTATATATATATATATATATATATATATATATATATATATATATATATAGAGAGAGAGAGAGAGAGAGAGAGAGAGAGAGAGAGAGAGATAGAAGAGCTTTAATTACCTACTTGATACACTCCTCGTGAGGCTTCGGTCTCTCTGTTCAATGGTTTGTCGTGATGACCTGACATATGAATAATTCATCCTGCAAGTAAACCCTACCCAACTATTTAAAATAGTATAGAATGCGAACCCCTCAAAAGATTTCCCCGACACAGTTATTAAGTAGCTCTTACTATGAATGGCGGCTCTTCTCCTAGTAATGTAAACTTTAGTCACAGCTCTAAGCTTATATGCTCAAATATTAGTTAATACTTATTAGTTAATACATGATACCAAAATAATTTAATGAATAGAAATAAATAAATACCCACAAATTAATGAACTAATAGATATTATCTCTTTGCTTTCTCTTTTTTACCACATTTTCCGTTCTCATCTAAAATTGCATTTCTAAAATTATATCACGCGATTATATTGACCATAGAAATAAATCTTTCTTACCTACCTTCTTTTTAATTCGAAACGGGGCAATGAGTTAAGATTGCATCCCATTTCCATATACCCGGCCCCAAATGCTCCTTTTGACACAGTGACCCAGACAATAACTTGCTTTCAAGCGTAAAGATAATAAACTTATATCCAACCAACTCATCTTTTCTTCCCCTAAAACTCCATTAACTGCTACTGATAATAAACTGCTAATGTTGCCTGTCTCAATCTTTTTTTCTCCCACTCTCTTGCCCGATATATATATATATATATATATATATATATATATATATATATATATATAGTAGTCACGTACAAATGTTATTATAGTTGAAAGACAGTGAAGATAATAACACCCACACCCACAAACACATCCACCCACACACACACATATATATATATATATATATATATATATATATATATATAAATTCCCAGAATCATCTCATTACTTTCTCAAAATTATTTAAAGAACATACATAGACTAACTTTTCGTTGGAGATTTAAAAATATAAAAATACATATTCAACTATATATATATATATATATATATATATATATATATATATATATAGTACACGTATCGTATTAGTTTCTGTAGATGTAAATCCATTGAAACTCAAGTTTTTATAAAAAAAGTCCTCAATAACAAGCAGAGCTGTTTATAAGTATACATTTGCATTTATACAAACATTATTGGTTACACATGTGCATACATGTTTCGGTATCAATCTTCGCAGAAAGTCAACCTCATCAGACCAAGGATTCAGAGAGATGGGATGGATTTGTAGATTTTTCTCCCCCGAATAAATCTTTGTTTAGGATTGGTTATTTTCTATTTCTTATGAATTGGTATCGGATTACCTATTTTACTTGTTCACCATTCTTCTACCTTTTTCGTACCTACCCATCCTTATTTTATTACCGCCTTAGCCCTGGCTACCTTGCTACTCTGTTTCAAGCTCCTCCAATTAAGCAACTAGAGCAGTTCGAGAGTGATATGCAGACCTAGCAAACAACAAATACGGATGGGTAGGTCATAAAAAGGCTAGAGAATGGTAAACAAGTAAAATAGGTAATCCAATTCATAAGAACTAGAAAATAACCAATCCCAAACAAAGATTTATTCGGGGGAGAACAATGTACAAATCCATCCCATTTCTCTGAATCCTTGGTCTGATCAGGTTGACTTACTGCGAAGAGTGCAACCGAAACATGTATGCACATATGTAACCAATAATGTTTGTATCAATAAAAAATTATACTTATATATATATATATATATATATATATATATATATATATATATATATATATATATATGTATATATATATATATATATATATATATTCGTATGAACTACTTTATATATACATCCATTATTGGGCTACATATGTGAATAGATGTTTCGACCGCGATCTCTTTCGAATCAAAACTCATCGAGTCATCTTACAATCTAAACTTAGTTAAGAGTAAGCGTTCTTGTGCATCGTTTTGATTTTGGGAGAGGACAGGGAAAGGAGAGGAAGAATATCAGCCTGCTGAAGTATTTGCGCTTTCGATTTAGTTGTCCAAACAAACATATGTTACCACTAAATTTCAAACGCACTCAATTAGACATTTATCATCTTACTCTAGGTTAAATTGTATTTTATGAAACTGGTTTGCTTCTACGTCTGGTTATTCAATTATATTGTCTTGGTACTCCTTTTACAGAACTGTTATGTCTGATGTTTACACGTTGTTATCGGTTTAATAACAACCGAAAAATTATACAGGACGAAGTTGAACCTTTAATTAATGTATTTAACAAAACACGGATTAAATGGAAATGCGTTATGTGTAGTCTTATCGTGAGGTCGTCGTGTTTACTTTTTAACTGTTATGGCGGACACTGTCCTTTTTCAAACGGCGATAACTTTGCTTTTTAGGTAAATAGGAATAACTCTACTCCGTTTTGGTTTGGTTGCCGGAACATCTTCTAGTTTGTGTATTTAACTGTATAGAGCACACTTGGGGTTAACTTGGAGGTGCTTCACTCGAGTGCGACTGCGCTATGGCCAATTCCTGTGTAATCTGTCATAATTCTCATTTGTGTTTGTCCACATAGGAGGTGATGGAGATGGAAGTTTGAATCTTTCTATTAACAGATCAAACGGAATGTTTTTTTTCTGTTATCAACTAAACTTGCCTTCACTGTATCTGGGGTGCAACTGGTTTTTGTCCCGTGCCCGGAATTGACTTTTGACTGGAACATCATACAGGAATTGTACATTTATTTTGCGGATGATGCCTGGTGCCCAGTTTGGCCGCCCTGGTCTGTAACTCCGGGCAAACACTGGTGCTAACTGAAAACTCATCTAGTTTTTTAAGGCTTGGTTGTTGCCTTTGTCGCTGGGGCGTCCAGGGTAGTTCGGAGTTTTCGTTCCATGAGTGCAATTCTTTCACAGCAACTTATGCTGTTATTCGATACGAAAGTAAGAAAGCATTTAGTATCTCCTATGTCCCTCCTTGTTTTGAGAAGTGCCCGTTTGAATGTGTCTATAAACTTTTCGGCTGTCCATTGGATTGAGGGTGATAAGGTAGCGACCTGAAGTGTCTTATTACACACGATTTGCAGAATTATCGGAATGATTCAAACGTGAATTGTGATCCGTTGTCTGAGACTAACGTCTCGGGCAAGCCGTGTTGATTAAATAGCCGCCTCATTACTGTAACCGTAGACTAGGTGTCAGTTTGTTGCATTGAACACATTCTGGTTATCTTGAATAGACGTCTACAACCACCAGAAAACTAACGGCCAATAAAGTCTAAGTGTATTCTGAACCATGGTGGTTCTGGATATGTCCAGCAAGAATCAGCAATCCGAGATGGATTCTTATGCGCTTCCATATACTGGATATAACACTTTACAATACGCTCAATGTATGTGTCTATGTTAGGCCAATAGACCACACTGAAGGCTAGTGATTTCATTCAATTAATGTAGTTGTTAAGGGACTGTTTGTCTGAGCTTGGCGGGAATAGCAACACGATCTGCAAACAGTAATCAACCATCAATGGCAGAAATAGACCCACTGCGGCGTTTGAACTCTAGGATGCTATGAATATCGGAGACATCTGCACACTTTCTGTATCATTGTTTCTCGTTTTTAATCAATCTTTGTCACTGCAAGCGTGCGTTGAAAATCGCCCTCGACACTTATGGCAGCGATGGGAGTGTCGTCGTCCAGATACTGCTAATGTGGCAGCCACTCAACACATGCCATTCCCATAGGGCGTTAGCAGTCTACGCGCATTTCTGGGACTGGTAGACTACTACGGTAGTTTCTTGCCTTCATTCGATAAAATCAAATCACCATTCAACAAACTGTTGACAAAAGACGCAAAATTGTCCTGGCCCGTTGACTGTAAGAACTCATTTGACCCATCAGTGGCAATTCAGCGTTTGACACTGGGCGTTTGGGTCGGATAACAGACTAAGACAATGGTTTAATAGACAGTGTGTCATTTGCTGAGTGCAACGTCCCAAGTAGTTTGTGATAACAAGATAAAATGCTTTTATGATGTGTTTGGTCTGTTTGATAATGCTTTTCTGAGGTGAGGACTGGATACCACTTCACATATCCGGTTAAGTGTAATGTCGAGAATATCTAGTAACTCGAGTAAGTCAAGTTCCAGGAAATTATGGCAGAAAATTATGGCATGGGTTTGCAATGTATACGGTACCCAACACCGTTTTGTCTTACATTTAAATAGTAGCAGGGCATTGGCTCGTTATGTGAACACAGTCCCCGGAAGCACTCTGTGCTATCTGACGTGTTGGTGTTAATAACGGCTGGCTTATGATTTCCTATAGTGGTTGTGATATAAGTGTAATATCCGAGGCATGTATACTTTCAGCTGAACAGGATTGCCATTCGACTGTTCTGCAACATTTGGTCGGTTTGATTTTTGGTGTTGGAGAAAAGTTTCGACCATACTGTTTGTGTAGTGATGCTATATGTGTCTGTTATGTAATGTGTGTCTAGTATATGTTGTTTTATGTCCTTGTGATGTGAAGAATCCTTTTTTTATTTCCCAGTCGATTGCAGCTGCGATAACGGTGTGTTTTGAAGGTACAGTTCCGTACAAAATGACAGTGGCCACAGTTCCAGCAAGTGGTTGGGGGCTTGACAGATGTTGAAGTCGGTGAGGTGGGCTTACGTTGTGTTTTGACTGTGTTAACCGTGGATGCTGTTGCTTGTTGCACCATAGCTGAATCATGCTTTGGATTCACGAAACGCTGGCATTCCACGGCGACTTGTTGCAGTGTAATTTCTGGATTTTGTTCTATTTTTGACAGACTCCGTGTAATAAAAAACACGTGTTACTTGGAAGCCAATCTTTATTCAACTAAAAAGAGGAATACAAAATGGTGGCAGATATGGCCAGTTTTATACACGTCAGCTAACGACTTCCGGCTCCGGGAGCACGTATGGAAGCCCATACGAATGTAATATAGCATTCGCCCTTGCTAGAAAAAAAAAGTGTCTTCAATAATTTAAGTTTTACCTTTTTTTTTCAAGTATTACTGAAAATGTAGAACAAGAAATGAACTTGTTCGAAGTCTTTTTTTCTTTTTTGTTCTATATAAGTTCATGCACAAATTAAGTATTATTAAAAAAAGTAAAACAAGAAATGAACTTAAAAAAAAAATGTTTTACTTGCTACTCCAGCCAATATCCATATCGATTGGGAGGTTTTGGTTACTGACTGGATCGCCTTAGTTCAGGCTGGGCCAATGTATCATCATAGCCCCCGTTATGACATGTCTTTGGTATCTGACTGGATCGCCTTAGTTCAGGCTGGGCCAACGTGTCATAGGCTCCATTATGGCATTGTATAGTATACTGTACAAAGAGGTTCCCTCTCTCTTGTTCCTCAATAGGAGACCTTACAATTGTCTGGGCTTCGGGACAAGGTGCTAAGTAATGAATAGACACAGTAGAGTTTCATCCATCTGGGTACCTAATGTGTGCATAGGTCGGGTTACTGTTAAGGAGCTCAACTTGGTTTACATAGGGTTCGTTTTTGTTCCTTACAAACCTTCTTTGCAGTACGGGTCCAGGAGTCATTAGCCAAGAGGGAAGCGAGTTTCCATGGGAGGAACGGCGCTGGAATGTGAAGAAACCTTCATGCGGTGTGGCGTTAGTTGCCGTACACAACAACGATCTCTGTGAGTGGAGCACCTCGGCAAGTACAAGTTCCCAATGCTTTTCAGACAGGTTACGCGATCTAAGAGCTAAACGAATCACCTTCCATATAATGCCATTAATTCTCTCTACTTGTCCGTTTCCGGTTGAATGATAAGGAGTGGTATAACTAGTGGCAACTCCTTTCTGGGAGAGATAAGATTCCAGCTACTTGGACATGAAAGATGTGCCTCGATCTGAATGTATATAACTTGGCATTCAACATAGCAAATCTAAACATTTGATCACTGTTGCTGCATGCATATTGGGACATGGGAAAGCAAAAAGGAAACGAGAGTATTCATCAACTCTAATTAATAAATAACAATTAGTCGATACACTAGGCAGAGGACCTTTGAAATCAACACAAAGTCGTTCCATATGTTTTGTTGCCTTTATAAGAGTTCCTTTTGGTAAGTGATAGAATTGAGGTGTTAGCTCTGCGCAAATCCTACAAGAAGCCCACATCTTCTTTACCTCTTCTGTAGAAAAGGGGAGATTCCTTGCTCTTACAAAATGAAGCAGTCGAGTTATCCCCGGATGACATTGTCCATTGTGGAGATCAGCGAGTGTAGATGTATTAAAGGTTATACAAGTGTATGCCCGGGAAAATTCGTCAGGGACCACAGTAACTTTACCAGGACGATACTTGATAGTGTAGTTGAATGCGGCAAGTTCCAGTCTCCATTCATGGATTTTTGTATTCTTAATTTTCTTACGTCTTTTACTATCAAATATGAAGTTTACTGACCGTTGATCGGTAATCAAAGTAAAGTGGCTTCGTGCCAGATAATGGCTCCATTTACGCACTGCCTCAATAATTGCAGTCGCTTCTTTTTCTACGATGTGGTATTTTAGTTCACTGCCCTGTAGTGTTCTAGACATGAACGCCACCGGTCGTCCTCCTTGATTAAGAACGACGGAAATCGCAACACCGGACGCATCACACTCTACCTCAAGGGGCAAGTTTTCATCCACCGTCTGCAGAGTAGCCTTTTCTAATTCTATTTTCAGCAAGTTGAATGATTTCAAAGCCTTCTCTTCCAATGGGAATTTTCTGGCGTTTTTTAGCGGTTCAATTTTGTTAGAAAATCCATGTATCCATTTTGCATAGTACGCAAACATTCCAATTATCCTTTTAAGTGATTTAAGTTCTCGGGTGGATGAAGCTCCTTTAATGGGCGAAGTCGCTCTGTATCAGGCTTGATGACACCATTCCCAACACAGTACCCCAGCACGTTAATAGAAGGCACGGACTTTACAGTCTTTGATTGGTTAAGAGTAAGTTTTCTCCGACCGACAGTTTCTAGGAACTGCTTTACATTGTCATCATGTTCCTCCTGAGTATGTCCTGCAATTGTTACATTGTCAAGGTACGGGAATGTACCACGCAGGTTCCCATCTTTTACTATACTCTCCATAGCCCGTAAAAAGGCAGCGACCCCATTTGTAGCTCCAAACGGAATTCTAAAAAAAAATGATACAAGCAACCATTTGCCTAAAACGCTGTATACTTTTTATCAGCCTCATTCAGCGGCACTTGGTGGTAGGCACTTTTAAGATCAAAAGTGGAGAATACCTTGTATTTTGCAAGATCATTCACCATGTCGTCTATCCTTGGCAATGTGTAGGCATCTAATTCTGTGTATTGGTTAATTGTTCGTGAATAATCCACACACATCCGCTTTTTATGTCGGTGGGTGGGGCCTTCGCTACCACTACTTGGGCTCGCCATGGTGATATGCTGGTTTCGATTATGCCCTCAGAGAGTAGATGATTAACTTCCTCTGCAATGTATATCTGATCGTCCTTGCTAAAACGTCTTGATTTGGCAGCTATTGGTTTGCAGTTTGAAGATACATTTTTAAAAAGTGACGGCTCTTCTATTTTTGCTGCGGCCAATGCACAGAGGGGGGGCTCTATCCATAGTTAACTCGGGACGGGGCCCGCCGTATTTGAAAGTTACACTTTGATGTTGACGCAAGAAATTCTGGCCAAATATAAGGTCTGAACACAGATTTTTCAGAATACCAAGCCGTGTAGCAACGCACAACTGGTTATTAAGATTGAGGGCTAGATTAACAAAAACATAGCCCTTGGAACGAGTATTCAAGGTTTTCTGAGCCAAAGAAATGTCTTTATTGGACGGATACACTTTTAGTTTTAGTTCCTGCACAATTATTTCGTTAAGATAGCTGTCAGTACTGCAAGAATCCAGGAGAGCACTTAATATTGTCCCGTTAATAGTTGCATGCGTTGCAGCTGGCGCGAGTCCTTGTGGTATGTTTGAAAACGTGGTCAGTAAATGAGAACCAACCAATGTTGCCACTGAACTTGAAGACTTATATTCGCACACGCGGGCATAATGTCCTTTCTTGGAGCATTTATTGCAAGTAGCCTCGCGGGCGGGACAGCTATCCCTTGAATGATAGGAGAAACCACAAAAGAAACATTTATGATTCTTATATGTTTCAGCTGTAGCCGATTCACTGGGAGCAACTCGAGGACTAGAACAACTACATTCACATACCCGTAGTGATCCTGCGTCCACGACCGTAGCCAGGTAGGTATCCAGAGTTGCATACGCATCACTATTACGCTGGGCTATATCCAACGAAGAGGCTTGGCTGTATGCCGTTAGAAGGGCAATGTTTTATTTTCCAGGCGCCGCTGTCGTATTGAAGGCGAGGATATTCCAGAAATGAATGTGTCACGCATTGCCTCGTCGCCACACTCTTCTGCACTGTGGTCGCGGAAGTTGCAATTCCTTTTTAGTTTCTCCAACTATCGGAAAAATTCGTCCATCGTTTCTCCCGGCTTCTGCCGTCTGGTTGCTAGTATATGTCTTGCAAAGACTTCATTCGGTGTTTTAATAAACAAGCTATCCAGCTTGGCTACAGACGCATCAAAGTTCGTACATGTCTCTATAAATTCCTCTTTTTAGTTGGATACATTTTAATAAAAAAACACGTGTTACTTGGAAGCCAAGCGTTATTCAACTAAAAAGAGGAATACAAAATGGTGGCAGATATGGCCAGTTTTTGACACGTCAGCTAACGACTTCCGGCTCTGGGAGCACGTATGGAAGCCCATACGAATGTAATATAACACTCCGTGTGCGAATATTTGCCTGCCCCGCCGATCTTAAACCACACCACAATCATTAAACATTTAAATTGTGGGTCTGTGATGGAAGCTATTTTAAACCGTTCACATTCTCTGTCAACAATACCTGCATAAGTGTTCAAATCGGTCGAATCAGACTTATTTATACAACGACAATTAACAAGCATATTAAATAACAACATCTGCCTACCGAAAATCTGCTCATAGTCTCCAACGAGTCGTTGAAGTTGTAGTCACGTAGGTGTTTACGTAGTATGTAGTTTGCGTACCGATCGTGGTCCAACGTCCAAGGCTTCCATAGGAAATGTATGGCTTTCTAGACGTCAGCTTGTTCCTTGAATTCCACACGGAAAAGGTCGTCCAAGTGTGCCGAACGTCGATTTAGCCCTTGGGTCGTAATGGAATTCCGTGATTGCTTGTGGAACTGGTTCTATCGATGTCGTAAGCTTTGTTTCCGAAAGCGATGGTGCAGGTGTTGATAATCTCTCTGAAAATGATTTTATCAAACGTAATAGTGTTTGCATTATAGTGTAATCCATCTTTGAAAGTGTAAATTGGCGTTCTAGTGGTTCTAAAAACTACTCCCATCGACAATTGTACGGCTGATGTTTACACGTTGTTATCGGTTTAATAAGAACTCAAAAAAGATCAAAGGACGAATTTAGAACTTTTAACAAATGTATTTAACAAAGCACCGATTAAATGGAAATGTAGAAACCGTTGGATGTGTTATGCGTAAAGTCCGATCGTGAGGCCGTTGTTTTTTTTACTTTTTACCCGTCATGGCGGACATAACGCTATTCTTTTTGGTTAAGTTGCGCTTACAAGAACGCCTATTGTTATCGCGACTGTGTGTCGTCAACGCACAGGCAGGTCTCGGAAGCGACCGAGAGTTGACCAAACAATTAACCAATTAGGTTGCAGCAGGCATTAGACTCTCAGGTTTCAAGCAAGATGACGGTAAGTTTGTAATAAATTTATTTCTACGATCTGAGGCACGTTAAAAATAAATTTCTACGATCAGTGTCAGCGCGTTGACTTTTCCCAATGACTCATTGAGTTCTGCAAGAAATGGCAATTTCTAGCGATAGACTGACTACATGTACACCTTAACCATAGACTCATACCCAGATAATTTTAAAAAGAAAAAAAAACATTGAAACAAAATAAAATACAAACAAACCAGAAATTGGTTAAACACAGTCGGTTCGTTGTTTTTATGTATATATATATATATATATATATATCACCGAATTTCTAAAATTAAATGTAGAAATTCGTTGGCAGTTCAACGTGTTTTTTTACAAGACGAAATCCTCTTCAACTCCGATTCGTATAATTCGTTGTGAAGTAAATATCTTCTACTTAGGGCTATGGTTTGGAAGGAATTTTCTTTCTTTGACACACTTCGCTTTTCAAAGTGTTTGTCTAATGGCGATATTTTCACACTCAACAAAACCACTTCTTCATATAATAAATATTTGCAGAATGTGATTACCAAAAGTTTCGGCACTAGAGCATATTCGGATAAACATATATTTAATTATTCGTCTCATGCTCTATCCAATACTGAAAAATTTGTCTTGTCTGCCGGCTTAGAATTTTGCATTCCTCCCCTCCGCGTTGATAAAATCAACATATTTAGTGAGAGTGAACTATTATATTCTCAACTAAAATGACATTCGCCTATTTCCACTGATGAATTAACTAGCGTTAAAATCCAGTTGGGTGAATTAGGTCGGAGGTTTTCTGCTATACATACTAAATCTAGCGATTGTATTTGGCAGGAAAATCATTTTGAAACTGCGAAATTACTTAAGTCGAACTTTTATATTTATATCACTCGTCCAGACAAAGGTTCAGGCGTTGTAATCCTGAACCAAGTAGATGATATCTCCAAAATGTTACACATTTTGGATGATAAAAATAAATTTCCGCCTGCTGTATGATAGCCTACAAAACATTTTCGCTTCGATAGGCATGAATAATGTCTCCAATCCGGTTGGGTGGACTGCGTATTAGATTCTGACTAGAGAGTTTAAAGGTGACTTTGGTATAGGGTTCGAATCTTGCGACTGATAATTCCCGAAAATAATACAAACATGTGTACGTGTAAGATAATGTAGAGTGACCAAAATGAATCGTGGACAAGTCCATTGTGGGTGGGAATTCGAGAAAGAAAGAAATTGACTTGATTACTGTTGAAAAAGAGAATGGTTTGTCAGTGCAAGCGAGACTTGAAAACCGGCGGTTTCAGAAACGCGAAGAGCCGGAGCGCTTGGTGATCGGAGTATCTAAGTACCGGAAAAATGGGAGTTTACTGATGTTTATGGCACCGATGATGCTTTATTGGCTATGGTACCCAAGTCCGTGTCCGCTGACTAGAATGCGTCTGATAAGCAAGTTGGTACTTTGAAGGACTCCCCCTCACTTGTATTTAATTTCAGACGATTAAAAGTGCTTATAGAACAATTGCTGTAGTTCGCGCTCAGATAGACAATGCAGAGCTAATTGCTTTCCAATCGGATGTATATATGAACGAGATTTTTGCGAAAACCATGTCCGTGACCTCAGCAATAAAAAAAACTTGCATGAGCCAAAAGTGTGTCAAAAGATGTTTTGTATATGTGTGTGCGTAGCCGACGTACACCATCCGGTGATTGGAAATAAAGAAAACCAAGGTTTTTTCCATATACGTTATGTTCTTTGTCATTCTTGTTGGATCTTTCCGAGTACCCCGAAAGAACGGGTAATGCAACATATTTTGATAAGAATTAAATAATCATAGTTATCATAAAATGGTATATATATATATATATATATATATATATATATATATATATACATACATATATATATATATATATATATATATATATATATATATATATATATATATTGGCTATAGTACCCAAGTCCGTGTCCGCTGACTAGAATGCGTCTGATAAGCAAGTTAGTACTTTGTGTGGGTGTGGCTGCGTATGTATATATACTGCTTATTAACATATACTTTTGCTTCATCTATCATATATATATATATATATATATATATATATATATATATATATATATATATATATATATATATAAGTATTTAGCTCATTTTAAATCGAGATCAACACATAAAGTTTATAAATAGAATTAACTTTATCGAACACACAGTTATTATAAAAATGATAGAACGCTGGTCATTATATTGTATGAATTGGCGAATCGCAGAGCCTGAAGCGGAAAGCTCCGCTGCACACCTTTGACTTATCAAAACATTCATCAATTTTATGAAGGAGTCAACATTCCGTGTTTGCAGACACAAATGCCAAAACTGCGAGTACAAATTAAGACAATTATTCCCCCATAGAAAAAAGTAGGACATTTATAAATAAACGAAAAAATTGCAAGTGTTTGTGCCTGCAAGCCGATTTTTAATATCTTTATTTCTTAATGGTTTCTTTTTCATTTTTTTTGTAAACATAGATATTGATTGGTGCAATAAAATGGCGCGCTATTTCAGTATATTATGTAATTATGAAGATAAACACCGGCCAACATAAAATAGTCGATACTTATACTATTCTCAGTTCGGTGCTTTTTAGCAATAGCTATCGAAACGTTTGCAGTCGTTACGTAGTCGTGAAGTATACAGTTACCACAACGAACGGTGAAAGAAGAATTAAGTTCCTACTTTTACCGAAATATACACAGAAAATGTGCCCGTAACTTGGCATATGACTATTTTTCAATCAACTAGAAAGATTAATGTCCGACTTTTCCGCTATTTTCTGGATACCCTTATTACATTTGAAACTTTCCATTTGGAAATGTTGGTAACTTTAATTACTCTGTACTTTTAATGTTAAGTTAGTGTTAGTTTATGGTTAGATTTAGGTTAGTTATTTGTTAGGGTAAAAAAAGTTGGGTCAGTACTGTGAACAATTTCCGAAACAACATTACAGAATACACTGCTTCGCTCCCCAAGAGCCATGCAGTACATTCGTTTTTTTTCTGTGAAGTTCATTAAGATTCGCCAGTCTCGGAAGTACCCGGTAGAGATTCGGAATTGATGACGTGGGCACTGTACATTTTCTTGAATACCTAATCAAAAAAGTACCTTTAATTTTAATATCTATTCATATATCGACCGGTTAGTAATGACCTTGAGTCCATGTTTCCAATCTCCAGTTTTATGCGCTCGCTATGTCTTGCAAAAAAGTCCTATATCGACAAAACAGCTATCTCTAGATGACTATAGTTTATATTTATAATACAAGGCAGATGACTTTTTGAGTTACCTAAACACTCCAACTATTTATAATAGTATTTTAAAAAATTTCAGATAACCCATTCAGAGGCAGACGTTAACCCAACAAATGAAGAGTGGAATTTAGCTGCATAGTGGGATTTAGCTGCTAAACATAGTGATTAAGAAATCAGTTATTTTTTACATGTTGACAGATCCTTTTTCCATAAAATTCGGATGGATCTAGAGGGATGTGATGACAATATTTCACATAAGGTGGTTATATGTATCTTTTTCTGAAGTACCCAAGTTATACACACCAAATATCCGACTACTGTGATGGTTTAGGAGTTGTGAGCAAAAGAGTGAATGTCATGTTACATTACATTCCCCCAAAAGGTCTTAGGGTCAATGCTGTTTTATACCTGAATGTTCTTAAAACAGCTGTTAAACCGTGGATAGATAAAGTATGCATTGAAACCCTATATGCTTTTAAACAATATTCTGCACGTTCTCACAAATCCATTGTAACCCAGGACTTTTTATCAGATAATATTTACAATCATGTGATCCTCAAACATGGACCCAATAACAATAGACTATTACCTGTCGAGCGCTGTTAAAATGCAGACAAATCGATATCTTTATAGTACCATAGTTTCACTACAACCCCATAATTGCCCCACTAAATACCGAGTTTCACTCCGGAAATTCTCCTATTACCTTTCATAAATATAAATAAAATTAAAAAATAAGTACAAACACCTTAATCGGCCCATATCAACACAACTATTCAAGAGCAATAATAATAAATTTCCCTAAAAATATTACTCCAGTAATTAAGAGGGTAACACCTCCATTTCACAGTATTATTACTCCCATAAGCCTCCACCATTTTCCGGTCATAATGCTGATCTTCCATCTCCCAAACAGATCCAATCTTTCCGAC
The DNA here is from genome assembly GCA_963556195.1 of Sepiola atlantica. Classification (NCBI taxonomy): domain Eukaryota; kingdom Metazoa; phylum Mollusca; class Cephalopoda; order Sepiida; family Sepiolidae; genus Sepiola; species Sepiola atlantica. The sequence continues at coordinate 153,687,522 of OY744519.1, forward strand.
CCGATCCTTACTCTTATCTCTAAACCATTCTTACTCAGTATACCAGTATCATTACTCCCATAAGCCTTCACTATACCCTAGTTAATAATGTTAAATCCTGAATATAAACCATTCAAAAACCCTGCAGATTTACTGCCCTTATACTTTGGGATTAATTTAAAGTCCTTTAATCCAGGATTTAAACTTGAATTTAATGTTGTTTTTACATCTTTTTATCTCTTCATAAATATAAACCATGAACCCATTTTATCTCCCTAATTTCTACAGAAAACACATTATCAAACCCCAAAACAGTAACGGCCAAATATATGCTACTTATAAACATTGGCTCACGGAATTTATATAGACATATTTTATTTATTACTTTGCTATATCTCTTTAAAACTTCTCCAGTTGAAAATCTTAACTGTTACTTTTCATCCCTTTTTTTGAAACCTTATTGAACATTCCTAACACTAAATTTAAACAAACATACATACGCAACGAAGCAAATAACGCGTTCAAACGAGAGTTACACGTGACTTAACTTTTCCGAAAGAGATTACAACAGAAGCTGAAGAGAGCGGGATGGCTAAGGCTTTCTGTGCTTGAAACCGACGGTACGAATGTTGTACTATGTTTTTCTGTTCCAATATATATATATATATATATATATATATATATATATATATATATATATATATATATATATATATATATATTGGGTTAGCCAAAAAATGGTGGGACTTATTTGAATAGTATCATTCCGGCATACTAAATGTAATTTTATATTCTCTATTCTTCAAATCCTGAATTTCGTGTAACGAGTATGTTGACGTTAGCGTGTAAAAAACTTCCGAGCAGAAGAGTTCTTTCATTTTTGCTTACATTTCATTCTTTAAATTGAAGATCACACCTTTATTTTCTCTCTAATCAGGTGTCTGGCTTTTTGGATCCTTTTTACATCTACCTACTCTGACTCAATTCAACCCCACATTCTTGACATGGATATACGATACTAACGTTTTGCTAAACGATCATCTCCCTTGAACCATATCGTTATGCTGCAGAAACGTGCCTGTACTTTGCTTGCCCTTACCCATTCTCGTCGCCGTCTTACTCACGGACATGATGTTACTAGTCTCAGTCTTTTCTCTAAATACTATAATGGTGTGTTTTTCAGAATTTAATGATCTATTCTTTATTTCTTTTGTTCAAACTCGTTTGACTCGTTGGCTTAGTGGTCTCCATCAATTCGCTATTTTATAGCTCATTATAATACAACTTCCTAATCCAGTAGCTTTTTTCCAACAACATCAGGCTTGTAGAACTCTCTTGCTGCTGACTGTTTTCTTCCTACATATACCATGGTATTTTAAAGATAAATGGCACTAGGCATCTGCTGTATTTACGATAATCATATTTGTCCTTGTTCGCTCCTTACGTCAAGTAGCTCCATGCCTTCTCTTGAACGATTTTCATAAAAAAGACACGTTCGCGTATTATACTTTTGTGTTTTAAATGTATCAGCCCTTGTGATACTAGCTGATACCAGTATTAATTCTGAATGTTTTAAGGAGAGAGCCTTAAAAACGACTTCCTAAATCTATCCTTACCTCGTTTGCTGACAATGAGGACATTTGAAAGGTGATATCGTTTTTTTGTCTCAAAGGATTTGAATTACCCCCCTCTTTTGAAGATCTTATGTCCTCGAAAATTGCTTTCTACCATGTTAAATGGTACACTGTAATTAAACCATTGCTCGGTTGGTACGTATATCGTTGTTATTCAAGCAATATCTATATGTTCTTATTTTCCGAGTTATAGATTCGCTATTACACTCGTGGGCATGTACTATGCTTTGCACTTGTCCGTACACAGTGTTCTCCATGTATTTCGATAATGCATATATATATATATATATATATATATATATATATATATATATATATATATATATATATATAAGTAGTATTGGTTGGTCGTGTATTTAAAGCATTGTTGGATATGTTAATAACATTGATAGGTAAGCCATTAACAATGCGAGATTAATTTATATGTATATATATATATATATATATATATATTAATCTTATATTTCAGAATTTATTCCATCTTCAGAGGTGACCAGTTATTGAGTCATTTTTTTAAATCAAAAACAAGAATAACCAAACTTATTTCTGTGTTACTTGATAAAACGTCTCTCCGCCCTGGTTGTGTTGGCGGCCATGATTCAAATTCCGGTGTCGAACAAATAGCCTGGCTAGCTCCTGTAGGTCAAGTACTATTGGTTCGTCGTCCATTTAAAGCATTGTTGGATATGTTAATAAACTTGATATGTAAGCCATTAATAATGCGAGATTAATTTATATATGTATATATATATTTTTTACATTAATCTTATATTTCGGAATCAATTCCATCTTCAGAGGTGACCAGAAAAAATTATATACATATAAATTAATCTCGCATTGTTAATGGCTTACATATCAATGTTATTATATATATATATATATATATATATATATATATATATAATCGAAAAAAGATTACAAAACAATTATTTATGTATTCATCAATATTTCGTCTTCATTTCTAGACTTCCTCAGGAGAAATAACACATTATTTGAAAAAAATACAGTAGGAGGAATTTCACACTTTTGGTCGTGTGTGTTATATCTTTAGACAAATAATCTTGAAGATGTTATGAAATAAAGACGAAACTTTGATGAATAAATACATAATATTTTTGTCATCATTTTCCATTACGTTCGAATATTATTTCCATTTTGCATTATATATATATATATATATATATATATATATATTTATATATATATATATATATATATATAATATATATATATATGTATATATATATATAATATATATATGTATATATATATATATATATATATATATATATATAAGTATGTATGTGGCTTGATTATGTACGTTTATATGTAATTATGTGACTGTATTCCATGGTATTGTAAAATATGCATACCAACTATTGTTTTAACTACCATATATTTTGGCTATCATATTTAATATGTTAGAATCATTCTAAAACTTATTTTATATATTTTTTCACATATTATATTTTATTTTACTTATATACCAATAGTTATAACCTGCTTGATCAGTCTAAGATATGAATGTACGTAATTGTCTTTAAACCTGTCGTTGTTAACGATAATATGCTATATTTAATTGCATTTGCATTTTTATCTCTGTTTCTTTTTACATTTTTTAACATATTTTTTTTTTAATTTGTATTTTTTATTTGATGTTATTCTAATTCTATTTATTATAAAATAAATAGAATCAGAATAACATCAAATAAATGAATACAAATGCATTTACTACTAATTATTGTAAAGATTAGACTGAACGTTTTTGTTACTGCTCTGCATTTTTTATGATATATTTATAAATAATTATTCTTTAATTTATTTTGTTTAAGAATATATTTTAAATTTAATTAATTTTAAATGTTATCTATGTTTTTATATTATACGTGAAATATCTCATATTTGTTTTCAAATTTAAGTGCAACACTTTTTTCCGCTGTCTAAATGTTCTACTATAAATGTATTTTTCTCCTATTCTGCCCTTTCATATGTTTTGTTTGATTATTATGTGTACTGTTATGGCCCTGTCTTGGAACCGGATTGAGAACACGGGCACGGGGTTTTGGTGAAACATATATATTGGAGAAACCTACATACAACAGTGAAACAAGAGAGGTAGTACGTCAGTACTGACTGCCAGTGTAGACTGGAGTTGGACTCTAAACGCTGAGGAGCCTCTGCTTCCCGCACCTATTTAGAATTGACGAATTAAAAATGTTCATCAAAGTACGACACCATAAAACCCTCCTCTCAAGCTTTACCTCCCTAGGAGTATTAATATCGTTTTATTTTTGGATTGATTTCGATAACATCCGGAGACTTCCGTTACCTTTTGGATTGTAATTTCTTAGGCTGTTTGGGGTATTGGTATATCAAAGGTATCTAATATGATGTTCATCACTTCTATGTCTACCTGGGGAGATCTTTCAGTGTCATTCAGACAGTCGTTACTTTTTTTTAGATGTCTCGTATAAGAGAATTGAGGTCCTTGGATTATGTAAATCATATTTCCAATTCTCTTTTCTATCATACCGGGTTCCCAGAATAACGTATTATTTTGAACCATCTTGAAATATACTCTGTCCCCTGGAATGCATCGTTGTGTTGGTGCAATAGAGGTTCGACTTTGTTTTGTCTGTTTAGGCAGTAATTTGTCAAACACGGAGTTCACTTTTAACGCAAACATCATCTCTGCGGGAGATAATGATGATGGTTTGTTAACGTTTCGCGTGATCCTGTACACTTGTACAAATAGCTGCAGAGCCGTTTTCCGTGAGAGTGTCTCAAGCTTTTTAAGGGCTCTTTTTAGAGTGTCCACAAAGCGTTCTGTAAGCCGGTTTACTTATGATGATACGGGGGTGTCGTGATGTACCTTATCTGAAAAATATCACATAACGCTTTTAAGTTGGAGGATGTACACTGCGTTCCATTGTCACTGACTAAACAATCGACAACCCCACAACGAACAAACAATTAGTGCAGTAAGTTGATTATTGACTCCGTATTGTTATTTTTTTAATTAGGCAACTTCCGAAAATATATCGACTACAATTAGATAATAAAATACCTCAAACGGGTCCGCATAACTCACGTGTTTCATTGACCAAGGTCTTTATGTCTTTGGCGACGGACTATGTTAGATATGAGGTGCCTTTGCTACCAAGACACAGCATTTACACGTATTTACGACGTTCTCGATGTCCTGACATATTCTAGGCAAGTACACAAAACTCCTCATCAAACTCTTCATTCTGTTTTTCCCCGGATTGCCAACGTAAAAATTCCTTCAAGATTCTCTTTTGTAACATGTTTGGAACGACGACTCTCGTTGTACATGAGTACATCATCGCATAATGCAAAGCTGTCTACAAAATGTAGGCCCTTATCAGCAATTTTACCTTTTGTACTCATGACGAATTCATTATTGGAGGCTTCCTTTTTAATTTCATGTAGATTAACCAAGAGCTGTCTTACTGTGTTGCACAATATAGCTTAATATCCCCTTCAGCTTACAAAGAAGCAATCACTAGGTATTCGAGGCAAAATGAAATCTACGAACTTAGTATGTTTGGTGGTACCTTATTTACTAAGTAACAGGCGAACATATTTAGACTCTATCAACTTTACACACTCAATTTTATATAAGTATTCTTATATTCTTAAATACGAAGCAAAATTGTACTCCTCATCAGGGGAATGCGTGAAGTTGTTGATCGCACTCTACACCGCATTTTGCGAAAAAGCATTTTCGTTTTCGCTATGTTGGCATCTAAGAGATATTGTTTGCATAAGCATCTCCATCTTTTCGTCAGATGCTTTCTTTTGTTTTATAAGCTTTTAATTTTGTTTGAGAAAAAGCTTTTGAACTCTTTCCTCAGTTTTCCGTAGTCTCGCGTCTGCCTCTGTATTATGTTCGAGATACTGTCGCATTTAAAATGTTACTAATTCCCAACTGTCGCTTTTAATTCATCCATATTTTAAAGTGGGTATTTTGTTGTTAGAAAGTAAATCGAATACGGCTTGTTTAAAAAGTTATAATCTCAAGAGTATGCTTGCTAGACCTAATATTAGTTCTGAAAACGTATAACACTTTTTTCAACGATAAAAATATAATCGCTCATTTTTGTTCTTTGTTTGTACGTTTTTGCGCGTGATGCGTAGCCGTAGCATTTGCGGTCAACACTTTTATCAGGAAAAATACGGTTTCAATTTTTTTCTTCCTGTAGAAGTAACATTCAATATTTTTTCTATCTCTAAAAAGAGATAGAAAAAATATTCCTTTATTGTTACATTTTAAAACACTGTCGGATTAGCAATTATAACAAAAATCACTGAAGTTTCCTAACTTAAAAGAAAAATAAGTTGTTTCTTACGTGTTTGTTTCTTCTTTTTTCTACTGGTAAGCTAGTTTTTATAATTAAGACGTTTTATGCTGAATTTATAGTCGATTTCTCGAAGTTATTTATCTCTTAAAGATTTTCCATAATTAATTTAGTCGCACGTTGTGGCGTCCATGTTAAAAAGTTCTCCGTAATATTTTACTGTAACCACGCTGTCAGACTATTTTAGTAATGTAAGTTTTAAATTTGAAATCTCACGTTACCGGTCGTTGTGGGGTCTTTTTTTGAAGATTTTCAAGAAAAATCCTTAATGTTTTTGTTTCCTGTGTAAATTTGAATATTTCGTAGCCATTTTTTGTAAAGTATTTTAAGTGTTTTCGAATTGGTGTAGATTCGAATATCTGGTCGACAGTTTTTTGTTGTTCTTTTGGTGGTGGTTGTGGTAGTGGTGGGGTTCCGTGTAAGCTCAAACATCTCGTCGCCAATTTGTTATGATCTGTTTTAGGGTTCGGAATAGTAACCCAGACAAGGGGTTTAGGTGAAAATAATATATTAGAGAAATATATATACAACAGAGAATAAGAGAAGCAGTACGTCAGTACTGACTGCCGGTGTAGACTTGGGTTGAATTAAAACGCTGGACGCGTACGCTTCCCTAACCTATTTAGAATGGACGAGTCACAAATGTTCGTTATATGTACGGGACCATAACATATAGCCCCTTTCTGAAGAAAATTGATATTGTCACGCCCCTACCCTGACACTTCTTTTTTATTTGATGTGTAATTAAGGGTGTACAATAATGCAATGTTTGCGGCTCTGTTATACTTTTAAATTTGGAGTTTATACTTTGTGCTGATGAAGTACCTGGCATCTATACAAAACAATATTGTCTCTTAAACGATCGTACACTAATAATTGTTGATGTTGCATTCTTAGAACGGATATAAATTAATATTTCATAAATGCATTGGTCTCGGAACTATAATACATAGATATGTATAATAACATTTGACAAAAGTTATTGAAAGCATCTTTAAAAAATTTAGAGTAAAAAAATACAATTGGAGACCACGTTTTGAGATGCATTTTTTAAATTAAAAATGGTTTAAATTCTTTTTTTTTCTTGACATTATTTTATTAATTTCGAATGATAACACATACTCATTCAGAGCAATGTAGCCGGAATCAATGTAAAGGCAATCCCTAAATTTTCCGGAGATGTCGCTGGGGAAGTGGTCAGACTTTGTCGCAGGGTGGGAAGAATGCGCACTTTCCTTTTTTTTAATTTTGAACTTATTGGGGTGCGTAGCCGCTTATGTGATAATAACATTTGACCGTAAAAAATGTAAGTATATACATTATATATTGTATCACCTTATAACATTATATACGTATATATATGTAATAGTATATATATATATATATATATATATATATATATATATATATACTATTCAATACATATACGCATACAATATCATATAGTAATATACTATATCATGTCTATACTTACTATTTTTATTCTAACAATGTGAGTAGAGTTTAGTAGCTGTTGTAATATATGGCAAATAACATACAAAGAGTCGGTCATGTTTCATTCCCACATAAAATCATCAGATAAAATGTGCGGATTTAATGTTAGCGATTACTTTTATATCAAAGCCGTATTTACTCTGATTACTTAGTTAGCTAAGAAACCGATCAAATTCGTTGTTATTAAACCCTGTCGCACAATAATTCTCATTAACCAATAGCATACCTACTCTCAAACAAAAGCCTGGCTTCATTTTGTTTTAAAAACTTTACTTTTGTTTGGTTTGGTTGAACGCATCTAATTTTTAAGGGGGTCTCATTAATAGGTTAACGTATTTTAGCACGTGACGATTAAAATAATTCATATTTTTTATTTATTTTGTGACTCGTAGCTAATTCAGAGCGTTATTAAGTATATTTTTTTATTGATAATGTTTTATTGAGTCATGCATTTTTAAATTAATTTGTTTTAATAGTTATCATAAAGCGAGCACTATATACAGTTATTTGCTGTTTTGTTTTACAGTTTGTTGAATAATTTATTTATTGAACTATTTATTTGTATAGTTATCTTAAAATGAATACTATATCTGAAGTAATTTGCAATTTTGTTTTAGTAATATGTGTGAGTCTTAATATTTAAATTTGTAGCTTCTCATACAAACATAATCTGCGCGGGTTGTCTAAATATCTGCATACACTGGTTCATCGTAATATTTGCCACTCAATTATTGGTTTTATGTAGCAAATATTTATAAAGATAAACTTGAAAATTGATGACGCCATAAAGGATGAACGATACCCTTATGAGGTCATACATCGCTCTTTATGACGTCGCACCTTGTTTTAAAGTTTGTATATTTCCTTTCCTTTTGTAGAAGGAAATTAGCTATCTCCGGGCCGTTTGCTCTTGAAGTGGGTTGTTTTTCATACTAAATCGAGGATACGTCCTCAACAATCAGTCAGACATAGTCTAGGGCATTTGAGTAAGATGTCATTTTTTCTGTCGGACCGAGGTAGGGTTTTGTGTAGATCTAGGAAGTCCACCTTCCCAGGCTTTACCTCCTTTCTTTGAGAAGGGATTGATTTATTGCTAATCTCTGGGACGCCCCCAACGGGGGGATGCCAACGGGGCTTCTCAAGCCTTTTTTGTAGGCGCTGGCTTTCAATTTCCACCTATCGACCTTGTGTTACATCTTCTCGCGGTGAGACATAAGGAAATACTAGATGGCAGAACTGTAGCAGAAACTCGCTATGAACCGAGAGGACAGCAGACGATATTGTTGTTTAGAAGAAACAGTTACCCTTGTGGGGTTAGAAATATATTCATTTTCCTCGTTTTCCCTTTTCGAATATTTCATTTCGACCACCTGATAAACTTGAAAATGGATGACATCATAAAAGATAAACAGGGAACTTATGACGTCATCCAGCGGATTTAGTGATGTCATCGATTGTTTTAAAGTTCCATAAATAATTACTTAGAAATAAAATACCGTTGGGAGTGACACACTTTATATAACAGAGTCGAACAAAGAATATTCGGAAATAAATCTTAGTCGTTTACATTATACGGATTTAAAAACAAAACAAGAAAAAAGAATATCGAATATAAAACAAAATGACGTAAACAAAGCGGAGGGAGCGCAGTCCTTTCCGGCTGACTATTCCGCTCCAGACAATAGAGATTGAATAGCCATTTTACTTGTCTTTACGGACTCGTTGAAGTGTTCTCGGCGTGTTCAAAGATGGCCACGGAAAAAAAAGAAAAGAGGCCATATCAAATGATTCTATTTCGCGTCATTAAAAAGAAAGAAAGAAATGTTACAAGAGACGTCAGATTATTTTTAAGAGACATTTTGTGTTTGTTCTCTTTTCGGTGGCCATTTTTCACAACGTTTTTAGGAAACGATTTATTTATAATGAGATTATTTAACTGGTTCCATGGCGCTTTTGCAACAACCAACTAAAATAATAAAAATATATATTTCTATTTAAAGTAAAAGATGACGACAGTCAGTGCTTCTAACACCTTGCCTTTCATCTCTAAAATGTATATATATATATATATATATATATATATATATATATATATATATATATGTATAGTCAGTGATGAAAATATATTTATGGCAATTAATCTACACAGAGGCTTCCGCATTTAATTCCTGTAGGGGATAGTTAGGCTAAAATATATATATATATATATATATATATATATATATATATATATATATATATATATGTGTGTGTGTGTGTGTAGGTAAAAATAAAAATGGAATAAAGGATAAGCACATCAGCAACTAGCAAATATAATATTTCTTTATTTCTTTTTTCTTTCTCCCTTTCTGCTGTTTATTACACGTGACTGTTTTTTTTCAGTTGCGTTCTCTGTATAAATCGGCGTTCAAAAGTCAACTTCTTCTCCTTCTCCTTCTTCTTCTGCTTCTTCTTCGCCTGCTTATTCTTCCCCTTCTTCAACATGTATTTCTTTCTTTCTCCCTCTCTACTCTTTATTACACGTGACTATTTTTTGCCCATTGCATTCTTTGTATAAATTTGAAAACTTGTCCGTTTTTAATTAAAGTTTTCCACCGATCGAAATATTTCGGTATAACTATATAACATGAGTTTTTCAGTTTATTTTTGCTAGTTTTTGATTTGCTTATCCTTTATTCCATTTTTATTTTTACATATCGTCTGAAACATTGTTTCTCTTTTTCCTCATATATATGTATGTATATATATATATATATATATATATATATATATATATATATATATATATATATATGTATATAGCAATTTTATTTTTGTTGGCTCCTCGATGTTAATCTAATGAAACTCCAGATGTGATAGAATAATGCTTAGTAAAAAAGAAGACTGTGTTTTAGTTGAATTTCTTTTGTTGATGCAAACATCATTGACTACATATATGCATACATGTTTCTGTTGAAATCTCTTTCAGAATTCAGCCTCATTTGACAATCTTACATATTTAAACAGATTAATAGGTGGGCATTCTTATCCATCATTTTGGTGTTGGGAGGGGACATGAAGTAATGGAAGAAAAATAATATTGGATAACTGAAGTATCTATCTTCTCAATCTTATTTTACCAATAATTTTGAATGCAGGCTCTTATCTACTTAGCAATATTATCCAGTTAAAATAAGTTTTGTTTTTACAATTCTTTTCATAACTCTGGAATTGATTCAAGTGTCCTGTCTCCTAGTAATGTCCAATCTAGTGCCATTAAACTCTGACTACCCTGCTTTCACACCTTTATAGACTGAGGTCATAGCCGTCTATATCCGACAATACATGGATATATACACACACTTATAAACACGCATACACATATATATATATATATATATACATAAATATCTACACCCATATATATACACTTGCTTATCTGAATACATACCATTTTCCTTTACATTATCATTTTCTTTCCTTCTCTATATATACATCTGATGATACGTGGCATCCATTTATTCATGAAGTGTCATTGTCTAAAGGAGTGTAAGTACTTAGATTGCACATAAAGAGATATACAACAGCTACATCCTTCTTTTAGTTCAAAATGTTTAGAGAAACAACTAGCGAAAGCTAGATATCTAATAACAAGTTGTAGCTGGAGATGAACATGATGTAAAGAGTGGTCTGCCATCGGGCTGCCGGGGTCTATACCTGCCCGGCAGACGTTGCTCTCTACCGCTGACACCGAGTAGCTCCGCCGTTAGGCTATTGTCTGGTATGATTTCGCAGTTTTCCTTCACACAGCCTTTGCCTAAAAAGGCAGACCCTACAAGGCAGCAGGGATGGAAAATCATATTAAACCCATAGGGGTTACGTTAGACAGGTGCTATTACTCCAGGTAAGAGAAGCCCCTGGAGCAGTGGTGACTTGGAGAGTAGTTTAATTGTGAGGTAATCCCCAGAGGATCAAGCTCTGTTCTAGCTGTATCCTTTCACGTCGGATACATTTTAAGGGCATACCTAGGACAAATATATATATATATATATATATATATATATATATATATATATATAAATATATATACATATATATATATATATATATATATATATATATATATATATATATATATATATACCTATTTTGGGGGGGATACAAACAGTACAACATTAATATTGTCGGTTTCAAAATTAGAGCACCTGATTGTTAAGTCCTTCTGAGCCTGAAACCGACGATACTAATGCTGTACTAATTGTTCTGCAGAAAACACATTTATTATGCTCTTAATTTTGATGCTCAATTAATCGAGCACTCTGCTGGGATGTTTTCTACCATATTACAAAAGAATATATATATATATATATATATATATATATTGAGGATGAGCTAACATAAAATGAAGAAAGAATTTAAGATTAAATCATAACACAAATTAAAATGCGGAAAATAAATTAAAAACGAGAAAAAAGTTTTAATGAAATAAGTTGTCACCCAGAATTTTATTGAATACCCATCGCCATCAGGGAAAATTGCACGATATATCATAAAAAAGGAAATGCCGCCAAAGACAAGATGTGTGAAAAAAGACAAACGAAAACAACCATGATTTTAATTGTTGTTTAATTAGTTTTTTCAGTTTGTCTTTTTTCACACTCACACACAAACACCCCTACACACCCCCCCACCCACACACACACACACACACATATATATATATATATATATATATATATATATATACAGAGAGTAGACAGTGGGCCTTGAGCTTACTTTTGGCAGTCTCGTAACTTTCGCTTCTCTTATGTTGTAATTAAGTCCTCACATTCTATGTGCGATGTTTCTGAAAAAGGAAGAAGAAATGCCGTTTTCTGGGTCGGGATCTATCCATCTAACACTTATCGTTGGCTGGATTTGACTTTGAAGTAGAATGTTTTATCTCTTTACATGAAGTGGTTTCATGCTTTGTGTGGAGCGATTTCCACACACACACACACACACACACACACATATATATATATATATATATATATATATATATATCTTTATCTTATATTTAAATATATCAAGTTAATAAGTTAATTCGTTAATCTAATTTGACGAAACTCACAATTAGTAATTAATAACACTTCTTTAATAGATGATAATCGAAATCGATAAGTAGATAGATCTAGAATATTTAAAATATGAGACTAATTACTTTACTTTATATTAAAATTCTTAAATTACGATAGAAAGATAAACAAAATAAAAATACGAAGATAAAACAAAGTAAATATTCAAATATAAAAAAAAAAAAATTATATATATATATTATCAAAACTAACAGTTTATCGAACACCATACACCTAACCAACATTACACAAATATTTTAAACACCAAATCATATATTTAACATAATATTAAAATAAAACTTAATTCAATTTATATTCACTGTGAAACTGCTTTATTTGCTGCGGTCTATATCTGGCAGCCATTTTGTTTTGTATTATTCTCTACACAGTCGGAGAAGAAAAAAAAATATTCTTCTTCTGGTCTAATTATTTTTGACAAAGGGATGTCTTTTCCCGAAATATCAAATAGTGATTTTTAATCACCCGGACATCACACGAACAGCTAAAACACTCTTGCTGTTATGTAAGAAAAAAAAAATAAAAGGAAAAATAAATAGTAAGTCTTATATCGTATTCGATTTATTGTTATTGTTTTTGTTCCTTTCCTTTCAACTTGCATCTTACCCGGAATTGCATTGCCCACAGCCTTTCAAAAACTTACTACTATATATATATATATATATATATATATATATATATATATATATATATATATATATATATATATACATAAAGACAATAAACAATGTAAATTACGAATCGAGGCACACTATTTTTAAGCTCAGATCGTTGCTTAGTTAATTGACTTCAGCACATCTTCATCTGAGAAAAATAAAACACTTTTTATGTATATAGCTTTATTAACCCATAATCCTAAACATAAATTGAGAACTAACACTACTCTTCACTACTCCACTAATCCCTTAATCTCCTCTAGTTCAACACTCTAATTTTCTCATAGATTCCATAACTCTCACCTTTTAATTGCGCTCCCCGGTTACTTCTATAATGACCTAATTACCACCCCTTAAATATATCTGTAATTTCAATACTTTATATTATAACTACGGTTTCATAATCAACCTACTCCCATCTCATAATCTTTCTCCTAGAACTCCCTTGATGCAAACATATTAACGCCGTACCCAATCCTTACATCAGTGATATATTAAACTATCTTAATTAGTCACGTCCCTAATATAAAACTAACTGGGGAATCTAAAAGAAAAATTTAACATTAAACTTTTAAATACTATAAATGACCGGATAATTACATCTTAAAAACATACATTCCAGATTTCTAACCGTCTGATTCCTAATTCCCAATTTAAACACTTTTAAACTTTCTAAATTATATATAATTTCGTCTAAAAAAATCCGTTTAAATACCGGGATATCCTTCCGCCTGTTTACGTATTAACCAGAAACGCTACTGTATTAGTTTATAGAATCCCCACCACAACTCTTAATTGAAGCTATAGCAGACCTGGCAAACAGGCAAGCAGTAATTCCACAATATTGTCGCTTGCAAGCGATGAGCTGTAACTAAACAATACCTTCTCCTATCCCATTATTAGAATCAGCTATCGTTTCCTCTGCTAAACCTGTTTCTCCCACATCTCTAACCTTCTATCGATCTCCTACTTTTACTTGCCTCGTTTTTGACCAGAAAATTCTTCCTCAGACCTTAGGTTCGATCAGAGTAACTAACACCTTACACTAGTAAACGACCTGATTGAAATATATACAATATTGTAAACACAATTCCTCAAAACTATTATCATTCCTGGTCCACGGAAGTATTTTTTATCTACGGTTTAACTGAACATCATTCCGATTGATTTACTACATTCTGACGGTTTCGAACGCAGTCCCCACGAACTCGCTTTTTCCATTATTAAATCTTTTGTCAGCGGACAGTTTTTCAACGGACATTTGCCCAACTGGACAGACTATATTTTTATAAACTTTTTACGTACACCCTTTTAATTTCCCTTACTTTATATTGTTTCTTTATTTATTTTTTAATTTTTAATTTTGGCTATTCCCCTGCCAGCTTATTTATCTATGTAATTCTTCTGATGATAAGAGTTTAATCTTTGAAAACCCTGGGTTAAGGAAAGTCAAATTAACATGTTTTATCGAGTACACCTTGCATTTAACAATCGAAAATGAAATAGATTTGTCATACGCACATCTTTATATTTTTTTCTTCGTTTTTCTTTGGAATTGCTCTATTTCTTATGTTGAGTTTAAATCATGTCACTATAGGTTCAATTCTGTAAAAGTATATTTATACTCTCATATTTCATATATATATATATATATATATATATATATATATATATATATATATATATTTATTTCACTTACAAGATTGTTTATTCAGTGAAGACCTATATATATACATATGTATATATATATATATATATATATATATATATATATATATATATATATATATATAGAGAGAGAGAGAGAGAGAGAGAGAGAGAGAGAGAGAGAAAGAGAGAGAGAGAGAGTAGAGTGTAGTGCAATTCCAACAAGTGAAAAATGTATATTTAAAGAAGTGAGGCGAATAACATTTTTAAAAATGGGTTTAGCAAAAAAGAGCATATTTTTTAAACTGAAAAAATATCTGATAAGAGCCAAGATGCTCGAAACACGTAATAATATTATAACATTTTGATATAAAAAAAATAAAATAGTAAACAATTTAAAAAAAAACGTTATTTGTTGTTCGCCTAACTTCGTTAAATATATATATATATATATATATATATATATATATATATATATATATATATATATATATATATATATATATATATATATAATTGATATGCATATACGTGTATTAGCGTGTGTTTACGTGTGAGGAATACATTACTAGTACGCATTAAAAGCGCTGTAAATCCGTAGAGGTCTTACCCATATATCAGATGCCATGCTGCTAACACCAAACAAAAGTAAATTGCAAAGGTACTGAGTGTGCAAGGCAGATGTGAGTTATGTTTCGAATCGAAATTCAAAATTCTCAAACTTAAAACCTCTTAATGTACATTAAAATGTCAACTCGTCGCAGCCTGTGGACATAAAACCAAACTTCTACGTTCCCTTTACATCGCTGATTGAATATTTTCTATGTCATTTTTAGTTTTTGAAATGTTATTTTAAACTCATCGACCGATGCTGAGACTATAACATTTGTATGGCCGGTCTATTACATTCGAACACTTTGCCAGAATAAAAATCATGCTACTGCGTTATTTTCAAATATTATTTAAACCCATCATCTTGAAAACGAAATAGTCTATACCGTCTGACAACCGTCAACTGGCATGATAATGATATAAGTAATTTCCATCATTAGTTTGCTTCTGTATTTCCTACTTGCGGGGATATCCGTCGTTGCCAGGGCATACGTCCTCACTATGGCCGTCACTCGAATCGATTATACGTGTTTCCAGGGGCTTGGTTCGTGTGTTCTCATATGTAAAATCCGTCCAGTTCAACATCCTCACCCCATATCACAAATCGGGCATACATTATCGTTTGGTAATTGTGCGCGTGGCTGATTTTCACGGCGCACTATTTTTGCTGCTCTCAGCTACTCAGCGTGATGACGCCGTTAACTTTCAACCGTTTCCACACCCCCATTTATTCTATTTCTCAACTCTGTTTTCCCGCTTTCCATGATGTATTATCAATTTCACAACTCATTATACTCTCTTTTAAACAATCCTTGTACTAGTTCTGTCTTCTAACCCTCGTAGCTCTCAGATTGAGTTCATAATAAAATAATTTCCTAGGATAGGACTGCTCGCTTATCTTCATAACGTATCTTGATTTTTATTAAACTACCTTTTTTAGGATGTGAAAATAATCTCTTATTTTGTTTTGAATTGTTTTAAAAAGAGAGTTGACGTGCATTCATTGTGTGCAATGCCCGACTTTGGAATCGTTCAATATTTGCCGCGTTCGTCCAATAGAATATTGCTGCATTTTGATAGCAAACATTTTATAGACCTTTCGAAGATTGTTTAACACTTAGCAATCTCGACTAATTTCTGTAATTTTAAATTTGGTTCACTTACTAACTTGCTCAAGACACTCCGTTTTAAATCGTCACAGTTTTTATTAACGATTGACGCGAACATTGGGTAGTCTCCGTCACATGTTTTGACTAATACACCTAAGTGTTGGCATCAAGCACATCATAGATAACAATATAGAAAATAATAAAGTGTTATTTTGCTTCAGAAGCATTGTTAAAATATAAATTATATATGGTTTCGTCGTCGTCGTCGTCATCATCATCATCATCATCAGCAGCAGCAGCAACAGCAGCCAGCAGTCCTGGTATGAAGGATCCGCCTGACCATCTAACGTTATCTCGCCCTATGCTCAATAGCACTTGCTAGGTTTACAAATGTGCCTTATGAGACCTCTGCTCGTTGTTTGACGGACATTTGTGCTGTCTCTCCACTGAACCACACTCATGTTTTGGCATACAAAAAGGATCATTCTTTATGATTTCATTTTTAGGTTTCAAGCATTGGCGTTAAAATATTGTTCTAGTCTCTCTGATTAAAATCTGAGGAAGGTGTCTCAACCACTAGTCTCTTTTCCAGAGTTCAGAGTGTCCACACTAATAGGTTTCGCATTGTCAACAACGCTCAAACTTTGTCCAATCGTCACAATCCTTCATCCCTGAGCTTTTTTTACAAGTACTTTAATGTAATGTGCTCTGACGAATGCGTAACATTTGGCTCCCATAGACGTAAATAACTGCGACTAACCCGAAAAGCAGCAACATCCCACGCTTCCATTGTTGAGGAACCCGAATACTGGACGGTCTTTTACGCTGATAATTTGTTTCCCCTCGAATTGTTAGACTTTCGAATTCACACTCAGTTTCCATCTTTCTTGAGTGTACTAACATGCAAAACTTTTAATGTAATGTGAACAGACAGTTCGCTTTTCAAGTCTTTGCTTAGAGTGTTCATATAGACATGGCCCTCTAATTCATAGAAGCCCCTTACGACTCAGTTTCAATGTGCTTTGTTTGGGGTGAATATGAGTAAAAAAACAAAATAAAAACAATGTCGTCAAATAAGTAACAAGGGATGATTTGACTTCAAGATTGAGTTAAGAATCGGTATATACTTTTTATTGACACATTGGTTTGAAGATGATTACTCCTGTCAATATGTGCATTAGGTTGCGGATAAGGAGAATCCCCTCGAGATATAGAAGTCAGCTTCAAATACACAAAATAAGTAATGCCGGACAAAATCACAGGTTGCTTGCTTGCAAGGCGTAGCACTCGAGAATCAGACCTTCACAGTTAAGGTGAAACGATTGGAAGCAACTTTGTAGATGTGTTATCTCAGGAGATGAACTCGCCAGTTACAGTCAAATGTGAAGCCCTTGTTATTTTCATACTTTCCACATACGTATGCAAAGCCGCACGTGGGTAGTGTAAGCCAGCGTTTTAAGAAATAGCCAATTTGGCAACTTAAATATTACTTGTGCAGTCTGTCGGCATTCTTCGATGTAAGGGTTTCAGTCAATTAGCATATAACTAACTCTTCTCCAAAGTGGGAAGGCAAGGCCTGGGAGAGCTAACCTTCTAAGAGTACTAAATACACATATTTGAACCTGACAGATAAAAGGCCATCGATTTAGCGTGGTGTCTGTTTGATAGGTTATCGACTGGTGTATACCGGTTTGAAGTCTTTGTGCAACTTTAAAAGAATCAAGACTCATGCTGGAACGCTCTAGTTCAACAAAAATCTACTGTGTTGTATATCGGTGTGACGATTACACACAATTATCAAACAATCTAGTTTAGAGACATATAAATGCATATATTCAATATAAGGAGATAGTTTGAATGCCTACCAGAATAAATATTTGAATGCCTACTGGAGAGAATTCGAATGCGTACTGAAGAGAATTTGAATAGCTACTGGGGAGAGCGTTAATGCAAACTGATCAGAATCTGAATGCTTATTGCAAAGTATTCGAATGCCTACTAATCTACATAGTTGACTGTGATTGTATATGTATATCCAGCTAATAGTATTTAAAAAAACTATAAAACAAATACGCACACAGTTGCGATATACTTTAATCAGTATTGCCCGGAATAAATAACATCCGGCATTATTTAAAAACTATTGAATCTTTGGGGGTCAACTGACCCAAATTTCGTTAGGGGGCTTGGTTTTTCAGTGATTTTATTCAGCCATTTTATTTATAAAGAGAAGTAACTCGGATTTGTTATCTTATGCTGACTTATTCCTCGAGGCATCTATATGGTTGTCTGTGTGTATATATGTCCAACTAGAGTTGAATGAGAATGGTAAGAAAAATAAGCTGGAGGGGGAAACAGAAAATATAGAGAGACGGATATAGAGACGGATCGAAAGAGGTAGATATTTAAAAGAAATATGTAACACTACAGTCCAGGACAACGCCAGCTAGCCTGGCTAGTTATTCAATAAATGCGTTGATTGTTTTGAAAAGCTTAATTACATTTCGTTTTCATATTTGTTTAAAACTATAAACTCTACATTATTTGGTTTATATAAGAAAATATTTTTAATCTCGCAGACATATTTGCTTTTGGGGCTATTTGACAATTATTACTGTGTAAAGTAAACACCTGGTAACATGAATGTTCATTATGTGTATTGAATTAATGCCATATACGTAATAATTGTCTAAATGTGTTCTTGAGATTATTTAAAATGGCGTCAAATAAAAGAGAGCGCTCTACACCATTGACAAGTGCAAATAAACAGAAACTGAAATATGATGAAAATATATATATATATATACATGTCTACCATCTATAACATTTAAAGAATGTAACCTCAAATATTTATTAGAGTTCACTTAATAAAAGAGAAAGAAAAACGGTGAGGCAAATAACAATAATTAATTAATAAATGTTCGTTTTTTAAAACAAATATGCAAGCATCAGGAACATTTATCTGATGTATGACTGACTAAACAGGCCGAGGGTAAGCTCACTGCGTTTCTACGAATAATGGCACTGGAGAGGTGTTCTTATAGCCTTAAAGCCAATCAATTCACGATGGTCCCAAATGTGACGCGTCATTAACAGACAAAGGCTGCTGGAGAAGTCGCACGTGGCGGGGCTTATCACTCCCTCCTCTCCACAGCGATCGGTTGAAACACCTATCTGTCGAAAAGACTGACATATGTTGATCGCTTGCAGCTTATTGCTAGCCTTGATGCATGTCCAATGTTTGTCGCCGATTCTATAATTGACAAGGGCGCAAAAGGGTCGACACCTTGCACCCCATAAACGACTTGCCGTTTGTAAAGAAAAACATTGTCAGCCCATCGGGCCGTTTGCAAGCTCGTCTGCCGAGGCCAACTAGTTCGGAGCGATATTCAGACCTCTAAGTCAATATCTTTGAGAGCGATCTGCCTAAGAAATCTGCCAGCACTCCCTCTACACGAAAGTGTGTAGAGTCCATATACTTCGAGTGGCTGATCACAACTGTATTAATGGGTGTTGCAAACTCTGTAACCTGTGGCTCTGCACGCCGAATTTCAGGCAATTGTAATCAACTAAGTTCCCGACAGCCGATGATGGCAATGCTGTTAGCCACGTACCGCTGTGTTCCGAACTTGCAGCTTGAAGGTAACCCAGATGGTGGTGGTGGCAAGATGTGTGACGTGTACGAAATTACGTTATTTGATAAACAAATAATAAATTGTTATCTTTAAAGATTAGTATATTCTGCCATGTTTTTTTTCGGTACTTCTAAACAATTATAACCGAACTGTTTTTGACCCTCATCTTTTATTACCCCTAAACTAACCCAAATGTTACTGAAAGTTTATGAAAATATATCAGAAAACTTCCCAATGAAAAGGTATAAAAGTGTCCAAAAAATTACTTAAAAGTCGGAACTTAGTGTTTCTAAATAATTGAAAAATATTAATTTCACAAGTAACAATGCTGTTTTTATTTCTACATTTCGGTAGAAAGCGGAACAGATTCGACTTTCTTCGTTCGTAGTTCGAACTGCTCACGCCACGACTGCAACTCTATGGATACCTATTCCTAAAAAACACTAATAATTTCACATATTAAATACTTTATATCATTTAGATTATTTGGAGAACTGCACTAATCTTAAATGTTATTCCGAAAACGTTTAGGTCGATGTAACCTCCGACGTTATGCATATGCATGCTGTCGAACCCGAGGATCTTTTTGGCAGAAATTGGAAATCTGTATGGATATTTGGACGGGACCCTTTATTTAATGTACAACTTCGACATAAATTTTCACGAGTTCGACATGATGCACATAAAGAGTGCGAAAGTTACATCGACCGAAATAATACAAATAATTAAACCTCATCTAAAAAATTCATAAACATGAAATAAATTAGGAAAAAAGAAACGAAGGTTGTATGTGATAAATTATCTCTCTTGTATTTATTTTCGATACGAACACAAATGACCGTTCGAGCACTAGAGGTTGTGATATCCTTTTGCCTGGGCGTAGAAACTTCAGAACTTGATGTTTCCTCTTTTTGGCGAAGCTTTCAAGGCCTATGGGCCTCTGTCTATTGCTATCTTTCTGAGCATGTATCATAAACCCCAACCGTTTGTGGTTACCTATTTCTGACCAAGTCACTCGGTTCTTAAAAAATATAATAGATTACTCATTATATTTCATGCGAGTTGCGTGTCATCATCGACGGAAACATTTTCAATACACATACATGGCATAAAAAATAGGCATTTTTCTATCATTAATAACAAAACTGCTGTCCGGCATGCTTGATGCCAATAAACAAGAAGATATTGAGTGTTTTCCGGTTAACAGTAGAAAATGAAACCCTGCGATTTACGCGATTTTATGCTAATAATGTTTGTTAATTATTTAGATAAGGATTGAAAATTTGTATTATTTCAATTATTCAGACTACATTTTTAATTTTAGATGTTATTTTCACAAAGTTTCGAACTTTGGAATCTGTCCGTAAGGACCCGTGGCATAACAGATACCATGCTAGGTATAATTATTTCAACGTGACCGTCTTCTGGAGGTTGAAGGTTCAATCCCTAGTGCTGGCGATGGTAAGAATAAAATTACGAATTACTTAAGACTTTTATCCGGTCATAGCTTACAGATAGGAGAACAATCTACCTCGATAGATTAAATTGTTCCGGTGGGAATTCCGTTACGATTCTCGAGTTCAACAGAAAGATTCTCTAGTTGGCAAGATGAAGGTGTGAGAGAACATCGGCTGATACGTTGTAAAAGTCACATTCAATATGAGAGAAGTAGACCGTATAATACAAATAATACAAGTTAATGCAAATTAGTTCCAGCGTACATTGACATATAGTTTATCTGAAACGTTTGCTGCCTAATGTTTCCTCGGCTTGTGTTATATATACATATTTCACTTAATTATTCCCACTTAACAAAGAGGTAATCGTGTTAATAGTGTCAGATGGACGGTGAGATAACACCGTGATGATTAGTAATGATAGTGGAAATTGGGCAACATTTTATTATTTATGAGAATGGCTGAAAAAGAATTTGCTTACATTTGGCATAAAACATATCATGTAATAGCTAGCCGGGAAGCAGCCCAACAGAACTGTATTCCACAGACGGGTAATTCGAAGAAACATGTTCTCGAGGAAGATTCGTGTATTTTTAGGCATACAAGGAGAAAGAAAAGAAAATTATTGACAGTGGTTGTAGTGAGAATAATTTTGATTGTGAACGTTTTACAAGAAGACCGTAGATTGAAGCTCAGTTGAAAATAACGATAGAGTAGAGAAAGACAAGCAACGTCTCTACTTTGAGACAAAGCAAGTAGAGAAATAAAAAGAGCATCGACCATTAGGTTTCGAAATCAGTTTTCTACCCCGTTGAGGCAGGACATAGTGCGTGTATTTTCTCGTAAGATATGATAGATGTATTAAAAATGAAAACTGCTGTGACGAAATGTGTAAGTTTATGTCACGTTATTTGATAGTTTCATAAAAGTTGAAATGTTTTGAAGAATCGAAACACAAAAGGTGTTGTAAACCTGAAGTTGGCTCATGTTTCAGTGGTGCATGCGAATGACAGATGGTGCAAGTGTTAGATGCTCGCTCGGAGAAAAAAGGGGGACACGCATTTTAAAATATATCTGATTTTTGAGGGGGCATATAGACTTGTATTTGTCTTTGAAATAAAATAAGGGCCTCATAAAAACAGAAACTCATGCTGAGATCAAAAAGTAATGTTCGTAGATTATCTCCATGATAAGTCCACTTTGAGTGAACTATCTGGTCGTTATATCCAGTGGATATCTTAAGTAGCTAGTGTTTGGGTGGTTGAATGATGAGCAGTGAAAAAGTCTGGACTCCAAGATGTGCGGTTTGGAGAAAATAATTCCAGGAGATGGGAAAGGAGAGATGGCCCTTTGGGCATGACAAGCATTTATAGGTTTTCAGATGTCGTGCGGTCAGTTTGAGCTTGGCCCCTTCCCAGACAGCATGGGGCAATTGGGGCTTTTAGCCAAAGAAGTGTGCTGATTGGACTTATTTTTTGTCAAGAAAATCTCATTTTGCAAGTTTGCCATTCAACCTAGTTAAACGAGTTTAATCTGTAACCTCCAACAAGTACACCTGTTACTTTTTTATTATGTGGACATGTGACCGGACTTGGAATGAGAATATATTGCTGCATACGACAACTAAGGACAACAACACGACGTGTGGGACGATTACGGTCAGTGTAGTGAATGTACTTATGCAGGTTCACTGTTTTTCTATTGCTTACAATTAACTTGAAGTAGAATGTCAACATTCTCTGTACACACTCCTTCCTTAATAATTCAGTCAACTCTTCAGCCTCAGTTGGAAAAGAAACAAAATGCGGAACGGCTACTCACTTCGACTTCAAGTCTCACGTTTACGCTTTTAAGGGCACAGCCTTATTCTTATAATTTTCCGGACTTTTGCTACACCGTACTTATGTAGAAAGTAAGGAAATCCTGAGTTGAGTAGCAACGCTATTTCAGACGGTATTAGTACCAATCGAAATCCGTCCTCGACAATCAGTCCGGCAGAGACTAACATTGTGGTGGTCTTTTATCTGTCGGGCTGTAGTCCGAAGTGCCCCCCCCCTATCAGGCTTTGATTCCCCGATTTGTAGAAGATTGAGTTTATTGCTACCCGTGGCGCCCTTCCCGGGGTGTACCAACATCGCTCTTTAGGTAATTTTTAAGGGATCAAAGTGCAAAATCTCTTAAGTGCTTACTAAATATTCACACTTTCTAGTCTTGTGTCACCTCTTCAAGCCATGGTGAGAGGGGAGGGGTAAATACCGTTGAGTAACATAAGTTTCACTTGAGACATTAGATAACTGTTATATAACTTTATTCTTCTTTTCCACGTATATATTTTTCTTATTTTTATACTAGCTGACTTTGCCAGCTCGCTATTGCTTCGCAAAGTCGTTACTTCAAACCAAAACTATAAATAATAAACATTTCATTCATCAAATTCGCAGCAGCCGACAATTGGAAAACGCAATGAAAATATTGCAGAAATCTAATCGACAGCTACCCCGTGAATTCATATAGAGACAAACATTCAGAAACACTCCCTTCGTCTCTATATTATAGCACATGGCTAAAGTGTACCACGTCGAGCAGCTTCCTTCCACGTCCTCTAACTCTTCTTCTTCTACTTTTCCATCGTCTGTGCTTAAGTCCACATGAAATATGCTAAACAAACACAGTACCTAAATCTAAAAGATACAGTACCTAACGCTAACATTAACCTAAAAGAAATAGTACCTTACCGTGACTATAAAAGAAATATTATCTAACTGTAACCTAGCCTCTAGTTTGCTATCAGTTGGCTCTAACCTAATCAAGTCGGTAAGGTTTAGAAATAATTAACAAAGAAAACAATGTTTGGAAAGAAATCCTAAAAAAAACTTTATGCTATCAGTTATTGCATTATATTTTGTTCACCGAACAATAATAAGTATTTCTTAATGAAACTAACCAGGCACGATGAGTGTTTTGTTCCTTTATTTGAATGTTTGTTACCTAGATTTTGAAAGTTTCTTAAATATTTATATATTGTTTTCAAATTTTTCATTGAATTGTTTTCGTTGAAATAAACATACGATGGCTGTTTCTAGCGTTTAAATATTGCCTAGCGTTTTCGATAGCAAACAACGATGTTTAGTTCGGCAACTTTCCGGTGGTTTCCGTAACATACTGGAATGTGACGATTAAAACGCGTCTTTAAAACTGCATGAGTTCCAAACGACCTTTGGTAAATATGTCGGCACGGCAATTTTCGTTTAAATTTAAAAGGGCATATTTAAATAAAAATGTAATGTATCCTTTGGTTATTAAATCACTTTAATTAATTACGTTTAATATCAACAAAACTATAGCATATTATAGTATCAATTGAAAAATTAAATTAAACAATTAATAACACCAAACAATAATATTGTATAGATTTTTTAATATAGTTATGTTTTTAGACACATATATGAATTTATATGAGTCATTCCTTAGTACTATATATACAACATTCCAAATTATCATATTCTATCATTTATATTAAGTAACAGTTACCCATTTTTAAATCATTTCAATTAATTCCTGTTAATATTGCTATAACTATTGCATATATATATATATATATATATATATATATATATATATATATATATATATATATATATATATATATATATATGGGTGTGTGTGTGTGTGTGAAAAAATTACAAACGGAAAACAAGTTAAAGTGCAAGAGAAAGACAAAACCATGAGATTTGTTGACCGCTTTCGTTCGTGGCGAACGTCTTCAGAAAAAGAAAGACATGGAAATAATTTTATTTTGAAGGCACACACATGGGATGAGGGAAGGATGATCTTATTGGACCATATGAGAAGACATTAAGTGATGTTGGAATGTGATAAGTTGGTGACATATTCTACTATGTTTCTTATTCTTCTGTTTATAATTTTATTTATTTCTGTCTTTTACTATCACACCTAATGAGTTAGTATGGAGAATGCGGTGGGGGAAGAAAGGCGACAAAGGGGAAGAAAAGAGAGAGAAGGTAAACAAATTGGGTTTACATGAAATTGATGCACTGGATGTTAGAACCCAAAGATTAATAAGAAAGAATCAGGGACAGGTCTGCTAATTTGTAACACATTAAGTTTTTAAAGAGCAATTCATGAAGATATATTGCATCACTGCGACCCTTATTAAATATATATATATATATATATATATATATATATATATATATATATATATATTAGAAAATGTGTGTATATGTGTATATGTGTATGAGTATGTATATATATATATATATATATATATATATATATATATATATATATGTGTATATGCATATATATACACATGTGTGTATATTTATATATTTTGTGATAATAGCACGCTCCCATTGATACTCAAATCATTTTAATACATCTCTCTCTAACTTAACGCTTATTTTCTATTTTTGAAATTCATATATATTTTAGATTTCCCTGTCTGTTTCATTTTTCACACATTTAGTCCACCATGGCTTTTCATTTTCATGAATTGCTCTTTAAAAACCTAATGTGTGACAAATTAGCAGACATATCCCTGATTCTTACTTATGAATCTTTGGGTTCTAACATCCAGTGTGTCATGCCCACCATATTTGTTTACCATACTCAGCTTCTCTGTCCTTTCTTCCTCTCTTGTCGCCTGCCCCCCTCCCCACCACCTTCTCCATATTAGCTCAGGTGTGATGGTGAAAGAGAGAAGAAGGATAAATAAAAATATAAACAGAAGAATAAGAAAAATAGAAGAATGTGTCACCCACTTATATATATACACACACACATATATATATATATATATATATATATATATATATATATATATATATATCTGAGGATAAACTACACGATATATGAAATGAAATTCTAGTGAACACAGGATATGTAGAGAGGAGCAAAAGATAAAGGAAATTAAACACAGGAAAAATCATCAAAACACGAGAGATGTACCACTTTAGTTCGGATCAACGAACGTTTTCAGAAAAAAGTGTAGATTTGACATCTTTATTATAAAACAAATAAAATAACAGAATGATACAGGTAAGAAGACGCACAACGAGATGATTTTGTCACGTGCGTAACCTTTATTGAATAAAGTTAACATCTTCACTTTTTCTGAAGGTAAATCTCTTGCTTTTGATGATTTCTTTCTGTGTATCATTTGTTTTTGTTTTGTAATTTTCACACACACAGACAAATATGTATATATATATATATATATATATATATATATATATATATATATATGTATATATATATATATGTATATATATATATATGTATATATATATATATATATATATATATATATATATATATATATATATATATATATATATATATTTTATCCTTTAATTTTTTATGCGTAATTTTTTAATTTCTTATCTGGTTTCTCTTAATTTATATACCAACATTTAAACACATTGCTAATCTCGTTATTTTTTATAGTATTCCTCTAGCGTTCACCCTCTTTTATTTTTGAAACATTTTCGTATAGCTTATTTCAAGTCTTCACTCTTTTATTTCTAAAATAAGCAGAAATATATGTTTGATCTGAACGCAGCCTGTATCTACGTACCCCAATTTACATATCCTTTTACTACAATAACCTAATCTCTCATACCACCTCTTTCTCGTTTAAACGCCCCCTTCTATATTTAGCTCGCCTACATCTTAAATTTCTATATTGTTAACGGATTTTGATCCAGAGATCTACTTTACTTGATGTTGTTTTGCATTCGGATCCGTAAAACTGTATTTTGAAAGCCCATTGAAGTTTAATAAAAATGGCTCTATTGCACATATAACTTTACACACTTTCTGATTGCTACTTTTATACACCTGGATGTTTTGCTTTTTTAGTCTGATTTGTTAAATTCCATGGATGTTACATTTGTCTTTTGACTTACTACTTTTGAACCTTCTGCTGCGTGTCCGATGACACCCTTTACAGTGAACATTTTTTCATATACATTCAACTTATTTTTATTGCATTTGACCGTTTTTAAGATAAAAACCCCATAAAGACATATTCCTATTTTTGATGTAATTTGGGTTTATATGATTAGGCTACAGAGAAATAACCTGATGAAACTGAATTATTAATTTACTTACCTGTCGCAAAACAAGATGCGATGATTCTGAGGCAGGTATAATACTCCTTTTTTACACGGCGTACAGACGAGGATGTCAACAACGTTTACAGAAAAACAAATCAGAATTGTGTTGTTCATTTTTTTTACTTTCTTCCACACGATGACAGAGTTAGAGACATAGTCAGTTTCTAATGTGTGGAAAATTCAGCTCAATAAATACGGTTACCGGATTTACATAGAAATATCAATTGCATCAGTCTACATCAACACAATAGATGAAGCGTCAGGCACAAAAACGAAAACATTTCTTTCAGATTAGTCAGACCTACATTTACATTTTCATTTTCCTCCAAATCAAGAGGTCCAAAATGGGTGCTTATAAAACAGAACTCAAGAACAACAGTTATGTTACATTTTCTGAACCTGAAAAAAGGGATCTAAAGAGAACCACTACAGAATTTTAACCGACACTTGATATACCCAACATTCGCCGAACTACTTCATATGGCATGCTAAGTTTAGTTCCTCAGTAAAAGAGGCATAATCATTTGCAACCGAGCTGTAGGTACTCCCACTTTCCTTCAAACAAAGACATCGGGTAGAGACAGAGGTCATTGGACATGAGATTATCCAGGCTTGGATCACCGATCTGTGAGACCACGAGAAAACTCTGGAATAAAAGTACTGAGTCAACGCTCTGATATGCAAACACTTTGACATTTGTGTGCGATGCTAAAGTTTTTGCTTTCAAACTCCTTCACTGAGAGTAGGAGTAAAAGAGTTGCCAATTACTCGTATGTACAATGTCTTTTCCGATTGCGAAAATGTCCAGAACATTGACATCCTCGTTGGCGGTTATCCCGTGGATAATATTGCGTAACGCTCTATCGCCTGAAAACGGTGTAAAGCTGTTTAGTTGCTCTGCACCTTTCTCGAGGTCTGTCTCATCCATTCTCACCCGAGATGCAGAAAACTCCTTATGTTGTTCGCTTGTTCTGTTACGTCGTGAGGTAATTTATTGCATGCCAAGGTTTAAGCGGATGACACAGTGGACGGCATGACACAAACTGTTCTCTAGTACTCGATGTCTCATCTCCTGTTGTTTACAAATGAACCAGGACACAGACAGAGTTCATACGACATGACATCATCCATCCTTAGATCACCCGTCTGTGAGACAACAAGAAACATCTGGAATAAAAGTGGTACGATCTGGAGACGCTTTAATTCTCAATGCTAGACTATTTGCTTTCAAACTCCTCTTGTGAGAGTAGGAGAAAATGTATTGTATATTCATCTTTTGTACAATGTCTTGATATCCTCGTTGGCAATTATCCCATTGATAATATTACGTAACGGTTCAAAGCTGTCTAGTTGCTTTGCAACTTTCCCGAGCTGTCTCATCCCTTCTCACACAAGAGGGTGACAACTCTTTATGTTGTGTTGTTCACTTGTTGCGTAACTTAGTGTGGTAAGTTATTGCATGGCAATGTTGTAAGCAGAGGGCATAGTGGACGACATGAGCAATTCTGTTCTCTGGTGCTTGGACATTCCACTACCTCTATGGCTGTTGAGTGAGGGCATAAGAGGTGTCTCGTTGACAAGTCAGCACCAAGACATGCCCAGTATTGACTACTGCGTCTGATTACGTGAAACCGACTGCAGGGTTGTAATTCTTCAAAGCATACATTTCCTGGAAATATAGACAGGCCGACTACAGATAACTTGGATGACCAGTGGCTGCGGATTTGGGCAGGCAATTCCTAGCATGTGCTGATTGTTTAACCATAGATTGCTGGTTTAGCAGCCCCTTACCAGTTGATCTCTTATCAGAGTTAGACTGTTATAAATCATACTGACAGAATCTGATTACAACAATGATTTCAAGTAACCTTTACCAGTCTTCATCAGCATGCACAGCCGATCAGGTTCCTCTACTTGTTCCGTAAAACCAGGCACATCTTTTACGATGTGGTCTACAATCTGACGTGTGAGACACTGATCCACAATCAGATGGCCACGAAATGCTTGTTGTTCTGCTTTTCCGCTCATCATGTGTATGACGGCATTCTCACTATATACTGTCTCCATGATCCTATTGAGTATAATGACACCCAGCAACGTCCGCTACATTCGCTCTCTTTATGAATCAGGTACATCATGCCTTGCCAGCTGGGAATAGTCTAGTTGAAGTTAAAGAAAGTTTTGATGAGTTTCGCTTCGGTTTTAAGAATTGCTCGTTTGTGTGCTTCCTTATCATCTGTCGGAGGTGAATATAGTATTCACGAAAAATGTCACAGGTTTTGTTTCTGTAAATGTCACAATGTTTGCGACACTAGAACGGTATTTGGTCACAAATAAAGAGTTTCCATATCGATTCATCAGTTTTTCCTTAGGGTATTGATTTCCATATGTCGTTGATTTACTACTTCGTAAGAATTCTCTAATTTAAGCGACAAATCATATTTCGTTATATGCCTCTCATCGTTCGCCTCCAAGAATACACACCCTTTCGATTAATTCATCCTGATGACGGTTTTTTATTCTTCTACATTTTTGTTGTTTTGTTATATCAACTGACGTGAACTGTTTTGGAATGATTCGCAGTGTATGGAAGTTGACGTTACATGACTGGTTGAGCACAGAGTCTGCAGCATGAATCACCACTAAAATATTCTAGCTGACATTGAACAGTAGTAGCCCACACATCCTTTATTGTTTTGCCATTCAACACGATAGTGTGAGCAAATGTATCAGTCTTCACATAGCAAATCTGTCCCTCACTTTTTCGTTTATAATCTTTTTTTGTTGTATCAGTTCCACAGAAAAATGCGTGTTACTGTCATATCATCCCAGAGAAACACAAGCGACCATTTCTACTGGCCGAGCAGAATCATCCTTTTTTAAGGACAAAACAATGCCCCTTTTGTTCATGTATACACTAGTTCCGGCTTACACAATGACTTTGACACATTTTCCAATACGTGCACGGTTGTCCACTGCAGCACCCTTTCCTCGAAGCACCACATACTCATCACAGTCCAAACCCTGTTCGCATTAAAAAAACAAGTTTCTCTACTGGTGGCTGAACTCATGGTTGACTCTGAAAATATACGAAAACATATGTGCATTAGTATATAGAGCTAGTGATTTGTTTGTGAAAGCAGTTTTGGAGTAGGTAAAACGTGGTCTCTCTGGGGTTTTCGGTTGTTTTCTCAGGAAACGTCTACACTATAAAACAATTTCAAAACTCCGGCAGTATTTTGACCCGTCTACAAAGAGTCGACTTCTTTATACCAAAATTACGAGGAAGTGGAATAAGATTCGAAGACTGGATTATTAAGTATATTCGTGGAAAATATGTGAATATATATACTTATATTCGTGTGCATTTTTATATTTATATACATATATGTATAGGCGTGTGTACTTATGCATCTACAGATGTGTTCGTTTATGTATTTTATATAGATATGTGTGTATATAGACATGAATGTATAGTTATCTATGTATGTATTTGTGTGTATATATTATGAGATGTGTGTGCGTTAACACAAACACACACACATATATATATATATATATATATATATATAGAGAGAGAGAGAGAGAGAAAGAGATTAAGACTGTGTGTTTAAAATTGAGAAGTAAAGAATCCGACTTAGCTGCTAAGTAGGTAATACATGAGAACGTTAGGACATAGTTATAAAATAAATGATACAAGTATTAAAAATAATAAAAAAATATAGAAACGAATTAAAAGGGTTTACTAGTAATAAATGTAATTCGATACTAAGATTGACCGGTGAAATTATAAACACGTCTGATCTCTCAAAAATATACTTGATAAGAAAGTTTTCCCCATCATTTCACTTCCTCGTTTATTTTTGTCTGAAGATGTTGATTATCTGTGAAGTGTACAAACGAAACATGTATGCATATGTGTAACCAATAATGTTTGTGTAAATAAAAATGTATACTAAACAACAGATCTAATTGTTATTGAGCACGTTTTATAACAACTGGAGTTTCAATATTTAAGATAGAAACACTAGAAAAGAATGGGGTTGGAAAAGAATAATAATTAATCGCAAAATACAAACATCAGAACATTTTTCCGTTGCGTCGATAGGCGAAGACAATGTACAGAATAATACATATTGCTTTTAAAATGAACATAATTCATGAAAATAGCTCGACAGCTATTAAGTTGAATCGATCAGAACTTTTGAGTTCAGCCCAGAAAAGTAATTGTTATTGAAGAGATGGCCATATGGATCTCGAGGGAGGAGATAGTTTTGACGTTGGACAAACAAATCGAAGGTGAAAAATTACACATAATCTATCACCCATTATTGTGCTTCAACAACTACTGTGTGTCAACAAAACACACCTGTTAACTTTTACACGTTTCGGAATATTTAGTGCACTTACGGAAAATTTAGCATCATGTGACATGGAAGCTTATGTTACACCGCGGCTGTAAGGTAACACCAAGACAGTTCCTTTAACAGAAGTTCGCGACATTATTTACTATAGTAAATCATGTTACGCTAAACGTATAACGTTACACACATCCGGTTAATTTTACGGAAATTCGTGACAGTATGACAGTATGAGACGTAGACAACACCTCGATGGTAACTAAACACAGAGTTACGTGATTTTTCGGAAACATGCGACTGTATGTTACATAGGTTATAATGTTACACGGCGGCTGTAACATAACACAACGACAGTTGGTTTTACGGAAGTGCAGGGCATGATGTGGCATAGAACATAATGTTACGCCGTTGATTTAACGTACCACAAACCCAGACGATTTTTCAGTAGTTAACGAGAGTATGTGACACAGGACATCATGTTACACTGCAACTGTTACGTAAAACAGAAAAGGTTTATTTAACGTATGTTGTTGACATAATTGACTGAACACACCATGTTACACCGCAGATTTAACGTAACACAGCGACCCTTGCTTTTACAAAAGATTGCTAAATTATTTGAGATAGCACACCATTTTACACCGCTACTGTTACGTAACAGAAATGCATTGGATTGTACGGCAGTTCTGTACAATATATACCGCAACATACATACAATTGATTTCATAGAAGTACGCGACAGTATTTGAAATAGCATATCATGTAAGACTGCGGTTGCAGTGACAGCCGATTTTACGTAAGTAAACTGCATTCTGTGACTTACCACATCATGTTACACTTAAACTGTCACGTAACACAAAGATAGTTAATTGTAACATTACATAGAGACAGTTATTTTACGAAAGTTTGTGACGTTTTGTGACTTTTGATTGGACATTTCAATATTATCTGAGAAAGCACATAATAGTACACCGCTGTTGTAACTTAACACAAATACATTTTATTTAATGGAAGTGCGCGACAGTATCTAACCCAAAATAATGTTACATTCATGAGGTGACGTCACATATACACAGTAGATTACATAGAAATACGCGACACTATCTGACATATAGCATCATGTTACACTACCACTCTAATGTAACACAGACACAGTTTATTTTACGAGAGTTCAAAACAGTGTATGACATAATACAGTGTGTTCATCGATGCTGTTATATAACATATAGACAGTTGATTTTACGAAAGTTCGTGACATTATGTGACATATTACATCAACAACGATTGTAACGTAACCCAGAACCAGTTTTTTTATTGGAAGTACAAGACATTATGTTACATAACAACTCGTAATACCTCACGGCAGCAACTTACTACAATGTCACTATATTTTATGGAAGTTTGCGACAATTTGTGAAATAGCACATTATGTAATACCGTGGCTGTAACGTAAACCAAGCTAGTTAAATTTAGGCAAGATCGCAAAAAAACGTAACACAGAGACAGTTAATTTTCGAAAGTCAGTGACATTTTGTAATATAGCAGATCATCTAACTCCTCGGTTGTAACGTAACACATATACAGTTGTTTTTACGAGAGTTCACGACATTATGTAATATTAGAGATTGTGTTACATAAGGACAGTTTATTTTAGGGAAGTCGAATATTTTTCTCGTAAAATATATTTAGCTGAGATATTTTATATTTTCTCGCCGCAAAGCCATTTTCAATTCGCGTGAAGAAATAGCCGGAAGAACATCTGAGGAAAAGCAAAACGCACGTTTACAAAATAATAAAAGACATTGCCCCCTCTTCTTCCAAAATATATCTAAAAAAAAAATAGCCAAACGACTAAGAAATCCCCCTCATTTCAGACAAGCAATTATTTTTTAAAAACTACTTAGATATCGTACCCTATCAACTCACATAACTCACGCCATGTTATTTTCGTTAGACACTTACTTAATAAAGATATTTATTTTTATTATTATGAGCGGTTGATGAGTATAGGTTATCGCAATTTAGAATGACATCTTTTATATGAATGGTGTGCTGGTTATCTACTCTATTTCAGCGGTTGAGTAAAAATGAAGTCTGTCCAGTTTGCTGAAGAACCGACCTCCTAACTCTGACAAAACATGGACCAGTTGACCCCCAAAGAATGAATATTTTATTTAAAATTTTAGATAGTATTAACCAGTGCTACGTTAATAAACTTTGTTGATGTTTGTTTTTTAAGTAGTTTTTTAAAATTTTAGATGAACACACAAACACACACACACAGAAGACCTACAGGCGGACAGATACATAAAATACAAGACTATCAAACCAGACATTGTCACCTGGAACAAACCAGAAAAGAATTGCTCTCATCATTGACGTAACCGTCCCAATAGAGCCAACCAGAAAAATAATAACCAAATACCAAGACCTCAAAATCAATTAAAAATAACATGGTCCTTCGAGGAAATAAACATCATACCGATTGTAGTGATGGCAACTGGTCTAGTAAAAAGATCTAAGAAATACTTAAACATAATCCCCGGAAGAGCAAACTGTAGGAGAGTATAGATAGCAACCCTGAAAGGGACATCTATTTTTAAAAGAGCCCTCGGATATAAGTTTTCTCATAGGGAAATCAAGTGTTAGCCTCAAGAGAAGCCGCTTGATTTCTTTAGCTAAACCTATTAAAATGATAAAACAACTGTCCAATATATAATAGATAAGAATAAACATTTAGTCTGCCCACAACTCTTTTCTATATTTTTATTAATGATCTTTAAGATCCTATTCAGAAATCATTCGTTGACACATCGGTCTATGTTAACTATTTTAGTAACTTGTGAGTGTATTTCTGATAAATTATATTTTTCTAGTTCACCGATATGGGAATGTATTTTTGATGAGGACTTTTATTGTGAATATACTGAATAAGCACACAAGACAAGATAACGACTTTCTCGTTTGCAAGGCAGGCATTCATTGGTAATGAAGACAATGTTAGCTATTTGTTAGGTATGAATATATTCAAGATAAGATGACCACTATCCTTAGATAAATCTAAAATGTGTTTTTAAAGATCTTTTTCAAATAGACAATTGAAATGACACAACTACTCCATGATAGTAGGATAATGATAGTAGAAGTTACGATCACTAGTACTGATATAACCCAGGAGATAAGGTGATACCAGTAAAAAGAACATGTCACAGCAAGCACGACATAACAAATTATACTTTTTTATCAGTAAGCATTGTTATATTTTCTTTCTCTATTGAGTTCTTCAAGAGCTAACCTTTTGGCTCGCCTATTTGGAGTTCAGGGTCTTGAGGCTTAGTTTTATAACTGATGATGAAGGTACTTAAATATCCTTGGTAGAGGGTGAGTCTATTGTGCTTTCTTGGTCAGCACTTCCTTGGAATCTCTGTAATAAGCTTATCCATCGGCACTTGCTAAATGTTGGGGTATTCTCAAGCGTAATGTTGTGCATGGATGGGTATCGATTGAGGTATTTCCGGCGTGGTTGCCTAGGTCCATCATTGTGATGCTTATGGTTCAGCTCTTGGTCCAAGTATTCCGCTACCGAATCTATCACTGTCAGTTAACATAATTACCTAGTTGTGAAGCGGTTCTACTTTATTATCCCTTTTGTTTATTATGCAACTTTCTACTCTATTAGTGGGCTTTCTCGTACTGCTAACTTTTGGAATTCCTTCTCTGATCACTGAACCAATATGCTGAAAATTAAATATAATGTGAACATCTCGCTTCACAAAACTGCATTTAAAATGTTCTTGTAAGTATGGCCCCGAATTCATAATAGCCATTTACGTCTATGTTGCAAAGTACCTTGCTCGGGGTGAATCAAAGGAAATGATAATTTGTTCTTTTTCGCTATTATTTCACTCCAATACACACATCCCGATCAATTCGGCCACGGTAAAGGCTATATTAAATATGAGAGAAATACGCCCTAAAGTTTTATTTATGCTCTATGTCTCAGAAAGTCTTCAGTCTGTCATTGGAGAGAACTTTCGCAATATTGTTTAATTGAAATCTTCAATATTTTTCTAAAAATGCTCGACTTAAACAAAGCTTTACTAATTCTTTTTTTATAAATACATATGTATTATGCACATATATATATGTTTCGTGTTCACTAACAATGATCAGTGTGGCTTATATGACGGTACCGCCAGTCAGACGATTTGAACTTTATACCTGAATAATTATTAATCAACTCTAATCAAACATCTTTATCTATCCGGCCACCGTGGCAGATGTATTAATATAAGATTACAAATATCCTATATATTTATTTACCTGCAGTTTGCCATAGAAGAGAACTTTCGCGATACTGTTAAGGAAAAAACTATACTCATTTCTCTCAAAATGCTCGACTTGAAGGAATATATATTTAGAAGGTGATGGAGAAGTATTTAGAAAGAGGACGACACATAGAGAAACCCATTCAAAGAGAGAGACTGGGAGAAACTTAATTGCTAAAAATGAATTCAGGTTTCTAATAATAGTTGGAAGTACACTTCCGATTTAAACAAGGCGAAACAGCTGTTTGGAGATAGACTAACTACATTTTGCTCTCCGCCCTCGTGGATTAAGCTCCACGGTTAAAGAGATAACTAACTCCCAATCAGATTAAATACATATCTCTTTCGTAAAAGAATATATATATCCTTTAATTGCGAGTATTAGCACATATACATGTCCCTTACACGTTCTTGTGTTTAGTGTTTGATTACGATAATTTGAAGAACGTGTAAGTTAGCTAGTGTGGATTATGACTGAAGTTAAATTCGATGATTTAAGTGCAACATCAGGTGGATGTGTTTGAAAGAATCTGGTTTTCTGTGATGACTCGTACCCACATTTATAATAAATTGACAAGATTTGGCTGACATCAAAGATTTGGGGCTAAAAATGGTCAGACAAAAAGTGATAGCGAGTAAATCTATCTGATTTGATAACACCAGACAAGTGTCGTTAAAGTCACTTGTGTTGTCAACAACTAGAGTTTGGATTCAGTCCACCATGCGAGTTCTAGGCGAGATGTCCAAAAGATGTGTCCGCACATGGGAGCCCAAGCAAGAAGATTTCCAAAGACTGGACCGACGATGGTGAACGTCTCAAATAATTGTCTGAGACGTTAACTTGGATCTCCAAATGAGACGGAACAAGCGACTCCATGTATCCCTCCCATCTAGTCAGGAAGAGCAGTTAAGTAAATAAACCGAGAAACAAGCAACTGAACGCCGACTCTCTCTCAGACATCATCAGGAAAGACCAATACACGAGATTATCATAACCTTATCAACATGTCTTCTGAGTTCCTTCCTTTGTCGTATCAAAGAGTTTTAATTCCGAGAGCACCGATGCCCCACGCTAGATACTCAAGCAAGCTACAAGACAACGAAAAAGGAAAGGATATCTTAAGAAACCCCACGGCACGAAGCTAGACAACAACGATGACGAAGATCACCGCCAGACGAAGAAGTGCAGGACGAACAAGATTAAGAAAAAAAATCAGGTAAATTGTGCACTATTGTATTACGAAAGAGTTTTGAGAAATCCATGTACACTCACGGTTTAAAAGAAAACGAGTAGAAGAAAGTTAGATGTAATATATGGCATCGTATTATCGATGGGATGCATTTTACAAGAATCGCACACACGCATAAATGTTCACTAAAATACATTGACTCCACGTTGAAGGAGACACATCGGCCCACGAGGTAAGAACAATTGAGTACACATACTATTAAAAAGGGATGCCAGTTTAAAGACTTAAAACCTACCCCTTGTAACTCAGTTGGTAGGAGACCGCGGAATATGTATTCAGCTTCCGTATAACAATTGAAACACTGACCCATTTCAAGGCACATTAAAAAGTCGTGATATTGTGAAACAACTGCCAGTTGATGGTCTATCTCTCTCTTTCTATATATGTATATATATATATATATATATATATATATATATATATATATATATATATATAACTCAGTAGAATACAAAACATACGAGAAAATTAGCATGTTCTAATCAGGAACGGAAAGAATAGACATCAACTAATACTATTGTATACATGTTTCAAAAAATATTTTCCAAAATCTTATTTTTAGCACAAAGTTAAGACTATATATATATATGTGTGTGTATATATATATATATATATATATATATATATATATATACATATATATATATATATATATATATATATATATATATATATATATATATATATATATATATATATATATAACGAAACAGGCAAAATGCCTTCAGAAACCATTTGTTAGATGCGTATATTATTGTATTAAAATCAAAACAAATATTTTCCTTTTGAATTTTGTATTACTAATATTCTACTGATATTACAAGCATCATCAGCCCGTTAAACAAATTTACTTTATTTTGTATGTATACGTAAGAACCCTTCTTGGTGGTGATGAACGATTGGCGTTCGGATTCTGTGTTGACTAACGGTGAAAATGTCTCTTTCCCAAATGTTTATCTACTTGCGATCCATACTGAAAATATTTGTTTTAATTTTA
The DNA here is from genome assembly GCA_963556195.1 of Sepiola atlantica. NCBI lineage: Eukaryota > Metazoa > Mollusca > Cephalopoda > Sepiida > Sepiolidae > Sepiola > Sepiola atlantica. Next base: position 153,726,317 of record OY744519.1, read on the forward strand.
CTAAAATAATATACGCATCTAACAAACAGTTTCGGAAGACATGTTGCCTCTTTCTTTACGTTGTAAATTCATTGTGCATTAGAAAATGAACTTTCTTAAATGCATATATATATATATATATATATATATATATAGTGTGTGTGTATGTGTGGGTGTGGGTGTGTGGGTGTTACTTTGAAAAACGTTTGCATAAATATATATATATATAGTCTTAACTTTGTGCGAACGATAAGATTTTGGAAAACAGTTTTTAACATATTTGTGTATATATATATATATATATATATATATATATATATATATATATATATATATAATCACGTCATCATAGTTGTTGGCCATTCCACTGAAGTGTGTTGTTCGACACACGTCTCACTATACTGTCCATATTAAATCTTCAACTGTTGTTGTCGAAACTAAGACTGTTTTCAAGACACACATTACACATGCACCGTATCACTGTCATATAATATGCAAGGCTTGTCTTCAACACTCACTGGCCAAGTTACACTTCCATGCATTATAACATTGCGCATGTAAACCTAGTAAACTTTTCTCATACTCGAAAGTAGTACCTCTCTGATGATGTGTAATGGCAGGAGTTCCCTGAACTTACTTAGTCTAATATTGATTTTACTTCTCAAACCAGCACTTTTTTCAACAAATTCTCCAATAGTTCTACTAAGTTACAAAACGCGAACGACATAATTTCTTTATCAGATAATGTAAATCGATTGAAGAGATTGTGAATAAGGATAACACTGGCAGTGTTAAGGATAACATTGATGATCAACAGTGCCTTGAGGCCATTCTAAAAAAATTAAATATTTAGTAATGGGTAAGCGTATGAGTTGTTTTTACTAATAAATTTTCAAGTCGAAAGAATTATTGCACATATATATATATATATCGATATATATATAGCAACAATAGTACAACAAATACACATGAATAACACTATACATACATTTATGTTGAACTGTTTAAAAATATTATGCAAATTAGACATAGCTGTCTGATATCAGCAAAGCTGATTTTGTCAGTAATAGAAAATATTTTGTATTTAAAATATATGCAGTTTTAATTTTGTTTGTCAATTGGTATTTGTTTCATATAGCTTTTTATTTGGCCTCTGGTAAACGCGCTTCGATACGTCGGAAAAATATACACGTGTGAAAATCCCCCGAAATAAAAAAAACAAACACTTATAAGCATCCATAAAAAAACTGGAAGTCTTCAAAACTCATCCGAGTAAAAGAAAAACACAGAAGTGACGGAATTAACAAATGTCATAAAATACACGGAATTCCTTTTACAAAGAAACTGATAGATCCAAACGAATAAATACGAAAGATTTTATTTTTATTTTTCTCTATTGTATTAACCAAATACAGTTTAGTAAAATACAACATAATGTTTTGACATGCTGTATACACACACATACACACACACACACACACACACACACACACACACACACACACACATATATATATATATATATATATATATATGTATATAACAGACGATATCAGGGAGCTATTCTGATGTCTTATTTGTATCACTATTTTTAAACAGTTCAAAATAAATTTATGTTTATTATCATTCATTTGCAATTTTATTTTCCTATTTTAGCTATATATATGCGAAAGTTTTGTTTTTTAATTAAACAGTAATTTATTAAAGCGATTTAATAAAATAGATAAATTACTGAACCTTTACTCTAAATATTGGTTTATTAATTTTCATGAGAGGTAATTAATATTAAATAACATCGCTGGCTGAAAATAAAGAAATACCGACGAGACAAGAAAAATAGTTCATATAGAGGGGAGAGAGTGACTGTTTGCTTGCTTGCTTGTGTGCGTGCTTGCTTTCTTGCTTGATTTCTATCACGTGCTTTCTTTCTGTCTGTTTGATTCTCTCTCTTTCTCTCTCTCATTTTATCTCTATCTCTATCTATCTCTATCTCCCATGTTAGAACAACGTTTAGGATTTGTGTTTCAATGTTTCTATTCAGCCTTTTGGGTGACTGACTTGATTTTCAACAAGTTGAAATCCGTTTCTTAATTATAAGTTATAAAACAGAATTCCCAAACACATACACACATAATCGCTCAGGAGAATCGCTGTTGTCTTTTTTTTTATTCCTTTAGGATCGTATTTAAAATGTATATACATGTGTGTCAAAATTACAAGAGCATTACTATTTATTCATGTTTATAAATGCATATTTTATCTATTTATATAAAATATGCGAATGTGTTTGACTGGTGTTTACGAGAACTTTATGAATCACATGTTTATTATTTAAAAAATTTAAGCGATAGAGATCTTGTAAAGCTAATATAGTTCCTTTACATTATCACATAGATAACACTTGACTAACTAGTAAGTTAATAAAATAGTATGTCTTAACATACGGTAAAATTACTTAACTTCTGACTCAAAACCAGATTAAGACGTTTGGGCCACACTGCTATATTGAAGTGCATGTGAAAATCAGCCAAGTAAAGAAGTTTTCTACATACCTTCGAAATACTCTAGTGATCACACGGAGCGATCGAATTACCAACCAAGAAATAAGAGATCGCACTAACCTACACCTCGTATGGTCAATCATCTGCAAACGACGTCTAGGCTGGCTCGAACATGGCTTTAGATTGGCTTTAGAAAGAATTGCTAACAACGTTTTTCAGTGGACCCTTGATAGAGAACATAGAAGAGGAAGACAAAAAATGAACTGGTAAACGAACACTCGATAGATATTTGCATGCAACGGGCAGAAGCTGGACGAACAATGTGATCTGGTTACATACCAAATGCAAGTGACCACTTTCACTGCCTCATGCGTCGCAGGACACGGCAGTTGTTAAGTTTAGGTCGAAATCTAAGAAAATTATATTCCTTAACATACAGAGCCTTGTTAAAATCGTTGGTATGAATTCGGAGTTATGTTCTCTATACGTACATAGGTCCAAAAACGCTTCGTTTTCAAGTTATCGACAATTGGAAAGCCAATATTCGTTATTGTAAACACCTAACACGTATGATATGTGTTATCTTCACATATGGAATAGATAAACACTATTATTGTGAAAAAATCACAATTTAAAAACAAGCCTGGAAAGTATGTAGTCACATCGATTAACGAAACTATAAATCCGTGGCAGTTTGCCAAGGAACAATGTATAGTATATTTTCTAATGATGCTACACTTCAACTTTGCTTACCCTCAGTCAATGAAGGAAACATCAATCTAGGCTAAGGTAGTTTTACATGTTTGTTTTACTCCAAAGTTACACTTTTCGGGGATGTACACCAGGCAAAACACAGGTAATAGAGGGAAGAACATAAATGGATGTGTGACACTGTCATCGAGTGTCTAATTTATATTTGTACAGGTGTTTGTCAGAGACCCTGTCATGAGGATTCTTAAAATTTCAAGTTAATCCTGACAAAATATTTAATTCAAAATGAAAATGAAAATAAACTATAGTTTAGAAACTGTCAGAATGTCGCCCAGAATAAAATAGATCCCATCAGAATTTCTACGTACTGGATCATATGAGGAAAATAACGGTGCCCATTTATCTAGTGATGTTATCAGAACAACTACACTAAACTGGACACTTCACCAGACCAGCCCAATTCTGGTCCTGGAATTCGGCAACACCAAACAATGACAACTAGAAAAAGAAACTATAATTAAGTTAAGTGGTAAATTGAGAAGACAATTAATCTCCACTGCTTCGCTTACTATAGGCATGAGAAGTAAGGAAGACAGAGAAACACTGTATTCTTGCCGGGAGAAAAAGTATTTAAAACTACATTAAAAAATCTGCGATCTATTCTATCATATATATATATATATATATATATATATATATATATATATATATATATATATATATATATATATCTACAAAAAAATGAGAAAGATACAATCGAAGAAAAAGCTGTTGGTGAAGCGGTGGTTGACTTCACCAAAACACACACAATTGTATTTGCCCAAACCTAATGAAACAGGGAAGCGAAATGGGCGCTGATATTGGCAATAGGGTATGCCAAGAAAAAACATCCAAAACTGACAGAAAGATGCCAAGAATTGCAAAAGATTTTCAGACATAACTGTCCAATCAAGAAGGGCATATCGAAGGAAAACCTAATATGTCAAAAGTATAATTTCCTGAAAAAATGCCTTCTCTATAAACCAAATTTCTAAGATAACACTAGACATCCGTAAGAGGGTTGAAAACAATAGTTGTCCACACAGCAACATCCTCCCTGTGCTTATGTTCTGTGAAGACCGATCAAAGGACAGTACAACAGAATCTCCGCTGGCTCAGCTCCCTTACATGATACCACCAAACCCAACTCTGAGATGCTTACTGCCGAAAAACCAGTGACGTCCCCGAGAGGACACCTCACTAAATAATGTATCACTTCTTCGAGGCTCGAAAACCAAGAGGATAACGCTGGGAGCAAGAGCCAACAAAATGCGCCGCCTAAACAAGAGACACTGGATACAGACCAGATGGAACTTTAGGAAGGGTTGGCAAACATGATAGAAAGTGCATGAAGTCTGACTATTGCATGTTGACCCAGACTTGTCAAAATGGATAGTAATTAAGCTTTCAAGACTCTTGCTACAGAGGTAGATGATGACCTTGCCAGGATCGTCCCAAATAATGCGTATCTAATTGAGATAAACTATGCAACATATATTGCAGCATGATAGCTAGTAAAACTTTTACCTAGAATAAAGAGAAGAAAAAAGAGGGACACTTCAAGACCGAATCATATAAGACAGTTTTTAAGAGAAAACTACAACAAATGATCGAAAAACTGCGAATAAAAACTGCTCAGATATCTGCAGTTATGTCATGTGAACGCTCAGGAGAAAAATTGAAAAAGAAGGCGAAAGAAGTAACGCCGCCTTTTCTTTTCAAGACCCACTGCAGCAAAGAGCTAAGTTACTAGAACATCAAGCTGAAATAAAAGCTTTACTTGCACAAATGAAAACAATACAAAAAATACGAATGAAAGAGACTATAAAAACTCTTTGCGGATGGTGTATGAGAATCGCATTGGAGACGAAATAACAGTGTGTTCTCAACCTACTAAGGAAGAAGGAAAAACCTCTGAGAGCAACTCTATAAAGATCTACACCATCAGGAAATAGAGTAGATCTACACCATCTAAGAAGATGACGAAAAGAAATCAAGGATTTAAGTCTTGGAAATTACCAAATAAGTTGTCTGCAGGAAGGTAGCTCAGTATACTAATTTGAAGACTCCAGCGATGTGCAACGTGCCAAATGTTTGTCTGAAATAAATGACAGCACTTCATCATCACTATGCCAGTGGGTGCAATAGAATCAGAAGTGGTGATGAAAAGCCAAAAGTAAGGATACCTATTTGGTTAACAAATACAGGCCTATCTGCTGCCTAACAATAACCTACATGTTACTTAAAGGGCTTATCACTGATACAACGTATGGACATCACGCTGCCAGGTACTACCGTGAAAGTGAGCAGATGTGTTGTACCAGGAATAGATTTGGCACAAAGGACTAAGTAAAGAGAACAATCAGAGACCGCTGTAATAAGAAGCAGATAAACCGGACAATAGTCTGAATCGATTGCAAGAAAGCCTTTGACAGTATATGTCGGACACTTTGCTGTTTGAACCTGTAACCAAATATATTAGATCATACCTCCAGGTTCAAATAAATTACGTTCGTCACATGGTAGGAAAAATTCAGAACCCCAAACGTTAATGTTCAGCGAAGCTTATTCAAGAGCGACAGACCACTACTCTTTTGTCTCACAATGGATCCACTGCTTACACGATTAAATGATGGATGCAACAATTAGCTATGGCAGTAAGGAAAATGCACATAAAAGGATATACCATCTCGTGTTCATACACGATCTCAGACTATGCGTAATCTGAGAAACAACTTATTTCTCTGATAAAAATTGTAAAAGATTATGACGAAGACATCTACATGAAATTTCGATTCATCAAATGTGCTAAATGCACAATAAACAGAGGAATAAAAACAGGATCAGAACATCTTAATATAAACACTGAGTCCATTAAAGAAATAGGAGAGGATTCTATCTATAAATACCTTGGAGTATAGGAGAATGTGACGTTTGAGCATGGAAAGACCAGGGAGAAGGTACAGGGAGAATATATCAAGCGGTTTTTTAAATCTTCACATTAGAAGTCTAACCCAACATTTAAAAACATGTCATAAATCAACCAACAATACCTGTAATTTTCTATTGATTTGGCATTATCGATTAGCCACACGGCAACATCAATAGTCCATACCTAAAAACAAGGAAAATGCGGGCCCTACAGTAAGTCATTTACCGACATCAATGTATTAACAGCCAAAAAGAAAATATAGTCTGGGCCTCATTCAGAAAAACGACACACACCCACCCATCAATGGGAAACATGGGGAAATATATCAAGTGCCCGTCTGATAAAAAAATTCGAATTGTGTAGTAAAACAAACCAAATACCTACCTCAGCAGACCTCAACAACAAAACTGGCCGATAATTGCAGTGGAAACACACTGGAGAACATTGCCGAATAATATGACAACTCAGCAACCCTGATCGCTCGAATAAAGAGTGAAGAGTGCACTAAAAATGAGCTGAAGACCTGACTAGAAAGATGGGCCCCCAATTAAAGTTCATTAAAGAACTTAACCAAAGTTATATCGACAAAAAAAGGTTTACTATAATGGCTCAATACTTACAAATTCCGTTTGATGAGGGACAGATAAGTATAGCTGCACAAGACGAGGGCTTACTCAAGAATGGATTCAAGAAAATTGCCGATCCACAAAAACCTGGCCCGTGCACGATGATTTTTCCTGATGGGTTTTAGACTGCTCGCCACAACCAAGTATGTAGACACCTATATTTGAAGATCTGCGGAGACGGGCAGCTTGACAGATCACTGAACGTCTGGGAACATGAATACTCACCCATAACGTCAAATGGAAAGTGACAGAAATGAAGAAATACAGGCGAGTAGACACATAAAAGACAAGGAAATCAAACCAGACATTGTCGTGTAAAACAAATCTGAAAGGACCGCTCTCATCATTGACATGACCGTCGCGAATGACTATGGCGTCAATAAAGCCGAACGCGAAAAAATAATTAAATATCAGGACCTCAAGAATGACTTAAAAACAACATGGTCCCTGAAAGAAAGAAATATAATACCGGTAGTGATAGGAGCAACTGGTTTAATGAAATACATCTAACAAAAGACTTAGATACAATACACGGAAGAGAAAATTGTAGGGGAGTACAGATAGCAGCTCTAAAAGAGACAACATCTATCCTAAAGAGAGCCCTCGTATATAAGTTTACCTCATAGGCAAAGTGTTAGCTCCAAGAGAGCCCACTTTATCTTTTAAGATAAACTGAACTGAAATGATAAAAAAGTACACCTGATATCGGGGTCATAGGGTCAGCGAGTATGTACTTAAGTGTCACCTCAACCTAGTCGCCATGAGCGAACGTTACGTTACATGGTTCACAGTAGTAGGCGAGTCAAAGAGAATTAGTCAGTTATTTCGAAGTTTTTTTAAGCACACCCCACGAGTAGAGAATGTCCTTACATCAAGTTAAAATCAAAGGCTCAATAGCCGCAAAGATCCATGACCAGGAGCGAAGGCTATGATGACAGCCAAATAAAAAGGTTATATTCTTTCGAACTCTTATTTTCTTTGTGTTTTTCTGTCTATCCTAAATTCCAACCAAAATTTACCGTTGGATACTGGTAGAATGACTGGGCAGTATTATCATAGTTTTAGTAGTAGAAACTGGGTATGTTTATTGCTGTGCGCGTATTTTATTTCGTTGTGACTGTGATATATAAGAACTCCCCTAAGAGTGGGTATTATAACAGATAAGGCAACTCCCACGAAAAGTTATCCCATCATTTTAGCAAACAGTATCATCAAATGTATCTGGCATTCTTCAAAGTCTTTTTATTTTAGCATCGTAAAGCAAAGAATCAAATTTGCTTGGCCGAAAAGCTGGGTTGGTTTTAGACGTTCGCTCTGTTTTGTTGTTGAGGAGTTTAACTAAGTTCCGTCTACTACTACATCCGCCAACAGTAAGCTTGATAAATTGCCAGCAAAATAAATATTACATCAACATCATTATTTAAACACCAAAATTAAAGAAGCATGCATACATAACGAACAATATTGTGCATCAAAAGTTACATCCAGCAAATGTCAACTATTTGCAACACATAATTAATAACACACTTTTTCCACTTTCTCGATTCTTGTCCGTTCTTATATCAATATACAACTCGTTCCAAGTTACATGTTATTTTTTTCTTTAGCGAGTGTAATGATTATGTTATCTACCACACTTCTAAACCTTTTTCAACATCATCGTAATATGATGTCACCACCCCAGACACTATCCTCTCATTTGAAAGGGATCGGTAGTATATTATCTGTTCTATTCGCATGACACCATCCATCCTAGGCATAACCTACTTTTTATTTGAGGGGAGGGGACATGTAATATATGTTCTCTGGTTTTAATACTATCCTCTTAAGCATCACCTGCTCATTTCTGCGTGATTGCGTAGTGTAGTATCTTTTTCTCTTTCCATGCGATCATTCACCGAACCATAACCGCCCCCTCTTTCAGCCGTAATGTATAATCTGTTCTTTTTTCATGAGAACATCCTCAAAAGCATTACACTCTCCGTTGGGGGTACTGTAGTATATCTTCTGTCGTCAGGAGACCATCCTCCTAAGCATTACTCCCTCCTTGAGGGGTGGCGTTCGTCAACATGAAATTCTCAGAATAAAGTATTATTTTAGAAAATTGTACACTTACATTATATATAATTACAAGAATATGCGAACAGGGAGAGCAAATTATTACTAGTAGTAGTAGTAGTAGTAGTAGTTGTTGTTGTTGTTTTTATGATGTATCGACACTTTTTAGATGAAGCTTGATAATTTGTATTGTTTAAATTTTCGGGCTGCTGATCTTATCTTTGATTTTATTCCCACAACTTTTCGGTCGATTACACTTCCAACTATCTCTACCTGTTTCTTGTCGAACTCGTGACTATTTCTGTCAAACTCGAAGGTGTGTACGGAATTCCTAACGAAACCCTTTTATTTAATCGACGGGGGTAGCTTACTTTCGTTCCGTCAACCATGACCGGGTAGAAGTATAAAACAATTCGTAAGTGGATTCTTAGTATCGCCCGCACTGAGGATTGAACCTTCAACCTACAGAACACTGTCACTTATAACATTGCATTTGATACGTTAGGCCACATGTCCTGGCAGAAGGAGAGCCAGCTACTCCTATATATTAAATAAACTATAATGTTCGAAACACCGTACACATTTTCGAGTTCGACAGAAAGATTCTAGAGTTCGACTAAGGTAAGCATGAGGAATGCTGTTGTGAGAACGTTCAAGATGAGAACTGTAGTACAAATTCTCCAAATAATAATAATAATACAATCACTAACAATAAATAATAGAGATTTTTTTCTAATCAGACTACAGAGAACCGCCCGTTTTCGTACCAATGAGCGATAATTTCTAGTGAGTAAAAAGGGAAGTGAAAGTGCCAAGGTAGATATATAAGATATGTAAAAATCCAAAGTTGTATAAGAAAATACAATGATGGGTTTACTTAATAAACAATTATTTCGTCGTAGAAAATATGACTTCAAATCCGTCTGGTTTCAGAAAACGATGAACCGCTTACACTTTGTCGCCTTTAATATGGGTTGAGCGATTTTCACCTAGCCGCCGGATGTCTGAAATCTTCTAGACATTTTGTGGAGCTGGGAATTATGATAAGGAAAACTTGATTGTGCGGCAGACGGAAGGAAGTGACAAGCTGTGACCCCACTTGTCAATCAAAATACACTGGCGAAAAAGTGGGCGGAAATTCTGAATAAATACAACTGTTTTAAAGGGTACACAACAAAGAGACAGCTGGAGACATAGAAAGAAAGCAGACATATTGGGTATTGTGTTTATGGCACGTATTCAATTCACACCATTCACAATATTAACTCTATTCAATTTTTGGAATAGATGTAAAAATAAAATATGAGGGTATTGAGTTAAAATAATGTGAAAATCGCAATTGTTTAGAATAAGATATGCTTATCTAAGTATTCGGTTTTATGTATCTTCGGAATATATTCGGTTAGGGGGTCTATCTCCAAAGACGAAATTTTTAAGATGGGTTTAACCTTCCATTACAATGGAACAAAATAGAAAAATATTGGTTTACTCTCGTTGCTTTTTGAAAGACTAACAAAAATGTCAACTTGTCATTACAATTAAAAAACATAAAGAAACTGTATGTTGTGATTTTGTTTTTTTTAGAATTAAAACAATAATTAAAAAAAATTGAAATTGCCAAAGGCGAGATGAGACCCAATATGTGTCTGCCCACTCATTTATCAATCGGACTAGTTAACCATTAAGGACTTAAGAACAAAAAAAATCGGTCGCTTTCTATCAGGAACTAATGTTTAAACTGTAAACGTAAATATTTCTCTCCAGAATAAAACGTAACCACTTGTAGATCTGCCGTCTCTGATTTGCTTTCTGTGCGAGGTAAAATGCTATATTGGCACAGGAATTCCTAGCCACACTGAAGACAAGTTACAGCCATGGAAAACAGAAAATTGTAATTGTTTATTTACAGTTCAATTACTATTGGAAGGCATCAGAAAACGGTGTCGTGTGTCTGATATTTTTCAAGAATTAAAAGTATGACAACCTTTTATTACTATTAAACTAACGTGTTTCTTACTCCTGCTGCTGTTTTCAGGATTTAAAATATGGGTTTAACCTTACATTCTGTGAGGGCGTCACAAAAACTTACCGGTTTATAGTCAGCAACTTAACCAATTCAAGGGTAGAGATTTTTATCACACAGCCTTGTAACCATTTCTTTCCGCGAATGGCTTACCTTTTTGCTAGCCTGTTGAAAGTCCAGATAATTGAACGCTGGTGGTGAGCTCTCTGTCAGACATGGTTTATCTTGATGTGATTCCCAATAATTATTCCTTTGTATTATTATGATTAGCTTCTGACATAAAATCGCATCGTGCATTGTCTTGAGCGACTTCCATAAAATAAACTGATAATGTTTTGTGGAATATTTGCATTCTATGTACGTCCGGCAAGGAACTCAGACACCACGATATAAGTGTACTATATTTGAACAGAATATACATTATAGTTCGCTCATTAGTCCGAGGACTAATAAAGTTCGGGTTTGCGTTCAGCTCTACAGCCACATCAGGTGAAATAAAACATTTTTTTGCATTTCATCTTCGGTGATCTTTAAAAAAAATAGGTGGAGGCTGTTAACATACGCAGACATATAACATTTCTTTAGCGTATTATTGTATTGCCTAGTGAGACCCGTGAAAATTTTACGGTGGTATCCTTTCTTTTATTGTATCATGTCGATCTTAAAATTATGTCTATTCTATGGATGACCGGTGCTAACGCAGACACCGCAATATTATTATACAATCTTGTAACTAAACAGATACCGAGGACTGTAAAATGTATCTTAGTTCGAGTTTAATCCTTAAATGCTATTTGTTTCTAAATATGACACATTTAAACAAAATGCCTACTTGTTGCCAAATATGAGCAGGTATTAGTATGATGTTGCATCAGCACACCCGCTAAATAGGAAATCAGTATCATCGATATAAACGTGTGAGTGTCACCGGTGTGTCATATGCGTAATTCAAGAATCTACACTTTAAAATCTGGTCATAATAATCGTAAATGAAATTAATTTATGATTTTCTAGTGTATTATGCATGTATTAAATGCATATGTTGTAGTGTGGTGTTATACATGTAGACTTTTTATACCATTTGTTACCCCCATTCGAAATTCTAATCCAGATTCTCGAGTTAAACATACATTTTCACGAGTTCGAAAACATACACCTAAAGAATACCGGAGGTTACAGCGGCTTAAGGGTTGTGAGAATAACACTCAAAATGAGAACAGTTGTCCGAATAATCAAATTCATACAAATACTTTTCCAAAAGTATTTATACTACTTCATACTATCTCTATAAAAACCTATTTCACTTTTTTATTTTTATTTTTACTTGGACATTTCTCAACGCTGTTTGAGTTGACCACACGAGTGTAAAAACTATTGAAAGTTCGACAAACGAACAGAATATGCAGTTAGAATCAACAGAAAATATACTATTAATTGTTTTGCAATTTTTGTTTTTGAGATGATGATTGATATACACTACTTGTAAGAACTAGGATTTTAAAAGAGGTGAAAATGCATTTTGTAGAAAACACCGTTAGATATGTGAAAAAGTACACGAATTAATGATAATATTGAATAATTCAGTAATTTGCAATTGCATGTTTATTTACTAATTGAATGTGTCGAATCAGGATGATATGGATGATGTCGTCTGCTAAAGATTTTCCAGGTAAACCTCCTTTTCAAAAAGAAATAACAACTCAAACATGGTGTGTTTTCGCCAGGACTCGGAAAACTTGAGCGAAATTGTGATTTGTTTGCATATATTATTTCTATTTGGATTATTCAGATAACCGTTCGAATTTCAATGTTACCTCCACAACCTTTCAGCTGATTTAATCTCCGACCTCGGGAATCTGCACGTTATTTCAAACGTTACCAATAGCGTAACGGATAAAGTGCTAACTAAAATACAGTTCTAAGTGACACTGTTCTGGATGTTGAAGGTTTAATCTTCAGTGCGTGCAATACTAATACTACAATTGTGAATGGCAACCCAGTCATAGCTGCCGAAATGAGAACATGCTACTCCCGTGGATTAAATAATAAGTTTCCCTTTGAAATTCCGTACAAATTCACAAATTCGAGAGAAAGATTCCCGAAATTTCAGAAGATGCACTGTAAAAAAGTTGACGGTTATATCGGCAGAAATGTTGTTGAAAATAACATGTAAGATGAGAACAGTAGTCCGAATAATCTAAATAATACAAATTAGCTATCTTCATCTAAAAAAAATCAGAAACATATATTTTTGTTAGATAATCCAAAGATACCAAATCTAGGGTACAAAGTTAATTTCACTACAGTCCAAATGATCACTAAAATAGATACACATATTATTGAACGGGATTCAACGCTATTCAAGAATTGTGCTGTTTTTGTCAAATTTTATTTATAAATGTTATACCTCTCTGATAGTGCTTGCTGTAGTTTATAGGTAATTTTGCCAACACAAGATGCTAACCGTATAGACAGAAAATCTGAGTGACCAATATTTTCACATCATAAAGGATGTCCAGTACTGTTAGGTTATACTATTGCAAGATTATATGAGTATTGTAAAATTATGTACTCGTGTTTATTACGGGATTGCGAAAGGCCCTTAACATATATACCATGGTGATTTAACGAGTAAAATAGTTGTTACCTAAAGATGACAGAATATAGGGGCCAGTCGAGGTCAGCCAGTATACTCTGATGTCAGCTCATCCTTCTGTGTAACAAACGTGGATGTAATCTAATATTGTTGCAAAAGGGGACTGAACATAGAAGTGGGTAGTTAGTTGGTTGGATGTCTCGAATAGAACCGGACGGCTAGAGATGACTTAAATTCAACGATAAACAAAGGAGCCAAATATTAGTAGCTCAGGGTGCCACCCTCTGTCGCCGGCAGAAGAGAAGACAACACTAACATATTTAATAAATGGTTATTTTCTTGAAATTGATAATTTCTTCGTGCTTTCGTGCTGTTGAGAAACGTTAATTGCAGGTGCCCCAGACACGGCAGAGTGGATGACACGAAGCGATATCGGACTTTTCAGTTATGGTTATGACCTGCATTTGACAACAATTTATATTTATTATGTATTTTAATGTATTGTCATGTGCGAGATATTTAGAGTTACCCTCGGAGAAGAGCTAATGTAACAATACGTTTTCTTATTCGTTATATTTTAATCGGAGATTTCATAACAATTGAAATAATATACTAATTTGTTTGCGAGTCATTAAGAGTTTGCACGGAAGACAAGTCACGAGTGGAATCTCGTTACAATGAAATATTTAAGACTTATGCTTCGAGTAAAGAAATTGTAATATACGAACAAATTTAGGCATCAGAAGCTTAAAATTTACATATTAATAAACGAAAATTCGAAAAAAAAGGCGCCGCGTTGTTTGACCATGTTTGCCACCAACCCGACACTAGCTATTTAAATAAAGCATATAAATGTATACTTCCTGTAGTTTTGTGGGCATTTTGTTGCAACGATGTGTAATTCAGTTTGGCAACAACTTTTATGCGATGTCCAATCCTGCTTTCAGTACTGTCTGCACATATCTAAATACGTTTATCTATTGAGATTTGTGTTCCATGAAATAACTAGCAAGTGCTTAATAATTTTAAAGCTAGATATTTTATTCCAGTAATTTGAGCGAACAAAGATTTTCCTGTAATTCAAGCATTACAAAAGAAAAAAAAATCAACGTGTTTGGTTACTTACGTCCGTTGTTTCATCAACTAAAATTAACAAAATGGTGCCTTTGCATGAAATTTTAAATTTAATTCAAAATATGTTCAGTTATGTTCTTAATCACGCGATTAGCAGACATACGGATTTATTTTAGTTTCCTAAAGGAACTTAAACTTGCATAACATTCATATTGCGTTTAGTTCCTCGTTATGTTTTATATGAATTTTCATTGATATCGAAATAAAATACTTATTGTCTAGAGTAGTGTAAATGGCATGCAGTAGTAGTTCGTAATCTCTCGTCTTCTTTTGCACTTTGGTTATCTTCTCTTTTAATAAGAAGGACACGATCAGGTCGGTTTCACAAACCATTTTTCTAGTATATAGAAGACTTATATAATAACAAAACACATACCCCTGTATAGGCGAGGATCAGAAATATACTCAACTACTTTCTCTCTCTCTCTCCCTCTCTCTCTCTCTCCCTCTCTCTCTCTCTATATATATATATACATATATATATATATATATATATATATATCACACACACTCTCTATTACACTCTAACGCTTTCTCACACACACAACTCTCTCTCGAACGCACCCTCTCTCTCCCTCTCTCTCTATCTATCTATTTATCTATCTATCTCTCTCTCTCTCTCTCTCTCTCTCTCTATATATATATATATATATATATATATATATATATATATCTTTGTATTAGCAAAAAAAGATAAAGATTCCATAAGCCTGTCCGTTACATGTTTCTGGCGATTTTCTTTTTCATGCTTCATATTCTAAAACATAGCCATGTTTTTACTCTTTTAATATCTAATATAATTTCCCGACGTTCTGCTTACTCTACCGTATTTAGACAATCCCGTTTCAAAATAAGTCTGTACAGACGCGCCCCTATCTTGTAAAACAATTACTAAAATATATTATTTTTTCTTTCTCATGCGTTTATTCTGAGCTACGGCGGGGCTTACAAAGATGGAGTCGTCTCTCCATTTGACAGGATCGTAGGCTTGGTCCGGGTAAACGCCGGTTTCACAGAGATCTTTGTGCAGGGCGTCTGCCTATCTCATCATCGACCTTCCTCCCGGTCGCTTCCCGGCGAATTTCAATGCAAAGGCAAGTTTTGCAACGGTGTCGTGACTGGCGTTCAGCACAGACCCAAACTATCTGAGCCACCATTCCCTTATATTTTTTACTCTTAATTGATGCGATGCCGTAGCGAATTTAGATGTCCTCATTGATAACGTGGTCAAGCAGTGCACTTGTAAGCATCTAGCAAAATGAATCCGAAACGAGTTTATATAAGCAAATTAAATTCTAAAACCGTAATAGTATTCACTGTTTAAAAAAACCCTCTCCCTCGACATGATAAAAAAACAGAGATAGCAGAAATATCGGAAATCGAATGTTTTTCGAAAGAATATGTAGTAAACATTTTAACACATTTTCTTTTTAGTATTTTTTGTATTTGATTACCGGAATCAATCTCTATTATATATATACATGTGTGTGGGTGTGTGGGGGGGGGGTTGTGTGTGTGTGTGGGTGGGTGCGGAGTCAAAGGTGACTTTGTAAAATGGGTTCGCGCACTGGGGCTGTCTGAAATTACAACCTCTACGCCGATGAGAGCATACACTCGAAACGACGTCGTCCGTTGGTGAATATAATTTAATATTTACTTAAGAATATTATTATTAACGCGTCTTAAATAAATTAAAGTGTAGCACTCTCAAGAGATATTAAAAAAATAGACATTCACTAAAGCTACAAAGAAAGCCCCCGATTTAGTTCGTTGATTCCTTTAGATTTTTCTTCATGTTTATAGAACCGCTGCATTCGGCATAAAAAATAACTTAAGTTCTGCATATCACGTGATAATTTCCTATAGCCTAGAGGATAGAGTGAAAGGTTTTGCCGTCAAAGGTGACTCTGTGAATCGGATTCGCGCCTTGTGACCGTCTAAATTTATTAAGTCCCATACACTGATGAAAGCATGCGCTCGAAACGACGTAGTCTGAGATAAATATAATGTAATATGTATTTATAAACTAGAAATACACTTATACTTTGAGTCGTATAGATTGTCTTGGTGTTGATAACCTGTTCCATTCGGTATGAATATAAGTTTATTAATCCATATCACCTTATGGTGTACTAGGGCTTTGATAGATCGAAACTGTTTGGAGTCGAACATGACTGTAAATCGGGATCGTGCCTTGTGGCCGTCTGAAATTATCAACCCCCTACACCGATAGAAAGCATAAGCTCATAAAGATGTCGTCTGTAAATAAATATGATTTAACATCGATTCATGAATATTATTATTAAATATACAAAAACACATATATATATATATATATATATATGTATATATGTATATATATATATGTATATATATATATATGTATATATACATATATAATTAATTTTATAAGTATATGTTACATATTTCAGTAACGTACCGCAGTTCCATCCAAATGTGCTGTTTTTTCACATTTAAACAACATCTATACCAAGTAGAATCGTCAGCGTCCTGAATTAGATAAAACAACGATGAGAAATTGCGTTTCATCGATAAAAACCTGTGGATTCCTAGAAAGTCTCTCCGGAAAAATACATATTGGTTGGAATTAATTGAGTTATATTTCATTTATTATCTATATTTAGTTTTTATTTCATGATACTAAGTGTTTGATTGATTTATTCATTTGTAGTTTCGTATTTTTATTGTCATTTCAGGAGTTGTATGTTGATCGTAGGAGATAACCGGTGTTTGTAAAAGTTAACTTACAAAGCAGGGAGACGTAACTGCTTTACTTCCGACTTTTCTTTTCTTGTCTTTTTGTTTCTAGTTTCGTTGATTCCTGAATTGTTCATTTTGACGATCTCTGTTGCTGCTGTGATCAGCCTTTATGTGTTATGGCTTATGTATTATTCAAATTGTTTCATTTGGGTGGCTTTCACGCAGGTGGCTATACTTTCGTAGAGTCGATCAGTATTATCTCCATTATTATTATTACTATTATTATTATTAGCATTATGATCATTATTATTAATATTATTATTTACTCACTAGGAGTTATCATACTGGTCATCGTCAGTGGTCACCCACTGCCGACAACCTGTGGTATTCCCTGGAGTCCGAGTGACAACAAGTCTCCTCAGGCCTCCAGTATGCCCCACCTCTTTTCGTTCATCACCGCTGATGACCTTGCGGTAATCGCAACAGCCACCTACCAACGATTTCCCGCTGATAAGGGCGATCGGTCCCCTCTGGGGCCCGAGTGGCAACAAGCCTTCCCGAGGTCCCAGAGCTGCCCACGCTCTTCTAGTGGAGGTCTGGTTTGCGCTTTCCCTCCTCGACCCTCTGTCCATAATTTTTGTGGCGTCAGCCTATGCTTGCGCCTCTCTCGTGCGGTGGTATTTTCCCCGGTTCTGTTGTATTGTGCTTCCATGTGTTTGTTCTCCATTCGTTGCTTATGTGGGTTGGTTTCCGCATTCGAGGACATTTCTCAGAATTGTAGCTGTTTTGATCATTACTGTCCTTTGTATGGTCTCAGTTATCCCTTTGATTCCTATTTCTCCTAGTCTTTTTTCCATGTTTTTGGGGACTGTTCCTAGTGCTCCTATGATTATTGGTGTTATACTGACTTTCTTCATGTTCCATATTCTTTTTAGTTCTCTGGCAAGTTCAGTATATTTGCTTCTTTTTTTCGTCTCTTTGATCTTCACTCTGTTGTCTGCTGGAACGGCAAAGGCCACGATTTTGCAGGATTTTTCTTTCTTGTTGATTATTATCTCCTTGCTGTTATGGGTTTGTCTGTTTGTACATTCATATCCCATATGATTTTGTGTTTTTCGTTTTCTAGTACACTTTCTGGTTTGTGTTTGTACCGTTTTTTTGCATATTCGAAATTCAGTTGTTTGCACATATCCCGGTGTACTTCTTTCCCCATGCTGTCATGTCTGTTTTTGTATTCCCTTTGTGCTAGCTTGCTGCATTCACTTATTATATGATTTATCGTTTCGTCTCTTTGTCCACACAGTCGGCATTTGCTGTTTTCCTGGGTTTTATCTATCTTTGCTTTAATAAAGTTTGTTCTAATCGCATTGTTCTGTGCGGCCGTCAGCAGAGATTCCGTTTCTCTGTTCAGGTGTCCTTTTCTTAGCCATGCCCAGCTGTTTTCATTGGCTTCATCGCTTGTGAGTCTTATAAAGCGTCCATGTAGTTGTTTTTCTTCCCACTTTTCCTTTCTTGTCTTTTTGTTTCTGGGTTCAGTACTTCCGGGGTTGTTTGTTGGGCTGGTGTCTCTTGCTGTGGTGATCAGTCTTTCCGTGTTCTGGGTTACATATTTCCCCAGCTCTTTTTTGGTGTCTTCTACACAGTCTTCTATACTTAACAGTCCTCTACCTCCTTCATTTCTTTTCACGTAGAGTCTGTCCGTGTCGTCTTTTGGGTGCAATGCATTGTGCATAGTCATTAGTTTTCTAGTTCTTTGGTCAAGGTGCCTGAGTTCTTCTTTGGTCCAGCCTATGAATGGTCCAGAGTATCTTATTAGTGATACAGCCCATGTGTTTATCCCTTTTACTAGGTTTCTGCTATATTGTTTAGTTTCTAAGAGTTTCCTTGTTCTTCGTAGATATTCTTTTCCAATCTTCTCTTTCATTTCTGTATATTTGATTGTGTCTGCTTCCAGAACTCCCAGGTATTTGTAACTAAATTGTTCTCCTAGCGCCCTCATCTCCTCTTGGTTGGGGAGTTCTATACCTTCTGTCGTCTCCAGTTTTCCTCTTTTGATCTCTAGCAGTGCACATTTTTCTATTCCAAAATTATTATTATTATTATTATTATTATTATTATTATTATTATTATTATTATTATTATTATTATTATTATAATTATTATTATTTCATGGTAGTCTAAATTTTGTTATGTTTTTAGTTGGAGTTTTCTGTTTTTTTGACTATCAAGAAATTCCCTTGACCTAAGACATTCAAGCAATACCTTAACACTTTCGCTATTCTAAATAGGCAAGCCTTTTGCAAGATGGGAAAATAAATGGTCTCACCCATCTGTTTAGAACATTTATGGTGGCTTTTCGTTATGGTTACAAGTGTTACATATACAACGAAAATCACCATTACTTTTTTTACATTTCCATAGTCAAACTAATTTCCATTTTATATCTTGATCATTTTTTTCGTGTTCTTTCTCCTACACACTGGTTTCGTAGAGACACGCTATATCAATGATTAAACAATTCTCTAGTGTTTGTTTAGAAAGTTTATGTCGGGTCTAGAATGTTCAAGAACCTTATCAGTCTGTCTGCGAATGCTACAAAGAAGTTGTACATTGTCATTCTCCTGTACCACTTCTGGGTTATGCTCATACCACTTCTTATTGTGGTCCAATTCATAAAGTGTTCATATATTCTAGTGTAGTACCTTAGCGAATATGCCGTGTCTCTATTGTTATACTGGTGTTGTGTTAGCATTGGACATTCAGATACAATATGCGCCAATGTGTCTTCCCTTCTATTACACAATCTGCATATCGGTGATTCTGACGTGTTGTCCACGTAATGTTGATGGACCTAGTGCAGGTGGCTTGTTATGGCGCTTCCATAAGGTGCTATTGATAGTTTTTTTTTTAGATCACCCCTGACCAACTAAAAATGTCATGATCTCTAAATGCAGAATGCACTCTGTTGTTTCTTTACAAATAATTTAACCCTCTCTCTTGTGCCCCTTGATAATTGTTCACTCTAGTTCTTAGTATTTTCGCTCTTTTCACTTCACGAAACAGAATCTCGTTACCCTCAGAAATATTTTCATATAGACACTCTTCTTCTATATCCACAACATTTTCAATGCTAAGTAGACCTCGACCCACTTCTTGTCTAAGTAGATACAATCGATCTGCATCCCTTTTCTTTGCAAAAGTACCATAACTTGTAAGGATTTTCGGTGTGTTGGTATCCACACATTATAGTTCATCTACATTCCAGTGAAGTATACCGGCAAGATATCGAATGATAGCTACTACTCTGGTATTGATATCATAGATTGTATTTCGACTGTGGAAGTGTTATTTAAGAATACTCCTTACTCGTCTGTTGTACTCAGCTGTGACTTGGTTTTCATTACATTGTTTTTAATTTTATCTGCCTCCAGAATTCCCTAGTATTTATAGTCCCTCTCACTGTTTACATTCTTTATCAGATCTGTTGTTAAGAGTTAAAGCCCATCTGAATTGGCAAGTTTACCTCTTTTTATCACAAGAATGACACATTTAGTGATGCCAAATTCTATTCGTATTGCGTCACTAAATATTTTAACCATGTTAATTAGTGTATACGATCGGATTTCATTCTTTCCAAAAACCTTACGGTCAACAATGAAGAGTAAGTCGTTCAATGTAGGAAGTTTTTTCCCAAGTGCGTAACCTCTATTCACATTACGTAAGAGAAGTGACATTCGGAACAAACTAATGACTAAAAGAAAAGGGGGAAGATGATCGCCCTGGAAAATACCTCACCTTATTTTCACTTTACCTAATGTCACATTTTTAAAAGTTTAATTGGTTTCCCAGTTCATCATGCCAGTCTTTAAAGCTGTTTAGATGTTGGGGCTATTTCGGAAATTTCCAGGCATTTGGGTATCCATGAATGAGGGTCAATGTCAAATGCTTTCTTATAATCAACTCACCTCATTGCAAGGTTTGTAGTTCTTCGTGTGCTGTTTCTCAGGATAATTTTATCGATCAGCTGATCTTTGGTGCCATGTGATTTTTTTCTGGAGCCTTACTTTTCTTCAGGCAGCAACTTCTTTCGGTCAAAATGACCATGAATACTTTCATAAAATATGCAAGTCATAAGTTTCTATATAACTGAGAGGCAAGTGATCAGTGTAAAGTGTTTCCTTTAAATCCGTTTTGTTTTATCTTTTATCATCAAGACTGTGTTTCTCTTTGTCAGCCATTTAGGAAACCTAACTGTCGTCAAACATCCATTTATCATTCTCCAGACATAGGTGAGGAGCCTCTATCCCTGTACTCCGTCAGGTCACACTGCTTTCGAGTTTGTAAGCTTTCTAACCTTCCTTTTCAGCATTTCAACGGTGCCTTGTATATTCGTTTGTTCTTTTTAATCTAGAGGCCACCTTCCAATTCAATATATTTGATCCATTCTGCATCATCTAGATGCTTTGCTTCCTTTTCCCAAAATATGTTCCACAATTCACGAGATTGGTCAGAATCAGGTATAACGTCATCCCCTCTTTTGATTATTTCTAGTTGTTCAAAAAGAAGGTTTTTTTGGTTGTTCTCAAACAGTCTGTTTTGTCGATACTGTTCAATCTTTCGCTTTAACGTTTAGGTCTGCCAGTCTTAGCTACGGCACGCTGTTTCTATTATACTATCACACACATGAAACTTTTTCCATGTATGTAAAACTTACGGATAAGTATTTCACAAGAGCTCTGACTATTGAGTGTTGCCTTTCCGACAACTTGCACTTTTACTTAAACCCGTTCGAAGTTCTTTTATCGGACAATTAAAATGTGCCCCTTACCAGGGCGATTTCTTTACTTCTTTTTACTCCAGTAGATTTGATACAGGATTGATAGCATCTTTAATAACTTTATTACATTGATCGAGATTATTTACTAATAAAAATGTCAAGACATCATTCACTTTATTCGTGGCTGTTTTCATTATTTTCCTATTGAGAAATCGCAGGTTCGGCGGCTGTTCTAAATAACCAGTTTTAGCTTCACGTCTAACAATCTGAAAATATCAATATCGTCTTCTCTCATCACATGTTCTATCATATGTTTTACGATTGCATCTGTGAAAACAGTCTGATTACCATTAGTTACACTATTTTTTTCTTTTAGAGTTTGTTGTGGTTTCTACCGTAGACTTTTCTTTCAACTACATCAAGTGCATTTATCTCCCCAATCTTGTCTCTGGTCACTTTTCATTTCTCTTTTAGTTCTTCAATTTCAATAGCAGATAACCATTCATTACTCATAATCACTCGGTCTTTTCCTGCAAGTTTTTGTTCTTATAGTTCAAACAGGCCTAGCTTATTCTAGCTTTAGTGCATTCGCTTTCTATATCGTCTCTTCGGATCATCACTCTTCAAGTAACATTTTAGCACTATTTTTTTTAAGGCTTTAGTATAATTAGTTTTAGTGTTTGTGCTTCGGGGGTTTTGCTGGATTACGACCTGGAAGCCTCCTTCGTAAACCCACCGGACGTGGGGCCTGTATTTGACATTCTGGACTCACATACTTCGTTTTTGGTTTAGTAATTTTGAACACTCATATTGAAATGATATTAGGAATAGTTTGTGAAAGGTTTTCCTTCCTTAGTATTTTTATTTAGCTACTATCTCTAGGAGAGTTGCTATCAAAAGCTGACAACCCAATCCTGGCCATGAAATACAGTTAAACCTGGCCGTTACAACTGCATTTGCATTCCATCAGGTATTGACTATCCTTAGAGATGTGTTTCCTATAGCTTGCTGGAGATTCAAAAGCCTTTATGCTAGTTGCTCTGTGGCTGGGAAAATTGGTAATATCATGATAACAATCACCAGTAATTCCTATGATTGGCATTATAACTACCATAACTATTATTACATTCTTGTTTTATTTATTTTATTAACAGAGACGCTTTGCAAGTAAATCAAATAACTTACCAGCTGCAACAATTTCAACAGTAACCGATCCACTAAAAAAAAAAACAAGCCGCCAAATAACTTGGTTTCATACAGAAATTAGGGTGGCAATTAATAAGCATCTCCACTAAACGGTTTTTATCTTATTTTAAATACATTTATTTGTTATTGTACTCGACGCCCGTGCGTTACACGTTGCCCAATAACTTTGTTTTATACAGAAATCCGCGATGGCAATTAATAATCCTCTTCACTGAAGGATATCCTTCTTTTTTTTAAATACATTATTAGTTGTTTGTTATTTTTTGTTATTGTAATCTTTTTAATATATTGTTCGTTACACGTCGTTCAATCACTTTTGTTCATACAGAAGTCTGCCTGGGGTCAAATAATCTTATTCGTTGTGAGATCCTTTTCTTTTTTAAAATACATTATAATTTTTTCATGATTTTTTTGTTATTGTAATCGACGTTCGTTCGTTACAGGTCATTCAATAACTTTGCTTTATGCTAAATTACGCGTGGCGACCAATTATTATTATTATCATTATTCTTCTACTTCGTCTTCTTATTTTTCTTCTCATCATTATTATCATTATTATTATTATTATTAATATTATTATTATTATTATTATTATTATTATTCCATATCTTCTTTCTTCTGTTTTCCTTTTTCTCCTGTTTTTCTCATAATGATCTTTAATAACGTTCTTCATCATCCTCTTTTTATTCTTTTTTTTACTTATTATTATTATTATTATTATTATTATTATTATTATTATTATTATTATTATTATTATTATTATTATTATTATTATTATTATTTATTCTTGTTCTTCCTCATCACATTCTTTTTTCCCTTTTTATTTTTATTTTTATCAACACCTTTGTTCTCCTGCTTCTTTTTTTTATTCTCCTCTTCTTCAATGTCGCCTTGTTTCTAATCATTATCCTTATTTACCCTTTTTATCTTCTTCCTAACATCTTCATTTTCTTCTGCTTCTTTCTTCAATACCAAATGTTATTAATACATGAATTAGAAAAAGCATTCTTCAGATACAAATGTCGTTTACCTACCTGAAAATAGACAATTATCTTTCTAAAATGATCGAAAATAGTGTGAGTCAGACTAAAGCTGCCAATTTAGATGGAATAAATACTGAACAATAGGTTCCATCATGTGGAATCAAAAGATACGGTTGAAAATACCCCATTGTGAGCGTGAAAAGGACAAATAGAAGCTAGGAAACGAATTGACTTCAACTGGTTTGTACAAATACCTTTTCAAGCGACCGTCGCCACGCCCCGCTACAAATAACGAGTGGAGATCTTCGAACGGGACATTTCTTGTTTCTGTCTGGTTGAATTTAGTCAAGTCTACCGAAATGACCAAACAATTGAACACTTTCTAAATCAATTCATCCGGGAGAGAAAAAACTTGTTTTAGACAATTCATAGTGATCTTGTAGAATATGTGGAGATCAGGATATCGGGCCCTTTATTAATTCTTCCTACAAACGGTAACTCACAGAGAAAACAGTGTTAGCCTATCTCTACTCTATCATTATTTCCATGGAAAGTTCTACACTGAACTACAATCATTGGTTCATCTTTGTAAGACATGCAATGCTACAACGCGTGTATCTACTACAACGGGGCCAAATTGAAATCAAAAAGCAGTGGCATGACCAAAGAGAGCTTTGACCTTGCAGAACTATCGTATTGATAGATTGAATGATTTAAATGACTACTTGAACAAAGCAATCCACTAACCCAAAAAACGTCTCCTACATAAAACGAATTGCCCAAGGAATGGCTGGGTAATCCTGAACCGAGCAAATACGAAGGTGGAAGGAGAGCCAGCAACGTCCACAGGTGGGGCCAGCAACTATACAACTGCATTTGGGAAAATCCCACACAAACAATGGAACACATCCCGAGTGACTGCAGTGATGAATCAAGTTTTGATTTACTGTAACCTTGATACTCAACGATGGATCAAGTATTCACAATATAATATATGATGAACGAAAAGTGATTTTTCTTGCTCAAATTGCCTAGCGCCCAGTTGAATTCCCATAGAAAGTGATTCGTTTCAATGACTTCTTGCCTGTGGAACATCGTACCGAGCGATTGCTGAGCTGTTTGTTACAATTTGATAGTCTTTAAATCGGAAGTTAACAAATACTTGTCATAAAACACTCCATAAATAATTAAACCTATCTCATGCGTTTGCACGTCTATAGTATTCACCATATTTTGGTTGACAATAATGGCGTCTCATAAACCATTATTCTCGAGTAGCTAAACTTGGCCTTGATAAGTCGTGACCAAATAGTAAAAACACATTTAAAAAATTTTTTTTCAGTTTTCTTCACCCCAAACAATATATGTTGCCTCTGAACACGTAAAAGTCTACTGCGATCGGGGCTGTATTTATAATGTTTGCTCAAATTACATTTACATTCTTTGCATGTTGGTGCGATCGCGGAAACAATATACAGGAAGAAAACTTTAAAGGAAAACGGTCCGAGAAAATAATATTAGGTACGTATACAGTGTAGGGGTATGACTTCGCTGCTAGTTGAGTAAGTTAGTTGTATTTTCTTTCAGAGTTGTAGAAAGTGCAGTAACTTCACATTCTATCGAAATATTTGTCGAACAAGCTGCGGCCTGCAACTTTGTGGCGTGCGAACGGAGCTAGAGCTTGCCAGACAACGCGGAACCTTTTATATTATCTTTTTAGGCATCCTGTGCAATAGCGAAAGTATAGTGATTTGTGTACCAGCACAGATGTGACAACAGTGGTCTATTAACTAACGAATGCGGACCTTTAAATATCAGATACTAGATTTGAAACATTTTCTAGACTAGTAGAAAAAGCCTCTCTAGCTTGAAACAGCTTCGATGGCATATTCTACAACAGAACTGTTTTAAGAAGATTTTAAACATTTTATCTGTTTTTGTACACTTTTTTAATTTTAAATCCTAGATCATTTCCACGTCAAAATGATAGGGAATGTATGTACGCATGGTAGTCTATTATATTAAAGGCAGTCATATGTGGGTGTACACTTTAAGGTAAGCAACTCCATAAGACACAACAGCAAAATATATATACCCTTTTTTTTCAACATTGCCCTTGGCAGAATATGTCGACTTTTTTAACATTCATTTTTTAGTTTCGTTTAATAAAATTCTCCCGTGCGGCATATTAAGGGGAAGCATGGCACAATCCGCATGCTTATACAATTCTACATGATATATTAAAAGCGAATATCACGGAATAGATTTTAGAATATGTTACTGAGTAGTTGAATGAGAGAGTAAAAACTTACGATAAATGTATTTGCTTATTGTTTATATGGGCAAAAATACATTTGAAATTATTTTTAAGCACAATTTATGAAATAAAGCTGAATACATTCTACGTCTAGATTACAAAATATATCACAAAAGTATAACTTAATTTATTCGGTACTTTTTAAGAATAGGTAACCAAGAAAATGTCAGTACGTATGTGATAAATTCCGACTTTTTCTTAACACTTCCGAGAACTTTACCTAATAATCTGCATAAAACTTACCAACTTTTTTCAACATTTTCACCTCAACCCTAACCTAACCCTAACCAAACTGTTTTTTTTAATATTTTTACCTCAACCCTAAACTAACCCTAACCCTAACAAAACTGTTTTTTAATATTTTTACCTTAACGCTAAACTAACCCTAACCCTAACCGAACTGTTTTTTTAATATTTTTACGTCAACCCTAAACTAATCCTAACTGTTTTTTAATATTTTTACCTCAACCCTGAACTAACCCTAACCCTTACCGAACTGTTTTTTAAATATTTTTACCTCAACCCTAAACTAACCCTAACCCTAACCAAATCTTTTTCAACATTTTTACCTCAACCCAAAACTAACCCTAACTCTAACCAAACTCTTTTTTAATATTTTTACGTCAACCCTAAATTAACCCTAACCTTAACCAAACTGTTTTTTAATATTTTTACCTTAACCCTAAACAAACCCTAACCCTAACCAAACTGTTTTTTAAATATTTTTACGTCAACCTAAACTCACCCTAACCCTACCCAAACTGTTTTTTAATATTTTTACCTCAACCCTGAACTAACCCTTACCCCTAACCGAACTGTTTTTAAAAATATTTTTACCTCAACCCTAAACTAACCCTAACCCTAACCAAATCTTTTTCAACATTTTTACCTCAACCCAAAACTAACCCTAACTCTAACCAAACTCTTTTTTAATATTTTTACGTCAACCCTAAATTAACCCTAACCTTAACCAAACTGTTTTTTAATATTTTTACCTTAACCCTAAACAAACCCTAACCCTAACCAAACTGTTTTTTAAATATTTTTACGTCAACCTAAACTCACCCTAACCCTACCCAAACTGTTTTTTAATATTTTTACCTCAACCCTGAACTAACCCTAACCCTAACCGAACTGTTTTTTAAATATTTTTACCTCAACCCTAAACTAACCCTAACCCTAACCAAATCTTTTTCAACATTTTTACCTCAACCCAAAACTAACCCTAACTCTAACCAAACTCTTTTTTAATATTTTTACGTCAACCCTAAATTAACCCTAACCTTAACCAAACTGTTTTTTAATATTTTTACCTTAACCCTAAACAAACCCTAACCCTAACCAAACTGTTTTTTAAATATTTTTACGTCAACCTAAACTCACCCTAACCCTACCCAAACTGTTTTTTAATATTTTTACCTCAACCCTGAACTAACCCTTACCCCTAACCGAACTGTTTTTTAAATATTTTTACCTCAACCCTAAACTAACCCTAACCCTAACCAAATCCTATTCAACATTTTTACCTCAACCCTAAATTAACCCTAACCCTAACCAAACTGTATTTTAATATTTTTACCTCAACCCTGAACTAACCCTAACCCTAACCAACCTGTTTTTTAACATTATTACCTCAACCCTAAACTAACCCTTACCCTAACCAAACTGTTTTTTAAACATTATTACCTCAACCCTAAACTAACTCGAACCCTAACCAAACTGTTTTTTTAATATTTTTACCCCAACCCTAAACCAACCCTGACATAAACCTAAAGTAACGCTAAACTAAGTTTTTGTTTCAGTTTACAAAGTCGGTCAAGTTCGAATCGTAGTGTGTATACGCATCAGAACTTGATTCGGCTTTCTCCATTCGTACTCAGAACGGCTTACGTCACGACTGCAAATTTCTGGATACGTATTCATAAAAAGCACCGTTTAACTTTATTATGTTATGCTATATTTTTAATTAATAAGATACGCATCAAGTTAAAAAAACACATTTACACTTACTTAAGAGTCTAACTCGACTACTGATATCGTAAAAATACTGGTTTACTGATGTGTACTCTGTTTAAATCTTTTTGTCACAGTCTACACGTTTTTATTTTTGTATGAAATTTTTTAAGAAAAATATGTCACTGTTTTTTTGTCTAGTAAATGCTACCCTGCGAGATCTGAAAGAAGAGAAAATGAAACAATCCGGTTGATTCGATCGGGTCGTTGTTTGAAATTCATGATTAAAGAATACCAAATGAGATATTAAGAACAAAGCTAATGAGGAAGATTAAAATTAAAATGATTGGATTTTTAATTAGTTGGCTGAGCGAAAAAGAAAGAGGTGAACAATTAAAATAGGAAATCATTGTGGTTAAATTATATTCAAGGATAAACTTGAAACTGATCGATTGGAACAGAGTAATTAAAAACTGTTAAAGGGATGAAGGTTCTCAATAGAAACGATTCAAATAAAAACGGTAATCTGTGAGATATCGCTAAACAAAGCGAAACGGTATCAAAAGAACGGAATCATTTTGAGTAGTAAACGCCTAATAGTTATTTACCTCTCTGCACGAGGTCAGGCACAAGGTCAGATGAGGTTTTGAAAAGCCAGCGCACTAGCGAAAATCACTCTCGTTTCCAAATATGCTTTAGAATTTCCTGGTAGAGGCGACTCAGGCGATTGACGATTAGCTGAAAATCGTTTATAAAAGAAAAACGACAGTTTGTATTTTTAAAAATAATAATAAATAGATTAACAAAAATACTTAAAATAATAACAGAATAACACATTTTGTATATAGAGTCACAAATACCCTTTTCCCCACTTTAAAACATAAAAATATAATTAAAATAAATGTAACAAGAACTATTGTATCACTTAAATACAATTAAACAAAACTAATTGAATGTTATTCTATTTGTGCAGACAACATTGGTACTTACTGCGGTATACATATACAACAACATAACCGGTGCACACGGATTTCAGATTTGAGACACCTATAATCTGATAAAGATTTATTTCTTCGAAATATATCATAGAACACGGTCCCACACATTAGATAATTGTGAAGAAGGTGGTTTCTAAACAGGTAAGATTTACTATTACAATTCAAGGAAAAATAACTTTTTTTATTAATTTTCTTTTCATTTTGTTAGTATTACTCAGCACAACAACATCAACCTAACTTTAATATACTTTAAACTGTTGTTTTTAACAACTTGACGTAATTTTCTTAAGGTAAGTCAAGCTTCTGAGTAAGATGTATTTATCGAAAGTCTTAGCTTTAAAATATATAAATGATTTTATCATTAAAAATTGCATGTTTTGGTTTTTCAAAATCTAATATACATATAAAATTATATAAATATTCAGATGCATGAGTGCTTCAAAGATGTTATCAATTTCATTATTCAAAAAGCGATTACCGAGCGCAACAACATCACATCTAATAACCTGGCTTATATTTATGACTCTACAGTGGATTCGACTATGCGGGGTTAATACTAACAAAGTTAAGAAGAAAAAAACACTCTTGCTCATGAGAAAAATGTATTCATCGAAAGTCTTAGCGTAAAATAAATCAATAAATGAGTTCATCATTTAAAATTGCATCATGTTTTGGTTTTCAAAATGTTATATTAATGTATGTTGGGGCAATTTCAGAGATTCTCATCAATAGCAATTTATCTGATGAAGGACTATATCTTACTGGCTAGCCAATTTTACTTTTTTCTTCACTTGGTTTATATTATATTATTTTAAAAATATGATTGCGTCAGTTTATTTCTTTTTATTAACACTTTTTAATATCGAGTTTGTAGTCACTAACAACATTTCCATTTTACGTATGTTCTGGTTACATTTATTAGTACTCTTCAATCATACAATATATAGCTTAGGCAACATGGTGAGTTACGTGATGAGATTATTTATATTGTGGGAATTTCTCATCAATATCGATAACAATCTTATTTTGACTAGCCGATTTATCCATTTTTTCACATGGGTTATATTTTTTAACCAAAAAGTGCCCTTCACTTTTTTTTCAATTTACACATTTTGAACTACTAACCTTTAAATAATATGCATTTACTTGGCAAAATCATAAACTATACAATTTATTGGTATAATTTGGATTATTTAAACGACTGCTGCTATCTTTAGAGCCATAATCATAACGCTAACTAAGCAGACCTAGTATCACATTTAATACAATATGGAAACAATTAATCATAAATAATAGATAAATAATATATATATATATATATATATATATATATATATATATATATATATATATATATATACATATATATATATATATATATTAGAGTCGCATTCTGTTGATTTCCAAGAGAAACTACTGTGGAATAATAACCTTTTGTTGCCGCTCAGACTCTCTTAACCTACTGGATTGTATACAAAAGACATATAAAAGCATATAAAAGCAATTAACAAGTTGAAAGGACTCAAGCCTCGGAGGTATGAAGACAAACTTTCCCCAATAGAATGTAGGTTATGAATAATATTTGTATCTCTTTTGCCCTAACAGATCTTATCCGATTCATCGTACTCTGATTATAATGTTTCCTGGAATACTCCACCCTCCCACATCTAATGTCATTCCAGTTTTGATTTGAATGCAAAATTGGTATAAAATCACAATTGGAAATAGATAATATATATTTCCTGTAAAGCTGATATTCTCTTCCTTAAACACCACTGAAATGTATAAGACACAGTTTCTCCCCTGTCTTATTTCTCGTATATATCCATACTCTTAAATGCCCAGTGGGTTGGTATCATTCGATCCATACTCTTTCTTTTATTACACCCCTATTTCTTTATTATACTTGTTCTTGTCCCCCAGAATGTTTTTATAAGGTGTTTTTCTACCCCCCAAAATTATTTTTGTCTATATCCTCCCCTACACTCTTCATCCTACCCTCTTACCTTGCACATACTCTTGCAAGAGTTCTCCAAACAAACCTTTGTAAAAAACACGCTTGATCATATTCAATCTTTATTGTCTAACTTTATCTTATTTCTATTTTTATTTTTATTTTGTTTGAAATTTTAATTTTATTTAAATTTCAATTATTTCATTCATGTATTTTTCATTTTTATATTTATTCTAATTTTTATTTTGAACTTTATTATTTTCTTTTTATTTATTTTTTATTTTACTATATTTTTTCATTTTTTATTTTATTCTTATTTATTTTTTAAAGTATTTTTTAATCTTATTCTTATTCATTTTTTACCATTTAATTTCAATTGTTATTTCTGTTTTATTGCTTTCACTACCCCTCTGACAAAATAATTTGCAACATGTATTAATGTATTGCATAACTTGAACGGGTATCGCAAGTATTGGGCTATTTCTTTAATATGTATTTTTGTGTTTCCTTTCCTATGCTACTAACATATCAACCGGAAATTATTTCTGTCAGTTGATGTTACTCTACAACGAATTTTTCTTTTTTTTTCTCTGATTTTTTACGACGTCTTCCTAAAGGCGGTGATGAAGAGAAGTTTTGGATTTGCGTTATAAATTTATAAAATACAGTAACGTATTTCCAATCTGTTTTGGAAACGATCGTACGCCATACTGGACTTGATGTTCTAATTCTTAGAATAATTGTAATATTTTAATTCATTGAATGTTCATATATATATATATATATATATATATATATATATATATATATAGTAAGCTATCAAAATATATTTATACCAATAAAGCTACACAGAGGAATCCCCAGGCTAAAGTACATGGATTTAGTTTTGCCAGGTCTTGTTATATATATACAACAAGCTAGTTCACCAATCAGGTTCTTTGTTGTTCTCTTAGCTAATCGTTAGGCTTCCTACGAACAAATGCCCGGTTATTTATACTTCCTATATCATGTTCTATTGTTCTGTTTTTTTTTAATAGAGTGGTCAATATCCTGTTACTTTGTTGTGTTAATATAATCAGTGGCCTTATTTTAACACGTGTTTTCTTGTATTTCTATTTTATGTTTTAGTTTTTAAATTGTAAGGCTTTAGTTTAGTTTAGTTTTTTTATAGTTTTTTAAAAATTATTTGTGTGTTTATTTAATTATTTATTTATGTATTGCTAGTAGAAGGTACATTTAATCATGTGCAGGCAGCTGTTTGGTATCTCACTTCTACAGTTTAATAGATTTTGGGGGTCTTTTAAGTTTACAATTTAAACATTTTCGTTCAGACATAATCTCAACGGGTCATCTTTCATGTGCATGTACTGGCTTGTCGTATTATTTTCCATCCAATTATTGGTGAGCGTCCATTTTTTCTATATCCCCAATAGTGGTTAGCTAGTGCTGTTTTAAATCGACGTTCTCTTTTTTTAAATGTGCTTTTGTGGTGATGATATCTGGTTTGTAAATCTAGGGAGCTCATACCAACGTAGTACTTCTTGTTATTCGGTCTTCTCTTGGCAAATATTGTAGCTTGCTATACACTATTTTTGGTTAGGACTTTTTTGTAGTGAACAAAGTGTACGACTTATGCAGTTACATCTTTTCTCTTCATTGCTAACTTTTTTCATTTCTATTCGGTTATTACTATTAGTGTTTTGTTTATTTCTATTTGTAGATATATTTGTATGTGTGGATACATGAAATAGTAATATATATATATATATATATATATATATAACTATATATATATATATATTACTATATATATATGTATATATATATATATATATATATATATATATATTAATATTTCATGTATCCACACATACAAATATATGTACAAATAGAAATAAACAAAACACTAATAGTAATAACCGAATAGAAATGAAAAATGTTAACAATGAAGAGAAAAGATGTAACTGCATAAGTCGTACACTTTGTTCACTACAAAAAAGTCCTAACCAAAAATAGTGTATAGCAAGCTACAATGAAGTAATAAATGTAGTTATATATAGTGATAAGTGATAAGACTACATATTAAAATATGAGTAGGGTTAAGGCTCGAAATAATCCATACTAGAATTATCTGCAAGGACTTGTGGTGCTGTATATATACTACTAAGCAAAATTAAGTTCTAAGTGACAGTCATCTTTAGGTTGAAGTTTCAATACTCGGTGCAGGCGATACGAAGAATTGTGAGTTACTCATATGGCTTAGGGAACGAGAGCATGCTACCCCTGTAGATTAAATAAAGGGTTTCGTTCGAATTTTTTACAAAAACGTTCCCTAGTTCGAAAAGAAACATCTGAAGAATGATGTAGGTTTAATCGGTCGAAACATTTCGATTATTATACCCAAGATGAAAACAGTGGTTCGAATAATCAACATTATACTAATTATCAGTTCTCATCTGTGAAAACATAATATTAAATTTATCATTATTAATTATGGAATATGTAGTCAAGAAAACAGGGTGAGTTACGTGGGTACATTAATGTTATTTAAAATTTGTCATTAATAGCAATTAATATGATGTTTGAACATTTGATTCTGACTAGACATTGTTCGGTTTTTCATTTGTGTATATTTTGTACACAACATGATTGGCTTCAGTTATTACTTCGATTAACACTTTTAATATTGAGTCATCTTTTTTCCGAACAACCTTTCGATAATTGCTTGGTAAAATCATAAGATATTGACTTTTTCATTACACATTTACAAGTTGCAAAACGCGATTAACGTCATTTTCGAACTAACACAAATATTAGGGAAGGTGTTGGCTTTAAACTCTCGACCACACCCCAACATCATGTTTTACATAATATGATACTGATGTAATGGCTTTGTGCTTAACATTAAGATAAGCGAGATAAAATGTATTCGTCTTTTTAAGTTTTTATGTCTTCATTTAAAAAAAAATGGATTCATCGCGTTTTGCATTCTTCAATTATATAATATATATTGTAGGCATCAGTGTAAGTAACGTTGAGAAATTATTTATGTTGTGTACATTTCTCATCAAAAGCAATAACTATTTGATTCTGACTAGTCAATTATTCTATGTTTCCCTTGGTTTATTATTTGTATACACATTTATTAGCTTCGGTTTTTAATATAGAATTATATTGAACTAATAAAACTGCTATTATATGGATGGGTTTAGTAACATTATAAATTATAATGAATTATCGAATATGTATTCCAAGCAACAGGGTGAGAAACGTGATCATATCATGTATTTGTTTTAAATTTATCATCAATAACAACAAATCTAATAAATGTTTATCAACCAATCTCGGAAATAGATTAACTCTCCCCGACACTATAAATAAGGTTACTACTATGTCTTGTCGCATTTTAATTGGTGGCAACCATAGCCACAGTATCGGACGACGCCTTTCTGGAGCATACTAGTCTGTACCTTTGCAAAC
This sequence comes from Sepiola atlantica, assembly GCA_963556195.1. Taxonomy (NCBI): domain Eukaryota; kingdom Metazoa; phylum Mollusca; class Cephalopoda; order Sepiida; family Sepiolidae; genus Sepiola; species Sepiola atlantica. The sequence continues at coordinate 153,761,305 of OY744519.1, forward strand.
ACACTATGGTAAATATACCGCACTGTTATCTAAATTATTATCGGTCCTCTAAAGTCACAACACTGGCGACGAGGATTCGAGATATTTGGACCAAATTACCAAGCAATATACACAATGTTAACTGAACCTTACACATTTTTTTAATCTTATTTAATGTATGATTAGTTCAGGGTTTTCTAAACTACTCTTTACATTAACCCCCAACTAACCCTAACCCTAAAATGATCCTCACATTAAACCTAAACTAACCTTAACTCTAACCCCAACCATTAAACAACACTCCTAACCCTAGTCCAACCCCTAAACGTATCCTTACATTAAACTTTTATTGACTCTAACACTAACTTTAACCCTTACCCTAGCCCTAACCCTGAACTAATCATTACATTAAACCAACACAAACCATAACCAAAATCTTTACCCTATCCTTAACCGTAACCTTAACCAAACCCTAAACAATTTTGTTAGTTATGGTTTGCAAAGTTTAATTCGGTTAGTATTGTGTAGAAGCATTGGAACTTAATTCAGCTTTCTCAGTTCGTAATCAGAACTGATTTCGTCACTACTACGTCACGAGTATAAATTTATGGATACCTATTCCTAAATAACACCGTTTTTCATTATAATGTTGAGTTATGTTTTACTTTATCAAATACGCATACAGCATACAGCAACTGTAGACGCATCAAATTAAAAAAAACAATAACTTTGGACTCGTGTACTGATATCGTAAACTCCAGCTTAAGTAATGCATAATCTGCTTATTTTATTTTGTCAACAGATTACATGTTTCTATTTGCGTATGGTAGATAATTATGTAAAGAAACAATAAGCAACCGTTTTTTTGTGCGAGATCAGAAAGAAGAGATAAAGAAACAATCCGGTTTATTCGATAGGGCGTAGTTCAAAATTCATGATTAAAGAATACTAAAGTAGATATTAGGAACAAAGTTAATGAAGAAGATTTAAATTAAAACGATTGGATTTTAAATTGGTTGGGTGAGCAAGAAAGAAAGAGGTGGACAATTAAAACAGGAAATCATCGTAAGTGTTAGGGTTAGGGTTAGGGGTTGGATTAAAATAGGAAATCATTGTATGTTTATTATATTTAAAGATTTACTTGAAACTGATCGATCGAAACCGAGTAATAAAAATTGTTAAACGGAAGGAGAGTGCTTAATAACGAAAATAGAAATGATTTGAATAAAAAACCTAATCTATAAGACATGGCTGAACAATTGTAAACTTAACGAAACGGAATAAAAGAACGGCAGCATTTTGAGTTATAGACATTTAATATCAATTTGAACTTTCTACAGGAGTTAAGCCACACAAGAGAGTCAGATGAAGTTTTTAAAAGCCAGCTCACTAGATGTAGTGCATTATCCGCTTACAAAATATGCCTAAACAGCCATCTTAGGCATTTCCAGGTAAAGGCGTCTCAGGCGATTTACAATAAGATAGACATAGCATACATCTAATAAATATATGCCCCCTCTGCACGTAGTCGTACACAAGGTAAGAAAATCAAGCGCACTAGTTGAAGTTATTCTGGAATACAAAAACAATGTGAAACAGCCCCGTCGGCATTTCCCGGTGAGGACGGTCTAGGTGATTTGCAAAAAAAACAAAACATTTTTAGCTTCTGACGCTTAAAAAAAACGCATAACATGTCAGCAAACAATTATCCGAGAAAGATTACATCACCAAAGGGAAGGATTAGTTACAAAAAATGCCTCACCTTGAAAATGACTTTTTTAAAATTCGAAAGTATGTTCCATCTTTAAGGTAAACATATTTACCTGAGAGAAAAGTAAAACAAGAAAAAAAAACACATCTTGCTTAAGCTTTCTAAATTATATACGAAAATTCAAATTTAAAACGATATTTCCAAATGCAAAAACAGTTTTGTTTCACTGTGTTTGCATATAATATTATAAAGAGATATACAATATCATGTATAAATCTTCGGTATCTAGTTAAACCATGCTCAATATTTGAGTAGAGCGAGATAGTAAGTTATGAAAATTCATTTATGGCAATTAAGCCACATAGAAGCGTTCGAGCCTGACGATTCCCTACAAGGGTAGATCGTGGACGCCTCTTTGTAGCTCAATAACAATACAAAATATTTACTATAACTGACTATATATATATATATATATATATATATATATATATATATATATATATATTGAGAGAGAGAGAGAGAGAGAGAAAGAGAGAGAGAGAGAGAGAGTAAGTACGTTTTTTGTGATCGAGGGAAATTGTTTATGTGTATGATTTAATTGCAAAACAATTGACACCTGATCATCGTGATTGATGGCGAATTTTGTACTTAATCACGTGGCGAAGCTGTCTGGAGTATACACGTGAGCAAACATAGCATATCCTCTAATAATTATCTACAACAATTACGTTATGTTCAACTAAGCCAAAATATATTAATAGAACATGTAAAATTGACAAGCGTATTTATTATTAAGGAGAGTGAGGGGCATGGAAGATGTGGGGAAGAGAGAAAGATAGAGAGACAGATAAAGTGAGGTAAAGGGATAGAAGCTTTACTTTTTCATGGAAATCGCTCCAGACAAGGCATGAAGCAACTTGATGTAGGGAGCTAAAATATATACATATATATGCTACTTCATGGTAAAAGACTAGCCAACGATCAAGGTTGTGATTTCTTTTTTTTTGTATTTAACTGTTACCCACCCGGTAAGATGTCGCACATTGTCAGAAAGTTGGATTAAAAAGCCAGCTTCCTAGGGAAAGAGCAGTCTGTTATACAAAAAATCCTGTGAAGCTTCGTTGGTATTTCCCAGTAGGGCCGCCTAAGGCGATTAGCAATAAACAAACCCCTTCTCAAATGCTGAGAAAGCAAAGTCTGGGATGTTTCACACAGACATTTAGATATCTACAAAGAATCCGAAGCTAACAACACCTGCGTGAAAATACGCCTTCCTAATATTCGTATGCAAAAATAGCAGTATTTTCTATGACTTCTAAGCAATCGTGGCTAATCTCAATATTACAAATATCAAAGACAGCAATATGAAAGCATGACGTATAAATGTCATTAACTTTTTATTTCCTTATTAGTTTTGCAAGGGCACATTTATGTATCTGTGTTTGAAAGTTTAAGGCATATTTTAATCACTCAAATAATAATACGTAAATAATTTCATTGTTTATTTGCTTTTACGAAGATTTACTTTATTAAACTGGAGTTTTCCCTTCAGGGTGCTAAACCCATCAACTAGGCTCATATATATATATATATATATATATATATATATATATATATATATATATATATGAATAATAAAATAAATTGCGAATCAAATTTTATTAGAATTCAATGTTCATGCAAAGTACCTTAAAGTCCTTTACTCATGAGTTTTCAAAGAAAATTATTCTCGTCAGAGGGCCATTACCGTAATGACATTACTGCAGGTAATACGAATAAACTTTGAAAATACATAAATATATATAAAAATACATAAAAGTATATAAATATATATATATAGAGAGAGAGAGAGAGACAGAGAGAGAGAAAGAGAGTGAGAGAGAGGGGGAGTATTTAAAGTCTACCACGATGTAAGAAATAGAAATATGTCGGCGGTGTTATTTACTGCGGTATAGCCATATATTACCAGTACATACGGAGTTCAAGAGATTTTAAATACCTTCTATTTGATCCAGAGGTCCTTCCTCGAAATATATTATGGAGCACGGTCACACACATTAGATCACTGTGTAGAAGTCTTGACGAATGAAGTTGTATTTACTATAAAAACAAAAACAAATCAACATTGTGTTTTGCTTACTTCTCACCTCCCACATATATTCATTTATTACATTGTGATAACTTTCTTATAATCTTATATATATATATATATATATATATATATATATATATATATATATATATATATATATATATGTATTTGTATATATATATATATATATATATATATATATATATATATATATGAATAATAAAATAAATTGCGAATCAAATTTTATTAGAATTCAATGTTCATGCAAAGTACCTTAAAGTCCTTTACTCATGAGTTTTCAAAGAAAATTCTTCTCCTCAGAGGACCATTACCGCAATGACATTACTGCAATGACATTACTGCATATATGTATATGTGTGTATATTTATTTTAATACTATTAAAATAATTATGTTATATTAGATGCTATTGTGATAGTGAACTGCTCGATATTGGAGATAGAGCATTGTCAGAGGGAATTTTAAAATAATTAAGAAACTGTAACGTTACATACTTTAAAAGTGTATTTATTTTATTTTATTTCTTTTTACTTAGTAAACCCTAAGACGTAATGTGCTTTTGAGGTTAAACGGGCATCCTGAATTAGGAGTTGTGCAGCAAGGTGCTTGTTCACATGAGTTTTTAATGCCTGCATGTGTGTACATTCGATAAACAGGGGGCAGTGAGGGAGTTCCAAAGGCCGGCAGCTCAGAAAAATTAAGCTATTTGAGTAGAAGGTTCTCTGGAATCTGGGGTCCTTTACGGTTAATGAATGAGGTGCAGCTGCTTCTCGGGTGTGTTGACTGCATTTACGCCGAGGGGGCACCAGAGAAACAAGTACATTGGACCACATTCCATGCAAGTACTTGTAAAACAAGCACAAGATGCAACATTGCGGCAATGTGACATGGGGCTGAAGGTTGGTGGATTGTGAGGGAAATATATTAGAAATTCTTATTGGAACTTGCCTAATAGGGAGAAACTGGGGGATCGTGCACCAGCCCAGATGTGACAACAATATTCCATGCATGAGCGGATGGGGTCTTTGTTGAGATATCCGATAATGCTACGTGTAAGAAGTTTTCTAGCACGCAAAACGTTGATGCCCTCTCCCACTTGTTAGAAGAAGCGTGTGAAATGTCTTCTATGTATTTGTTCAAATGTATGTTACTCGTGAATGTTAGGCCGAATAACTTGAATGTTCGACTCGTAGATAGGGTGTTATATGCCATGCTAATCGGTGGATGAAGCGGTTTCTTGTACTTGTTGAACAATGTGAGCTTCGTTTTAGTAGCAGTAAATGTTAACATCGGTCAATTACCCATTTCAATACGGACTAGAGGTAACTTCATAACAATACAGGCATTGCCTCGGATATGTACGCGCCCGTTTTACGCATATGTCGAGATAAGATCGTTGTGTCGTCAAAAATATACCCATCTTAGACACAATAGCATGTGATAGGTCGTTTATAAACATCATGAACTATACTTTTTGACGGATCGATCAGTGGGTAAAACGATCTGCATGTTGTTAATTATATTTAATATTTGTCCAGTAATACCACATGTATTAATTTTACAAAAAGACCTGTATGCCAGACTATGTCAAATGTCTTGGATATATCAAGCGCTACCCCTTAGCATCACTTCCATCGTCCTGCGTATGCTATATGCATTCGGAGATTACCGTTAGTATATCTGCAGTAGAATGTGCTTACCTAAATCTAGACTGATGGTCAGAAAGAAGTTTAGAATTAACTAGGTGCCGAAAGAATCGCTAAATGGATTAAAAATTCAAAGATCTTAGCGAAGAGCGAAAGTAGACTGATGGAGCGATACTTCCGATGGTCAATACTCACGAGACTAGTAAGATAGAAGCAATTTTTCAATTATCAGTAACGCAAGATTCACCAACACATTAGTTCTAGTGGTTGGAGAGGACATTTTTATGAAAAAAGAATTTAATATAATAAAATGACTTTTAAATAAATGCTTTTATCAGAGTTATATTATAAAAGAGGACTTTTATATTCAAATCATCAGGTGTTTAAACAATAAATGAATATAATAACTATGTTATTATGAATTTACTAAGAATTACTCTTATCCTCAGAAAGAAAAAAAAACAATAAATTGCGAATTGGTGATAAGTATTAAGTACACAATTGAAAATACAAAATTAAGTCATGCTTATAGCAAAAAATAGTTGAAATAATGTTCTAATAATAAGCAGAATGTGACGGTTGTCGTGGACGTGTCAGTGCAGTTTTTTGAAAAAATAATTTTAGAACATGGTGGTGGAAACTAATTAAAATTCAGGAACGATTCAAAAGTCAGACGTCTGAGAAAAATCAGTAAATAAGCACCGTTACCTGCCCGATCACTGCGGCCGAGCAGTCACGGAAATTAGGCGCATATCCTGCAGTAGTACTATATATATATATATATATATATATATATATATATATATATATATATATATATATACACATATATATATATATATATATATATATACATATATATATATATATATATATATATACATACATATATATATATATATATATACATATATATATATATATATATATATATATAATATAAAATGAAGTAATAAAATAAGGTGTCAATCAAATTTTATTAGAATTCAAAGTTCATGCAAAGCATCCTTAAGTCCTTAGCTCATGAGTTTTCAAAGATAATTCTTCTCTTCAGAGGACCATTACCGCAGTTATACTACTACAGGTAATAAAATTACGCTTTGAAAATATATAAAATTATATACACAAATACATAAAAATACATAACATCAAACATATCAATCCAAAAACATACTTTTGTTGAATCCATCAGTCCATCCAGGTCATACAAGTTGAGAAGCATAATCAGGAAGGACATTACTCCAAAATACAAACAGCAGTCCAAATACGTGAAATTGGAGGGATCGGCAAAGTTTTCCAGTCGCGAAATGTGTCCATATTCAATGTTAATGATAAATAAATCAATCAAAATAATACAAAAAGTCCAATCAAAGTTCCGAAATCCCGACAAGTACAACCCAAGTCAAATCCAAGTTCGTTGTTTAATTAGAAAACCCGTTAAATCCGAATTGAGCAAAATAAGACTGAATCCCATCACATCTAGCCATGGATATATGCGTATATATTTGTGTTTCTTTCATTTTATATATGTATATATAACTATGTATATGTGTGTTCTTGTATATCTATAAATATGTGCGCACAGGTTTATTTAATATTTTATATGAAGATAATATATTTACGCTTGAAAATGATTGTACTCTTAGTGTTAAATTGAGAAGAAAATAATCCAAGCTATTAATAACAACATAGTAAAAGAACAGAATAAAAAGAGCGTTAGATAATAAAATTGATAAAAGTATAGAAACTAATTGAAACAGTTAACAAGCAAATAATGTAATCCGATACTGAGCTTGACCGTGAAAGATTATAAACATATCTCATCCCTCATAAAATATTTACTTTATAGGAAAGTTTTCTAAATTAATCTCACTTCTTTGTCTTCTCTGGTCTGAAGTAATTATTATTATTAATATTATTATTATTAGTAGTAGTAGTATTATTATCATCATCATCATTATTATAATCATCACCATTTATTTCTAACATTATTTTAACTTAATTTCATCGAGAAAGCTTATAATATTTACACTGTATGTTCTAATACATACCCATGTACACGGTTCACTCTTGAGCACAATACTTTGTGTCTGGATACCTATAACTTTAAGGTTTTAATCTTGAGCTATTTAATAACGAAGGCTGCTAGCAGAACCATCTTTGTGCATAATAAGTCGGCCTACCCTCTACAAGCCAAAATAGGATATGCGATGAATGAAATAGTCCGCATCTAGGACAAGTTCAGTGTATTAGTAGACAAAACCGCATGTACTAGCTAGTTAGAGCAGGTGCTGGATTTTAATAGATACACCAAAACTACCATCAGTCACCTTGTGAGTACTACAAAACGAATGAGACATTTTACATCCAACACCTGCTTCTTTAAACTGTCCCACTTCAGTGATAGAAGCACAGCAGCTGTCCGCAAGGCCATTAGAAGAAAGGCGGTAATCTTCCCATTCAAGTGCATCACTAATGCAGCATCTCACTACACGCAAACACCTATACAGCCAAACACCGTTCACCCTGTATAACTGCCCAAAAAATACTACGGACATTTGTCACCGCATGTATACGGTTTACAGAGTTAAATGCGCCACTTGCAACACATTTCACGTGGATAGAACAATGTGACTTCTACACATCACGATTTAGGAGCATACCCAACATACAGGCGTCATCATTCTTTAAGCACCTACACACTTGCTAAACACTAACAGACTTATCAAAGTTAACATTTTAGCCACGGAGATGAACATTGGAAATGTTCGCATATAGGGAGCTCTATTCATCTCTAGGTGACGCCCTGCAATTAATAGCAGGTTTCACTTACTTCATCATTTTTAATATAGTACATCTCATATGTAACCGCATTGCATTAATATATTGCTAAGCAAATCTGAATGCGTGTAAACGATGTAAATAATATATATTAATAGAAAAACAAAATTAATATAGGATTTAAAATTAGCCCCCCCCCAACAACATATTAAATCATGTATAAAAACAATAAATACTACTACTAATAAAAGCAAAAATAATACCCATGAAATGAATATACACACTGCACCCACATTGATATGTACTGCTGTATTACAGCATTGCCGTTCAACTAGATTAATTATGTGAAAATAAATAAAATAACAATAAAATAAATAAAAGTATATTCTTATATTAATAAAATAACGCACTTAGTATATAGATACACATTCCACTCTCTCCCCCATAAAATGATATGGAAATCAAAACCCCTTCCCCCAAATCAATTATTAAAAAAAATCTGTAAAAAACAAATAAATGAATAAATGAATTAATAAATAAATGAATACAATAAATTAAAAAAGGATAATAATAATAAAATAGAATCAAATAACAAACTTAAAATATAGATCCACTATTACCTTCCAGCAATTGAATAGATATATGGATACATATGTATATGTGAGTATGTATATTTTAGTCTTTGTTTGTATATATGTATATAGTTGGAATTAGACACTTATATAGGGTTGATAAGTCACTATAAATAGTTTCAATTGATTCTGTCTCCTTGCTAAAATTGAATGTTTGATTGTGAAAGGGGAAAAACAAATCAGTTAGATGTTGGAGTTTGATAATAAAATACTAAAACTAAATTAAGACATTAGCAAATAATAGTTAAACATAAGGTTAAAGCATCGAATAAATGTTACAAGAACAATTTCACCATTTAAAAGAATTATAAAAAAGTGCAAAATACCATAAAAACTTCGCCCCAACCAAAATATTATGATATTAAATTAAACCTTCTCTTCCATTCTATTTAAAAATAGATTAAAATAATATTGATAATAACTGATGCTGATAATAATAATACTACTACTAATAATTAGATAGATTTACATCTACCTCAATATATATATATATATATATATATATATATATATATATATATATATATATATATATATATATATATTTATAGTAAGCTATGAAAATATATTTATGGCAAGTAAGCTACACAGAGACTCCCGTGTTTCATCCCCGGGGGGAATCTTCAGGCTAAATTGTCATAAATATATTTCATAGCTTACTACCTAGCTCTACTTACGTATCGAGCACTGTTGAAGTAAATAATGAAAATTGATACATACAAAATTATATCTTCTCATAAACTTTGATGTGGACACAAGAAAATATAATTATATTTATTATATAATGGGCAGTTGTCTCTATGTCTGTTTGTCTGTATGTCCAGCTACTCCTCAAAAACTACTCGGAAAACTCTCAACAAGGATGTCAATCTTTAGGACCGGACAACACCTGGGAGCATAATATCTCAAAATTACAACAACAAAAAAAATGTCCCCGGGGGTCAACGGGGCCAGTTTTGGGGGGCGAATCTGGTTTTTTGAAACTTTTTCAATGTTATTTACTGGTGATTTTGAAATCAGCCAATGTATTCATGTAACAACTTGATCAAAATGCACTGTCCGATTGTATCAAGTCATCCAATAACTTTTGTCCAGATGTATCAATGACAGTGAAACAAGGGTTGCTCAATCACAATAAAAGTTGTTCTTTGAGGGAGGACAGGGAAATGTTTTGGACGCGGGTGGTGGTGGGGAGAATTTTTTTTGGGGGGGGAGGGGTGAATTTTTTGGGGGGGCGGGTGGTTGTGTGGGGGGGAATTATCAACATCTTCATCCTGCGGGGGTGCTTATACAATATAAGACCCGGAGGCTTCTGAAGTATATGGACCTGGGCGGGGGGTTCTTCTGCAGTATAGGCACCGGGGAGGGGGGGGGAGGCGCTTCTACAGTATAGGACCCAAGGGCTTCTGCATTATAGGAACCAGGGCTGCTTGTACAGTATTGGGACCAGGGGTGCGTCTACAGTATAGGACCCAGCACCGGGGGTGCTTCTACAATATAGGACTCGAATGCTTCTACAGAATAGGGACCATGGGTACTAATGCAGTATAGGCACCGGGGGTGCTTCTACATTATAGGATCCAGAGGCTTCTGCAGTACAGGGACGGGGGGTGCTACTGTAGTATAGCCACCGGGGCTCTTCTACAGTATAGGACCCAGCACCGTGGGTGCTTCTACAGTATAGGACCCAGAATCGTGGGGGGGTTGTTAATTTAGGACCCAGAGGCTTCGGCGTTGTCCGGGAGAAAAGTGCAAAATGTCCTAGATAAAGCTACTGTAGTGTTTCTCTTCGGACTATTGTGCAGATAAAAAGGAGGGGGTATCGGTAAGAGTAATTTTAGTAGTGCTCTGGAGACCATCTTGATTATCTAAATACTCGGCGTTGTCCGGGAGAAAAGTGCTCAATATCCTATTTTGCTTGCGGAGAGGAGGGGGAAGAGCCCCGGGCAACGCCGGGTACCCCTGCTTGTATATATATATATATATATATATATATATATATATATATATATATATATATATATATAATTTAATTGCATATGATATATATATATATATATATATATATATATCATATGCAAATTAAATTCTTTCCTCTTTTCTATAAAAAGACAGTTTAAAATAATATTAATAATCCATATTTCCAGTATGCAGTATGCAAAAATAATGCAACTATGGTCTTCTCTAACCCATCTTACATATCGTGAGGGTGCAGTTTTTCGAAACACGATCTCTCTCTTCACAAACTAAATAAATATTTGATCATCTAACCGCTACGTTCCAGAAGCCGAACGCTAATCTTTACTTTTTAATGTAATTAGTCTACTTTCTACGTTTTCTTGCCTCATATGAATACTTCCGTGTTTAACAGTATTTCTCACATGCACCTGCAATATTTCGGTTTTTCAAGATTTACAACATGTTTACTTTTAGAATTCTGTTTGTTTAGTGGTATCAGCAATCATTGCAATGTCAGTAGCATAGTGTGCGTCAGTATTTTCTTTTCAGGATACCTTCTGCTTCTTGTATGTAATAACGTCAAGCCATTTTCTGTAAACTTTCGATTGGCATACGGACGATGTAGTAAAGAGAAATTAAAAACAAAAAAGAGGGTTTTGACATCGCTTTGAAAAACATCAGAAGTGACTCAAGAAATGTGATGTCTTCATCAGTTGATCGCACGATAGACTTGGTGCTGCTGTATTTCTAATTGTCTGAGGCGCCATTAGCGGAGAATGCTGAGAGGCTGCTCGGGCATGTTTATGCCAGAATGCTCTTATCCTAGTCTGCTGGCTTCTCAAAATCCCACCTGACCTTTCAAATAAATAAATAAAGACTTTCAATTTACTCCAATACCACTCAATGCCATCATTTACGAGTTGAATATATCGATGAGTGTTCTATGTCTTAAGCCCTCATACAAAAGTACATACTTTTAGCAACTAAATATGACATATCCATCTGTCACATATCAAAATAAGTATAACTTAATTAAATTCACTCGTCATTGTATTATATTTCTGTCGTAGCCGTCGCTTATATAGGGATTGGTATTGATTACTTAAAAGTCTTGGAAAATAATAGAATAGCTGAATATAAATATGGGGAACGAGTACCTGATTTAAAGACAAAAAGAAAAATAACTGTGGCAGATGTGCAGTCTTGTAAACAAAGAAGAAATAGGTGATAAATATAGACAACATATAACTCTTACAAAACGCATGGACATTTACTTTTCTAATTATCTATACAATTTTAAACGTGTGTTTACTGATTTTAGGATTTATTACCTATGCATTTGTTAGCGTCACTTTTACTTAGCCAAGCAAGCGTGCTTTTCAGTGGAATATTAAGCCTAAGTCCGGGAGTGGTTGCCAATCGAAATAAGGTCATGTATTTTATTATTATCTTTTTAGTCGTAGCCGTGGCTAGTATAGACATCGGTGCCGATTGCTGATAAGTCTTAGAAAGGAATGCCATTTTTGAATACGAATATGGAGAACGCGTAACTGATTTTCAGACAGATTTTGTTAAGTTATGATTTCATGTAGATATTGAAATTGTTGTGTCAAAAGAAAACTACATTCGTCCGATTGTAGAGTATAGTTTGCTAGAAAACCGGGTTAGAAAAATGACAACAGATTGTGTGAAAAGAAGAAACACACTCTATATTTGATTATGTATCTCTTTTTTCTAAAAGTTACAAATAGACTGACGCGTTTTTATTTTGTTGCGTAACACTCTATTAAATGATATCTGATTTAGCACCTATTTCAATATGTATCCGAGATTATGTTAGGCTTTCACGCACAGAGAGAATTTGTCCAAGTCATTTTTTGCGTTCACCTTTCGTTTCAGAATGTGAATCTGTTGTCTTTAGGCTCAGGACCTGTTCCTGTAAAATATATTTGCTACGAAAACAGTCAACACTATGCCAAATTCAAATTGAAGGCAGGTGAAACAACAGTTGTCTACACCCAAAGATTGTATAACAGATGCTGATTAAAGCCTCACGTATGAAGTCAGAATCCCGGAAATCAGAATTATTTCTAGAAGTTGAAAAAGTTACTCGAATCAAACAATGGAGACAGATTTGCAAGCAATGGGCAGACGCGATGGATTTCTTTGACTGCCTTATGTAGGACGCAGAAGTTCCGGAGTCTAAAGCCTAAGGAATGATATTCCTTAACATAATATACACAGTCTTTGGAAAATCGATTGTATGACTTCGGTATTGTGCTCTAAATGGGTGCATAGGTCTAGAAACGCTTGGTTTTCAAGTTATCGGTAATAAAATAAATACGAGCCAACATTCTTTATTGTAAACACCAAACACGTCTAATATGTGTTAAAGTGCACTGCCATGTTTACATATTCGATAAACAGTATAATTGATGGATGCAGAGGTTCCTAACCTAAATGAGTAAGTTGGATGCTATGAGCCAGAATATAAATACAGATAACAAAACACTGTATTGATATTGTAGGGGTGAAAATAAAGGTTGTGCTAAGTTTTTGATGACATAATCTATTCAAAATTAAAACCAAAAAAATGTTATCAATAAGAATTCTTGAGTAAAATTATTATAAATTTACTAGCGGAGAATTCTCCAACTAGTGTTCTTTTCCTACATGTGAATAGTTTTCCTTCAGGCTAGCGAGCTGCTCCTGTAAAATATTCTTGCTACGAAAAGAGTAAAACATATGATAAATCCAAATTCACTCAGCGAAATTTGCAAGTAAAGCGCCGAAGCTGGATAGATACTGTTAATCTGGCTACAGACCGAATGTGATGGATTACTGTGACTGCCTTATCCACATAAGGACGCGGGACTTTCTAGGTGTAGATCTCTATGAGCCACAAAACTATATAATAGGTTTATGAATTTCACACCTTCTACTGTTATGTATCTGTGTGCAGTTTTTTACCGAGAGAGATCGTAAGAATACACAGTGTAAAACGCAGAAGCAAGTTTAAGCATGTTACGGCTTTTAGCACTCTTATAGAGTACGCACCGCTTTTCCGAGTTATCGCGTCGTCAACGTTCGTGCAAGTCTCGGAAGCGCCCGTATGTTCTCGAAACACTTAACCAATAAGGTTGCAGCAAGCATTAGACAATCAGGTTGCAAGCAAGCAGACGATAACTTATGGAATAAATTAATTTCTACGATCTGTAGTCCGTTAAAAAAAGGGAATTTCTATGATCTATGTCAGCGCGTTGAATCTACCGACTGACTCATTGACTTATGTCAGCCACGGTAACTTCTAGCGTAAGACACATCCTAACCCTTACCCTAACCCGAAATAAAAAAATGTTAAAAATAATAAAAACATTGACATACAAATGAGAAAATGCAAACAAGAAATTGGTTAAAAACAGTGATTTTGTTCTTTGTTATACAAAAAAATAATATTTTGAAAGTGTTCGGTGCACAAAAAACAACATTTTATTTTAAAAAAACATTTCATTAACAATGTTTTTTTTACGAAAAATATAAAATAAACATCTAATTTTAACAGTTGTTTAGCTATGGTTTGTTCGTTTTTCATTTTTATATATGTATTTTACTTTGATTGTTCTAGTCTGAATTTATCGTCTGTCAGTCTTTAATTAATCGTATGCCAATGTTCGGCTCGTCAACTCTCGGGCGTTTCCTAGACCTGCCCGAACGTTGACGACACGAAGTGACGGAACCGCAGTGCCTTGTCTATAAAATTACACGGCTTTTAACTGCTTAATTATGCTGTAAGAATTGCATTTCTGATTTATTTTCGAATCAAATACTGTGAGGAGAGACCAATTGGAGTTTGCAACATAAATACTAAAAGGGTTACGATGAATCAGACAAGATTCGTATACGGTCAGGTGAATTACCATTCTACACGGCTATATAGCTTCGCAGTCCCATGCCCATGCATTTAAAACACCTTTCATTTAAGGGTTAAATTGATAAGATTATAAATAATGCATAGTTTCAAGAAGAGGCACAATTAACAAACAAATAATGAAAAAAAGTATACCCGGTGTACTGGCTGGCAGTGGTTTTAGATCTGGATGTCAGAGTGAAAACGTATCCAACTTGTTCTACGTGTCAACGATTAAAATGTCGAGCAAGACTAAATATTAAATTGGGATATATTGGGCCAAATAAGATGTTGCTTTCTAATAACATGAACCAATATGTTCCAGAACTGACTAACTGAAAACAATTATAAATATGTTACTGAAGCTATCGAGCACCGATATGAGGGGATGGGAAAAACTTACTATCATTTATTATAGGACGATTCAAATATTTTCCCGATTCCTATTGAATTACCATTTACGTTCTAAATACCCGATTCCGATACAATTTCCGATTCCTATTCTTAAATCACCTAATCGCCTAAAAAATAGAATTTAATTTTTTTCTTGGGAGGGGAGGGGGGAGTTCTCATCCACTTTTTAATGAAGATATAATTTTTTTTTTTGACCAACTTCTTAATATTTTATCTCTATCCATAAATTCATTATGAGATGTTCATCTATATTGTTAACCTGTGCCACTTATCCCTATATATAAACTCGTGCCATTTTTACCTGTGCCATTTTTACCTGTGTCATTTTTACCGAGGTGTTTTTCCAGTGCTATTTTTACGTAAATTCGTTATCATACTCTATAGATTTTAGTTTTTCTGCTAGTTTAAAACCAAAAATATGTATTATTGTAGCATTAGTACCAGCAATATAAAGATTACGTTTTAAAAGAAAAAGAAAAAAACTAAAAAAAATGTTTTAGGAATCGGAAATTAGGTACAAATTTGTCCAATTCGATAACAATTCCGATACCAATTATTATACCGATTCCGATACGCAAAAAAGTTTCGATTTTTCTGATTCCCGATTTAGATTCCTATTAAACGTCTCAACACTAGTTTATTTAGGAGATGTATGTGTACACAATCTTAAATGGTTGAGTAAGAAGAAAGTAATTTGCCAGCATAGGCCGAATGAACAAATATAATAGTCGCTACTCAGCTCCAATTCCTGTGTTTAATTATTGGCCTTTTGGCTAAGATCAAAGTGTAGTATCTGTTCCGATGGATAGTGCATCCGATAGACTGGTATTGTCTTGGCCTTCGGGGCTTGATTTACGCCGGTCTATGGGTCTGTCCTGTGCAGTTCTAGGAGATCCGCCCTCCCAGGCTTCGCGTCCCCTCTTTGGGGAGGAGTAAGTTTATTGCTTACTACCTGAGGCGCCCCTACCGGGGAATACCGACGGGGCTGCCCATAAAGTTTTTAAACTCCACTTTCCCGACCCGACCTTGGGTCACATCTTACTTGTGGGAGTAAGATAAAAACTGGCCTTGTGCCTAACTCCTGGAGAGGAGTGAATCAATACTCATCTCCAATTCCTCGTACACCCTCTCCGTAAAACATTCAGAACTCGACAAGCTACAACAACAAAAGAAGAATGTTGTTATCCACTCTCTTTGTACCAAAGACAATGCGTAACTCCCTTGAATAAAGTGTATTTCCTATAACGTCTCGTCTATGGAAAAAAAAAGCCGAAGTTGCTGCCAAGCCAACTTCAAAGTAATCGTCTTCACGTCTAATGCCAACTAATACTAGTCAAGCTGTCCTTTTGGATGATCAATTTCTCTTACCAAATCATTTTTCCATTACGCGGTAGTATTCAATCATCGGGCGGTGAAACACAACGTCCAACCGACAGTCTCTTTAACTCTTATCTCCGAGTGTGCCCCTGTCTTGCTTAACGTTTATCCATTAGTAAGTAGAAACAAATATAATAGTTTCTCTGTCGATAAGAGTGTATGTGGTAGTAGATCTGTATGTGAGAGTAGAAACTCCTCCCGCTATATTTACGTATCACCTCTTTAAAACCTAATATCGAGGAAGACTAAATATTACAATTGAAATACGCGAGCTAAGCTAAAGTTTTACTTCATATATATATATATATATATATATATATATATATATATATATATATATATAAACATATGCAAGATTTGCCGTTGTTTAATTTTACTTCAGTCGAAGTTCTTCTAAATAAAAGAGCCGCTTCCTGGGGCTAATGTTTGATCCTTATATGAGATACATAAATATTCGAATATTCTATTAAAGCTCTCCTTTATTTCTAAAACGTTGACTTACTAAATAAGCTAAGAACATTAATGTACTTCTCCTCAATTAACCACTTAACTATACTATTTTATATTTTCTTGTTTCTCTTTTGGTCTTACCAGATTCCAGGACAATGATTCATCTAGTCTGCTGGATTTTCCAGCTAAATGGCGTTATTTGAGGTAACATCACTAAGAGAAGGTGCACTATTCCTCGTATATCGGTGTAGAGAGGGATCTTATTTGTGCTGCGAGTACCATGTTATTTTTTTATATTTGGTCAGGGTGTAATTATATGGTTAAGTATTCTCATGTCAGGTTGTCCTGACAAACCCTTGTACAGAGAGATTGAAACCATGCGAAGATTACGTCTACTAGGTAATTCAAACTACTGTATGTGAACGCGCGTGCGTGTATGCAGAGGTCTAAACTCATTGATTCAAGTCGCTGTCTCAAATCGCAAAACGTTTCAAAACCATAAAAACTAACGGACAGAACGATCACTTATCGGTCCGGCTTCATCCTCGTCTGACCGATCTTTTTTGTGCGTGTCGCTTCCGGTCTTCCATACCGCAACCACAGAAGCGGACAAAAGAACCTTTTAGACGGCCGTTCGACCGTTCGATGCCACGACCTCCTTAAAAGTTGGCCTTTACTTTTCAACAAGTCGTAAACGCCGGAAGTGACCAGAATGTTTATTGCCATTTTTTGTGCACTCTGGTTTGTCCATCATTCACTTGACCCTTTGCTGGCATCGAATCAATCATCACACGTTTTAGTGGCAATTTTACGATCGATCAAATCATCGAAGATGTCATTAAATTACAGCATAACATTTGTGATGAAACTTGAGGACGTTCTTTTTTCATTCTCCATGATCTGAAATTGTGCTGGTTTACACGATTAAGTTTTCCATGACCAGTTGGCTAGGATTAAAGTGTAGTAAACTTCATCCCTAGTTTTCTCTTTTTCTTTCACTTCAACCCCACTCCCATTTAGAGAGTGGCCTGCTTGTTGTCGGTTGTGAAGAAATGGAAAACAGTTGAAAGAGTTGAGTGAATATAAGTAATGTAGTTGGTATTTTATTAGTGTATTACGCATGCGGTTATTTTCATACTATCGCCAAAAGTATATATATATATATATATATATATATATATATATATATATATATATGTATATATATATAAATATATATATATATATACATATATATATACATATATATATACATATATATATATATGTATATATATATATATAAATATATATATATATATACATATATATATACACACATATGTATATATACATATATATATATATATATATATATATGCATATATATATACATATATAAACATATATATATATATACACACAGAATCGGCGGGACAGTTACAAAAGTGGGGGGGGCTCCTTAATAGTGTGGGGGCGGTTAAACGCCGTCCATGATATATATATATATATATATATATATATATGTATATATATATATATATTTCGATATTTTCGAAAGGGTCTAGCTTTCTCAATTATTGCATGTAAAAATACACAATTCATCTCTAAATAAGTAAACATAATTATAATAAAAAAGAGGTAGACCAGAAATTCTAAATGTAAAGTTGTAAAGTTATAAACGTATCCAACATAGGTGGGGAAATATATATATATATATATATATATATATATATATATATATATATATATATACGACATTCTTTCCAAGGTCATGACTACAGATGTATAAGCGGGGTTAAATATTTTTATGCGGGTCAAATGTGATCATAACTTCAGTCGCTTCTACACAAACGCATGCACGCATTGGATAATTTTAGGCGTCACTTATCTATATACATACTAAAAATATATGTATGTGAATACTAGTAATAATACATCCGCATATTTGCACATTCATTTTGTATTGCAAATACATACGCACACACAAAGAGAACGTCTACACAGTAACAAGCGAGCTAAACTTAAGTATACATGTATTAACAAAACCCATCCCAAGTACTGTAAAAAGTCACATACTCTTTCCGAAATCAAACGTAAAAAAAGTATTTAATTCGCTTCGTTATTAATTTACTGATTATTTAATCAGGCTGGAAGTGATGTTTACCTTGTTTTTAATTAGGAATTTAAAAATATAAAGAAATGAGGAAAAATAGAAAAAAACACGCAAAAGGAACAGAAAATAAGAAAAACGAAAACAATAAACGAAAAACAAAGAAACGAAATAAAAAATAACAGAATTAATAAAGTAAGAAAGAAAAAAGTAAAAGTAAAAGAAAGAAAGATTATAATGAAAACAACAAAGAAAAGATCAAACACAGAAAAAAAGAAAAGAAAAAGAAACAAGATAAAGTAAAATAAAGAAGAACCAAAAAAGAAGTAATAATGGAAAAACTAGAGAAAGAACAATATATAAAATAAAAACATACAGACGGAAACAGAAAAATGAACGAAAAAAGACAAAGAAGTTGAAGTAAAATGTAAGAAAAAAGAAAGAAAAAAAGAAAGAAAAAAGAAAGAACGACAAAAAGAAAAAATAGAAAGAAAACAGAAAGAATAAAAAAGCAAAAAAGTAAGATTAGAAAAAGTTATGAAAAAAGATAGTAAAATATAGGAAAGCGAAAGAAGAAGAAAAGGGAAATAAAAAGAGAGCAAAAAGAAAGAAAAAAGAAAAAAGGATAAGGAAGAAAGAAAAAAGAAAAAGAAAAAAGAAAAAAGTAGAAAGCAAAAAGAAATAAAAAGTATGAAAAAAGATAAAGAAAAAGAAACAAAAGAATGAAAAAAAGAAACACGAAGAAGTAAGAAAAGGAAAATAAAAAGAAAAGAGAAACACATTTCTAATCATTGGATTATCAGCGTAGAATACATCTTAGTAATGACGCCCTTTTGCTTCCGTTTCAATAACCGTCAAAGCTAATAAATAACCCGACAGAGGATCGCAAGACCATTCCAACCACTGCCTTCTCAAAAGTAAGACAGTACTTTTAAACATGCTATCAAAGTTGGAAGCTGCCGGACAGCACATTGCCATCTTTTTATGAAATGTGGATGTCCCATCACCCACTTGACCGTTAGCAAGCTGCAAATCAATCATAAACTATTTCAACGGGTATTTCACGATCGATCAACTCGCAAAAAGTTGTCATAATGGTTCCAATAAAAACGCAGAAAATTGAACAAAATGTGCCTACAAACGAAAAAGTATTTTTAGAAAGATTTATATTAAAATGCGTCTGAATCAAATAGCCGACAACACTAGCTGATGTTTTTCTTTATATCTCCGAAAATAATTGCAATATCCTGGTCGCAATTAAAGTATGAGGGGACGCACTTCATCATCAAATGGAAAAAAATAAATAGAAGACCATCATACTCTCCAGCCATAAATAGGTTCCATTATGTGACGCAGAAAAATATTACATATTCAGAGCAATTATTGCCCCAAATGCAAACAGTTTAAACATTAGGGACGACATTTTTAAAAGACGTGTCCATAAAAAACAAGCACTTATAAATTGGACTGAATGGTATAAATAAAATATCTCTCCCTTGCCGAAAATATAACCATCAAAATAGCGTTAAACAATACAAGAGTTGCTCTGTAAATTCCCCTTGCTCTTCTTCCCCGGATTTGTTTTCAATTCATCAGTTTCCATAAATATAGTCAACTTAGTAGGTTCCATCTCAATACCAAAACTTAAAACCAGTAAATTATGCCACGAAAACATAAAAAATCATCCGGTTATTAAGAGAGATGACCTCATTTTTATGGTGCTAAAATAAACGTAATCATTTCTTAACATACTTACATTTACTTCCTAAATCTTATTCTTAAATATAAAATAGGCTTAATCGCAAACATTATACATTATTAATTTTATGCTAAATTGATTTTCTATTTATTATATTTTAAATTTATATTTTAAATTCATATTATGAATTTATATTTAAAATGCTCATATTATACCTTGAATAGTAAATATAATAACGATTTGTAGAGTTCCTCCCTTAGACCCTATGTACCGTTTCTGTGATTTAAAAAAAATGTATCATTTCAAAATTTTCAAAATTTTTTTAATTTTTAATATAAATTTTGATTTCTAAAATTTTGATTTTTTATTAATTTAATGTTTAAACTTCACATATCTTGCTTTAACACATACTTAAGACAAAACTAATGTACCCCTTCAATACAAACGAGCGGGGCTACCCGGCGTTGCTCGGGGTCATAAAAACATATAATTAAAGAAAAATCGCGTGTGTAACATCTTTATATTAAAACTTCTATTTCTCTCCCTCTCTCTATAGCCGTCTCTTTATCTCTCTTAGAAAAATATGTTTAAATTTTAAATCTTAATTTTGAAATTTCATCCTGTTTTTGGGGATTCTATAAAGCTTTCTCACATATCTATGTCGAAGACAATATTTAGACGATATTAATTCAACACTTACCAGCATATCCGATCGTCGTTTATACGAGACCCTTGATTTTCACTACCAAGTGACAATAAAGTTGAAATCTTCTGAGCTTGAAAGCAATGGTACTGATCTTGTACTGATTATCTGTACCGGATAATAAATAAATATTACGCTCTTAATTTTTATTTTCTCAATTAATTAAGCACTCTGCTGGGATTCTTCCTACCATCTTACAAGAGAAGTTATACACACACACACACCCACACACACACACACCAACACACACACATATATATATATATATATATATATATATATATATATATATATATATATATATATATATATAAACGACACTGACATGACGATCTTTCGATCGGTAGGGAAAGAAATTGGTATTTTCTTTACTTGTTCATATTGAGGAAAAAAGGAAAAGGTAAAACATTTCATTTTGCACTGAAAAGTAACGTGATCAAATTTAAAATAGTATTACTAAAAACACCGTTTCTATATATTTTAGTTACAGGTTAAGAACCTAGTCTTTTTAGTATTAGATACGTGTTGTTTGATTCGGTGGGTATCAAACAGCCAAATTATATGTTAAAAGGAGGCGAGAGGCCGGATTTTACAAATGCTTAGATGTGTGAGGGGAGTGCTATTGGTGGCACATACGGAGGGGTTATTATAGGAGAAGGGGTTATATATATATATATATATATATATATATATATATATATATATATATATACATATATATATATATATATATTCTTTTAGATATTGTTCGTTCTTTTTTTTAAGCATTGAATGAAAAAGTAATAAAATGAGGATACAAACCCTTTTAACAATGCGTGACACATTTATTTCTTTTTCCTTTTTTCCAATTAATTTCGGAGGAGACCTCCATCATCATAGATATATTTTAACTCTTTTTTTTATAAAACAAACGAACAATATATAAAAGAATTAACCTCCCGGCATGCTCTGGCTTTTCCGTTCTTCTCAAATTCGCCTATTACATCTTAGCGGATAACGTCACACCAACCCAGGACGTATTACCTATAAACAAAAGTAAGAGTTAAAATATATCTCTGATGATGGAAGTCTCCTCCGAAATTAATTGGAAAAAAAGAAAAAAAGAAATGAATTTGTCACGCATTGTTAAAAGGGCTTCTATCGTCATTATATATATATATATATATATATATATATATATATTATAACTCAGGTGATGATGAGATTTATGACATAAATAATATAAAATTAATGCTCAGAAACAGAGAAAAACTAAACCGCATACATGTCCATAATGATGACAATCTCCAACACATTCTAGAGGGGAATCATGTATAAAAGAACAACAATTATACTCAAATTACAAACACACACACACAAATAGGAGAATTGTAATTTTCTACTAGACACCATCCTTGAGTGTCTTCAGTTCTCATAGGTTTGTCAGGACAACTGGACATGAGCTACTTCATTCACAAATGAGCCTTAACCAAGTATTCAAAATAACATAATATTCGAAGCTCAAATCAGATACCCTCGACACGGCTATACACTGGCCCATAAGAGGAATTGTGCACCCACTCCAACATATGTTAACTTAAGAAATATCAGGTAACTGTATAAATAAATAAATTCTTCTCCTGGAATCCTGTAAGAGCAAACGACTACAAAAATATATACTATAACATAGTTAACTAGTAAATAAAAGAGTTGAAAATTGATGTTCTTCACTTCTTTACTAACTTAAAGTTTCAGAAGTAAAATGAGAACTTTAATGCAATATTCGAATACCTATGTATCTTATATAAAGATCTAGTGTTCACCCCAGGAAGTAAACACACACACACACACACACACACACACACACACACACACACATATATATATATATATATATATATATATATATATATATATATATATATATATATATAAGTAAGTACTAACTGCATTACCCTAAAGAAAGACATCAAATTGTGCTGCTTACATTGAGGTTCTGAATACACTGGTTAAGCCATATAGTGATACAGTACGCCACGGAAAACTTCATGTATTTAAAACACGCGACACTATCACATAAAGTAGCAAATCACACGTTGCCCGTTTAAACTATGACGATGGAGTGTTTCATCGAAAACAGTCAGCAGTTTATTCTATCTTTAATTTTTACTAAATTAGATGCAGAAACTTCACAAGGAGAGAATATGGGGCATTTGTATTATTAAGAGAGGTTTGAAATATGCTGCTTGCTGCTTACTTTCGTGTTGTGTGTACCCGGGTTTCGTCTTTACTGGATGGTGCATCTCGGGTTTCGTCGCTGTTGTTAAACTAACTCGCCGTTGATAGAAAACCCCCGCGGATGCTGATCTGGTTTAACAGTTATATTTAACATGAAACAAAAGTCTAACGGAAGAGTTTGTACTAGAGAGATAGTCAGAGAGAGAGAGAGAGAGAGAGAGAGAGACAGACAGACAGAGAGACAGAGAGACAGAGAGACAGAGACAGAGACATAGAAAGAGCGAGAAGGAGAGAGAGAAAGATAGAGACAAGGAATTACTCAGAGAGATACCCTTTTAGGTGTTAGCAACCTGTGCCCACTGACGTCCTCCCCTCTCCTGGGCTGCCGAGGATCCGCGTCCTCACGTCTATCGATATGCTGGTTACAGACAGAATCAACCTCGAATGGAAGAAACGTCATTTTCAAATTACGCTTTTACTCGCCCCTCTTCCGCGAATCAACTCACTTAGAACTGGTTAAGTCATGGATTGATTAGCTAGGTCACGGGTTTTCCGGAAAACCCGTTGCTCTAGTAGTTTTCACCAAATTCGCTGTTTGTATAGCTCGTACTCGTGCTGGTCAAAAAAATAGAACATATGTATAAAACTGTAAAAATCATTCCGTTTGAGATAATGTTCGGCTTTTAAATTGTGTAGGCGAAATATTCTATATGTAAATAACAATTACAAGTATTTTTAATCATTTGTCATATTTGCATATGTCAGACTTTATGTTCACAGAGTAGTTTATTGTCACATTTGGAAATTACACCGTTTCAATTTAATAGAACATTATTCGTTGAGTAATCTTAAACTCAAAAAAATTCTGTGTTTAAAAAGATTTTGCAAGTAATTTAATCATAATCTCTCATTCTTATTGAGGACAATCTGTGAGATCTAATTGGTGCTAAAATATTCCTATCATGCTAAACTAACTGAAATAGTAGTTTTACGATAGAAACTTTTTTTCATATCATTTGCAATGTCAGTTTTTCAATATTTCGCGTTTCAAAATAATAGAACAAGACAGCTAAGAAAACAAAATTATTTTTTTATTAACTTAAATACAAATAAAAATTAATCAATATTTAGTAGCAGCACCTTTTGCCTTGATAACAGCATCAATTCGCCGGGCATGGAATCAATAAGCTTCTCGCAATACTGTGTAGACACCGAATCCCATGTGTTCTGTATTGCAATCCTCATGGCTGCATGAGTAGTAGGTTTTTCTTTGCGAAGCTTCCTTTTCATCTGATCCCACAAGGCTTTAATAACGTTCAAATCTGGCGAGTTCGCCGGCCATTCAAGAACAGGGATCAATCGTTCTTGGAGCCAAGAAGTTGTGAACTTGGCAGAGCGTGCCGGTGCCAAGTCATGTTGAAAAATGATGTCTGTGGCGTCACTGTCAAACTGATTATCCAGCACTTGCAGTAAATTAGCTTCCAGGATATCTTGCTACACTGTTGCGTTTACATTTCCTTTGATGAAGCAAAAATTACCAACACCCTTAGCACTAATACAGCCCCAAACCATGCAAGACTGCGGGAACTTCACAGACGTCTTGACGCATTCTTGGTTATACCGTTCCGTGGATCTTCGCCAAACACGTGCCCCTTGGTCGCCGAAGGAGATACAAAATCGAGACTCATCTGAAAAGATCACACGCCGCCATTCGTCTGTAGTTCAGGTTTGATGAGCAGTTGCCCATCGTAGCCTCTTCAACATCTGTTTTTTGTTAAGGAGCGGTTTGGTGGCAGCTATACGATTTTGGTATCCCAGTTGCCGGAGCCGTCGGTAGGTAGTGCTTCGTGAAACGTCGGCACCAGAAGCCTGTTTCCACTCTTTAGTAATGTGGCTTGTTGACTGGAATCGACATTTCTTTGCCACCTTGTCCAGTGTTCGGTCTTGTCTTTCAGTGGTGCTTTTCTTTCGTCCGCATTTCTTGCGATTGTTGTTGGAAACACCCTTAACCTCTTTCTGGAGCACTTTGGTTACTACCGATCTTGAACATCCGACATTGGTTGCGATTTCCATGTGCGTCTTTCCTACTTCCTGCAAATCGAAGATTCGCTGCTTCTCAGGCAAAGATATGTCTTTAGAGCGACCCATAATGAGAGATTATGATTAAATTACTTGCAAAATCTTTTTAAATACAGAAATATTTTGGGTTTAAGATTACTCAACGAATAATGTTCTATTAAATTGAAACGTTGAATTTCCCAATGTGACAATAAACTACTCTGTGAACATAAAGTCTGACATATGCAAATATGACAAATGATTAAAAATACTTGTAATTGTTATTTCGCCTACACAATTTAAAAGCCGAAAATTATCTCAAACGGAATGATTTTTACAGTTTTATACATATGTTCTATTTTTTGGACCAGCACGAGTATATAATACACCTTCCTATTCCAGCTGCTTCTTTCCAAGAACTGCACGCTAGTGGAACTCTGTAACTGCTGATTGTTTTTTTTCTCCGAATTATAGCCTCGGTCTTTTTAAAACTATGATAACTACGAATCTACTGTCTATGCGATAACCATCTTTCGTTCTTGTTAGTTCCTTACATCAATTAGGCGCATGCCTTGTTTGGAGCGATACCCATTTTAAAAAGTATAAGTAAGTATTAACCGCATTTCCATAAAGAAAAATAGTAAACCCTGATGCTTACATTCAAATTTGTAATACATTGCTTAAGCTATGAATAAATAAGATACGCAATGAAAAACTCTTGATCAATTCGCTGTTTTGATACCTCGTTATAATTCAACTTTCTATTCTATCAGCCTCTTTCCAAAAACTGAAGGCTTGTGGAACTCGCTTCCTGCTCAATGTTTATCCGACTTACAGAATATGTATTTTCAATAATTATCACAAAGGCAGGTGATGCGTATTGCCCCGAAGGTCAATACGCACTAGCCCTTGTGCGATAATTACTTTACGTTCTTTTTACCTGTTCACATTAGATACCTTCATGGAGCTTTCAGAAATAAAGAGTCCACATTTCTTTAAACATATAAATAAAACTAAAACAATCGAATAATTAAATATTTCCTTTGATAATTGGTAAAATGAGACACTTATAAGCGACAATATGTTACGAGATATATAAAAAATAGACCTTGAATTAAATTCCCACCGGCTTTAGTAGGCAGTTCGTTTCTAACTGAGCAATATTTAATTTGATTTCGCTTTCGATTGAAACATGAATATTTATCAAGTTAAAACGAATTTAGAGAAAATAATTATCGTGAAATATGTCATTAGACATTTCGTGGAAAAAATTAAATATATTTTTAACGAGCTGTTTCGACAAAGATAGAAGTGCCTACGGAGCATATTCGCTATATTTACAGAGTTTATCAAAATCGGGTACACACTCTTTCTAAAAGATATTTAACACGTTGCAAATAGAAGCAAGTACGGTTGTTTATAAATGGTCAAATAAAACTAGACAACCAGTCTATCTGAATGATACGTAGGCGCACAGGTTATCTAGATAAAAACTTATAAAGCATGCTTGCCCCATCTCTCTACCTCTCTCTGTCTCTGGTTTTAGAGACGTCGCTATCATTTTGTTACGTCATCCACTCGGCACGGTTATCCTAATCTCTGTTTGAATGTACACCCAACACAATTAGTGGAATCATGCACTGTGCATGGGTATTCTCTTCTCTCCTCTGTTGTAATGCATAACGGTACAAACCTATGCGAGAGTAACAAAACAAACAAACAAGCCCAATATAAAAAAACGTCATGTTACAAAATTAAAAAAAAAGGATACAGAAAGTTATATGGTGTCTGGGTTTAATTCGAAAATACATAAGTTCCTCATTAAGTTCTAGAATAACGTCAAGTCGCCATGCTGCACATACTAACTCACACACACACACACATACACACACACATATATATATATATATATATATACTTTATAGAAAAATGCGGACGCATGTGTATTAATATTCTGAAATATAAACATAAAAAAGTACAGAAACAAGTAGAATTAACTCTTAACATATTAAAGCTGGAATTGATATTTGAAGAATTAAATGTACAATAATGAAATCACACTTAATCACAAGATTTCCAAAATGGTAGACATGTGCAATGGTCTTTCTAAGCTCTTTCTAGGATATTGATTTTTATAAACACAATAATGGCATAACACACTCAAGATAATTGTGTCCTTAATTATACAGAAGAGTGTGTCTAAATAGTCAGCTACGTAAACAGAAAATATGATGACATGCACATTAACAAGTAAGGCTAACTGATTTTAACATTTTGAACATTTTTGCCACTTGAAAGAAATGCAAGACTTACTACGATTATTAAAAATTAAAAGAAATAGAAGTTAGAACAAAATGGTGCTGGCAATTAGAAAGAGTTAACTATTAGACAGAGTTGAATGTAAGTCAATTATGTAAAATGTTTGGTTTTATTTTATTTTTAATTAAAATCAAACAACATCATATGGTTAGCATATAACACATAAGAATGAAAAAATCCTGACTAGTGCAGTATGGATACATTGTTAAATACAGTCAGATTCAATAGCTGAGAAGAGTCAGCAACAGAATCTACTTCACTCGAAGTAATGTGCTAAAGAGCAATCGCTTATGGATTCTTCACATCTTGAATGCTGATTTGAGCATTCAATGAATCACCTAATTCACTTTAGTTTATTATTTTTCTGACATCGTTAATTTTACTCTACATTTTATTTTTCAAATCCCAATTCCAACGTCAACCTTTTAAAAGTTAATTTCACTTGTCCTGTTCTTTTCCAGGTTAATATTTAAAAAATAGTAATACACATGTGTCCACATTTGTTAGTCTAGTCAACTTGTTAATACATTGCAGTTTGAGAATGTACAATGTATTTTTTATTATAATAATTACACAAGAACAAATCACAAGACCCTAAAGCATCAATTACCAGTTTTACCTTGAGCCACCTATACTTTGAGTCGGTGTAAATATTAATAAGAATTGCTAATTGAGTTGAACCAATAATCAGTATGACATCACACTGATCAAATCATCTAATTCACTAGTAAACTAGCTCTACATATATTACTTCTTATCCGCTGAAAATAAATTAATTGAACAAATTAATTAATTTAAATAAATAAATTCAGACAATCTTTGATTTGCACAATAAAATCAGAGTAAGTTTCAGAATAATAAGAACACATTTTAATTTCTGATTTCAAATAAGTTAAAAAAATTTGAAATTATTTCAAAATGAAGTCATTTAGTATTGCCTTAGTATAAATTCTATTTTAGAATTATAGTTTTCATAATGAAGTAAAATAAGTTTTTAAATATTGAAAAATTCAGAAAAGCTTTGACTTTCAGAATAAGTTTCAGAATATAAAGAATACATGGCTAGGTTTCAAGTAAGTTCAAAATATTGTAATTTTTTTTAAAATTAAAAATAAGTTTCCAAATAATAAGTTTATTATTTCAAAATCAATTATTGATTTCAAAATAAAATGTTATTTTAAGAGTTTCTATTAAATTAAAAAAATATTAAAAAATAAAAATAAATTCTATATTCTAAAATATCATTCTTAAAATTTCAGAATAAATTCTAATGTTGTTATTTCAGTAAAATCATATTATTGACTTCAGTATAAATATTATTTTAAGAATACATTTTAAAATATATTTTCAATTTCGAGTTTATATTTTTCCATGAATAATACAACTACATCAAGTAATTTGGGAGAGATTTTTACTGTTTTTCCTGATGATTTTGTCACTAATTTCATCCTAATTTTCAGTGTCATTTTTTACTGTACAAGTATAATGACCTGCCATACATGATGTTCCTTTTTATAAGTGAAATTCATAATATCACAAATAATAATTCGTTCTCCTTCACTACTAATCAAAAATCAATTAATTCTTATGACTAGATACGTGAAATCATTAGTGAATTCAATTCTTGGAGTTAACTGATTTAAAGTATTTTCGGATCAAGTATCAGAGTATTTAATAAAAGTAGTTGTCGTTGAACCCAAATATGTAAATTGTTGTTAACAACATATAGGATGTAATATTAAATCTGCATGTATTTCAAAAGTGTACAAAAGAATCGATAGGTTACAGGCGCGCCTCTGGTGTACAAAAGAATCGAACGTTCTGAGACACTCCTACGTACGAAAGAATCGAAAGTTTAATCGAAAGTTTCCGGACGCGCCTGTGGTGTAAAAACGAATGGAACATTTACGGACATGCATCTGGTGTCTCTAACTTTCAGTTCATTAGTATAACAAGAGCGTGTCTCTAAACGTTGATTCTTTTTTATAACAAGAGCGCGTCACTAACTTTAAGATTTTTTGTACAAAAGGGGCGCATCTCTAAACTTTTAGTTATTTGGTATAACAGGGGCGCGTCTCGGAACTTTTAGTGATTTGATATAACAGGGGCGCTTCTCTAAACATTTAGTTATTTGCTACAACAAGAGCTCGTCTCTGAACTTTGAGAGAAGAATCAGATGGGAATAGGAGAATAGAGAGGGTTGGAGGAGAGGGACATATTGGGGACGAGGACAAAAAAGACGGCTATAGAAAGGAAGATAGATTTATGTTTTTACATAAAGATGTTGAACAAACTATTTTATTTCTACTACTTTGTTTTTTTATCGCCCAAGACAACACCGGGTAGCCTTGCTAGTATATATATATATATATATATATATATATATATATATATATATATATATATATATATATATATATATATGCTTGTAAAAGAACCATCACTGTTTATTCCAACACAAAATGCACATAAAAAATACAAACAAACAAGCATTGAGATACCCCATTTCACAAATACATATATTATATATACACATTAATACGTACACTTGGACACATGTATGTATCCATTAAAGTTAGCCGTTTTGTTAAAGCGTCGAAATATAGATGAAAGGTGACTGATGTTTGGGTTTCAAATTGTTCAAAGTTATCTCTCACATTGATTGTTTCATTGAGATGATACGTATATGAATAATAATACATTATTTATCATTAAATAAGTATATATATATATATATATATATATATATATATATATATATATATATATATATATATATATATATAAAGTGAGTACACCTAGGAGTCAGTGGGAGCTGGGACAAAGAATACACTGTGTTAACTTTTACTACAAGACAGGCTCGTTTAAGAAAACCCAGGACAGTTTCATGCTTCAGTTCGGATGTAAAAAGGCTCCACCCAAAGCAGAATTCAGAACTGAGTGGACCACTTCGAGAAGTATGGGACCGTGGAGAACTTCCCCGGTGCCAGTGAGAACCGTCCAAGCAACTCCGCACGTTCCAAGAAGCGGAAAACCGAGCTGGTCGAAAGTGTGAGAGAGTCTATCCAGGAGAATCCGAAACGCTCTGTGCGTAAGTGAAGTCAGTCCCTCGGTATCTCCCGTGAGACTTGCAGGAGAGTGCTGGTAAACAATATCAGGGCTTACCCATACAGAATACATGCACTGCAGACCCTTACAGCCTCAGACAAGAAGCAGAGGAGACCTATGGCAGTCAAGATGCTCGATAAGATCGAGGAGACACCAGGTTTCCTTAACCTCCTTTGGACTTCAGATGAAGCCTAATTCCATCTTGACAGAAAAGGCGAACTCCAAGAAAAATGTCTTCTGGGTGTCCTACAGACCCAATGAAGTAGCCACCAAGCCCCTGCACTCTCCTAATTGCACGGTGTGGTCTGCAATCTCGGTCAGAGGCATCATCGGACCAATCTTCATCGAAGAATCTGGCGCAGCAGTGACAGTCACCAAGGAGCGGTACGTGGAGGTCCTCAAAACCTTCAAGAGTGAGCTCCAGACCCTCTACCCGTCGCTCATGAGCAAGTTCTGGTTCCAGCAGAACGGAGCAGGTTATCACACCTCAAACCCGTCCTGAGATTGGCTGAAAGAGAACTTTGGAGGCCGAGTGATAAGCCTCAAGACTAATTTTGAGTGGCTACCCCATAGCCCGGACCTATACCCCCCAGATTATTTTCTTTGGCGCTATCTTAAGGACAGAATGTACGCAAAGAAACCCAGAACCATCACGGAACTCAAGGAAGCCATCAGGGAGGAGATGAGAGCCATTCCCAATTCAGTGTGTAAGAACGTCATGGACAACTTCGTTCTGCGCCTCAAGAAATGCATGGAGCTAAAAGGAGACTATCTAGAACACATGCTGTAGAACGGAGAAAAAAAGACCAAATATCCTAGTGTTTTGATGTAATGTTTTGAATATAATTAACTAGTTATGCCCCAACATTCATGTCATTCGGACGAAACACTAAGAAACGGGGCCTAATTAGATTTGGGGCCCGTTTTTTTTGGGTCACCCTGTATATATATATATATATATATATATATATATATATATATATATATATATATATATATATGTGGGTTTACATGTTATTCATACAGACATGTATGTAATACGTGGCACAGAAATGTCGATATTATCGATCAACAGCTGTCGCGGAGTATGTACATGTATGTATGTATAAACATAAGTATATATAAAACTGCTTCATGAGAGCGGTTGCACTTTTTTGGATGTGTCGCCTTTGGATGTTTACTTTACATAGATTAATATACACACACACACATATATATATATATATATATATACATATATATAGTTATCTATATATATATATATATATATATATATATATATATATATATATATATATATTATCTTCCTCCTCCTCATCATCATCATGGTTTCTAGTCATTTGTGGAGGAGGAAAGTATCTCTGGGTTTCTTCCACCTAATTTTCTTATGTCATTCAGGTGTTGTGCAAAAGTCACCACGCCTGGTAATGCTGGTTATCAACGCTATTTGCTCAAAGCTATTCTTATCGCAATTATACCAAGCACAGACATGTTGGTATGTAGGCCACTTGTTTGAATTTAACTTAATGAGTATTGAAAACGCAACACATCAGTGTCTATATAAAACACTTTATTATAACGCAACTGACCTGATAGTCAAGTGGTTATCGACTGTGGGTTACAACAAACAAGGCTGTAAGTTCAAACCTGTTGGTTGGCTATGTGTTTTTTATATTTATTTATTAATTTTTAATTACGAAACAAGCTTGTCTATAGATAACTCATATTAGATTATAATTGTTAGTGTTATCAAAAAATACATTCAGACAATCTTTGATTTCAACAATAAGATCAGATATTTCATCGGCTCAAAATAATTGTATAGCCCTGGCACTAAAGTCATCGTACCCTCACTTTGATTTAACACGTTAGACATAATTACCGGTAGGAGTGTGTATAGAAACTGTATTTATCCGTCTCAATCGCGACGCGAACCTGCTAGTCAAGGTGTTAACGACGTTTGGTGCGAAGACCCTAGGGATGTAAATCTAAAACAAGCTTCTCTGTAGATGAATAAATAATACTTACTAATTTAATTATCATTGTAAGCCTCCTTAATAAATGTTGATTGAAACAAAATAAGCATATCGTCGTGGCTGTGACGCTATTGTTCCCTTTCTCTTTGTTAAATAGTTTATATGTAATTACCGGTACGATTTTGTATGAAACCTCTAGTTAAATGTGTTAATGTTTTCATGCGGTTAGGTTCAAGATCCAGTGTTGTAAGTTCAAACCTGTTGGTAAGTAGGGCAGTTGTTTAAATTACTATTATCGTAAAAATGCGAAACACACGTATCTATAGATACATATATAATACGTTATTATACATATAGACCAATTTATTATGAGTAGAAGTACACTATGAATATTAAGTAGAACGTGTTTAATGAATATATTCTGCCTGTTATAGCATACAGTAGCCACTTAATAATGCAGTGATAGAAAAGCTAAGTGTAATACCAAGCAGAATAGAACGTATTATATGATGGAAAAATAACCACCTGGATCAGACATCAAATTGGAGTAAATAACACAATCACCATCACTATACAAACGGTAAAACATAGATTGACAGGTCACCTTTCGATATATACGGAAAACTGGTGGACATATTTAGCGACATGATGGACCCTGAGGCAATAATTAAGACCAAGAGGAAAGCCAACACCCGGATGAAAAGACAACATCGACAGCCAACTATGTACTACTTGGCCACGCCTAGCCAGGGATGAAACAACGGGGGAAAAACAGGGAGGGGTTACTCCTCCAGGAGTGAAAAACCCCTGATGATGATGATGATGATGATGATGATGATGATGATGATGATGATGATGATGATGATGATGATGATGGTGATGATGATGATGATGATGATGATGATGATGATGATGATGATGATGATGATGATGATGATGATGATGATTTTGTGAGGTATGTCGGGTTAGCCATGAGTAGCAGAGAAGGCTTACTCGTTCATGGAAATCTAGTTCTGCAATATGGTTTGTAAAAGCACTTGAGGCCTACGTACAGTAAAGTAACACTCCCCATTGGCTATCTTTCAAGTGGGAACGTTCATTGGTGGGCTATATATGACTTTTACTTGAGTTGCTAGCATTAACATGTGTACTTTACGCATAATTGCAAACCTGTATTTCAAACTATTTTTAAAGCTTAGTATTTAAGTTACTTCATAACAGTTTACTGCATTTCATCTTCGTGACTAAAGTCTAATGTAGTTTTGCAAACACACAATATGACATTAAAGAGTTCGTAAATATTTCCACTAGACCATCTGTTAAATAACAAATCCTGCGAACAAGAGGAAGAGATTAGCATCCCTAGTTGAAGTCAGTGCCACTAATGAGGCTGACTTAAACAGTGCTTAGAAGGAGAATATAACTTAATACCAAGGTATTATATACAACATTAAAACAAACTGGAATCTTAGGAACATCTGGATCATTCCCGTAATCATAGGAGCACCCGCGCTCATTAAAAAGAATTTTAAAACTTCCTGGTTAATATACCACGTGAACCAAGTGCAAGACTGACCCAAACAGTTGCGCTTAAATAGGATGTTAGAATCTTACAAAGATATATGTGTTGCAGGCTCTGAAATAGAGGGTTACTGTCCGGCATTCGGTAAGATGCCCACTCTCATACAAAAATAAAAAGTGAAGAAAGTACAGAAATAAATTACTCTAAGATTTGGGGGTCAATAACTTCTGTGCACTATATATGTGTATATATATATATATATATATATATATATATATATATATATATATATATATATATACATGTATATGCATATATATGTGTCTATATATATACATATATATATGTATATATATATATATATATATATATATATATATATATATATATATATATATATATATATATATATATATATATATAGAATATTATTTTTTTGAAGGCGATAACAATGCGTTGTTAGAGTGACACATACGACACGTGGAATCGTAAAAACAAAACAAAGTGACAATATTGAAAAGTCAATAATTTTCAAAATTTTTTTTTTTATTTACCAGTGTATCGTGACCGTGGTGTTGGGTTGGAGTGTGTCCTTTTCATTTAATTTTCGAGGGTATCCCTCATCCTCAGAATAAAATAAATACTACCACTCGTTGGAGTGTGTTTTTTGTTGTTTTTTTGCCAAAAGCCGGGGCCGGAAATGTTGGTTTGTTTTTAGTAGTAGGTCCGGAGAAGTTTCTTATTTATTTTTTATAAATTATTATTTGCTATTTTAACTGTTGCTGTTTATTTTGTTAGTAATTATACTGAGTAATTTATTTTTATTTATTTATTTATTTTTTTTTTTTTTATATAACGTTGTTTGTTTTGTTAATAATATACTGAATAATCGTTATCTCGGTGGCAGGGGCTGATAACTCGTGGTAGTCAAGCTTTGTTTGTGGGAGTTATGTCCCTTTAGTAATTTCGTTCTATAAATTTGTTTACCGTGTGTGTGTAGTAGCAGATGTGATTGGGTGGGTGAGGAATCCTGGGTATGGAGGTGGGGCGTCGTTAATAGAGCCTTTGGTATATATATGTGTGTGTGTGTGCGTGTGTGTGTTGGTGTATGTATATATGTGTATATATATGTATATGTAAAATACATACATGCATACATATTATTTTATTTATTTATTAATTTCTTTATTTTATTTCTTTATTTTTCTTTATTTTTCTTTTTATTTTTTATTTATTTATTTATTTTATTATTTTTTTTTTTGTTCGATTCTATATTATTATTTATCTATATTATTAGATTTTGTTATGTGCAGTCGTGGTATATAATGGTCGGGATTTCAAGTTAATAAGTAAGGCGGGCAACAAGTGCAACCACGTGTCCGAGTTAGCAGCAGGTGCAAGTGGTTGTGTGTGTACCAGTGTCAGTAATTGGGCTAATAATATGGGTCTAACTAACTTCATTTAGTGTTGTTATTGTTAATAGTATGTCTGCATAGTATCATAGATGTTTGTTAGTAAAATGTGATGATGGTGCTTGTCGTGTGTGGTTATATTAAGAAGTTGGAGTTTAGCTCGGCTCTGTTGTTCAATTTAGGGGATAGCTTTCTAATTAATATAGATTCTTTGAGTCTGAGATTGCCCTGGTCTCTTTCGCTAGCTAGTATCTTGACTCGTATGTCTTTGGTGGGGTTGTGGCCATGTGTTATACATATATACATACACCAACACACACACGCACACACACACACACACATATATATACCAAAGGCTCTATTAACGACGCCCCACCTCCATACCCAGGATTCCTCACCCACCCAATCACATCTGCTACTACACACACACGGTAAACAAATTTATAGAACGAAATTACTAAAGGAACATAACTCCTACAAACAAAGCTTGACTACCACGAGTTATCAGCCCCTGCCACCGAGATAACGATTATTCAGTATATTATTAACAAAACAAACAACGTTATATAAAAAAAATAATAAATAAATAAATAAATAAATAAAAATAAATTACTCAGTATAATTACTAACAAAATAAACAGCAACGGTTAAAATAGCAAATAATAATTTATAAAAAATAAATAAGAAACTTCTCCGGACCTACTACTAAAAACAAACCAACATTTCCGGCCCTGGCTTTTGGCAAAAAAAAAAAAAAAACACACTCCAACGAGTGGTAGTATTTATTTTATTCTGAGGATGAGGGATACCCTCGAAAATTAAATGAAAAGGACACACTCCAACCCAACACCACGGTCACGATACACTGGTAAATAAAAAAATAAAAAAAATTTGAAAATTATTGACTTTTCAATATTGTCACTTTGTTTTGTTTTTACGATTCCACGTGTCGTATGTGTCACTCTAACAACGCATTGTTATCGCCTTCAAAAAAATAATATTCTTACTCTATACACAATGCTCCAAGCGAACTACAACATTCTTCTCATATATATATATATATATATATATATATATATATATATATGGGAAGAGAAGGATGAAGGTAATCCGACGTGATGGGAAAATGAAAAAGGAAAATCAAAAAATGGATGGTTTTTATGTGTACATCAACGTTTCGTCTTTTTTTATAAGACTTCATCAGGATGATAATATAGAGAAAAAATGTCATGCAAGTACAGATACATGTAGAGTAGACATATTTTTTTTTCCTCCCAATATGTCTACCCTACATGTATCTGTACTTGCATGACATTTTTTCTCTATATTATCATCCTGATGAAGTCTTATAAATAAAGACGAAACGTTGATGTACACATAAAAAACATCCATTTTTTGGTTTTCCTTTTTCATTTTCCCATATATATATATATATATATATATATATATATGTATATATATATATATATATATATATATATATATAGTGCAAGGTGGTATTCGTTTTATTTTTTTATAGAATATTAACCTATCAATTATTCACACCGTTTCGCCTGGTGTAACCTTGATCTTCTTCATGTGTATATCTCCGAACTTAGAAATATTTGTCAAACACACTGGTGTGTGTTTGATTCGGTTTTTACAAGATGTTTACGTATTTCTGCTCTAGATAAAGTGGTTTCAAAAGATATACAAATACCGGTACCCAATTTTATTGAAAACACTTGAATACTAATTCATACAATTGTTTCTGCGAATTTATAAACGTACTTTTTTCTTGATAATAAACTCAAGATAATTTCCAAAGACTTCTTCGGTGAAAATTTAATCCCAATTAATCTCTCACAGAAACCGTTAATATTCAAAATTGTTCTCTAAATTAAAATTGTCTATAACTTTTTTCAACAGCCCGATGAAAATACTTATTTCGTAAAATTCGTCTGTAGATTTATATATATATATATTTGTAGACATTCATCAAAAGTATTTCAATTCTATCAGAACGTAAACCATTAGTGATATGAATTAATATAATACGCACGCTAAACATGCAAATAAATATTTATTTTAATAAAAAAATATACAAATTATATATATATATAATTATTATTTATTTATACAGACATATGCATAATCCGCGACACTAGCATGTCGATATTATCGAT
Source organism: Sepiola atlantica (assembly GCA_963556195.1). NCBI lineage: Eukaryota > Metazoa > Mollusca > Cephalopoda > Sepiida > Sepiolidae > Sepiola > Sepiola atlantica. The sequence goes on from OY744519.1 coordinate 153,799,543, forward strand.
GAACAGCTGTTTGAAAATAAAATCTCATCAAAGAGTGGAATAATATCTAGTCATTTCTTCAGATCATATTTGGAAAATACCTTCTTTCTAAACAGGATCTGAGCGAAAAGAGTCCGACGTTTTTTTTAATAGTTGTAGATCGATAACATCAGTAGCACGGATTATGTACATGTCTGTATATTATATATGTATATATATATATATATATATATATATATATATAACAATGCTCTATTACATACTAAGCACTCTTTATAAGACCTTTTGAAATTATTTAGTGTTTATCCTGTAGATCTTTTCTTTACCTGCATTACTCCAAGTTAAATTTCAAAAAAATAAAAATCCCGTACTTTCAAATTTAACTTTATTCATTGGAATAATCTTTATCGGACCCAGAAGAAGAAATGGCCGAATATATTGACTCAGTTTGATTTAATTCTATTCAAATCAGATATGGCGGACTTTCCATTTAACCAGCGAATGTTGGTTTGTGCTACTCCGATCAAATCATTTGAATCCTGAATTTTGAACATCATGATTTCAGCACAAAGTGAATTTATTGAACTTTTTATTTGATTTGGTTCATTTATCATTGTATTAATTAACATAATCATTGGATGCATTTTTCACTGTAATTTACTGCATCGATTGCGGACGCATTTTCCGACTGGAAAACTTTTTCGGTTTTTCAGTTTTTTCAATTTGTTTCGTTTTGGGACTGTCACTCAACACCCGGAACAATCTTCAAACAACCTTTTGGATATCTTTCCTGAATATGTTTTAATATGTATGACTTGGATAGATTTTATAACTTTAACAAATAAGTATGTTTTTGGCTTGATATATTTGATGTGTTATGTACTTTTATGTATTTTTGTATAATTTGAATATATTTTCAAAGTGTAGTGTTATCACCTGCAGTAACGTCACTGCGGTAATGGTCCTCTGAGGAGAAGAATTATCTTTTACAACTCATGAGTTAAGGACGTTGAAATACTTTGCCTGAATTTTGAATTCTAATAAAATTTGATTCGCACCTTATTTTATTATTTCATTTTATATTATGCTATTAATGATCTATCCAGTATGTTGAGCTTCAGTCTTTATCCGGATGTTTCACTAATTAAAATACATTAGTTGCCTCTTATATCTTTTGTTGGATTAACTTCATATATATATATATATATATATATATACACACAGAGAGAGAGAGAGAGAGAGAGAGAGAGAGAGAGAGAGAGAGAGAAAGAAAGAGAGAAATATAAATTAGTTTGATATTCTACGTATGCCTCTAGATGTAAATTTTGATTATGATGAGTGGGTGTATTTTTTTTTCATTATTGGAATTGCTCCAGTCACTTGATGTAAGGAGCACACCATAACGAAATATGATTATCGGAAGGACATTCTAATTGCCATAGTCTTTAAAATATAGGCTATAGGTAGGAGGAAAACAGTTAGCAGTAAGAGAGTTCCACAAACCTGCAGTTTATAGAAATAAGCTACCTGGATAAGGAATCGTATTACAATGAGGTATCAAAACAGCGAATTGATGGAGACCGCTAGACTAACGAGTCAAACAAGCTAGAACAAAGAGACAGGGAATAGATCAGACAATGATGAAGAACGCATGCCATAATTGTATTTATAGAAAAGACTGAGACTAGCCAAATCATGTCTGTGAGAGAGATGATGCAGAAAAGAAGAAAAGGTGGGGGCAATCAACTCACATATAAGGGCCTGCACTTGATTAAGTACCTTATAATTTGGCAGTAGCCTACACATGACAACAGTATTCCATACATAGTTGGATAGTAGATTTCTAGAGATAAAGAATAGCATGAGGTGTGAAAAAATGTTTAGAGCAATAAAAAACACCGATTTTCTGAGAAGCATAAGAGTTTGTTGTTTCTATACGATTTTTTTATTACGATAATTAAATATTTTAAACCCTCTTCGTTCTTCGTCGCAAATGCATTAGTGTGATGAAAACTACGGAAATTAAGCCGCCTACGAGTGGGGTAATATGCGTAAATTATATGTATATAAGCTAAAGAAAACATACATTTGTGAGCGATAAATAACAACGCATCTGATTGGTCAGTTAGCTAGACGAAACACTACGTGGTTACATAAAAACAACCAGTACAAATTATATATGTGCCCTTAGCTTAACAGTTCTCTGCGGGGATACACTCGAACGCTTCTCTGTAACTTGATAGATATAAATATGTTCATTCATTACTATATATATATATATATATATATATATATATATATATATATATATATATATATATACATATATATATGAATATCTATGAATGCAAAACGCGATAAATCCTATTTCTTATAATTGAAAATTAGACTTTACAAAGACGAATATTGAAAATTAAAACTTATTCCATGATAAACGCTTATAATTATTAAAAGTAAGAATATTGAATAAAAATTACGTTACTCGAACAGAATGATTCCGAGTGTGTAAGCGATTATTTAACCATTTTCAAAAAGCGCGTGTATCGCGTTTGCCATTGTTCAAATAATAGGAAAAGACGGTTAAAAGAAAATGAAAAAAAAAGAATAAAGTAAAAAGGGCATATGTGTGATGCAGTAAAGAAGAGTAGTACTTCAACTGAGATCTGAGTTTAATATGCAGTTACGAGATGTGTTGCATTGTACGAACATAATCGGAACCTCAAACCTTCTAATCCTACTAACGTACTAGTCATACACAGACACACTGTTATTCTGAATTTTGAATTTACAAACTGTACTCTCCTCAAAATAAAGTTCTCTCTTCAACGCTGCGAATTCATCGAAAGTAATGTAATTATTCTCTCGTTACATCTAACGTAAACCTTATTCATTAAACAAACATCTGACAGAAAGCGACACTCAAACAATGCAGTGTACCTCGCCATTGCATAAACACATTTCCGATTAAAGTACTACTTTGTTTGTTAATGCATTTCACCCATGTTCCATTTTTTTCTTTTAGTATTTTTTTCAATTATTCTCCCCCCTTTTCCTATTTTAACATCTTTGTCCCACGCGTTACATATTTTTGTCTTAAAATAGTTAAGCACGTGTCTCAAACATCGTGTTCTGCGTGTTTTCTTTCTTATTTTTTTTTCGTTATTTCAATAAAGTCTGAATAACTTTTTTCTGAATAACGAAACCGGTAAAGCTGTCGCTTTAAATGATTCATTATTGTGATTCATTCCTTTTGTTTTTTCACACATCTTGTCTCCACGACATTTGTGATAGATCCTGTATTTTCTTCACACACACACACACACACACACACACACACACACACACACACATATATATATATATATATATATATATATATATATATATATATATATACATATATATATATATATATATATATATATATATATATATATATATATATATATATATATATCCATGCCCTCATCTTTATCTCTTTCGCATTTCCTTTCTCTGTTGGTATCTCTCCATTCTATTTCTGTCCCTCTCTTTCTCTCTACTTATTTCCGTTTGTTTCTCGTTCTCTGTTCTGTGTGTGTGCGTGTCTCTCTCTTTCTCGTTTTCATAGGACTTATTTTATAAATTGCCCTTTAAATGAATACCCTCATCAAGGTAAAATAATGAAGCAATTGTGGAAATTGAGTAAACAAAAATGTGTATGCCGGACGGAAAACCCAGATAAAGAACAAATGCACATCAACTGCAAATCAACTGGAAATTGTCAATGAGGCAGAACTGAAATAGGAAAACACAGTTAAGAAATGTAAAATGCTTTTTTGCCCATGCGTTTATTCTGTCTCAACGAAGATGTGGCCATTGCGCATGCTCGATTATCTACCCACCGATTTTGAGAGGAGGTTTATTTTTCGCTGGTGCACACGACGATTTTCGATTGGCTGTCATTTACAAGTGGATCGAGTGAGTGTATGGACACTTGGAACATTGCGACAAGAGAACAACCCAGTCGCCTCACAATTCATTGAATCTACATTGTTGTCGGTCTCTCCTTGTTCTTTTTCGGTTTCTTTCCTTGTCTCTCTTTCTTTTTGCTTCTCTCTTTTTTTCATTTTCTTTCTTCTCTCTCTTTCTTACTTTTATTCTATTTATTTCTTTTTGAATCTCTTTTTTGTTCTTTTTCTGGCTCTCTGTCTGTTTCTCCCTCTCTGTCTATTTCTCTCTCTCTTCATGTTTTCTTTCCTATTCTATCTCTCGTTATTTCTTTTTCTTTATTTTTCTTTATTTTTCTTTCCTATTCTTTATTTTTGTTTCTCTCTTTTTATCTATGTATTTCTTTTTCTTTATTTTTATTTCTCTTTCTTTCTTTGTTTTTTTAATTTTTCTTTAATCTTTTAATTTTTTAAATTTTTTTTTATTTCTCTCCTGATATCTTTTTCTTTCTTGTTCTTTTTCTCTCTTTTTATTTCACTATTTTGTCTTTCTTATCTTTTTCTCAGTGTCTTTTTATATCTCTTTCTTTCTATCCATCTACTTTTTCTTTCTTCTTTTTTCGTTGTTTTCTTTTTCTTTCTTATCCTTTCTGATTTCATTCATTTGTCATTATTTTTCTTTCTCTCTCTCTCTCCCTCTTTCATTCTTTCTCTTTCTCTTTCTTCTTCTATTTTCTCTCTCTTTCTTTCGCTATTTATTTATTTCATGTCATTTTCTCTTTTTTTAATTTATTTCTCTTTCTATATGTTTCTTTCTCTCCTATTATATCTCTGTTTATTTCTTTTTCTTTATCTCACTTTATTATCGTTCTCATTCTATTTTTTCTCTATTTTTTCTCTCTTTATTTCTTTTTTTCTCATTTCATTTTCTTTGTTTTTTTTTATCTCGCTGTCTTTTGCACTTTATTCCATTTTTTCTTTGTTCCTTTTTGGCACTTTTTTCTATTTTTTCGCTTTTTCGTTCTTTTATTTTTCTATTTCGGTCTTTCCTTCGCGCTCTTTTTCTTGATTGATATCTCTTTTGTTCTTTTTGCCTTTCTCTCTTATTTTGTTTCTCTTTTCTTTTTTTCTCGCATTTTCTTATTTTCCTTCTCTCTTTCTTACTTTCCTTGTTTCTCTCTCTCTCTTTCTTTTGCTCTTTTTAAAACTTTTATTCACTTTCTACTCTCTGTGTCTTTTTCTTCATCCTTTCTCTTTTTTTCCTTTCTTTCCTTTTTTGTTTTACGCTTCATACCTTTTTTATTTCTGTCTTTTTCACTTCTCTTCTCTTATTTTTCTTTCTATTTCTTTAATTCTATTTCTTTCTCTATTTTCTTTCTCTATCTTTCTTTTTTGTTACTCTCTTTCATTCTTTTATCTCTATTTTTATGTATCTCTCTCGCTCCATCTAATTCTGTCTTTCATATTCTCATGTCAATCTGACACAGAGTCGTTGTACCTGGCAACACCCTATCTATAGGTGTATGATAGAATTTGAACTATTAAATCTTCACACTCGCCCCCTACTATTACCGAAACAAGGAAGCGACGTTTATGATAGACCTTTTGATAGTAGCAATATAGATATATTTTGGCGCCTTTCTGAACACGTGCGGTGCCATACAACTATTTCTTTTATCGGTTGAGATTTCGCGTGGAATGGGCAACCTCATATAAACTCAATGAATTTCATTTTTCCTAAGAACTTAAAAACACGTTTTGAACAGTTTTACCTAATCGGGCAATGCAATAACCTTCTGACAATTGGATGTAATTAACTTCCAATTACGTCATAACCAAACTAAATTGTTCAGGTGACGCGGAACGTATCGTTCTACAAGATGGAATCATAATATCTGAGTTTCTCCTTATAAGGTAGGTGTGTTTTTTTAACGATTGCGTTTGGTCATCCATGCCTCTCATCTGTGTGAGAAAGACATCTCATATGTAATTGAATATTTTGTTCACAGATGTTTGAACAGCAAGGAATGCGTGCTGACGCGTTTCTGGCGTAAACCATCCACGATAATTTGGATGTACCTTTTGGGGAGTTATTCACCCGTGAGCCAGGTGGTGTTCTCCACGGAAACAAGCAGACCATGATCGCTTTTTTCTCATTGGAAGAGGGCAGCATTTTTCTTCGTGTGGGGGCAACCAGAGGTGGTAATGATGTATATTGTATCCAGGGATTAGGTCGCTTTCAAAACAACTTTCAGACTGCTAAGTTACATTGCTTGTTGCACTTTGACATTTTTTTCAATATATTTGATTCTAATTGATTTATTTATTAAAAAGATTTAATAAAATTAATCTACAAAATCAATCGTATACAAAACATGTGTAATTTTTCGGTGTAAAATAATCTTACGTCGTAAAAACTACCAACCAGCCAACCAATCAACGTTGTACTGGCATTCGTGCTTATTCCCTTTCTAAAACACAATTACACACTCCACCACCAGAGGGCGTTTAAGGTCGTCAGCTGTCTTCTTTTAGAAAACGCCAAGTTGTATTACTATTGACACTATAAAAGAGCCGCACAGGCAATATTAACTCACTTCTTCCGATTGGCAACGGCAGACACCACCCGCGGACCGTCCCAGCTTAATCGTTGCCAAAGGAATGACCTCTTACTTTAGTAAGGGGTATGGTTTATTATCGTTCGCCTGATTCTCTTCCGACTAGCGAAATGTCAAAGGGGCCGGTTTTTGCCTATTATATACTCGACCATATAGCCGCCTTAAGGGAGCTGTGGATTTCCTAATTTCTGACCTTGCTGCGGTGATGAACTTATGAATCCATGCCAAAAAAACGTTTTTGTGTTTTTCTTTATGGAAAACCTCCAGATAAGGCATGACACTGCTTATATAGTGCTAACACGAAGGAAAAAATAGTATGGCAAAAACAGGTGGTTGCCAATTGGCTTTAGTCTTGAAAAGACTAAAGCTATATGTTGCAGGGACACAATCAGCAGTAAGAGAGTTCCATAAGCGTACAGTTATTTGAAAAAAATGTACTTGAATGAGAAACCGTATTACAAAAACGTACATAAATAGCGATGTTGATAGGGACCACTAGACCAACGAGTCAAACGAGCTGAAACAAAGTTAGCAGCGAATAGACTAGACCATTCTCAAGAACACATGGAATAATAGTATTTAGAGAAAAAGATTGAGACTAGCAAAATAACGTATGTGAAAGAGAGAGGATACAGAGAAGAAGTTGCTGTTTACCTTAGTTGTATTCAGTTACCCTTGTCCAAAATATAATACTAATGGCTGTATCTAAACGACGATGGCCGGGATTCATTACATTCATTATAAATTTAATTACACATAGCCCAAAAAATACTACCTACTAAGCTCCAACCTCTCACCCATCGTCATAATATTGTATCGTTGCGTTTATTTTACAAGTACTTTAATGTGCTACGACCAGCTTGCTAAGCTTGTGCACCCGCTACTTAATCAGCAAAATGCAACCCCTTCAATGAAGACGTCTTTAGATGGCGAAATGATTTCTACTCTAATAGTGTATTTCCTAGAACTCTTGGCCTTTGGAATTAGCTTCCTGCTCACTGTTGGACCGACTGTTCAATAATTCACACAATTGAAAGTAATGGCAAAAAACAACTTGCTTCACAACTCCCCACTCAGGATGCCCTTATACATCTGCCCACTAATTTTCAGTAGTCTGTAAATAATTGGAAATAATATTTTCGTTAGTCTATCACAAGTTAGAGTTATATTTTTGGTTTGTCAGTCACATGTTTTAAACATTAATTCCTTGCTCTGTCAAACATTAGATATATTGTTTTGTGTTTCTCTGTGGCAAGTTTGAAATAGCATTTTAGTTAGTCGGTCAAAAATTTCAAATAGCATTTTAATTGGTCTGTTACAAGATTTAAATACAATTTTTAGCTCGAAACATGCATGTAAGATAGCCTAAGAGAATTTTAATTAGCCACTAGACACCATCCTCGAGTACCTTCGGTCTGTGTACCTTAAGTAACAGCACGTTGCTGTATACTCCACCAGACTAGATGAATTGTTGTCTTGGAATGCGGTCAGACCAATAGATCACAAGAAATATATACTTTAACATACTTAACTGGTAAAATTGGGGAGAGGAAAATGAATGTTCTTAACTTCTTTACTAACTCAATGTTTGAGTATTAAAATATACATTTAATGGAATATTTAAATATCTAGGATATTATGGAGATATAAAGTGTTAGCCCCAGCAAGAGCAACCTTTTATTTTTGAAAACTTCGAGTGAAGTAAAATGAAACAACAAAAAAAGAATACCTGCACTTGCTTTTTCGGGTTTTGTATTTTAAATAGCATTTTCATTGGTTTGTCAAAAAATCTAAATAGCATTTTTATTGGGCTGTAACAAGTTTAAAATATTATTGTTAGCTCTAAACATACATATTGGTTCGCATATTTTTAGAATACGTGCACTTGCTTTTTCTGTTCTTGCATGGTCTTATACTCATTTGGTTGAGTGTATGTTAAAAACATTTTCCGTTCATATTCTTCATAACGCATTTATTGTTTGCGCAACATTTTCTGGTTCTATCGAATCCATTTCTACGCATATTTCCGATCTTACCTCACTCTTCGCTCATTCAACGAATTCTATTCATCTTGTGTGTGGCGCCATTTTCAAACATGGCGGTAAACATCCTATCACGCATTCAAACAATGTCAGCCGGTTTGCGGTGCACTGAATAGAAAGTCAGTTGAATGTGATCGGCTTTTAAGCTCTTTTTGAAATATGTAATATATATATATATATATATATATATATATATATGTGTGTGTGTGTATATATATAGGTATATGTATATGTATATACACGCATATATATATATATATATATATATATATATATATATATATCATATTATGTACAGAAAATCAGTACACCATCATTACCATTTGTTTCAGGCTCAGAAGTTGTGTTCCTCTTGGCTATGTTCATCTTTGTTGTCATCTGGATAATAAAATGGATTGTTTCGTATCACTCTCGTGTTGATACGTTATCTACATTACAATCATCCAAATGTTATGTTAGCGAAATATATGTAAGTTTAAAAAGCTTAATAAAGTCCAATAAACGCGGGTAGAATATAAAATGTAGGAATAACAAAAAGTACAAAGTATTGTCAGTATTTGATAAGAGCATTTTTATCTGGGGCATTTTGAAGGGTTAAATTAGTTACGTCTAAACTATGTATTAAAGAGAGAATATGAGGATAAGAATCAAATTTAAAAAATAAATAATCCGGAATTTAAATTAAAAATTAAAAATTAAAATTAAAAATAATTTAAATTTAAAGCTTTAAAATGTTTTATCACTTAAAATACTAATTGAAAAATTAAAGTAATTAAAAATCTCGTAAGCGAGTAATCGCAAAACGATAAACCAATTTAAGGGAAGTAACTCTGCAAATCCTGATTTGATTCTGTATTCCATATTTAACACTCATAATTAAGGTATAACGTTAAACGTAAATTTATAATAGAGTGCCAAGTTATTATGAAAATAATAAATGTTGTGGGTGATTAAGTCTGATTTAGAGTTCAGAACAATATTTAAGAAGTGGATTGATTCTGTTAAAGCAGTTTTTTAACCTTCTGTTTTATGAGAGAGGGGTATATCCTCTTCACAACTAGAAAAATGTGTGCATATTTTCGTGGTGTAATTAACTGTTTTAATGATTTGGTATAGAGATCGACTATATCAAAATATTAATTGAGAGGTGGTGATTGGGAAAAGACGGTGTAGAAGGCGCAAATATAAGAGTAGATCTGGTAGTGTATGGGGCTATTCTGTGGAAGAAGAGACGAGAGAATTTTCAATGTGAATATGAGCGCGACTCTGGTATTGTATAGAGCTATTTTGATGGTTATGTTTTTTGGCAGAGCGAAAGTGATTATCGAAGATATTTTATGTGGCCGGTCAGTCCAGTTTATAATAAGTGGCTTCTCATATAGAGCCTTTTTAAAAAATGTAATTCATAATGTGCATACAGTTTTTATTCGGGTCAATAATGGCCCTTAATATGTAATATTTTCCTGCGTGACCCGAGAACATCGATTTGTGGCTGGAGAGTATGATGGTCTTCTCTCTATTATTTTCCATTTAATAGTAAAGGGTTTCCCCTCATTTTTTAGTTGTTATATCCCGGTCGCGAGTGTGGTGTTGGCATTGTTTGTGTATTTAAAGCTATACCTGTGTATGTACAATAACTGCTTAAAGCTTGCCCGTGTCATGCTTATGTATTTTTCGGTTCTGTGGCTGGGCTGGCTTGCGACAGTCGCCTCATGTACAAGGGACATTATTTTGCCATTCACTTCTCGATGTCAATTGTTTTTTATCCTAGCATGTGCAGCCTATGTTTTCTATTGTTTTCGGCAAAGTAGAGATGATTTTTTCTTACAGATGGGCCGGTAAAATAACTAATCTTGATTTTATTTCTGTTAAAGAGTTTTTGCAGATTGTGTGTTTGGGGAAGTGCTTTTCAAGTAAGTTGAGAAAAAGGTGGCTTACTCTTGCCTTGATGTTAATAGAAAAAGAGCGGAAACCTAAATCACCGAGCTCCATCTATTGCAGCTGCTCTGTGGCTGGTTTCCAGTGGGGATATATGATATTTCGTCTCTAAACCCGCTGTCGCGGAGTGCTTTATTGTAATCATGTGCTACTTGTATGAAGATTTCGGGGCTGGATGAGAGGTTTAGGTTTGTTAGGCTGATGTTATTAACCAAGTTATTAAAGATGGTGGGGTTGCATGTCCCTTTGTGGATCGATTGGAGTGCCTCGTTGAGTTTGTGAAAAGGCTTGTGTCTGTTGTTTGCAAGGTTCAGTGTGGTGTTTAGGAAGTCTACTGGGTCGAAATTTGTTTTTTATGCTAATTTTAAAACAAAATTTAAAAAATATATTGGTTTAGTTAGACCAAGCAGACTTCTCAGACACTATCGAAGGAGTTCAACGAACAGTTGAAGAACATAGCTTTAAAATAAAGTAGGAGTCTACATTTAAACTCTCGTTCAGTATTTATGAATAAGAATAAATATTCAATGATTATTACCTAAAGACGCGATCGTTTCAAGCTTATTGCTCTAACCAGTGTAGGAAGTGATTATCTCAGACGGCTGTATGGCGCGAATCTGGTTAACACAGTTACCCTAGACTTCGCAAGCTATCGCTCTATTCAAACGGCCACCGAAATTATCATGTGATTAAAAGGGGAATTAAGTTCTATGTGTGTCTTGAGAAAGCGGGTAGCATAACTAAGACTCTCCAGAGGGTTCAACGGACATTCTCGTATATTTCATGTATACTAGACGTAATAAGCTCGGTTAGCTTGTTTGAATTATAAAACGTGTGTGTGCAAAACCAGTTTAAAGTAAAAAGAAAAATGCACACTAAAAGAATAGTATATCTCCGTACGTCTTACTTTCGACAGCTACTGGTTTAATAATATACGTTTGTCGCTAGAATAATATGGAATTTGGAAAACGGTATTTTATTTTTACAAAGATTAACGTTTATAAAGTTCTTCAGGGATTAATTTTATAATACACTCATAGATACTTAAAATGTTGTCCGTGCAATACAAAGTAGGGAATGAGCCAAATTTACAATCTCAAGTGTCTCGCTTTTCTAGCGAACTCACTGCATTACTACTTTATTGATATATCCTTTTATTCAAAACGGCGAATATAAAATCACAGAATGACCGTCCACTGGTGGATGTGTGGGCATCTGAAAATGGGATATAAACAAGTCCGAATTGAGATCGAGATAGTCTACTGCCTAGCGAGTTAGAGAGATCTACTTCTGCCAATACCCACGCTTCTTCCAACCCCCGTATCACACTTGCCACGCTCGTTAGCTAAAACCGGCCAATAGAATGTATCATTATATTTTTATGTTAATGCATTTTTCAAGCACACTAGTAATGCAACATAGGTCTGTAATGCAATAGTGGACTGTAACGGAACAATTTTCTGTAACGATTCACTTTAACTATGCAAATTAAATAAACACATCTTATTAGATATTAGACTAAGTATCTATATAGAACTTTCTGTTGGTATGTTGGTTTGTTTGAAATATCATTTTCTACTGCTTGTCAGGTATACATTTGAAATACTGTTACTGGTATTGTTTTTGAATCAAACAAAACCGACTGTTTGTTTGGCCTCTTCCACCCGTTAATGTAATTAGTCGGAAGATGGCGAAGCGCTTAGCAAATTAGAAGGCTTCAGAAACAAACGGGGACACTACCTGTAAATTGATTAAATCTTAAGCAATACGACGGAATAAACAAAGAGTGGGATACGAGTAATATCTTCAAGACATCTATCCGCTCGAATGTATAAATTTCGAACCAACCCTTTGTCTTATCAATGTTCTGTTTTTGAACCGCACACACAGAACAACTACTGAACTAATCATTAGCTAATCGTGTTTTCTCATGTTCAAAATTTGGTTTTCATTAGAACCCCCCCCCCCTCCCCCATTGTTTTGATTTGTGCGCCGGTAAGTTTTCATTCGGTGTTTTGCGTTTGTTTCCGTATTTCTGTGCTGGCAAAAGTCGGGTTTGTCTTCTTCAAAAACGCTACGATCTTCTGAGTCGAAGAATTACGACGTTTTACTTCGCGCGGTGATTCACTCTTATACTCACGTTAAAATTACTTAGCAAAGTAAGAACTGCAGAGCGGATTAAATATACAAATCGGTGAATCAAAACAAAACTAAAATTTCAATTCCAGGAAGCAAATATCAATAAGCGACTAATACGCATACAAAACAGAATTCTGCATATATCTTTTGATTACAATTCTAAAATAGTACATTTATTCACCAACGATTCTCTTGTTGGGATTCTTCTTGAAGGGGCCACGTAGAGGTTGCCAATATCATTGAGTGAAAGTTATATTATGCAACCGACTGTATTCAAACTTAAGTCGTCACTCTGTCGTTATCAACTGAACCACCGTCACTGCCGGTGCTATATGACGTGTTAGGCTCTTCTATTATTTGCTATTGTCATATGCGAAAGTCTGTAAGGTTTTTCAACAGTTTAGACGTGACGTTGCTTCTAATAATTATGCGCCACGAAGCTTACATTATCATTGATGATTCCACGTTACATGGTTTTAAAAGAAAACACCTGTCCTTAAGATTGGAAATTACTATCGCATTTCTGGAAGCGTCTTCGCCTAGAAGACTGATTTACAATTTATGACCCGATAAACACAAAATAGATGTTCATCGCTTACCTTATTGTATGTTACAGTATGTATTTCACTATTCTATTTCATCCTTCAACACCCTCTAATAATGACATCGAGCTATCTAGTAACAACATACGCTATGACATTTTCTGATTCTCAAGTTAGTGTGTTTGTCTTCGTGTACACTGTTATGTTATTTACCATGAAGCTCAGATACCACTTAGTGAGAGTAAGCGGTGACTACGTCCTCGATATCCAGTCACACATTCTCTCTGTACAATTTTGATCTCCCAGATAGTATTTATCCAATTGTATGTCTCCGTGAATACGTTGGTGCTTTCTTAGATGAAGACCAACGCTAAAATCAACTTGGCGTCGGTACTTTTCGGATGTTTACGTAAACCCCCAGAAAGTACCGACTCCCAGTCGGTTAACATACCTGCGTCTAAAAATTCAAAAGCTAGCCTGGATTTACCACTGGAAAAAACATTTACCATCATTTAAAGCAACCATTAAAGCAAAAAAGATCAAATAACGCATTAAACCTATTTGTGTGAAAGAAATATTTATTTTTCAACAAAAACATGAAAATGAACAGGTGATAAATCATAATTATTAAGTGTTTTTTTTTACTGAAAGTTATTTTTGGTTTTGTTAGGGTTAGGAATAAGGTATTAATTTTTTGGGGGGGCTGAACATGATTTTTTCTTTTGCGATCAGATTTGGTTTTCTTCGCAAAAGTAAAGCACTCCTTAATAGACGTAAAGGTCTGTAGTAGCTCACGAAAATTCATTGCAGGTTTGATCAAAATTTATTTCGCATTTGTTACTGTCGCATTTAAACCAATTACAATTGCGTTTTAATCAGTTGATATGTTAACATGTCCTTTGCTTATATTTTCGCAATTTGATTGCCTAACGGCGTTCGTACTTTCCGGCGGATTACGTGAGCATCCGGGAAGTACCAACGTCAAGTCGATTTTAGCGTGGGTCCTTATCTAAGAAAGTACCCATACGTTAACTTTCCCACCAATATTTTAAAAAAATTAAATCGACTCCCATCTATTGCATTAAAACAAAATTTCCCGTGCTGACCTTGTTTATGCCTTGTTAGTACTTACAAAACTGGATAATTGATCATTAAACATATGAAACTGTGTCAGAGAAACCAACACAATTTCATTTCTCTGCGCATATCGTCACTGAAGTTGACCAATTGGAATAGAACGTCGTATTACAATCACCGCCATACTACGGTCTCGACAATCTTCTTCCCTGTTTACTCGCTTAATCAATAACTCTTTTGTATGAGCCAATTTTAGATGTTGTTGCACATACGAGTTTTTTTTATTCTTTGCCTTATTTTAGTTGCTGTCTTTTTCTTGAACATGTGTGTGAGAGTCGTTGAGGCTCAGTTTTTGGTGTCCAATTTTCTTAACAAGCCCTCTGATCTCCCAAGACCATACCTAACTAAACTCATTAGCCGGTTGAAACCCGGATTTGCCGATCTACTGTCTTTCACTCCCGAACCGATACGCCCGTCTCCTCAAACAATACTAACTCCTCGAATGACAGTTTCCCAAATATGTTTGCTCTTGACTGACACTCTTTAATATGTTCTTAGTAAGCCCAAACTTACTACTGGAACTGCTGATATCCGCTTATCAGCTCCTTTTACCATCACCCTCCTTTCAGCCAAAAGCTAACACCTAATTGTCATGGCGTCACGTATCAGTAGAACACAATTGATCTGTCACTCAACTGTTATTCTCTACTTCATCATTATTTTTCTATAGTCAATCTATTTCCTAACTTATTTTTTTCCGGCGATCCTGTGGGTGAAGTCAGTCTATAGTATATCAGCAACACTGATCACCAGCATCGCCCAACCCTGCAACACCATCAACGTATTCTTCACTAACTTCAAAATTTATCTAGCGCATTTCAAGTTACAATTAGTATTTATGACAATTATCCCAACTATCAGTGGCAATCTCTTTACAGATATATTTGTCAGAGAAATAAGGAACAGTTTAGGTAAAAATGGTTAAACACATCTCAAGAATATCTGTTCCCGTTTTCCTTGTTATAGTGTATTTCATCCTTCCAGCTTTAATGTAATCGATGAAAGCGAATTGAAATATATTTGTGTTAACCCCACGACCCAATATATACTAAGAATAGGTAACAGAACTAAGTATGTAACTAGTATGTTAAAATATTAAGTGTTTACATCTGATAATTTGGCTTTATTTATTTTATAAATAATTAGCAAAGAGACCCGACGTTTCTCGGGTATAAATGAGGATCAATACTGTCCTTTTTCACTCTACACACCACTTTATTACATTCTTTATTTTTATTGAAATCTTTCTATCCCTTTCGTCTCCTAATATGGTCGAAAGAAGCTGACATGTTTGAAAAACTTACTGAATTAATGTCTAATACATTTCGAATATGTTCATAACATGATATTATTTTTACTGGACCTCCTCCCCTCTTTCTCCACCAAAAAGAAAAATAGAAGTTAAATAACGTGTGTAATTTTTTATGTTGAAACTTCTACCTCCTCTTCTCTCTCTCTCTAACCGTCTCTTACCTTTTCTCCCTTATGTTTTATATATTGTAATGTTAGTAAAGAGGGATTGCAAGTACTCTGAATAGTACCGTACAAATCAAAGTATGAAGAAAAATAATGTTGATAATGAGTATTGTTCTCAGACAATTCCGAGTAGAACAACTAGTCTAAGTCTATTCCAAATTTCCCTCCCCCAATTCAGAATAATATGAAGATAAATGTTGTTGATAAAAACAATAGCACAAAGGTATGTAATATATACCAGTTACCAAAAGTAATACAGTAATCTTACAATTTGTATCCAGACAATGAAAAGTAAGACAAATAGTCTCGGCAATACCTTATTTCTTACCCTACTCTATTTAAACATATTCAGAAAATGCGTAATTTTGATGAAGTCAATAGGTTTAAGAGATTTACTATATACCCCTTACATACAGTAATAGTGAAATCTTAAAACGCTCGATCTCGGCAAAAGCCGAGAAGAGCAAACATCTCCTTATATATTCGAAAGAAGCTGACTTATTGGAAAACTCTCAGAAGAAGTATTTTATATATTCTCACTATGCTAATACAATCATATTACTTTCTTTGTTTGTACTGGACCTCTTACTCCCCTTTCGCACGCTAATATAGTCGCACGAAGCTGACATTTTAGAAAACCCTCTGAATTAGTATATGATTTACATTTAATTAAAACTTAATATACGTATTTCAAAGTTGATGTAGGTCCTGCCCACATGGGTCACTTAAAGCTGGGCGCACGTAGATATTCGGCACAGAGAAGGTAACGTAAATATTCGGGATCACTTCTATTGTAATCCCCAGAGAATATGATACATATGATAAATTTCATCAAAATAAATATATTTGAAGTTATAAATGAGGTTAAACTCCACTATTTCTCCTTAGTTATAATAACACTTAAGGGTTTGGGATAACGTCAATTTTCTTTTCCTGTAATATTACACATATGATCAACATTTTATAGAATGTTTGAATTTATAACGAGGGTTATCTCCTCATAGACGCCTTATAGATGCACTAAGAAATTCACGATACTACAACTGACTTCTCCGTTAAAATTTACATATGAATACGTTTTTAGATTTTATGTAGATTTTCGAACCTTTCTATTTATAGGTAACATACACACATGACATATAAACATTAAGTTTTATATATATATATATATATATATATATATATATATATATATATATATATATATATATATATATATATATATATGTTTTCTATAGAAGAATGAATATCAGATGGACCCATCTTTAGAAGATCTATTCTCGTGTTATTTGCGGGTGTCTTTCATCTCTCTGTTTTTTTATATAGAGTATTTCTCCG
>OY744519.1:153821680-154109180 GCA_963556195.1 Sepiola atlantica
AATATTTATTAAACAATAGGCAGAGACAGATTGTATTGTTGGTTGAACACTTGAGAGAAAGAAAGATAAATAAAATACTAGGTAAATATATTAGCTGCCATGACCGCACTGTCTACATTGCCCTGCCCCCTTCCCCTCCTTAGGGATGAGCGGGAGACAGTCCTTCATCGAACCTTATTTGTCAAGATATCAGCTACAAGTTAGTGAATTCTAGTGGAACGGAAGTGATATCACTTTCGCTTTTTTATGCTACTACTCCCCTCACTGACCGCGTCATCTGCATCTGGAACCACCACTATTAACTAAAACACCAAAACATCTCATTTTTCGAATTCGCGATTCCGATTTCGATAAATCGTCCCAACACTACTTTGGATAAATAAAAAGTGATTTTCCAAGCAAAACTGTATTTAACCATCTTTACTCTACTAGTATTTAACCAAGGAAGAGTGACCCTCTCTTGGCGACAGACAAATGCACGTCCGATTATTGTGACGAAAGATTTGAATTAAAGTCAGACTGTTCTTTTTTTAATTTCTTTAAATCTTATAATTTATCTCAATGTAGATAAGATCATGTATATTTAATCGATCAACTAATCTCAAAAGTAAAACATACAAGTGATAAATATTTAACCGATGAATATATCTTAAAAGTTGAATATACAAGTGATACACATTTAATCGATAAACATATCTTAAAAGTTAAACATACAAGTGATAATTATTCGCAAAAGCGAAATATACGATGAAGTATATTTAATCGATGAACATATCTCAAAAGTAAAAACTACTACAGATAAATATTTAATCGATAAACATATCTCAAAAGTTAAACATCCAAGTGATAAATATTTACCCGATACACATATCGCAAAAGTTATAAACACAAGTGATAAATATTAAATTGATAAACATATCTCAATAGTTTTACATACACGTGATAAATATATAATCGATAATATATCAACAGTTGACCACACAAGTGATAAATATTTAATCGATAAACATATGTCAAAAGTTGAACATACAAGTGACAGATATTTAAAAGATAAACATATCTAAAAAAGTTAAACACACAAGTGATAAATATGTATTACATGAACATATCTCAAATGTTAACCATACAAGTGATAACTATTTAATGTGTAAACATATCTAAAAAGTTAAACACACAAGTGATAAATATTTAATCGATGAACATATCTCAAAAGTTAAACATACAAGTGATAAATATTTAATGTGTAAACGTATCTCAATAGGTAAACCCACAAGTGATACATATTTAATCGATAAAGATATCTCAAACGTTCAACATACAAGTGATAAATATTTAATGTGTAAACGTATCTCAATAGGTAAACCCACAGGTGATACATATTTAATCGATAAAGATATCTCAAACGTTCAACATACAAGTGATAAATATTTAATGTGTAAACATATCTAACATGTTAAACACAGAATTGATAAATAGTTAATCGATAAACATATCGAAAAAGTTAAAAATACAAGCGATAAATATTCAATCGATTAACATAGCTCAAACTTTAAACATACTAGAGATAAATATCCAATCGATAAACATATCTTAACAGTTAAACATACAAATGATAAATATCTAATCGATGAACATATCTCAAAAGTTAAACATACAATTGATAAATATCCAATCGATTAACATATCTCAAAAGTTAAACATACAATTGATAAATATCTAATCGATAAACATATCTGAAAAGTTAAACATACAAGTGATAAATATTTAATCCTGAATGGCTTCCACTGTCACTCGCCTTTAAACGCCCATACTTTTACCTGAATGATTTTACTAGATGAGACTCCATATTAGAAGAATCACAATGTTTAATAGACACCAGATGTCTGTGTAATAATATCCTTAATATCTTTGACACAGTACATGATGAAACGCATTATGCTCGGAATCAATTTACATGCTAGAAAAAATCCCACCTGCATCAGACAGCACACTAGAGTAAATGACATCACCGCTACCAATACGATTGGCAAACAATAGATAAACAGGCCACTTTTGGGGATTGACAGACAACAGGTGGACGTATAAAGCGGCAGAATAGACTCCGAATCAATGGAAAAGACTTAGAGGAAGGCCAAATCTCGGTGGAAAGACGACCTCGATAGTCAACGAGGTCTTACTTGGCCACTCGTAGCCAGTTATGAAACAAGGTGGAAAAATACCAGAGAGGGATTCTTACACTAAGAGTGAAATTTAAAAAAATGCCCTGATGATGATGATGATGATGATGATGATGATGATGATGATGATGACGACGACGATGATGATGATTATGAGTATGATGATGATGATGATTATTAACTTTTAAAATAAGAAAGTGAAAATCCATCGTTAAAACAACAATTTAATAAATGTAACTGCTCATCGACATCTAAAAATATTATCTCATGCTGGTTCCCTAGTAACAAAAGAATAACAAAGTACTATAGCGCTAAGGCTGCAGCCAAATGATCTTGGTGTAGGCACTCGACTGACTTTAAAATACCATACATATATCAGAAAGCAAAAAAATCACTAAATCAACCCACAAATGATGTCAAGTACTTTAGGCTCAAAACATAATTACATATCTGTAATTTGATTGGTCCCACCGTTTCTATTTCGCTGCACCCTCTTACTCAGAGACTAGATGATGCTAGTCGCAGTCTATTCTACGAATATTATTATGGCATATGTTTAGTTTAATCCTGGTAAGACTCAGCTCGTGTCTTCCAATTGTAAGGCTGTACTTTTTCTTCTTGCTATTTTTACGGATGGCTCCCCTCTTGATGAGAAACTAACTCTGACATTTCTTAGCCTTTCATTCTCATCACAATTGTCTTTGGAGTTCATATATAAGATGTATTGCTTGTTTTGCTTCTCCTAAAGTCGGTTGTCTTCATTCTAACACCTGAGGCTATTCTATATCTCAACAAATATACTATCAGACTATGTATGGAGTTCTGTTGTTATAGTAAGGCTGGAAAAGCTCTGTCAAATCTGAGGGTAGTTTATAAGGTTCAGAAACGTATCTGTAATTTGATTGGCCCCCCTTTCTTCTTTTCTGCACCATCTCCCTCACAGATGTTATGTTCGTAGTCTCAGACTTTTTCATCAATATTATCATAGCATATGTTGTTCAGAGTTATCTGATCTATTCCAGGCTTGCTTTGTTCCAACACTCATTGGTTTGTGATATTCATCAATTCGCTGTTTTGCTATTTCATTGATATACAACTTCATATTCCAGTAGCGTCTTTCAAAAAACTACAGACTTATGGAACTCCCTTTTTGCTGACTGTTTTCCTCTTACCTATAAACTTTGTATTTTCAAGGCAAAGCTAATAAGCATCTCCTGTCTTTGTGATAATCGTACTTTACAACAAGTGGCTTCACGCCTTGTCTTCAATGATATCAATAAAAAAAATCGAACCATTTTTTCCATTAAACCAGACAAAAGAAAATGTAAGCAACACTTTATAAATTCTTGAAAGTAACAACCAATAATATATCGTATACGTATAAGTCACATACAATAAACACATACATTTATCTCAAAACAAAAAGAACATACAATATTAGCAGATTGAAATATACTTTTAATTTCATAATTTTATTTCTTGAATAAGTTTTATTAAATTATTTATCAAAAAAATGATATAACTATACACAAAAAATGTAAATACATAAACGTCCAAACGGTAAACATGTTCATTGTTTGTTTTGGCCATCCCTATTTATTAGAAGAGGCTAACTTTTTATACATACATTTACAGTAATGTTTTATTTTTGGTCAGTAGAAAGCTGAGTTGGATTCTAGTAGTAACATGATACAGTTGGTTTATCTGATAGCAACGATAATGCGAACAAGTAAAATGCGTCCGGGGTGCTGCACATACGAAAATTATGTTTCCTATATATGTTTCGTTTACTATATTTGATATTATATATTTCGCATCATAACAAAATAATTACGCCCGGAAAACGCAGCCTTTACATACTACTGGGTAAGCTGCTGTTCATACGATAATTTTGTTTCCCTTCGATGTTTTGTTTACTATATCTCATATAGTATTCTTCGCATGATGATAAAATAATTATGCTATTAAAACGCAGCATTTACATATGACTCGGCCAGCTGCTGCCCATACGATCATTGTGTTACCTTTCTATTTTCTTTTACTATATTCAATATAATATGTTCCACATAATAACAACATCTTTATGCCTGGAAAACAGAGTGTTTGCATACTACTGCTGCTCATACGATAATTTTGTTTCCTTTCGATTTTTCTTTTACTATATTACATATGATATTTTTAGCATAATAACTAAATATTCATGTCTGGAAAACGCAACCTATGCATACTACCGTGTTAGCAACTTATCATACGATAATGTCGTATTATTTTCTATTTTACTTTTACTATATTCAATATATGTTTTTGCATAATATCAACATCTTTATATCTTGAAAACATAGCGTTTACAGACTACTGAGTCAGCTGCGGCTCACACGATAATTTTGTTTCCTTTTGATTTTTCTTTTACTATATATTACATATAATATTTGTTATCATAATAAAAACAAATATTCCATGAACACGCAGCCTTTACATACTACTGGGTAAGCTGCTGTTCTATCGATAACTTTGTTTCCCTTTTGTTACTATATTCCATATAATATTTTCCGCATAATAACAGCATCTTTATGCCCGGAAAACAGAGCATTTACATACCACTAAATACACTGCTGCTCATACGATCTTTTTTTTTCGATTCTTTTTACTATATTACATATTATATTTTCCGCTTAATAACAGAATGGTTGTGTCTGGAAAACGCAACCTATGCGTACTACTGGGTTAGCCGCATATGTAGTTTTATTTTGCATTTTTACTTAACTATATTCCATATAATATTTTCCGAATAATGACCAAATCTTCATGCCCTGTAAACGCAGCTTTTACATACTACTGTAAATCCTTCTGTACATACGATAATTTTGTTTTCTTTTCTATTTTTCTTTTCCTATATTTTATGTAATATTTTCCGTGTAATAACAACATTTTTATTCCCAGAAAACACCGCCCTTACATACTACTGCTAACAATTATCTTTTTATTCGTCTTTTACTATATTCCATATCATATTTTCTTCATAACACCACCTTTCTGCCCGGAAAATACTACTGTGTAAGCTGCTGCTCATATGATAATTTTGTTCCATTTTGTAGTTTTTATTTTATAATATTTCTATATAATATATTCCGAATAATAAGAAAATATCCATTCTCGGACCATGTTGGTTAATTTAAGGTGAGCGTCGTTTAGCAAAAACAATAAGATATAAGAATATTTTCGTTTATTTATGCGTGATTAAACGAAGATTTATGTCTGACCATATAGCGCATTGATGTGTGAAACATAAACCCTAAATTACTGGAAATTGAATATCTGACTTATCGGTTGAATAACTGCGGCATGCGTGGACAACAATCAGTTGGGAACGAAGTGAAAATAAAATAATCGCTTATCATAAGTTATGTTTATTAGCCCATCGATTCGTTTGAAAGATCCCGACTCGACAACATACGTAACGATATCATAAACTTATGTTTATTATCTTGTAAGCTGATAATATTTTCAGTGGCTGTTGTAGTTTGCTTCAATCACTGTGTGTAGTGTGTAAAAAGTTTTTATGTTGTAAGAATTGACAATAAAGTTTTTAGGAAAATAGCGATGCTATAATTAAATTACATATATTATATTGTAACCTGATAATATTATCATTGCTTCAAACATTTTGTGTAGTGTGTTATTATTTCTTAGGAAGTGACAATGACGTTTGATAAAGATAGCGATGCTTTAATTAACTTACATTTATTACCTTTTAAGCTAATAATATGTTCATTGGGTGGTGTTGTTTGCTTCAAGCATGGTGTGTAGTATTTTCATTTCTTAGGAAGTGAAAATGACGTATGATAAAAATAGCGATGCTTTAATTAACTTACATTTATTACCTTTTAAGCTAATAATATGTTCATTGGGTGGAGTTGTTTGCTTCAAGCATGCTGTGTAGTATTTTTATTTCTTAGGAAGTGAAAATGACGTATGATAAAAATAGCGATGCTATAATTAAGTTACATTTATTATCTTGTAAGCAAATAATATTTTCATTGGGTGATGTAGTTGCTTTAAACATTGTGTGTAGTATTTTTATTTCTTTGGAAGTGACAATGGCGTTTTGATAAAGATAGCGATGAATAATTAACTTACGTTTATTACCTTTTAAGCTACTAATAGTTTCATTAGGTGACGTAGTTCAGTTGAAGCATAATGGGTGGAGTTTTTATATTTTAGGAAGTGACAATGACGTTTTCATGAAGATAGCGATTGACTTACATTTATTATCTTGTAAGCAAATACAATTTTCATTGGGTGGTGTAGTTTGCTTCAATCAGTGTGTGCAGTGTGTAAGAAGTTTTATTTTTAGGAAGTGAGAATTACGTTTTGATGAAGATAGCGATGCTATAATTTACTTACGTTTAATCTCTTGTAAGCTAATGATATTTACATTGAGTGTTGTAGTTTGCTTGAAGAAGTGGGTAGAAAAATAGGGTTCTATTATAACCAGATATGTTTTTACTCAAGAAAGATAATATTATACTGCAAAATTACTTGGTTTAGTGTGCTTATCAGCAACACGATAGAATTCATATATTCTATCGAATGTTGTACTCAGTAATCTATCAAGCGATTATTTGTAGTATAATCTGTTGGCCACTAATACAAAACTAAGTCAACACTAATACAACATTAATTGAACATTAATCCAGCACTAATAAACACTAATAACAAAGTGGGAATTATGTAAAAGACTTGACAATTAAGTGTTGGTTGAATAAAGCGACGCAAAGTAAAATAGATTAAACGAAAATATAAAATAATTCTTTTCTATTGAATATATTTACCGACGTAATGTGTCGAACCATAATTTAATAGATGGTGTCATATTTTATTATTATTAATCTTTTGAGATATCACCTAATTCTACAGAAGAAATCTCTACTAAATTTCCACTTTCGAACTCTAGAATCTGTACATTATTTCGAATTCGGCAATATCAATAGTGTAACATATATAAATGCTAAGTTACAGTCCTCTTGAGGTTGAATGTACAATCATCAGTGCGGGCGATATTATGAATAATATTACGAATTAATTAAGACTTCTACCTGAACATAGCTGAGGGGTGAGAGCAAGCTAATCCGACAAAATATGATTCGCGAGTTCGACAAGATAAACCTGAAAAAAGATCGAAGGTTACATCGACCAAAACGTTGTGAGAAAAACATCCAAGATGAGAACAGTAGTCCTAACAATCTAAATAATACAAAACTTATAATCTTGATGTTGCTCTCTCAACGATTCAGCCGCTTATTAAACTCTGAATTTCAAACGGAACTCTTTATTTAATCAACAGAGCAAGCTTTCTCTCGTTCCGTAGTATCGTCCGAACTGAGGATTAAGAATGCACATTACCGAGTTCGGCGTAAAAATTCACAAGTTGGACAAGAGCGCAAGCATGTTAGAGGTTACATCGGCCGAAACGTTGTAAGAATAACACCCAATATATAAACTGTTTATGTGATTTGTTTGATATTCCAAAAACGACTGACTATGTTGTCTGCTACATTTTATATGAATAGTTTAGGGTTACAGTTAGGGTTCCTTACTTTTTACATAATGTTCTAGATTTGAATAATCGGTTAGAGTGCTTGGAATTGAGTAAATGGTTACATGTGTTCCGGGGTTCGAATCATGCGACTAGTTCGGACAGTTATATTTTCATTGAAGATTATGTTAGAACGTATACTTATGTGGATGATAATTGAATATTTCTAATGAAAAATTATATATATATATATATATATATATATATATGCATACATCATATTTTTTTTTTTAATTAACCTAAATGCACATATGTTTTATGCCAAACCTGCAATGAAGCGTATGAGAGAAGAGTATCCCTGCCGGTGACATGGTTCGAACCCCGATATGGAAAGGATATTTAACTCATTTTTCGGATCGCATACCGTGATACACCCTCACACACAAACATATATATATATATATATATATATATATATGGGTGTGTTTACATAGTATATAGATATATATATATATATATATATATTTGATGTGTATATACTGTTATATGTGTTATACTAAATTACCTCTACGCCTCAGAAGATAGTATCATTACAACAGAAATTATACTACACTTTCTCCACACCTTTCAAAAAAGAAGGATGGAATACATGGAATGATGGTATAATGACAACAGAATAGATACTACAGTAACTCCTCACCTCTCAAAAGACGAGGGGTTATGCCTCACCGAAGGGTATCATGACAACGGAACAGATATTACACGACCTCTACGTTTCGACAGATAATTGCCTGACACGTCCAGATCTGGCCGTTTGTCGATCTGGCGCCCTGGGTAAAATGACGAAATAACATAATGAAACCTCAAAAACAAAATTTGACAAAAAACATCAACCACAACCAAAAAACCAATATAAACAACAAAACATCAAAATTGGTGCCAAAATGCACAAAAAATGACAAGAAAATAAAATACATTAAAAAAATTTTTTTTTTTTAAAATAACATGAAAAACACAGAAAATTAGCGCAAAAAATGTCAAAACACATTTTAAAATATAAACAAAAATAAATTAAAAAAACATAACAAAACATCAAATTTTGCGCCAAAGAGCAAGAGAAAATGAAAAAAAAGATTTTAAAATATCAAAAACCAAATAAAAAACAATAAAACATCAAAAAAACATCAAAATTGGCGACAAAAGGGCCAAAATACAAACTTTTACAAAAAACATGCAAAAAAACAAAAACAAAAAAATCAGCAGACATAAACGCATCAAAATTGGCGCCAAAGACAAAAAATAACCAATAACATGATAAAACATTTTTAAAAAACAAATAAAATTTTTTTTTAAAAATCAAAAAATCAAAATTGGCACTAAAATGCAAAATAAAATTAAATTAAAAATTGACAAAGAACATTAAAACACATAAGAACTCATGGAAAACAAAAAACTATAAAACATCAAAAATAGCGAACAAAAGAAAAAAACATTGAAAAAAGACATAAAAAACATTTAAAAACAAATAAAAAACAAAACAACATTAAATAACATTAGCGCCAAAGAGCAAAACATATTTTTTAAATGAAAAACATAGAAAAAACAAAGAAAACACAAACAACCCTTCATAAAACATAAAAATGGAGCCAAAGCGAAAAAAAATCATCAAAGACATACAAAAAACATCAAAAAATAAATAAAAACCAAAAAAACTGGGATCATGGTATCATAAAAAGAGAACAGATACTAAACTACATCAACACATCTAAAAAGAGCAGGAGGTAATGCGCTGGGAGTATGGAATCATGACAACAAAACAGATACTACCCTACCTCGACACGTCCAAGAAAGGAGGAGGTAATGCCTGGGAGGATTGTATCATGAAAACATAGCAGATACTACACTACACTACGCCCCTTAATTGAGTATGTAAAAATAGTGCATTAGTCTGAAATAGTATATACTATACTAATCCATAATAAATACAGTAGTTTTAAATTATATAGTTTGGGCGTGAGACAGCCATACAGACATACATACATCCATACAGACAGACAGATAGATAAATACCTAATCACCATCATGAATAGAAAATAAATATATGTATATATGTGTTAGTAAAGTTTGTATCAACAGTTAAAAACACCAATATAATCTCTATGTGTGTGTATGTAAGTGCTAAATAAAAAGTATGGGTTTCTATCTATCTATATATATATATATATATATATATATATATATACATATATATATACATATATACATATATATATATACATATTTGTATATATACATATATATATATATATTTGTATATATATATATATACATATATATATATATATATATATATATATATATATGTGTGTGTATATTAATACATACATGTGTTAAAAGCTACATATTCATGGAAATGTTTCGATAACTAGCTCTACAAAGCTAAGATTTCATAGGTCGGACAAAACATTTCTTTTTTAGTTAGTGTTCATACTGAATAAGAAGTTGAGATATATATATATATATATATATATATATATATATATATATATATATACGGATGTTTCGTTTGTTCACGACCCATCAGTGTCTTGTTTGATGTAGCGACCGTTTGATGTACAATAAAACCTGTACTGAAAATGGAAGAAATGGAATATTTTTGTTAATTAATATATATTTTTGTTACCATTTTATGAGACTTTTCACTGATAGGATTCAATTATTTTAAGGAAGTAACTGGCGTGTTGAGTAAACACCACGGTACTTGACTTGATGGTCTAATGCTGATACGAAACATGGGTTCCTTAGGGTAGCTTAATTGTTATAGATATATTTACATACTTATACACATATATATATATATATATGTTTATCTCTATCCCTCTCTTTTCTCTTTCTTTATCTCTCTCTCTCTCTCTCTATATATATATATATATATATAAATATATATATATATATATATATATATATATGTATACATATATATACATGTATATATATTTATAAAAATATACATATATATATGTATATATATATATATATATATATATATATATATATATATATATATATATATATATCCATACATGCAGACATGGATCTGTTTTTTATTATATGCAAACAGTGGAACGGTGGAAGATGTATGCAATTAATTAATAGTGATGGTGTAGACTTATAAGATCTTGTGTATTCTAATTCAAATATTTAGGTTTTATGTGCTCTAATTTTTCAAGGTGAATTTTTCATTGTCTTATATTCTTATTTAAATATTTTTCATTTATATATTTCTCTTATATATATCTTATATTTGCACGTATATATAAGTTAATAAAGACGGCGATAATGGCATGTATGCATGTGTGTATGCGTTTGTATGTAAGTGTATATATATATATATATATATATATATATATATATATATATATATATATATATATATATATATATATATATATGGGAAATGAAACAGAAAAAACTAAAAAAGATGTTTTTTTTATATAGTCATGAACGTTTCCACTTTTTTTGTAAGACATCCTCAGGATGATAATTTTAAGAAAAATGTCATGAAGGTACGCGAAAATATTGGATTGACATAATGGGTAGATGTGAAAAATTAGTAGCCACTACTGAGTGTGCAGGACCGAGGTCCCGTCTTAGTGAAGTCAGTAGCATGGAATGAAATTAATGAGGATGTTTCTGAGTGAAAAAGTTGAGGGGTGGAGTGAACGGAAATAATGTAAATGCCTGTTAGTGAAGAAGTGTGGGGGGGGGAAGAAGAGGGGGGAGGCTCTGCGATTTCGGTGTGTGAGTAATGTCATTGTTTTAGAATAGATTTGATAAAATGCAGGTGGTTTTAAAGTGCGAGGGGTTGGTGGGTAAGAGTGTGATATAATTCCTTAAACACACTGCAATGCCCGACACGTGTTATATTAAATGCCAGGAAGAAAGCCTTTCAAATGTTCTCCATTAACTCCTCTCTCATATTTCTTGCATGCCATTTTTCTTAATATTATCATCCCCTGAAAATCTTAATAATAAAGACGAAACGTTGATGAATATTTTAAAACACATCCTGTTTGTTTTTTTTCTTTTTCATTTCCCATTACGTCGGATTACGTTCATCTTTTCTTTTCTCACATATATATATATATATATATATATATATATATATATATATATATATATATATATATGTTTATATAGGTGTGTGTGTATGGATGTTTATATGTATGTTAATAAAAACATAATCACGAGAGAAGATATGATATGTATATATGTTATAGGATAAGCTGATCTAACTATTTCTGGAATAAATGAACTTACCTAGGCGCATGATGCGTACTCCTGAAACGTACTTCTGTTAACTTACTTTCGTAAATTATACAACTGTGTTTGTCTTTATTATTACCGGCCTGCAAACCACAACACTAGCGACGGATGGATTTCGAGACTTACATTGCCAGAAAACTGGCGGCAAGCATTCTAAAATTACATCCCACAACAGAAATGTTGTGGATTAATTTGAACATCAGCCAAACAGTGGCACGCCCACTGGGAGAAAGCATTCGAACTCTTCTTTTCCACAAACCAGGTGGCAATGTATTTGAATTTATTTACTCTTGCATTTTTTCTTTCCAAGAATTCGAATCGATTCAAAACACGAAAATAAACCAGACGTAAGTTGCATGCAACGGAAACTAATATTTCGGTCTAAACTTTAGATTGTTGCATTTTTGAAAAATAATAACTTTCAAGTTATGTTATTAACCAAAAAAAGCCAGAAAATCAAGTATTGCATTTTAACATGCAAAGGTTTATTCTTAAAAACACTCCAACGTCAGGAAAAAGAATTACAACGTTTTCTACAGTAGAATTTATTTCAAAACGAAAGTTAATTTTAAACCACAACGGAAAGAGCAAGTTAACTAATGATAACACCAGAAACAAAGTAAAAAGGTTTTCTACGAACTTATTTTTTTTTTCATGTTGATTAAGTTGTTTTAAACACAAGAAGCCGGTTATTGCGAGTAACCGTAGAACATGAAGAATTTTCAAAAAGTACTCTTAGACCTCTTTAAACATCAGCAAATGAACAACTACTCTTACAGGTTGAACAAGCGTTATACGAAAATTAACTTGAAACAGGAGAAATAGAGATACAGAAAGAAACAGCTCGCACAAAATGACGGATTCGGGAAGATGTTCATTCAACCCCCAAAACAAAAGCAGTAATTAATAAAATTGTAAAATTGGCGGCATAATGATACAGACGAAAGTGCGTTTTATCCAGAGCACAATTTGGAATACAACCTGGACAATGAGGCTACTTTTAACTCGTATTTAAGACATCAAGCGACATATATAATTCAGACTATGAAAACTTGACTAAATAAAAAGAAAGTTCGGTTACTGTTAGGTAAATTTGACACAGTGGAAAATAGGAAATTTTTATAATATTTTGTAACTCAAAAGACGAATGAGCTACAATTTAGTGAAGCGATACAATTTTTAACGAAAGTGTTTAATCAAAAATATATCTCTTGTACATGGAAGTGTTTGAATCTTACAAAAATGATAACGAAGACTATACGACTTTTGTGAACATAATAAATAAGCCCTGTGATGAGTTCAGGTAATCAGAATTAAGTGCTAATATATTTAAATCTCTCATATTCTGCAGACGGATTGGTGTCGAACACAGCCTCCGAAATTAGAAGGAGAATCCTTAGTAAACATGAAAATAAGCCAGATCTAACACTTCAGCAAATAACTGAAAACTGCCAACAGTGTATTAGCATGAGTCAGGTTCCGTAGGATATCGAACAGTCTTGAGTGTCCCACATCAAAGAAATCTGCGACAAGAAAAATAACTCTACCAGTAGAATTTGATAGTAAAAAAAGAAACAATC
Organism: Sepiola atlantica; assembly: GCA_963556195.1. NCBI lineage: Eukaryota > Metazoa > Mollusca > Cephalopoda > Sepiida > Sepiolidae > Sepiola > Sepiola atlantica. The sequence goes on from OY744519.1 coordinate 153,835,300, forward strand.
TGCTACCTAAACCGACAGCGATTGTCATCATTTAACTAAGAAATACTTACAATACGATCGAATATTGTATAAAAGTACGCATTGCATAACAGAAAATAAAACAAGAGATTTACCAGAAACGCCAAGTGCAGCGAAATTGAAAATGTTAGGAAATGTGCTTAAGCTAAAATATTAAATATGAACATAAACATACAACTAGACACTGCGTCTGATATATCAATCATTAATATCCACATGTGGGTGAAAATCGGCAAACCACCTTTATTCAGAATTAACAAAATTGCAAAAAACATAACTGGAAAGGAAATCGAATTCAAAAGCGAACTACTAGCGACCGTCACACATCAAATAACACCGGGAAAACTAAAACTATTTCTGATGCATAACTCGAGAAATTTACTCAACAAATATGTCATTGGTAAGTTTCAACTCTGAGATGTACCAACAAATTATGTTAGCCTAAATGTAATAATGAAAGAGTTTGCAAATAAATTAAAAGAAAGAATCGAAAGAGATTTTTACTGGTGGTCTTGGGGGATGCAATGAAGTGATTGCCTTATTTGAGTTGAAACCGTGTATACAGTCACCTTTAAAACAGAAGCGAAATCTAATGTTTACGTTAGAAGAAAACATCTCAACTCTGAATTAGATAGGCTCGGGAAAAGGGGAGAGCTATCAAGAGTTGACTATAATCAATTGGCTTACAGTATACGTAAAGAAAGGTACGATTTGTTGATACTTTTAAAAGAGTGTTACAATGAGAAGGGTACTGCAATAGAAAAACTATACAGGATTGTCTACAAATGTATAGTTAACCCTAAGGATAACAGTATACCTTGTAGGTGAAAGTTGTAGCTAGATCGGCAGGAAATACCACGACGAGTTTCGACAAAATGTTACCAAATCATCAGGAACAAGAGCGAAAGATGAATGTCCAAACATATCGTTTACAAATAGGAAAACAATAGCCAATTTAACCAAAGTTCCGGTCTTGTGCCATTTTGCTCGGAGTAAGTAAATTCATACGTCCATTAAAAATACACTTTTGCCTTTTAATTTGTTGGCAACCTATGGATAGCCTCGCTGGTAATCAGAGTTTTTTTTTTGTCGGAATACGATATCGTTTGGTTCGGCCCTAGAAGATGTATTTCCCTAATTATGACCTTCTCCTTCGGAAGGGGGGGGGGTAATTGTAATCGACCGAGGTGCTCATACAGAAAAAGTATTGATAGGTATATTCTCGACTATTTTTGAAACCGACTAGAGTGTATTCTGATGGAGCTGGTTTGCCCACCCTTTCGGCTTATTGCAACATTTTCTAAGATTTCACTGCATTAAGAATGACTGGGTCACCGGCTGTTTACTAAAATGCAATGCTCGCTTTGTAAATTGTCTGGAAATCTAAGGAGCGCCTCGCTGGTAATAAGGTCCTTCTTTCTGCCAACCCTGAATAGTTCGGTTCAATCCTAGAAAAACTACCTTTACAGGTATTACCTATTTCTTCAGGAGGAGATACGTGATTTTGTCGCCTAGTGTACCCCTGCTAGAGAATGTTGACAAGTTCGTCTGCTGCTGTTTTTGTATCCAATCAAGACTTCTCACTCCGAGTGGCTAATTTGAGCAAACATTCCGGCCTTGTGCCACATTTGATTAAGTGTGAAGAATATAAGTAATTTATTTTTATCAAGTTGCTAATACGAATCCAATATTCTAATTCTGTGACGCCAAAGATTTACTTCGTAATTATGAAATTCTGAACGTCCATGTACCTTGAAAAGGTAAAAAAAATCTGTGTGCCTTTTGAAGCAGAAATTTATAGAATTTCTGCTTTACAATCCATTCGTCGACATCTCGGAGTCAATTAACATTCGTTTTGAACGTTTTCGCTTCGTTGTTGAAAACACCTTTTACAAATTCAAGTATACTTAAAAGTTGCAGCATTGGAAATTCGAGTTGCTACGAAAGGAACAACCATTAATGAAACGTTTAGGAAATGTATAAAGTGTCTTAACGAGATAGGTATATATATATATATATATATATATATATAAGTGAAATATTTTGACAATCAACACATCCTGCAATTTAAATGAAAAATCTATTAATTTACTTTTTTTGCAAGCTTTCGTTGTAAAACAAGTTTGTCAGTCGAGATTGTCTTATAGTTTGTTTTTTCTTCTTTTCGTCGTCCTCATTTGGTGTTATTAACACCGAGGGTTCGAATCACCATAGAAGTAGAAAAGCATGTTAAGCTATAAAATATGTTACAATAAGTATGTCCGGTCGAAAAAAAATGACGAAAAAAAACGATAAGACAGTCTCGCCGAACAAAGTTGTTCTACAACGAAAGCTTGCAAAAAAGAGTAAATAAATTATTTTTTCGTTTAAATTGAACGTTGTATTGATTTTCAAAATATTTCACTTAAATATATTTTCATGCGCGCTCTAAAGAAATTATAGGAACAACTGAACATTTTAGTTTTGTATGTATTTTGATATGGACATTGGGATGCAATAATGCATTGTATATATATATATATATATATATATATTAATATATATATATATACATATGTATACGTATATATGTAAATATACACATATATATATATACATATATATATATATATATATATATATATAGTAAGCTATTTAAATATATTTATGGAAATTAAGCTACACAGAGACTCCCGCGTGTCATCCCTGTGTAGCTTAATTGTCATAAATATATTTTCATTACTTACTACCTAGCTCTGCTTACGTATCGAGCACTTTTGAAGTAAATACTGAAAACTGATACATACCAAATTATATTTCCTTATAAAATGTTATGTGGATACATGAAATACTAATATATATATATATACAATGATGATTCAGAAAAATCAACCGACGTTGTATGATTCTATACTTGGGGAGATATTATCTTATTTAGAATCACACTACATGTGCTTACATTAATACAAGTCTCATTTCTCTCGTGTTAAAGGCGTTATCTGATCAGTGGCTTCCTAGTTACGATACCAGGATCCATAATACGTGAATTCGGGGTTCGAGTTTTTTGACCGGTGATGTTATTTATTAATTTTATACTAACGAGCGCAAAATATAATTGCAACACATTAATATGTTAATAGATATAAAAAAAACAATTAATTAATAATAATTGTGTATAGAGTAAGACACAACTAGTTCTACGTTTATATAGACAACATATTTTTCCATATATATAACTTAATAAGACATCACAAATTATTCAAATTACAAGCTCGATATTAAACAGTTCTAGAACGATCGTCAATTCTGTCATTGCAAAAAATAAATAATATGAGTAAAACGTGAATTTTGGACATATGAATATAAATAACAATTATATATATATATATATAAACATATATATATATACAATATATACAATATATATATATATACAGTTATATATATATATATATATATATATATATATATATATATATATATATATATATATATACAATAAAATACATCACCTATGGTAAATATCGGTGAAGCCGCAATACAGAGGGATGTATGCCCAAAATAGATAGACATCAGCTTGATGGTTTAATATTATGATTAGGCAGAGCTATTGTAAAATTTGCACATTACAAGACAACAAAATACACCTATGATCGTATCTAAAACGATTTGGAATATATAATTTAATATATAACTTTAAATAGTTCGAAAATGTATCTTTTTATAGACTTTCATATCTGTATATATATATATATATATATATATACATGTGTGTGTATGTGTACATACATTACTTTATATATAGTTAGTATATAAGTAAACTTTATATATTGTTAGTATTTAAGTAAACTTAAATAAACATTAGAAACAGTCTACGTGGATCAACGAACGTGTCGATGCTTACACGTCTTGTTAAGGATTCTGAAGTGATTTAATCTGTGAATGTAATAGTAGCCAGTTTAAACATGTCGGTTGTATAGCGTCGAGGTGTAAGCTATTTTCAAGACGCTTCATCTAAGTACAGGTACCATATTATTTCCTATTAAGAGATAATACGTGTTTTGACTATGATGTAACTCGTGTTTTCCTGGGATATTGAACAATATTTTATGGTTTCTATATGTAGTTTTTAAATCCGTACATGTACCCTCGACGTAAAGTTTTCTAGACAAGAATTCTTTTCTAGGGACACCGTTTCTAAGTAAACTATACTTTTAGTTTTACACTTTTTTTTTAGATGGCATTTATTTTTATCTGAACAGCTACACTCATTTCTATTTGTATAGCTTTTTCATTGTGATTACGATTTAATATCTGTTGATCATGAATCTTAATTATTTTTTGAAGTTATGTGTACAGTATAACTTGGATTAACTGTATTTTTCAAATATTTTATGTAGAGGGTATTACCGGAAAATACTAACTAAAAGAGTAAGAATCATGTGTTTTGTTTTGGTTTTAACTAGCGGATTCAACGGAAATGTATACCAAATAATTTTTCGACGACTATTTAATTTTTAAACCTCCTATTATTTCTGCTATGCTCCACAATGTTAGTGTTTACATAATCACTGCTTTTAGAGGCTTTTTTTTTCGTGTTTTTATGAGCATTAAAAATTCATTCAATTATTATTAATGATATTGTCAATTGGTAGCGGGATGTTTAATAGTACAATGACGATACTCTTGCTTGATATTATAATATATTGGGCAATTTATCTCATTCATATATATTTTATATTTACCGTAGTTAAAGTTAAATGTAACATTAGTTATGTTTATTTCTGCTGAGATCTCAACTTTAAGTCTTACGCTTTTCATAGTTTTGTTTATAGACGTGCTAGTTCTTTCAGTTTTACAGTTAGTGATATTTGTGATTATAGCAAATCTGTCATCACTATATAGACTCATATCATTAAAGTTAATCACCTCTGATTCCGTAAGCTTATATACAATTATAAGTCCCACTAATTAGATATTTTGCAGAATTCTGTAAACCCACCGCTACATCAAATGAGTCCGTAGAATCTGTTTTCATTATTGCAGATTAGTACTGGATTATGGGCTTTGTAGATGATACCCCTTTAATTTCATCACTACTAATATATGTATGCACTATTGCGAAGTCAAATGGCAGGTGAAATAACTCCTGTTTAATTGAACGATAGTAGTAAACTATATCGAACTGGATTTAATTTCTTCGATTTCATAAAACCATTAAAGTGCAATATTGTTTTAATCTTGACTTGGTGTTTGAGTCTTATTTTACCAGCTCGTTATTTTTCCTAGTTTTCTCATGTTGTTTCGAATTGGAGAATTCCCTTCCCCTCGTATTATGTTGATAATATTGGTACCTAGAGACCTGCGACACACTTCCGGATATTTTTTACCATTTTTATGAAATTATCATTGTCACGGTCTCGCCGCCGTGGTCCTGACAAAAGATGTGTGTGATTGTGTGTATCTATTTGTTTAGATGGAGCTTTTCTTTAATGGTTTTATTGGTATTTTCAAAGATAATCGTACTGAGTTTTAATATTTCTGGCTAGGTGAGGTTAATTAGTTTTGAAGTAAGCCTATTTACGAAATCTAGGTTGTAGCATTTCAATATCAGTATTCTTTGGTTTTAGTTGGTATAGCATATCGGTTATGTGTACTTTATCAGTTATTGTTTTTTCTCTTTAAGTTAATTTCGTCGACAATATCGCGGTTCTTTGTTTTTCTGTAGTTTTTTGTTAGATTTTCGTTCACTAATTTGTTGTAATCTGTTTAGTGCATCTTATAAATGTGTCTTCTTTTATGAATAGTTTGTGTAAATGTCTAATGTTTCTTTCCTATATTTTAATATTTCTATTTCTAGCTGTTTATATGTAATTCATAACTATTTATGATGTTTAATAGGTCATTCCCAAAATTCTACATTCGTCTGACACCGTTTCTTTAGAGCTTGCATCGTCTGTTCCACGATAGAAATGTTTAACCTGCCATTTAATTATAGAGAAAAGTTCTTATGTGTTTTGGATCCATTTTATAATACATCCTGTTTGCTTCGGGAAGGAACATTCCGCAACAACATTTTACCATGGTAATGTTTAGATACAATCTGTTTGTACAGTACTGAAGCTTTATAAAGTAATATACATTTTTAAAAAGTTCAAATATATTGATAACAAACACTTTCACTCAGTATGTTTTCAAAAGTGTTCAATACAAATCAGAGCTAAAATTGATGAAACATAAGAAGCAGTCGACGCCGATCAACCAATGTTTAGACGCTTACACGTCTGGTTTAGAACTTTGCAATTATTTAAAAAGTTTAAATGTTAATGTTCCCCTAAAAAAGACAGACAGAATAAAGGAAGCACCAAGGGAGAGTTAACCTCATTAAGCATGTATTTTATTCTTCCAACGATTATATGCCCCCTCATGCTCCAACACATTTGCCGGTCGGATGTATAATTAAACTTTCATGGAAGCCATTCATATCCCCACTCTACTACCTATTAATAGCATATATATATATATATATATATATATATATATATATTCATAGATGAAATAGTTATCCACGGACACACCTTTTCGCCGTTACTAAGGCTCATTAGCGTGGCTGACTATGACAGGGCTCTAAGCTCAGTTACTGTGTCTGCGACCGAGTACGTTATCAGTTACGCTAAGCGACATGTCTGACATTACGTGAAAATTTATCGTTTATAATGTTTCTATTTTTGTTATTGTTCTTAGCACCAATTAAGTAATGGAATATTTCGCCCACCTTGAGCGTATCGAGTTACCTCTCTACCACACACGCACGCGCATTCTCCCCTACATATGCCTTATCAACCCTCTTCATATATATATATATATATATATATATGTATATATATATATATATATATGTAAATATATATACACATATACATATATAAACATATATATATATAGATATGTATATATATACATATATATATATATATGTATATATATATATATATATACATATATATAGTGCATGCATTGTATCAGATTCTATACATGTTAAGCTAATGAAACTTTAGTGTTTTCAAAACTTCTCAAACAAAAGTAGAGCTTCCTAAGACCCTTAGAAAAAATGAACTGAGACATTACAGACTTCTTGATTATGTATATTACCTTTGTTGGGAAAAGATAGGTACATCATTAAACGGTCAAGATTCATATCCAATTACATATTTGCGTTTCACACTTTCTTTGAGTTCTTATCTTTTTGGAGTTATCTATTGCTTTTGACCTGATCGTTTCCAAATCCTTATTTGTTATTAGCAACTTCAGATTGGTTTGAAATGCTTCTCTGTACTTATATTTATATTAAGCGAAATATTTTAACGGTTAGCGAATTAGTACATCTCGACACTAACCTCTGATACATCTGATTCCCATATTACTACAGATACAACTCCGTATTCAATCACAGGTATATAATATACATACCGATATACCCATATGCTTACATACACACACAGACACAAACACGTGCACGCACACATACCCATACACACACGCACACATATATATATATATATATATATATATATATATATATACATATACATACCGTAACACATATATACATATATATATATATATATATATTCACATCTAAGCACACTTATCTTCGTTAACGATATTAAAATCTAAATACTGATGAACACCGTTTTCTATTATTCATACGTATATAGCCAATCACGTGAACGTATCTTACGATGCTGAGGAGTTTTAGTGCCCACCAAAACTCTTCATCATCATAAGATCATTTCACGATAGTATAATGGGCACTGTACAGTTTAACGGCGACATGTCTGCTGGGTTCGTGGTGAAGAGCGGTGTCAAACAAGGCTGCGTGTTGGCCTCGACACTCTCGACATCTTCCTTGCCGTACTCCTGAAGCATGATCTGAAGAATACAGCGGATACTATCTACCTTAACTGCAGATTTGACGGTAGTCTTTTCAACATCGCAAGGATCTGCTCCAAGACTAAGATGAGGTCAGTCATAGCGTCTCACCAGGAAGATGATCTCCAAAGTCCTATGAACAGATTTCCTGATGCGTGCACCTGTTCGGCCTCACCTTCGACCGGATGAAAACCCAAGTTATTGGACAAGCAATCGCCTGCCAACCCATTATTTGAATCCAATGTACACTACTTGAACCTGTTAACCAGTTCAAGTACCTTGGCCTCATTGCTTCAGACATCCTCTCATTTTAGGTAGTGCTGAACAAAAAAAATATGTTATGGCATCCACAACCCTCTCTAAACTGACTGAAAGAGTCTTGGAAAACAGCAACCTTACTATTTTTACTAATATGGCCGTCTACAGATCATGCGTTCCCAGTGTCCTACTGTATGTAAGTGAGTCCTACACCACATACTCAACACAGAATAGGAAACTCTAGGTCTTCCATATGAGGTGCTTGAGTAGAATACTTGTTATCATATGGCAGGACAGAGTAGACCACAGTGATGTTCTCCGAGGGGCAGTCATTCCATCCATTTACTCCCTACTGCGTGAGCGACGTCTACGCTTGCTGAGTCATGTGCGCAGGATGGATGATGGGCGCATTCCTAAAGATTTTTCCTACGGCGAGCTTGCCTCACGCTCAAGAAAAATGGTCGTCCTCATATCCGCTTCAAAGATGTATTCAAGCAAGATATGAAAGCTTGCTCAATTAACATTAATACATGGGAAGCCTCTGCAGCTGACATACCTGTCTGGGGGAAACAGATACGCCAGGGAATGATCATCAGTGAGAAGACCCACCACGATGAAAACGCTGCGGAGAGAGGTAAGAGAAGAACGAGCCAACAGGCAGACTCACAAGCCGGGTGACACATTACACAACAGCTTCGGTATGTCAAGGCTCTAGTAGACCATGCTAATCAAGAATTGGTCTCTACAGTCACACAAAAAATGAACAAAAACAACATCCCAATACGGCGCTGATCCATAGTCGTTTCGACTGACGGATGCCAATACATACAGCCAATCACATAATTACGCTCTACAAGAATTGCACTACTAAATAAAACTTGCAACACACCAATTTGTACAAGATAATACATATTTACATATATTCTAAGTGTCAGCGCATTATTTAAATTTCCAAATCTGGTTAATATATAAACTGTATTCTTATGTTCACACGTATGCACACATATACATATATATATATATATATATGTATTTATATAAATATATGTATACACAAAATACATATGCATACGCATATATGTCCATATATACATACCCATTGCTATAAGTACAGATACGCATGCATATATATATATATATATATATATATATATGTATATATATAGATACATATGTCTACATGCATACACACATTGACGCATACGTCGACACCCATATATATATATATATATATATATATATATATATATATGTGTGTGTATATATATATATCAAGGGAGGCGCGAGAGTGTCTCTATCCCTTTATAGACCTCAAACACAGCCTATGCTAGAAATCTCATTTCTTTGATCAATCATAACTCAAAAACAAATAAACCGAATGAGTTAAAATTTTGAACAACATTTTTTGATAGGTTCTATAAGTATGTAGAATTTCAGCATCATTAGTCAAGGCAACCCAGAGATCCAGAAAGGTCAGGCATCATTTGTGTTATCCGTGTGTACGTACGTATATGCCACCCTGTATCTCATCAACTATTTGATGGATTCAGCTGATTTTGTGGCAGAGATAGAGGTTCTAGGGTCTAGTTGATGGCATTTTAATATCAGTTTACCATATACCTTAGTGTTCCAGAAAATAAAAATAAAAACTTAAAAATGACCATTGTATTGAGGCATAGCCTTTACAAAAGTACTGACATTTCAGTATACTGAAATCATATGTCCTTAATAGGGTTAAGATGAAAAGTCATATACACTAAATGTACAAAAGCAAGGAAATTCCCATCTATTATTTGAATAACCACCACTACTACTATTATTATTATTATTATTATTATTATTATTATTATTATCAGTTTTATAAATCAATTTTATTATTAATTCTATTATTAATACTACTATTATTTTTATTATCATTATCATCATTATTACAATTATTAAAATGATCGTGGCCACCATTATTACCATTATTATAGCTATCGCTATTATTTGTACTATTATTATTTATTAGTATTATCACAACAGATAATTTCCCTATTATTAAATATTTTATTTTTATTTTTATCTTTATTATCATATTTACAACTACTATAATTAATATTAATTGCCATCTTCTGTATTTTTCTTTACCCTCTAATATTCCCATATATTTTTTACCCATCTATTGCTTACTATTTTAGATTACTATTATCGATTATTATTATCATTATTAATATTTTAAACTTGATTACTTGACATTTTATTATTTGTCATTTCTGTACTATTATCGAGATTATTATCATTATTAATGTTAATGTTCTGTTTGCTATTATTATCATAATTATTATTATTTGTTGCAGTGGCATTGACAATACTACCATTTTATTATTATGATTAATATTTATATTGCCATGCTTACCGTTACCTGACTTTTACTTCAATTGTCATTATGTGGTTTAGTAACAATGTTGATACTACCATAAATGATAATGCCAATATCTATTATTATTATTATTATTATTATTATTATTATTATTATTATTATTATTATTATTATTATTATTATTATTATTATTATTATTATTATTATCATGATTGCTATTATTATTATCATTATAATTACTACAACTATTTGTATTGTTTTATTATTAATATTATTTTTATTTTTCTACTATCACTATGACAATTCTTGGGATTACTGGGGTTACTATTGCAATAGTCGCTGTTTGTATAACTTCTATTATTACCATTTTTATGTGATTAGCATTATTGCAACCACTGATTCATATTACCATATTTACAACCATTATATTGCTCACTACTTAAATATCTTTATTATTTATATTATTTTTATTATTATTATTATTATTATTATTATTATTATTATTATTATTATTATTATTATTATTATTATTATTACCTTCTAGTATTTCTAATACTTCTCAATTATTCTATATTTTTCCCGACTATTACTTCTTTTATTAATTCTAGTAGTAGTAGTAGTAGTAGTATCATTATTTTTACTAATAATTCTGTTAGACTTAACTACTTTACTAATATATTTGGTTGATTTATTAATTTATTAATGATAAGTTAGGAAACTCTAGACAAAATAAAAACTGTATAAATTTAGAATTAGCGACATATTTGATTAACAACACCTTACACCATCATTACTCGCCCATACCACCAATTACGGCTGATCTGGGGGCACGCACGCACGCATACACATTTATACACAAAACTACAGTTGTCTTGAAAATACGCTTCGTCGCTCGAGTTTAAAATAACTGTCGATTTCTTTGACACCTAAACCTCCGTGTTTATCTTCCCTCTCCCACTTCTCCCCCCTCGATCTAAATTAACAGACGTTTTCATTTCTCTATCTTTCTACCTATCTATCTTTCTATCTGTATATCTATCTATCTCCACCCTACTCTCTTCATTATATGTCTCTCTTTCCACTTTGTTTTATTTTATTTATTTATTTGTTTTGTTTTGTTTGTTTGAGATTTTGATTTTAATTGTTTTATTGTTTACGGTCCTAAACCACGTGACTCCCTAAATTTTGAAATGTTAAATTTATATTCTTCTTCCTTTTCTCACCACTTCATTCTCTCCAAATATGATCTTAGGTTAACATCGGATTCTACCTCTGCCTGATGAGATCTCAGTTATACTAGCTGTTGATCGATAACATCGATATGCCAGTGTCGCAGATTTTGTACATGTCTGTGTAAATAAAAATGATCATATATATATATATATATATATATATATATATATATAAATATATATATATATATACATGTTGATGTTTATAACATCCGTCAGTCGCAACGACTATGAATTAGAGCCGTATTAGGATATTGCACTTGTGCATATTCTTGTGCTACTGTAGAGGCAAATTTATGATGTACATCGGTGTTCTAAAGCATTCATATACGAAGGCTGTTGTAGAATGTGCTACTTCGTCTAGTTGGTCTGCCTGTTAGCTTGCTTTCCTCCTAGCTCTTTCGCAGTGTCTTAATTGTGGGGGTCTACTCACTGATGATCATTCCATGGCGTATCTGTTTTCTCCAAGTAAATCTGTCAGCTGCAGATGCTTCCCATGTATTGCTGTCCATTGCGCAGACCTTCATATTTCGCTGGAAAGCATCTTTGAGGCGGAGTTTAAGACGACATCTTTATCTTGAGACTGATGCAAGCTCGCCGTATATAATGTTTAGCGATTGCGTCCATTATTAATCCTGTTCACATGGCCCAGCCACCGAAGTAGTCGCTCACGTAGCAGGGAGTAAATGGAGGTAATGCCTGCTCTTTGTAGAACACCATTGTTGTCTACTCTGCCCTGCCATGTGATACCAAGTATCCTAAGTAGACACCTCATATGAAAGACCTGAAGTTTCCTATCCTGTGTTTAGTATCTGGTCCAAGACTCACTCCAATACAGTAGAAGACTCAGAACGCACATTCTGTAGATGGTCAACTTTGTACAAGTAGTAAGGTGACTGTTTTCCTATACTATTTTAGTCACTTTAGAGAGGGGTGTGGATGCCTTACAAATCAGTCTTTTGATACCATATTTATGATGCGATTCTATGGCTGCACCATCGACAAACAGCAGGTCCCTTAACTAACCTATCTTAGAGCGGAATTTTGCGATGTTAAAGAGAATGCAAGTTCTAAAAAGAAAGCTAATATATATATATATATATATATATATATATATATATATATATATATATATATATATATATATATATATGAACGAGCTAATTTATTAACTACGCGAACGCCAATGCTTTTTTTCGTTCGACAACCAGAATTCGAATTCATAACCGCCAACAACATCGGCGTGGAAACATCACACCAAGGACATTTATCAAAGAAACAAAAGAAAAATGTTTGTTTATTTTTGTTTTTGTTTTTGATGAAAAAAAATTACACAATGCTGGTCAACTCTGATGATTGAATTTTATTCCGAAATTAATAAGATTGAAGTAAAGAAAAATAATAATAAATTAATCTTGCATGGATGATGGCTTATATTTTCGATTTATAATAAAACCCCAGTAATGCTTTAAAACTGAAGTACCTATGCTATTCTTCGTTCGACAACCGGAATTTGAATTCCTAACCGCCAACAACATCGGCGTAGAAACTTCACACCAAGGACATTTATCAAAGAAACAAAAGAAAAAGGTTTGTTTATTTTGTTTCTGTTTTTGATGAGAAAAAATTGCCACACTACTGGTCAAGTCTGATGATAGAATTTTATTCCGAAATTAATAAGATTAAAGTAAACAAAATAAATAAAATAATCTGGCATTGATAATGGCTTATATTTTCAATTTACAATATATATATATATATATATATATATATATATATATATATATATATACGTCCAAACACAAGTCTGAAGATCTGTAGACGGGAATACGCATCTGTAGAAAATCATGTTACGAGAATATAAGAGAGATAACTCTTTCTTAGGATTCAGTTAATGTTTTACCGTAGATAAGTACACCTTGACTATATCACCAAAAATAACCAAACGCAATTAAGATATATATATATATATATATATATATATATATATATATATATATATATATATATATATATATATGAGCTTAATGTAGTTCGTTTGTAAGCATTGCTTGTTTCATGTGTATATCAGTTCGTGTACCTGTTATACCTTTGCACTGTATTTACTTCACAAATTACCTTTATATATATATAAATATATATATATATATATATATATATATATATATATATATATATGTGTGTGTGTGTGTGTGTGTGTGTGTGTTACCATGAATAAAAATTTAAAGATAAATGTTGAATCTTTAAATAATGACATACCTTTATTATAGCACGCTCACTATACTGGATAGAGTAATTAATCATTAAAAAGAATGATGAAAATAAAAGTTGAAACAATTGAAAATTATATTAAATTATTAATAGTTCGAAAACAAGGAGTTATAGTACATATATGTATGTATCAGCGATTACATAGCAGCTTTGAAAGTATGAAAATATATACATATACATAAAGACGTTTGGCTAATAGGATCTATATCAGAGCAATCAACCCTAATAAATGATGATAAATTAAGAAAATTAAAATATGGAAATATTTAACATACTCAAATGTTTAAATGCTATGCATGAAGTTCGGGTATTTCGAGCAATAGCATTCAGATAGACTCATGCAATCAAAATGTGTACAGATCCGTGGAAAAAGCGAAAAACAGGAAAATACAAAATATCTAGTCTTGAGAATGCAAAATGCAAATTCGAGTAATAGTATCTAATCCCAGTTCCTGATTCAAGGCAAAGCAATACAGTCTAAGAGGGTATAGAGATATACATATAATGCGTTCAAAAGTGGGTAGCAATAGTACAAACTGCAGAGCATACATGAGGGACGAATTATACCGTTTTGAAAATGGGCAGATACGAATGAAAAAGTGAAAAAGTGAAAAGTAGAAAAAAAAAAGACAGAAGAAAGAAGGAGAAATAGAACAAGAAAACATTAACATTATGATTATGATGTAAAATGGGATGAAAAGAGGGAAGTACAGAGGAAAGGGGCAATGGGGAGAAGAGGGGAAGGTAATAAAATGAGAAAGAAGGATATATAAAAGAGGAAAGGTTACGAGACTTGTTAGAACATAGACGGAGTAAAAGGAGAGGAAAGAAAAAGAAACATAAGAAAAACACATGTAAGGGAAGAAAGAATAGATTCTGCTGTCTTATTGTCTACTATCTAAAAGAAACTAACTGAATTACACATACATAAGAAGTACAATATTAGATGATGTTATTCGGATAATGAAAGTCAGTTGGGACGGAGGTAAATTAAATTAAATTTAGAGAAGGGGTATACAGGAGAAGTCTTTATTAATATGTATGTATTTTTATATTTCCAAAGCTTTTATCTAACTTCAATACGTACATTACAAGTTTCATCCATTGATAAGAAAAACGTATCTGTGAAAATCTATGAATTAAGGATTTGAGATTTCTTATTGTGTTCAAACTATTGATGATTTAATAAAACTTATAATTCTTGCCACTTTTAATTTCATAGTTTTGTTATTGATATATATATATATATATATATATATATATATATATAATTAGTTATGCTATAAGCATATACTTTTCACTCGTGTCTGTCGTTGTGTAGAACCATATATGCTAAGTGTTCATATGTATTTATATAATATATATATATATATATATATATATATATATATATATATATAGTTATATATATAAGTAGATAGATAGATTGATATGTATGTATGTATATATATATATATATATATATGTGTGTGTGTATATATTTGTATCTTTATAAGTGGGTATATGTGTCGTACATTCATATTAAAACACACGCATATATGTGTGTCATTTGTTAGGTATTTATATGTCTTATATGTATTTGTATACACATTAAAAATATGGCCACTATTTACGTTATTATTTTTATATTATTACTCATTATTTAATCATTTTTACTATTGTTTAATGTTGCTACTGCACATGTCCTAACTGGCCAGGTCTCTCACGATGTGTTGAGATATATACTAACTATTTTAGATACTTGGGCTTTAAAATATCATTGTTCTTTACATTTATAAACATAATATTGAATTCTAATCTTTTTAATTTCTGTAACTACTTACTTCCCCATCTACTTAAACATTACATGCAGTTTTCAATGTTCTTACTTTATACGTTCTCATCTATTAGGAAAAGGTTTAGATTCCGAAAGCTATAACTTTATAAACCAATTACTTTAACATTAATAATGGGAAATCTGTTTCATTAATAAACTTTACACAGTCTATGCGTATATGTATGCAGTTTATCTCGCTTTCTATGAATTTGATTGTATATATATATACATGTATCTGTGCTTGCATGATATTTTTTCTCTATTTTATCATCTTGATGAAGTCTTATAAATAAAGACGAAACGTTTATGTACACATAAAAAACATCCATTTTTTGGTTTTCCTTTTTCATTTTCCCATCACGTCGGATTACTTTCATCCTTCTCTTCCCATATATATATATATATATATATATATATATATATATATATATATATATATATATATATATATATATATATGTACCATTTTAAATGTATACTACTGTTGTGGGTGAACCTACCTACACTTTAGTAATAACTAAATGTTAGCAACCTGCTACCATAAATACTGGATTTTGCTGGGAGAACATTTGTAGTACATTTACGCAATTGCGTCGCTTGTGTTATTATTGGATTTCTATTGGATTATTTTTTACTATATCAGAGATGTGTTCTTTTCTTTTCTGCGCGTTTTTTTTGCGGATTCTTTTTTTACTATAATTTTTTTTCCTTATTGTTGGACTGTTATTTCATTGTTATTGTTATCGTTATTGTTGCTGAACTTTTTTATTAATACTTACAAGTTGTTGTTTTTTTTTCCTCTCGAACGTTTTTTTTAAATTTATATATTTTTTTTATTTCCCGTCATCATGGCTGACGTTTCGGAGCCTGGTGACAGTATCACGATGATTGACAGTTCGGCTCAGGCCGATACCAATTGGGCGACGCCCCAAAATCATAATAAACGTCTAAATATTTATTGAAAAGGCCAAAAACTGCTCACACCTGGTAACCGACACTGGGCTGATAGTAGACACTCTCAAATTGAAGAGATAAAAAAAAACGGAGTATCGTTGCTTTTGTTTTTGACAGAAAAATTAAAAAGACAATTAGGTAAAGTTCAGACCTCATATACAAGTTGTTCTCGACGGCAGAATTTAGACCTCAAAGGTCCATCCGATGCAAAGGGTATTACACTTGGAATACCCTTTTTCCGGATGTTGAAACATTCATTAAAATCACGCAAACGGAGGTCATTACACCGGAATATATTCTGCGTACGGAATACATGGGAAGAAGACGATCTACCATCTCAGTCTTCAATGTACCGTTCTTCGTGGAAGGCGAGCACTTGGGAGCCTTTTTCCTTAAATACGGAAATAGGATTGCAGTAAATTGGGACGACCAGCACGGAACATACTCGTTCGAAATAGTGATAGACAAAGAAACCTATGATAACTTTCCCTACTTTATCGAAATCAGCGAAGAGAAGCTACCAATAATTGTCGCAGGGCGCAAACCCATCTGTTGGTACTGTAACGAAATAGGGCACATTACAGCGGAATGCCCCCCAAAACGACAAATACGCAGACAATTAAGACGAGAGTTGGCCAGCACCTAGGAGCTTCCTTTAACACAAAGGTCAGGGACACCCGGTAAATCACCCACTCCAAAAGAAAACGATAAACATATTCTTCCTGACTTGTCGAAACTCGAAACAAAAGAACAGAACGAATGGGTGATAGTCATGGGAAAGAAAACCCTCGGGAGGCTAGCCTTAGATGAAATGAGAGAAGAAGAAATGATCAGTAAAGACCCCGGCAAGGACAAATATAAAGAGGTGAAAGAACTCAAAAAGAAATTGGAGAAAACCTCACCCACGTCTCCTCCTAAATCCCCCTCCATAACGACAAGTCCAACTCCGTCCAAAAAGCCATCACTCACCAAACCAGTCCCCCCCCCAAAGGCATGCCTCCTCCTACCACTAAAACCATACAAAGCAGACCATATAAGTTGATCCCTTTAAGCCCTG
Source organism: Sepiola atlantica (assembly GCA_963556195.1). NCBI lineage: Eukaryota > Metazoa > Mollusca > Cephalopoda > Sepiida > Sepiolidae > Sepiola > Sepiola atlantica. The sequence goes on from OY744519.1 coordinate 153,853,179, forward strand.
CCTGCCAACACACAGTCTCTCCTAAACCCTCTCCCTTCGTCTCCCCGCAAAATAATCCTCAAACAACTCCCCAAAATACTCCTCCTGCCTCCCCTTCAAAATCAGAAAAGCTCCCGCCTCTCCCCATTATTACAAGGAATCTCCTTCACACCTGCTCACTCCCCCATGAAAGAAGACATGCCTCCTCCTTCTACTATTCTACTCCCTCTACCTCTCATACACTCAAAAGACAACGAAGCCCCTCCCTTGAGAGAGTTAGGAAAAAAACGTCTCACTTTAATGGAAAAGAGATCTGTGTAGTAGGTCACACCCAGATAGAAACAGCAAAGTATTACAAACTAGGTGATCTAGACAAGTTGTTAGCCTTTAGGAAGGTGGAAGGGAAATACTAGAGGACCCCTTAAATTTTCCAAGCGCAACCAGAATCCTTACTGTAGTAAGGAAAAAGGAGGAAGAAAAGGACTCTGGTTGATGCTGGATGAGGCAAATACAAACTGTAACCTTTCACCTCCCTTGGCTATTAATAAATCATCTGAGTTATTGTCATTAAAAAAGAAATGTGTTTGGAGGGTCCCTGTTCGCCTGCACCCAGCCCTCTATATGATAGCCAAACTAACGTATCCCAATGATGTTGGTGGCATCTCCCAAGACGGTCAAATCAATGAGCAAATGGCTTCTCATTCCTTTGGGAGAGCCGTTGGCATCATTACCCCTTCGATGTTCGTTTCTGAACCCCAACCCTAAGCTACGCCAATGGCTCTCTATCAAGCAACGTTGAATGTCCGGAGGCTGAGGGCCCACTCTCGTAAATTTCGTGTTGCGGTGGACCACCAGCAGCTCGGAGTGAATGTCTGTTGTATTCAGGAGACCCACTTAATTTCAGGTGACCATCTGGGTGCGCTGACAAGGGTTTTCACGTCTATTCAGCGTACTTCGATTCTCATGCGAGAGGGATTTCCTGGCTGGTAAGTAAATATTTAGATGCGTCGTGTGTCACTTGCTTCATGGATCTGGAGGGAAGGTTATGCGTTTTGGATGTTACCATAAAGGAGAAAGCATTTCGGCTAATCGGGGTTTATGCGCCCAACAAGCAGGAATCTAGATTTAGATTTTTTTCGACAGATCGAGCAGTTCATGAATACATCCCGGGGGATTTTTTTAGCAGGGGATTAGCAGATATAATTGACGGGGCCATTATCCGGAATAGAAGGTGGAATAGTATTAAGGATTTAATGAGGTCGTTTTCTGCCGATTTTTGCCGACGATTCAATCTAACTTCTAGGGCAGCTAAAGCGACACTAGAATCTAGATTAGGTCGGGCGGTGGCGGTGGGTGATAGCGTTAATGTTAATATAATAAAGGCAAAGCTTGCGAACTTGACTACTCGAGAACACCAAGCTTTATTAATTAGGTCTAGGATAAAAAGAATGTCTGAGGAAGCTACAAACATGGCGGCTGAACTGCGTGCAGAAGAACGTAAACAAGCTACTGATCGATATATCGTCCGTGTCTCATTGCCGGGTGGGCATCTCGTGACTACGAATGAAGGTATTCTGGAGGCGTTTCGCACTCATTTCCAGGATCTTTTCACCCGTGAGCCCGGTTGGTCATTAGCGCAATTCGACCCCTATTTAGCCGACTTTTCTCGCCTTGAGGCGACCGAAACGGCTAGGTGCGAAGGTTTCATAACAGAGGATGAAGTTCGGGAAGCGTTGAGGCGCGTTGGCCTTAATTAGTCCCCCGAATCGATGGTTTGCCTTACGAGGTGTATTTTAGGTTGTCACCCTTTTTTGTTCCTTTACTTTAACTCGTGGTATAGGAATGTGACTACCTCCCAGCACTTGACCATGGGTATTGTGAAGATGTTACGTAAAAGCAAAGCTGGTGGGGATGGGTTAGATAATTTTCGGCCCTTAACGATGCTAAATGCAGAGTTGAAGATGTTGGCCAATAGCTTGGCCAATCGACTGCGGCTTGTGTTGGCTCGTCTTATAAGCCCGGAAAAGACTTGTGCTGTAAAGGGCAGGACGATTCAAGATAATTTGCACTCGATACATCTGATCTCAGATAAAGTCGACACTGAAGCCGCGCTGATCAATTTAGATCAGTCCAAAGCATTCGATAGGGTTGACCATCGTTATTTAGAGGCTGTTTTGTCTGCGGCCGGTTTTAGCCCGCATTTTCGCTCCTGGATTCGCCTCTTGTATGCGAACCCCGAGGTACTTGTGGAAGTGAATGGTATGAGGTCGGAGCCTTTTAGGTTATCCAGATCTCTTCGTCAGGGATGTCCTCTATCACTGATGCTCTATGTGCTTGTGGTGGAGACCTTTCTTCTCAGGCTAAGGGTAACTCCGGTCCTTAAAGGGATTGTTTTGCCTGGTGGTCGTACCAGATTAAAGTACTCCGCCTTTGCCGACAATTTGAATGTGCTTGTAACGAGCAGTTCCGAGATAAGCGTCGTCGACGGAGAAGTCAGATTGTATGAAACGATAACAGGGGCCAAAATTAACTGCGATAAATCTATTGGCTAGCGCATTGGCGCCTGGAACGGTGTTCCCTTGCAGGGGCCCTTAAGCTGAACAGACGGACCTTGCAAGCTACTCGGCGTCTGGTTTGGTCCCTGTCTTTAGCTGGAGAAAAAATGGTCGGAAGTATTGAAAGCGATTCAGGGCGATACTAGGTTGTGGTCCCGTAGAAATCTTTCGTTAAAGGGGAGAGCGGATGTGTGCAACACACACATTTACCCGATCATCCTACATCGTCTATCGGTACTTCCACTTCCGTCATATACACTGCTGGATATGAAGCGGGTTCTTTTCAAGTTCTTATGGCGTGATAAGGCGCCTATGGTCCGTCGCGAGATTTGTTATCTCCATCCATCTGAAGGCGGTCTAGGTATGCCATGTATAGGGATACGTCAGCACACACTCAGATTATTCTACCTAGACCGAATGAGCACGGAGACTGACGGAAATGGTGTCTTCTGGATGGAGGACACCAAGTAAGCTTTCCCTGCTTTCAAAAGTGTACACTTCGACAAGGGTGAGGCACACAGGTTGCCCCGCGGCGAGTGTGCATTTTTTCGCGACTGTAGACAAGCTTTTAAGTTCTTCTCAAGGGTGAAAGAAAGCCTCTCTGACACCCTGCTGTTGTCCCGAAAGGCATTATATCGTGGTATTGTGAGGGCATTATTTTGAGATGTTAGGATTGAGGGACTGGGTCTGGCGAGGGGGGAGCTACGCTCAATCTGGCCTTGGGCGCCTGGGTTAAGGTGATTTGATAACAACGAGGCATCGTTGGCCTGGCTGATAGTAAGAAATGCGCTCTGGGTTCGTGAGAAGCTTCATTCAGCTCGCTTGGCAGATTCGCCGACTTGCGATGACGAGAATGAGACCATAGGTCACGCGTTTGTTACCTGCCGCATAGTCTTGCCGCTGATTAGGCCTGTTTCTGGATTCATGGTTCGCATTCTTTACGTATCTTCTTTTGTCCTGGAACCAATTAATGTATGTAGCAATTGGTCTCCTACAACGCATGAGTTAAAACGTTTTTTATTTTACAGCGTGCTTGCTATTATGAGAGACGCGATATGGAAGACGCGTATGAGCACAGTCTGCGGAGATGAGACCTCCACTCCTATCGACCTTATTGCGATTTACAAATAGAACTTGAAAGCTCGCATTAGGGCCGAGAGGGCGAGACTCTCTTCGGCAGATTTGTGTAAAAGGTGGGTGAGAGGCGCACGACTGTGTAGAGTGACTGGAGCAAATATAGAGTGGTATTTGGACGTTCCTTAGGCAAAGAATGTTTGCGTGCAGAAACGAACGTCGAAACAAGTCCCAATTAATTTTAGTCATGTTATTTTCAGTTCAATAACTTAACTAGTGTGTGAATGAGCTCATTAAGTCCCCTTTTATTTGTCCACTTTTTTGGTTATAAATCCCCATCCCATCCCTTCCTAGGTGACAAGGCCCACATTTTTCAGGATGCAGGTAACCCTTCGAAATGTTCGAAGGAGGTGTGGTAAAATAAAGCGTTGGGGCCTGCATCAAAACATTTTTCTATTTTCGATTTCGACTTGCAAATCTGCGCTATTGTCACAATTTAGTAATGGAGGATCTTTTAACTAACCGCATTTTATATTGTAAATATTTCATTTTCATTCATTTGTACATATTCTCATTTTTGTATATATTTATTTTATCTCCCCCCCCCCCGTTGCATATATTTTTGTATATATGAGTTTTAAGTAGGTTTTTCATAGTGTATATTCTTTTGGTGATAGGCGAAGGATGTATACAATAAATGTGGTATTTTGGTGAATGATGGTCAAAATTGAACTAGTTAGGTTAGCCCGTTTTATAAGTTAAGACAGACCGTACCAACCCTCTCAATTTTTAGCCTTGTGCCACATTGTGTAAACATTTTATTTTTACAAATAAATATTTAGAACATTTAGGCACATTTTGCGAACAGACTTGTCACTGTAAAATCGTATAGTCGAAAAAAACATCTGACAAGTAAAACCGAATTACTTTCTCGAATAACTAGTCAATTTTTTATTTAGCGGTGAAAACCATTACTTGCTATTTTGCATTTTCAGCCTACACTGAAAAGCAAACGGACTTATTGAAACAAAAAATAGTTCCAAATGCGAACAAAAATACAAATAATTTGTAAAATTCATTACCCAATAAGCCGGATTAATGAAATGTTTTTTTCTCAACGAACTATGAAAACAAATAAGATTAGCAAGTGCCGGTCCAATTCGAGACTCGAATGACGCAGTGATGAGAAGAGGTTGAGTTTGTTATTGAACAGTAAGCATTTGAAAAAATAATGAAGGACTCTTTGTGACTTTAATTCTTTTTCAAGAAGCTTTTTTTTAGTAGTGAATGAGTAGTTGACGTTTTTTGTGCTTTTCAAGAAAGTATTTATTTAATCATGGAAGAGTTCTCGAAACAGATATTGGAGATGATTAAATTTCAATCAGAACAACAGAAGGAATTTCAGTCGCAGCAAATGAGTTTGTTGAAATATTTTGAGGAAAAGAATTTAGCACAAAAGCGAGAAGATAGAACATCTTTACACGAACAATTGATTGGGATAAAAAAAATTACAATTAGAGCTACAGACTCAATCAGAGAGAACATTTGAACATCTGGTACAAGCAATGATAAATACGACGAATGACGACAGAGACGAGTTCAACCAAAATGCAATATGGTCAGCTATTGAAACCTTCACCAATGTGCCTGAAGAGGACCTAAACTTCGAATTATGGTACCGTCGATATCAGGATTTTTTGACATTGATTGTAGCACATGGTCGGAAAAGAAAAAGGTTCGTTTAGTTCTTCATTGACTAGGAGCGGCAGAGTATACAAAAGTTGTCGATTATATTCTGCCTAAGAAAACGGGCGAACTATCTTTCAAGGAAACCATTAAAATATTAATGGAACTATATCGTCGCAAAACAAGTTAATTCCACAAAAGGTGAAAATGCATGAACTTAACGCGAAAAAAAGCCAGGATTACACAACGTTTGCTTCGATCGTCAATAAACATCGTGAAGACTTTAAGTTATCATCCTTGACAGCGGACAATTGCAAAGTATTAATATTTGTTCAAGGGCTCGTCTCGCAAAACGATGCAGAATTAAGAAGACGTGCAAAAAGCAAACTAGAAACCGAGCCTAATTTAACATTGCAACAACTGGACGAAAGCTGTCAACGACATATTTCCGAGAAAAAGGAAGCTAAAGCAATAGAGAAAGCAGCAATTTCAAATATTAAAAATGTTCGTCGTTTTTTGAAAAAGATCATACTATTCGAAGGAAAAATTCAGGAAGGATTTGGCTCAAAGGTCGGATGAAAAATTGCCAAACCACCCTTGTTGGGGTTGCGGGGACCTACATTGGTACCAAAAGTGTCCTTTTAAACGAAAATATTGTGACACATGCCATAAAATGTGACACAAAGCCTCACATTGCAGAAGTAACACTAGAAAAAAAGTTACATAAAAAAAAACTAGAATTGATGGTGGCAACCTTAACATACAAAAGTATGTTACGGTAAAAATGAACTATCAAGATGTTAAACTACAGCTTGATTCAGGGTCTGACCTATCAATTATAAATATCAATACCTGAAAAAAGATCGGAAGACCGACTATGCTACACACAGCTGAGGTGGCTCGATCGGTAACCGGAGAGAAAATACACTTTGAAAGGGGAAGTCATTTCAAAAGTGACACTAACAAATAAGACATTAAAATTACTTATGTTCGTAATGAAAAAATACAGGAAACTTGTTCGGTACAGATTAGATTCAGCAATTCAAGCTCTGGGATTCGCCGATAAGCGCCTATTGTCAACGAATAGAGAACCTTTCGGCTGAAGTAGAAACATTGAAGAAGTATTTGAAAGAGTCATTCCCCAAGGTGTTTTCTAATGAATTAGGACGCTATACTTAAATTAAGGCGAGTTTTGAACTAATTGAAAATAAGAATCCCGTTTTTAAAAGAAAACGAAGTGTACCATTTGCCTCACTTGATAAAATTAATGCATAAATAGACCGGCAGGTGAGGAAAGGTATTTTAACACAAGTTGACTACTCGGAATAGGCGGTCCCAATCGTCTACGTGAAGAAAAATTTTAGAGAAATCAGAGTGTGTGCCAATTTCTCAACTGGTTTGAACGATGCGCTGAAAGATCATCACTATCCTCTGCCGACTCCAGAAGAGGTTTTCACAAAGTTAAACGGTGGAAAACTGTTCTCAAAAATTGACTTGAGTGAAGCCTATCTGCAAATACCTGTAGAGGAGGATAGCTCTAAGCTTCTCTTTATTTCGACACACAGGGGACTACTAAAATTCAATCGTCTCCCTTTTGGAATTAAAGTGGCCCCGTCGATTTTTCAGCAGGTAATCGACACGATGTTGAGCGGGCTCGATTTTTCGATCGGCTACCTTGACGATATCTTAATGAAAAGTACGAACGTCGGAGAGCACCGTGAGCACGTAAACAAAGTATTCGAAAGGATAAGTGATTTTGGTTTTACACTCAAGGAGTCTAAGTGTGAATTCTTTCTAGAAGAGATCACATAATTGCGACATGTCATTGATAAGAATGGAAGACGTCCCGACCAAGAAAGGTCTATAGCCATCAGGAATATGCCCGAACCAAACAACCTTCCCCAACTACAAAGCTTCCTGGGTCTCGCAAACTATAACGAAAACTTAATTCCCAGTATGCACAAATGACGAGCCCCCTTAAATGAGTTACTTAAGAAAGATAGTAAATGTGAATGATGCGCCGATTGTCAATCTTCATTCGACAACCTAAAAACGAAGTTAATTACATAATTATTTTTTACTCATTTTAATCCAGAGCTAAAAACTATTGTTGCAAGTGACGCCAACTCCTACGGTGTTGGGGCGTGCATTTTGCATAACATGCCGGATGGCTCGATGAAACCCATCGCGCACGCTTCAAGAACTTTACTTGCTGCAGAGAAAACTTACTCGCAGATTTAAAAAGAAGCGTTGGGTATTGTGTTCGCAATGACCAAATTTCACAGGTATCTACACGGCCGTCATTTCATCTTACAAACAGACCATAAGTCACTTATCACCATCTTTGGATCCAAAAAAGGCTTGCCTACTTACACAGAAAACCTCCTACAGAGATGGGGTACAATTCTGTTAAATTATGACTTTGAGATGGAATTTTTACCGTCAAAATAACTAGGACACGCGGATGGTTTATCGCGGCTACTCCCAAAGTACACGGAACCGCTCGAGGATACAGTTATAGCATCCCTTCGGTCTTAATATGACTATAGTAAAGTACTGTGTAACACAATAAAAGATCTGCCAGTCACACTTGGCGATATACAAAAAGAGGCCAGAGAAGATAATGTTATTATCGAAATTAAAAATAAATACAAACAGACGATGAGCAAACAGCAGAAGCTTTTTCAGTCTGTTGCGAAACATTATTATATCGGGGGTGAGTAGTAATCCCAGCTACGCTAAAAGAAATCCTGAAGGATTTTCATGAAGGGCATCCCGGAGCGACACGTATGAAGAGCGTAATGATATCCTATGTGTATTGGAAAAACATGGGCAGGAATATAGAGACGAATGTGAAGGTCTGTGCGGGCTGCGCGTCGGCAGCGAAAGCACAAGCTATTCAGTACTGTCCATGGCCAAAGGCAGAGCAACCATGGTCCCAGATTCACATAGATTTCACGGGGCCATTGAAAGGCTTCTACTATTTAATTATAGTCGACAGCTACTCAAAATGTCCAGAAGTTGTTCGATATAAAAACCTAATAACGCATGTAACAATATGCGCTTTGCATGAACTGTTCGCCCGATTCGGAGTGGTGGGCATTGTTGTATCGGACAACGGTACACAATTTACTTCACGAGAGTTCAAATAATTTTGTGAAGACTTTCAAATTAAACATATCACCACTCCGACTTACCATCCGAGGTCAAACGGACAAGCAAAATAATTCGTTGATACCTTGAAGAGAGCATTTAAAAATCGACGAGCACGCCGAGAGAAAAGGCACTCCAGCAGTTCCTTCAAATGTATAGAATTACACCCAACGAGAACACACCAGCCCAGGTACCACCGGCGGAAGTAATGTTTGGAAGAAAGTTCGTGTTCGACAAACCTTTACCAAAACAGGTGAAACCGACGAAAATTACGGCACCAAAGAAGAGGTACGAGGATGGCGAGAAGCTGTTCTTCCAAGAACACCATGGAAACAAAGCCGTGTGTGAAGTGGGAAAGGTACAAAAAAGATTGGGGCGGATGGTTTACATTGTAGAGGGTCCTAGAGGCACCTGTAAAAAACACAGTAAGCAAATGCGTCGTCGCATGTCGGACGACCCAGGGGAAGTCCCATCGGATCAGAGTGAGACCATCATGGAATATCTATACGACGCATTTGAGCTGGCGACACCAAAAACGCCTCCGGAACAGAGATGTTCATCAAGAAAACGTAAATAAACCGGGAGTTTCGAGGTGAATCCTAGGAAAAAGATATACCTTGAGATTCCGGGGGAATGCGTTTCGGAAGGAGGGTGTTGTGGGTGAACCTACCTACACTTTAGTAAGAACTAAATGGTAGTAACCTCCTACCATAAATACCGGCTTTTGCCGGGAGAAAATTTGTAGTACATTTAGACACTAACACTGCCAACACAGACTTGTGTATGATTTCTCTGTTCAATACAATTCATTATTATTATCTCTAAACCTGCTGTTCTTTTATTTTATTGTTTCTACTCCTAAACGACACCACAATAAATATATATATATATATATATATTTATTCATTATTACATATATGTACTATATATGTTTACTATTTTATATATATATATATATATATATATATATATATATATATATACTATATATGTTTTATTATATATATATGCTATATATATTTCTAATTTTATATATGCTATATATATTATTATATATATATACTGTAAATATTTATTATATATATATATGTATACCCACGCTATATATTTTTATTTATATATATATATATATATATATATATATATATATATATATATATATATATATATATACTATATATAGTTATTATGTTATATAATACTATATATATTTCAAAAATATATCTGTTTTTATATTTCTTTTTATCTATTTCTCATTATTCTAGTAATTATTCATACGGTTTAACGACGCGCTGAGTCCTTATCTTGTACTGATTTGATTTATCTTGACGAAAACTGCTATCATTATTTTAATTTACTGTATAACTAGGAGTTTTTTTTCACTATAGTCTTGATGCTACCTGTTAACTTTTTAATTCGAATCTAATCCCTGTGCAGGTTATAAGATCTGATAGTAGTAAAACATATCTCGTGTCTGAAACAATCGTAAACGATTAGTTGTTTTTCTTTTAATTTTTGGAGCTCGAATAAATGTTGATGTTAAACTTTTTACATAAGACTTATATCATATGTATATATGTATATATATATATATATATGTATATATATATATACATATATATATATATATGTATATATATATGATTTTTGTCATTATTTTATGTATTTGCATGACATGTTATGAGGAGATAATATACTATTTTGTGTATCAGTTTTCAGTATTTACTTCAACAGTGCATAATACGTGAGTAGATTTAGATAGTAAGTTATTAAAATATATTTATAATTATGCTACACAGAGAATTCTGCGTTCCATTCCTTGTAAGAAATGCCAGGCTTAAATGCCGAGAATCTGTGTTGCCGGATTTTGTTATATATACACGTGGTGTTATGCCTAGCTAGTTGGCCAATCAGATTATTTTTTATTCCCTCCCATGTGTCAATGCTTCCATTAGCCAATCGTACGGCACTTCTAACACAAAGGTTCGGTCGATTTTACTTCATATTCTTTTGTTCTGTGTTTGTAGATGTGACTCATGCCGGTTTCTTTGTTGTTTCGAATTAATACGTGACATTATTTAAACACATGACTGCTTCATTTTCTATTTTTACGTGTTGGTATAGCTTAGTTTGTTATTTATTTGTTTATCAATGTGTGTGTTTATTCATTATCTATTGTTATCCTAAAGTAAAATTATTACGTGTAGGCAGTTCTAAGCTATTTCAGATTTACAGTTTAATAAGTGTTGGGGGTCTTTAAAGTTTAGAATTTTAAATTTCTCATTCAGACATAAACTTCACGGGGGGGGGGGGGAATGTTAGATTGCTGACCTGTCGTACTATTTTCCATTCGATAATAAGTGGGCGTCCGCTTCTTTTGAGCACTTGACCCTGACGATTTCTTACGGGGGTAGAGGCATCTGTGCTGCTTAATTGGCATACATATACTTTCATTGCTATATATATATATATATATATATATATATATATATATATATATGTATATATATATATATATATATATATTAAGAACATTTATAAGAACTGTTCAATGCAAAAGCCCGATTATTGTTAAGTTGTATCTATATTTTAGCTGTATTTACTTATATACTCTCCATGTATATTTCTAAATGTGTTATGTACTTACCTTTTTTCTTTATCGGACACTTCTGTGTACATATGTTTATTAATGTTAATGAGCGTATAGTGTGTATACGTATGCATTAGATAAAAGTGTATACTTTCTACTATCCCATTGTCATTCGTAAAACCCATAAGCATTCAAAACATGTGTCTGCTCAGTATATTTGTGGATGCTGAGAAAGCTTGACTTTGACCAAAGTAACAGCTGAAAGATGTTTGCATATATGTAGGACCACCTATTTCAATGAATAAATAGTCATGTAATATAAATACATTTCTTATATAAGCGTTTACTTTTATTACCTTTTGAAGTTGATTCTTTATATTCTTGCCATAATATTTATTTTAAATGTCAAGGTAAATGTCTGTAACAGACTTTGCGGAATCGAAATAAAAAAAAAAATTCCTGACCTTTTAATAGATAACTCCGAGTATACATATATATATATATAAATATATATATATATATGTATATATTAATATATATATATATATATGTATATATATATGTATATATATATAAATACATGTATATGTATAACTATATGTATATGTATATATATATGTAAATATATGTATATATATGCGTGTATATATATACATATATATATATAAATATATATATATATATAAATATATATATATATATATACTCTGTTAAAGTAGAGTACTCCACTTTCGAATCTTGAGTTCGGGCGTGTCTTTTTTTATGACCTCAAAGGGGAGCGAAACTTGTGTCTAGAGCTTCCGATCTGTTGCATTGATGGTTTTTGTGGGCGGCAGCGTTGGCTGATAGTTTTAACCATATAAATATATATATATATATATATATATATATATATATATATATATATATATATAGTCTTCCACATACAGCCTGTTTCGCTGTTTTACAGCTCATCAGTGCGGCTAGACCAGTTAGTGTCTCAAGCCGGGATCAAAACGCAACCGTCGAGCTGACAGTCGGCGATGCTAACCCCTACGCTATCATGCGACACTGACTGAATGTAAGTGATATCTCAATGTAACGAAATGTAAACATTGCAAATGCCTGAGCTCGAAATTAGTTTTACCTAATGAGCATTGCCTTATATATATATATATATGTATATATATATATATATATATATATATATATATAGATGCTATTGTTTATTATCTATGTACGTATACGTTTCGTCCTTTTTAATAATCGAGACTCATCAGCATAGAAATATGATTATTCACTACCGGTCATGCGATTCGACACGCCGGATTACGAGTATTTTTCAACTCAAATACGACGCCTTAATCACTCGGCCAATTTTGAAGAGCGAATACACAGTGATAATTTTAACACTTTATACGGCGGCTTGACGTCCAGAGCGTTGGACTTTGTTTTAATGAAAGGAACGAGTCATTTAAAGCTAGCAACGTCATGCTGTGTTAATACTACACGTACAGTGCTCTACTAGACGGGTATTTCTATATATATAGATATATATTATTTATATATATTATATTGTACATACAAGGTGAGTCAAAATACACGCCCATTTATATTGTTCAAAATGATTCTACTTGGACATGCACGTTCAAAGGGTGTAACTTAACTCACATTCATTCCTCAAAACAGTGTTACACGAATTCTTCATCACCAACTATGCAGCCTTACCACACCAGTCTAGTCCAATCTACCGATCACTCAGATAAACCAGAGCGACTTGCTTTCAGAAATTAGATAGTGGAGAATCAGTGGGTGTTAGAAGATATAGTGTGGTCAGACGAAGCTTATTCCTAGCTTGACGGCTTGGTTAACCGCCACAACTGTGTAATTTGGAGCTTTGAAAATCCAAAAGTGGTTTCATCTAAAAGTCTGCTCCCAGGAAGTGTTGCGTATTGATGCAATTTAGTTCTGCATATCGGTTACAACCATTCTTATTCGACTCAATAATTGTTCGAGTAAATTATTGTAACAAGCCTCTATTAACTTTGCTTTATTTTGATTACATTTAGTTGTATTTAAAATGATTTAATATGCAGTTAATAAAGCTTCATAATTTGCGTGCAATTTGACTCAACTTGTATATATAATTTCATATTTATTTGTAAATATTACATATATATATATATATATATATATATATATATATATATATAAATAATATGCATTTATATTAGTTCCAAGAATTAAACATCAACACAATTATATGCGCATGATCTTTTCCTTGACGATACATCTTTATTGCTAACAAGTAATCTCTTTATCAAAATAGATTCCAGAACTCAACAATTAAAAATCTAAAAATCTCCTAAAAGTCTAGCGTGACACATCAAATATACACGCATATATATATATATATATATATATATATATATATATATATATACATATATATATATATATATATATATATATATACATATATATATATATATATATATACATATATATATATATACATATATATATATATATATATATACATATATATATATATATACATATATATATACACACATATATATATATATATATATATATATATATATATATACATATATACATCATAAGCGGGAGGCTCGTGATTCTAGGCTTAATTTACGATCTTTGTTCGAGTCATGCGGCCGCCTGCAACCCCCAATCCTGTACTGGTAAGGGTAGTACACCCGTAACGACGTCGTCTGTTGGTATAACACACTTTAATATTTAAAAACAATATTTATAGTTAATGCCCCTTTTACGATTGAATAGTCTTAATAGTAGAGCCTATTTGGAATTACATGATTGTTGTCATCTTAACGATTATGCAAAGTTCCGATCCAGCGTTCAACACTATCGATAACTTTACGATTGCTCCCACCCATCGGGTAAGTGTGCATTAATTTCAACTACTGCGTGGCGGTATTTTTCCATAGGTTTTAGGGTTGTGGTTCTCAGCTGAATTTACGAACTGTATTCGCGCTCATGTGACTGCCTGCAACGGCCACGCCTGCACTGATGAATGTAGAAACCCCTAAACGAAGTCCTCTATAGGTATAACCCACTTTATCGTTTTAATATTAAAATCTCGGAAGGGTCAGTCTACACACACATAAAGTTTGGTGAGTTTAACTTTTATTTTGTGGAAGTTATTCAAATTCAAATTATTCAAATTTAAAGATAGGACCCTTATTTTGGCCCATATATATAGGCTAATTAAAGTATTCACATGTTTTCAGTTTAATTGCCCGTCCGTTGTATTTTTCTTTTATCTAAGAGTTTTCTATGATTCTGCCGACTCATCCTTTTTAAGAAATGTTTCTTTCGGCCAACTTACGTCGCGTGTTTTTTTTTAATTTCATATATGACATGTCTTATTGAATACCGCACCAGAAAAATGCGGAAGTTTACGAAATATATATATTTATTTTCATATTAAACGCCGCTCCTTAAATTGCTCTGGCATATTAGTAAATTATTTACATGTTTTTATTTTTTTATTTATGATGTATTTACATATTGCCCAGCGTGAAATTAATTTCCGTTTCGTAAACTATTTGATATCTTTAAATGTTGTTGAGTCATATATATATATATATATATATATATATATATATATATATATATATATATATATATATATATATATATATATATAGTTCATGAACACTAGCTGTACCTTCCCGGCGTTATCCCGGATGTAGTGAAATACTTTTAGTTTGTAATTTGACAAAATAGAAAATATCCACTCCATCATCACAGCAGTGTGTAGGATTAGAAGTTGCGAAACGGAGTTTCATCTAGAAATAACTCTTCATAGCTTTAGGCGGAATTTAAATTTTCATAATTTATAAAAAGTTCGAAGTATCTAAATATGTTTTCGTTACTTTTAATATCCTTATATTTGGTTTATAATTAATTTCTAAAACATCTTCAAAAAAGATATACTAATCATAAAATTGTTTGATTTCATCATTGTTCTTTTTTAAAAATTCAAATTATATAAAAAGCAGTTTGAAAAAAATGATGAAAACAACTTTTTATTCCCTCTCCCCCCAAAGTGCGGCACTAAATAAATTTGGGAAATGATTTTCGATTAGAACTGTTTCGCAGTTTCTGATTTCGGATTCGGCAACCATGATGAAGAAGATATGTTCTATTTTACCGCCGAGTTTATAGTTCATGCCTATACACACCCACATACATACACACACACACGCACATATCCACACATACATACACATATTCATGCACACATACACAAATATACACATACACATGCACACAATTAAATCACATTAACTGATGTTCATAATTATATCTTTAGTCTTAGTTTTGATTGATAAAGATACATAAAGACTTCATCAAAATGAGTTCTCGATCGGAAATTATTTAACATTTGAAAAATATAGAGATATGAGCATATGAAAGGGATACGAAAAAAATCCAGACGAAAAGCATCATCCAAGTATTTAAAATGAAGTGGGCGTAGTATTAAACACTTAAACATAATTATTATTGCCATACGTGTATTAAATGAAATAACTTAAAGAAAACGATATAGATACTGCAATGCATTTTTTCTAAATTCTGCATCATGGACGAAGATATTGAGTGAGTTACAAATGCATATAAGTCTTCATTGATTTTTACCGGAAATTCTGTGAAGAACCACATGTGTACGAACCATTATATAGCACAGTTTCTATCAACGTCGCTGTGTTCACATATGGTGCTCTGTACGCCACTATATTTTTAAAAAAATAATCACGAAATACTGGATTTCCTCACGGTATATACTTCAAAACCAAGGTTACCAAATTGATTTGATAGAAAAATAAGCGATGGCATACTTGAGACTTGCGAATGAATTAATTGGGTTTGGAGACTCCCCGAAATACAACGGCTAATGAAAGATTATAATCCTATCTGCAATCCAACAATTATTTGGTACAAATACACTTAAGTATTTGCTGTGCTTGCCGACCAATTTTAAGTCAGCAATGTCCAACAATCATTATTCTGTTACATAATGGCCATATGGGAATGGATGTATCTGTTGGAGATCGGGTTTGACTTGCGCGAATTAACGCGGGGCAGTCGAGTGCAGAACAAGGCTTGTTCTCACAGTCGGAGCTGGCAGACGTGACAAGGTCGATCGTAAGGAGAATTTCCTTACATCCCAGGAAAGATCATAAGGCCGATTTATAGCAGCCGGGTCAAGAGGGTGGGACTGAGATGCCCAGCCGTGCTAACCCCTGTTTCTGATCCGACCCTGCAGAGGGGTGTGTAAAAATCAAAATCTTAGGATTGTTTTTTGTGTAGTCATTTAAAGCTAGCAACGTCATGCTGTGTTAATACTACACTTACAGTGCTCTACTAGACGGGTATTTCTATATATATAGATATATATTATTTATATATATTATATTGTACATACAAGGTGAGTCAAAATGCACGCACATTTATATTGTTCAAAATGATTCTACTTGGACATGCACGTTCAAAGGGTGTAACTTAACTCACATTCATTCCTCAAAACAGTGTTACACGAATTCTTCATCACCAACTATGCAGCCTTACCACACCAGTCTAGTCCAATCTACCGATCACGCAGATAAACCAGAGCGACTTGCTTTCGCAAATTAGATAGTGGAGAATCAGTGGGTGTTAGAAGATATAGTGTGGTCAGACGAAGCTTATTCCTAGCTTGACGGCTTGGTTAACCGCCACAACTGTGTAATTTGGAGCTTTGAACATCCAAAAGTGGTTTCATCTAAAAGTCTGCACCATGAAGTGTTGCGTATTGATGCAATTTAGTTCTGCATATCGGTTACAACCATTCTTATTCGACTCAATAATTGTTCGAGTAAATTATTGTAACAAGCCTCTATTAACTTTGCTTTATTTTCATTACATTTAGTTGTATTTAATATGATTTAATATGCAGTTAATAAAGCTTCATAATTTGCGTGCAATTTGACTCAACTTGTATATATATAATTAGATAATGTTAGATAATGGCCCTATGGGGATAGACGTATCTGTTGGAGATCGGAGTTGACTTGCGCGAATTAACGCGAGGCTGTCGAGGGCAGAACAGGGCTGGTTCTCACAGTCGGAGCTTGCCGACGTGACAAGGTCACGTGTGACGAGACCCCAGATCAAGGGTCAGTCTACACCTGCGAGAGGCTCTGTGACTTCGCGGGCCTTGCGTGGGAAACAAAGGGATATGTGACATCACTCGTTCTGTGAGAAGCGAGTTTTTAGTCAGTCTGTTTCGGAAAGCGAACTGAGAGGACGTGCGATTCACAATGTAAAGATACGGAATATTTCCCTTCAGGGAAGACAAACGCGAGAATCCGTTCCCCCCTCTCTATGAGTAGTTAAGAAAACATTAATAACTAACTACGATAAAGTAGGATTTGCTCTATTCCTCTCTCTCGGCGTGGTGAATTTCCCCCAGATGAAATAACAACGCTTGAATAAATGAATTAAATTCAACAGAAGAGTTCGTCTTCGGAGTGCAGAACACGGCTTTTGTTTCAGACAACAGACGACGGCAGAGAAGAAAGAATCCATCCACTAGACGACCACTCACTGGACGACACGACCAACCCTCTACCCGACGAGTATACGAAACGCGTACTGCCGCGGTCCAGGCAGGAGGGCTTGCAACAATTATATCTCTTTTCACTTTGCCAATCGTCTCATCAGTAGCAGGTAGCACTAAATGGGATTTACACTCATCGGACTTACACCCATCCGGTCTTGATCTGTGTTTTTTTTACAAACGTGACACAGTTTATCAATGGTCAACAGGTTACTCAGGAATAAGCGTAATTAAGGTAGACGGTGACACACCGGGTGGATTAGTAACGATGCTGTAACTGAAAAAAAATAACTATTTATTACGATGACTCAACAATGTTTACATTAGACTTTACAACGGAAATGTTATAGTCGGCATAGAAACAGCCCCGCGGTAATGTGTTCCACAGACGAGAAGTTCTAGGAACGGAACTTTGTTTATGGAAGTTCCGCTTATTTCTAGTTACACAGACAAATTGTTCACAGTGATTGTTGGTAGACGAGTTTTTGCTGTCAATGTTTTACAAGGGAGGACCACAGATTAGAAGTGAGTCGAGCATCTACCATTAAAACACGATAGAGTAGAGAAAGACTAGCAACGTCTAATCTACGAGAAAGAGGCTAGAGAGTAAATAAAATAACATCACTGACAAGATTTCGAAGTCAGTTTTGGATTCATTCGATGCAAGGACAGATGTTCTTAGCGGAAATGACCTAACTGTGGCAAGAGTAGTCAATCATAGTACGTAATGATGTCTATCAGAACATCACTAAGGGAGCGTAGAATTAAACATCACAGCAGAATGTCTATCGTCATATGAGTGGTACATGAATAAAATTATATAAAAGATAAAGAGACCGAAAAACATTTTGAATTCTTATTCTTCATCTGTCATGTATCTAGATATTTTCTTCATGGTTACAGTTTTATCCATACATCACATTTAAAAAAATTGGAAGTTGTAATTTCGTCAAACTTCTGACCATGACGGAATTTGTCTTTCTCTATTAACGTGAACACTTTGGAAATATACTTATGTGTATATGTTGTGACCTTTAAAAGGCTTACATTCAATCAATATCGGCCCTTTTTTATGTTAATATCCGTCTAATTAAATTGACACGTCATATGTGTTACTTACTAGACACTATCCTCAAGTGAACCTGACGTGATGATACTTCACCCTACAAGTAAACCTTGACAAAATATTCAAAATAGCATAGTGTTCGCAGCACAAATAAGATATCCTCAGTACAACTATACACTGACTCATACGAGAAATAGTGCACCTTCTAATGATCTCACCTCTATAACAACATTTAACTTACTTCACCAGACTTGATGGATTATGCCCCTGTTATCAGGTAAAACCAATACACCATAGTAAATATGTACTATAACATAGTTACATTTTTAATTGGGAAGTGGACAATTCATGGGCCTAACTTCTTAACTCACTCAACGTTTGAAAATTAAAGGAGGATATTAATAGACTATTCGTATATCTAAGTAGCTTATATAGAGATCAAGTGTTACCCTAAAAAAGGACGACTTGATTTCTGAGAACTTCGACTAAAGAAAAATAAAACAATATATATATTACCAACACTTTAATATCTGGAGAGAAACTTGGATGCACATAAGCCACTTACCTCGAGTATCTAATGTTTCGCTCTACAGGAGTTTATCAGGACAACCTGACATGTATAAACTTCACAATACAAGGTAACGCTGATCAAATATTCAAAATGATATAGTACTCAAAGCCAAAATAAGATCCCATCGACACAGCTATACACTGGCGCATGAGGGGAAGAGTGTTCTTTGCCCAGGTAATGTTACCGCAAGTAATAGCATAACTGGATACTCCAACAGATTTTATAATATCTTTTCCTGGATACAGATAAAACTAAAATACTTCAAGAAAGGTATACTATAACATAGTTATCTTGTCAATTTGAGATAGAAAATGTTATATTCTTTACTTCTTTACAAACTCAATGTTGAGCAGGTAAAGTAGAACTTTAATGGAATACTCGAATATCTATGTATGACATACATATATTAATTGTTAACCTCAGGAGAGGATCCTTGATTTTTGAGAACTTCGACTGAAGTAGAATGAACCATGAGACAATATATATATATATATATATATATATATATATATGTATATATATATATATGTGTGTGTGAGATACATATTTTGTAGTTAACTTTCAGCATTGTACTAAGTAGGCAATAAGTTGCGTTTGAAGACTATGGCAATGCAGTTTGGCAGAAAACACCGTTCAATACACGACGAGGAAAACAGAATGAATTTACAATAATGAGAGATTTCACTAATGTTCGATAATTACTTTTTACGTGGTGTTTCGAATTAGCATAGTATCAGTGGTGTAAAGTTCTTTGAATATTCGAAGTAGACCTAATCTTCAGAAATAGAAGAATAAACATATGCGTAAGCACTCAGGAAATCGGAAATAAATAGGTAACTTTTGCATGAGAAAATAGTTAATTATTCACGCAGAAAATAGATAAGTGTTATGGTACCTTTTCTACAGACTACTTTGACTCTTAAACCCACCACAAATAATACGAGCACCTGCTTATCCGTGTTGGCTCCATCTTAGACCGGCAGGAACTGGGCCATTTAGGCGACCGTTTATCTGTTGGACTAATGCATGAGTCCAGGAGTGTCCTATGAGGTCAATCTCCACAGGGCTCATCTCCCATATTTGGCGTATAGTAAGGTTATAACTGAAATGCAAGTAGGCCTGCCACCATAGTGTTCCCTGTTTAGGGGCACTGGTTTTACTTACCTCACTTTCCAGCTTTGCGGTACATCTTCCTGTGGTGGGAAGGGAGTAAATATCTGGAGCAACACCAGTCTATACTGGTAGTCAATACTGACGTGCATCCATTCCTGTTCTATGTTGCATTATACTTTTTTCAATATGCTTGTTTTTTCTAAACTCAGAGTTTGTGTTTTATTTACAGACTCACAACAACTGGCGACAGGGTACAGTAAGAATTCTTGAGAACATAAACATTGACGCCACAACTGGCGACAAAGTACATTAAGGGTTGTGTTTGAGAACCTTACAAAAGACGAATGTGGTGATATCAATAGCAAATTCACTCAACAAAGACCAAGTTTTAAACACTGGCTAAACCGATTGACAAAAGAAAAACGTAAATAACAGACTTATTTATTCTCAATGAAGGAAGGTTAGTGATTTGTATCTTTCTATTCAGGAACAGTGCTTATTTTAAGAAGAGAGAAATACATAATAGTTCTTTTCATAAAATTAGGAAAGTCCTGCCTCAGAAAAAAATAAAACCTTATGTTTATCTGTTGACTAAAGTTATAACATACATTCTACTGTAACCTAAAAGCGTAGTAAAAAAAGTGATTTTTAAAAAGAAAAAAGTTGTTTTATACTCGTTTTCTTTTTTACAACCAATATTACGTTAGTCGCGTCATATAAGAATAACCACTTCTAAAATCTGTATTAAATAAATACACATTTCAAACATGGAAGATTTAAATCAACTAGGATAGAACTTGTGAAATACTAAATGCAACAGCAACAAAAATTAGAGAAAGCCAACTAAAAAAGGGAAAACATGATTTCGAACGCTTTTCCTGAGACAAAAAAAGGAAACACACGAAGAGCTACATAGATTTCTGAAACAGAAACAGAAGCCGAAGAAAGTCTACGAAAAACACAAGAAATGCTGCTGAAACAAAGAAAGACATCGATAAAAAGATTGAATTATAAATGCAAACTATATTACTAGATAGCCAAAATACTGAAAACGAAAATGCTATTTCTCAAAATGCCGTTTGGAATGCATTTAATAATTTTACATATTTCCCAGGCGAAGATTACACCGTCGTTTCATATCTCAGTAGGTATGAGGATCTATAAAAAATAGATTGTGAAATTTGGTAGACATTAAATAAGAATTTCTATTGCTCAGAAGATTAGAGACCACGGAACATACAACATTAGTAGAATTGCGCCCCGAGAAACGAGCGACTAACTGTATTCTGAAGCGGTTTTACTTTTAACAGAATTATTGAGCCTCAAAACTTCTCTGTTCCACAAAAGGTGGAAGTAAAAAAAGATAGCGTAGACTACGCAACTGTTGTGTCAATCGTTAATAAACAATGTGACGATTTAAAATTAACTGAACGCAGGACGGATAACTTTAAATGTGTAATTTTCGTGCAAAGACTTGTATCAGTAAAAGACGCAGAACTCAGACGAAGGTTTCTAAACAAGTTTAAAACTTTATCAAATTAAGCATTACAGAAATTAACCGAAGCCTGCCAGGGATTTGTAAGAATTAAACAAGATTATAAAGACATTGAGGAGTCGGGCATTGCGCACATGAGAAAAGTACGTCAGAAATCACATTTCTACTCTCTAAAACAAAAGACTCAAAACCAACAGAGAGATTATTATCACACTCCTACAAAAAAAAGCCAGCCGAATGAAAAACAGAATAAATTATTACCTAACTCCTGTTTCTGTTGTATACCCCTTCGTTGGGGAACATATTTCTCATATCGTTTTTAAACATGCCTTACATGTAATAAAGTCGGACAAAAGATAACACATGGCAGAACAAACAGAGGAAATAAGACTCGGGTTAAAGCCACAAAAACGAACGAACATGGCGGCAGAATTATAAGGTACATATCCTGAATTAAAATGTAAAATTACAATTAGATTCTGGTTAATACGTGTTAATTATCAACATTCATACATGGTGAAGTCTAGAGAAACCGACCATGCTAAGAATTAATGAAATAGTCAGAACGGTGACTGGGGAAAAATAAATTCGAGGGTGGAATTATTACTGACACTACTTTAAACAGTAAAAATGTTCGCATTAAAAAATACCAACAATTTATTTGGCACGGTCTTGATGCAGCGGTTCACCCTATGGCGGTTACTAACAAACACTTTGGACAGAAAATTAAAAAAATTGACGACTTTGAAGGAATTTGTTTCAAACATTAAAACTCGTATGAAATAGATTCAAAATAAATTCCCTGCATAAATTAAAGCATCTAAGGGCATAAAATACGCGTTCAAAATAGTTAACACTAAACTGAAAGTTATTAAGAAGTCAAATTCTTTGGATAACCAGCTGAATGTAAAATAGAGTGAACTCTTGGTAAATAAGTTGGAATCGTTAAAGTTGCAGAACTAAGAAGTGTTAGAAGAGCTAAAGCCTGTGAAAGATAATGTGACGTGTCTTGAAGATGGATGTGTAAGCAAAGTAGACATTTTTCCAAGGTAAAATATGTTATCTAAAATAAGAAGTCTAGAATTTAAAACAAAACGCGTGTGCATGTTTATAATGATCAAACACAGATTGTGGGCTAACCTACTCACCTACTTGATGCTAACAGCTATTTCGTAAGTCTTCTTGATCTTTTCCTGACAACTTGTATTAATCTGTGTTCACCCACTATTCTGTCTCCGCTGAAATCTTCTGATCACTCAGTTGGCCTAATTAAGACTGAAACAAAGTGCAATACAACCCTAAATACGTACTCCATTGAACTATGCATCTATACCAGATAGCCTCAAATCTCTCGTATCAAAATGTCTCTATATTCCATGGTTGAAAAGAATGTGTCTGTATCGTATTAGATTCAACTGATTTGTTAATCATTAGAATTTGGAACTTCATACTCCCCAGGAAATTCCAAAGAAACAGCCAATCGTGGTACACTCCAGAATGCGCCACCGCCATTGCTCATAGACACCACTATTTGAATTACTTAAAACGAAATAGATGTTTTAAAACCAAAGCCGCCTATAAGACCGCCAGCAAACACTTGGCTGAGCAGAGGCTTGGTTCCCACGAGTTTTGGTTATTAAGAAACCAGGCCCTGAACCGACGCAAAAGACTTAGAAAGTGTGATATGGCTAATCTGTCTAAACTCTAAACAGGGAAAAAGACCGTTCGTGTTTTTCACTTCTCAGCCGTGACGTCACAGTCACGCAATAGTTACTCTTCGGACGGGGGGGAACATTCATACCTTTACATTTGATTGCATTGAACATTAACATTGATTATCAGATAGCTCAATCATACCGATAGTCGGTAAAAGGGATGCGTCATTCGGTTAAACTTCAAAAACCGTTCATTTTCAACACGCCTCGTGTAATCAAAGAGAGACAAGCCATTTTGGGGAAATATCTTCAGGCGTCTGGCCTGAAGATATTTTCCCAAAATGGCTGACTTTTATAATTCTCGCTTCTCATACTGTCCCAGCTCATGCGGAAGAAAATAGATGTGCATGATTTAATGCCACTCAAAGGATGGCACAGAGTTTGCGATTCAAGTCATAACAAAGAAAGTGTGAAGAAAAAAATGTATAAATCAGGATTTCGTTGCCAAAAGTTAAAGACACATTTATTATAAAAAATGTTTTAAAATAACAATAAACATTCATTTATCGATAAAATAATACGCTAATCTCATTTCATGATTATACCTACGTTATTACTGCCCACCACATGTTATCAGCTTTTGATTGTCCGATTGCTGTAGATGCTATGCAAAACAGTAATATTAAAAAAGAATCATTGCGGCGAACGTGAAACTCAAACAAAACTCATGGTGTTCGATTTAGAATCAAACCTTAGTATCTGTTCTAGCCAAAGAAGGTACGATAATGTTGTGAGTGTTGTATTCCCGCAAAACTTGTAAAGAATAACAAATGTGTCACAAACTCCTACAAAGGTTTTGGAGATATACCCCTCGCTCTATAATCAGATATATTTTGAAATTTAAAAAACACGTATTTAGTAAGGTATGTTTCAGTTTGAAGAAAAGTAGTACACTATATATCGTAGTGTCTGTGTTTGCGCCCGACGTCCATAGAATGGAAATATTTTAAATCACGACAACAATATGCAACGAATGCATCTACAATAAAACTTCTATGCTATAAACTTATGATATGTTTATAGCGTACAGTTGGCCATAGCGTATGATAAATTAGATGAATTTGGAAGAGTTTACTTTATTTAAATATATCAAGAATGAGTATAGATTTACCCAACTATAGAAATATTTTTTAGGATAATTAAAATAACTATATGTAGATAAAATGGATTTGTTAGGAAGACGCACTAACGCACATGAACATTACATGCCTAAATATTTTTTAAATGTTCATAGATACTGTATGTATATTACTGGACTAAACTCATTGAATATCTTCGATATTTTCAAAACTATTCCGGTTCAATAATTTCATTGAGTCTTTATGTTTTATTAAAATTTGGATACTTTGTTCAGTTCCATTTTCTTAATGAACTTTTTTTTTATAGAGCACGACCCATCTCTATATAGTAGTTGTTATAGCAACTGTGTTTATCCAATAATGTTAGAAGTGATTCTGTATTTCTTTCTGCGACTTAAAAAGTGAGTGTACGTTCGTTAATATATCGGCACAATATTTTAAATATATTACTTTATAGGAACATATCAGTAAACTTCATAATCTGGTTTTGGTGTAATTGTTTACATTTGTTGATAGCGTAGGAATTTAATATTTAATTTTGTTCATAGTATAGAAATTTAATCGCTAAATGAGTTTATAGCGTAGGTGTTTTACCATATACAACTGTGTAATGTTCACGTTCCACGATAGTCTATATAACAATACGCTAAGGTATTTCATTTTCCTTTCGTGAGAACATTATTTTCCAACTATTATAAATGCCCAAACGTTTTTCTTTAGATAACTAAAAAGGGCTGATCTGTTTCAAGTCTAAACAAAGAAATGGGCCGATCGAGTTACCTACATGTTACCCGTGACGACACAGCCACACAATAATTTTTTTTCCAGGAAGGGGGATTGAAATGTTGTATCTGTACTACATAAAGATGCTACAATAAGTTCGTATTATTTGTGTTCGCGCTAGACATCAATAGAAGTAAAATAGGTTACAAACCCGTACAACGGTGTTTAAGAAAGCCCCTAATAACTATATACATTCTTAAACTACATAAATCAGCGTATTTAAAAATATGTTTCAGTTTGCAGAAAGGTGGTACAATAATATTGTGTTTTTTTTTGTAAGCGCCCGACGTCCATTGAATGGAATTATTTTGTAGAACGACAGCAAAATACAACAGATGAATGATACATCTGTGGAAATTCCGCACGCCCCACTAGTATATATAATAATGTACTTAGACATTTCATGTTCGTACATACGTTATTTTGTAGCTATTCGAAGTACCATAACTTTTGCGCGTGGAACACTCGAAGCTCTCTTTTTTTAAGGTTTATAAGGAGAAAGAGACCGTTCAAAATTCCCATTGAACGCCCGTAGTTCCACAGCCATACAAGAGATTCTCTCCGGGTTTGCAATCTGAGAAGAGAGACGCAATATACAACATATGTACATAAATTTAGTAGCATTGCACATACAAATTGAATATAATTTTGTCTCAACTATAGTGAATAGTTGATGTCTTAGCCATACCGATAGTAGTTAAAAGGGATGCGAGTCATTGGAATCAACTATTAAAACCGTTGGTTTTTACACCCGCCTAGTGTAATACAAGAAAGTCAAACAAGACGCCTGAGGATATTTTTCCCCAAAATGAGTGACTTTTATTATTCTTGCTTTTCGCACTCTCTCAGCTCATGCGGAGGCAATATATTTGCATAATTGAATGTCGCTACGGGAATGACACGGGGTCAGCGATTCCAGTCATAACAGAGAAAGTCGGAAGAACATTTTTTTAAATATGCAAAAAATGAGATTTTTTATTCAAAAGTTAAAGAAACATTGATTAAAAAATGTTAAAAAGTATAAATCAATTCATATATATTATAATATACTAATTCAATTTCATGTTGGTACGTACGTTATCACTCTGAACATTTGATTGTTGAAGATAAACTTTAAAAATAATAATTTAAATATTGTATCCGATGCAGCTATTATATCTAACGCGAAACGTGAACTAAAATACATTTTCCTGGCTTTTTATCTAGTAATACATTGTATGATTTCTGCTGTCAAAAGATAGAAGAAGAATATAGTAGAGTCTGTGTTTGCATCGGACGTCCATAAAATGGCAATATGTTACACACTCCTACAAGGCTTTTCCAGTTTGACGCCGATAACTGGATATATTGTGAAACTATAGTAACCGGAGTACTTAGAAAAGTATATTATGTTTCCTCCTGTCATGGAAATCAAACACAAGAGCAGGTGTGGTTTTAAATAGCTAGGATTACACTAGCCTACAAAAATGCTTGAGCAGCACCGTCAGACTCCTCTGGAAGCGATGTCTCAAATGATAAGCAATAAACTAACTCCTTCTTAAAGAATAGGTAAAACGTGGGAAAATTGACGTGTTTTTTTAAGCACGGCACATGAAGAATATCACTTTG
Source organism: Sepiola atlantica (assembly GCA_963556195.1). Lineage (NCBI taxonomy): Eukaryota > Metazoa > Mollusca > Cephalopoda > Sepiida > Sepiolidae > Sepiola > Sepiola atlantica. The sequence continues at coordinate 153,880,274 of OY744519.1, forward strand.
GAATTTGCACGAATCATTTGCTCTATACAATAATATGCTAACGCATGTCATGTTCGTACGTACCTCATCATATTTCGCGCACATAAAAACTGAGATGGTCCGATCAGCACAGATGATTAATCTGATAATACTAATTCTAACCGTACCCATTTTAAAATGAATTGTACAACAATCAAATTATGTTATCTCGTCGACAAAAACGGTATAGTTCGAACGCACAACGCGATACATCGAATAAAAGGACGAATATATTAAATCTAGACTTCGAGTAAAAGCTAATTTTTATTTAACGCAAAACAAAAACAAAAATATTCGTACATCACCATTATGTAACATTTAAATACGGGAGATGGACGAGTTTTTAAATGCTACAGTGTTGGAAGTGACAGATTCGTAATTTCAAAATGGTTTATCGAGTTTAGCATCCGAACTCTTTAATTTTAAATAAATACATTTTGGAAACTTATTTGAATATACAACATATTTAAAGGGTTATTAATCTCCCTCCCACGACGGGAAGATTAGACACAAGGTCAGTGAAGTGGGATTTAAAAAAAAAACAGCGCTCTAGAAGACATTCTCCGGTAGGGGCATCTCCGGCGATTAGCAAGTAACTACCCGTTTTCAAAGGCGAGAACGTAAAGACTGGGGAAGATTGCCCTCCTAGAACTGCACAGATCCATACCTCAGACAGACAGAGAACAACGCCACGCTAGCCATGTCTGTCGTATTTGGGTATGAATTTATTCGCCACCCTAGAGAGAGAAAAAATGTGAAAACATATAATTCAATTCAATCCATAAACATGTAATTCGTTTGGGGTACCTTCACAAGTACTCGTATTTTGATTAGTGCACGCCTCTCTATAAAATGCTATGTATGTATCAGCTGCTTAACTTATTTTTGTTCGTACCAGTCGGGTATACGTCCTCGACAATCAGTCTGACAGTGACGTTGTTGCACTCAGGCTAAGGTATCGTACTATTCAGTCTCAAGAAATCCACTCTCACAGGCTTTAATTTCTCTTTTAGAAACGGTTAGTTTATCGCTATAGCCTGGGGCGCCCCAAACAGAGAATGCTGACGGGGCTACGTAGTCATTATTTTAAGCCAGAGTGCACGCAACCTAGTCAACTGGCTTTTTAACATACACGTGAGCTTGTGTCAAACGTCCTGTTGAGGTAAATAAAAAAGAGTGGATGTCTATTGCTCCGTTTGTTACGCTTACTTTTTAAATAGCATATTCTTAAAATAGGCGCCTGTCTATATAATTGTTGTGGCCCTGTTAAAGGGACCGAAATGAAGACACGAATATGGTATAAAGTAGAAACAAGTGTATTAAGAAAATAGAGTACAGTGGGAAGAAATATGCGCCTGCTAAGTAGAGTTCGACTATCTTACTGGATTCCCGCGAAGGTTAATTGCCGTTGGCATTTATTGAGCAAAGAGGAAGAGTGCATGTTGTACATAGATAAGTCACAATAACAATAATAAAACAAAGTATATGTGTCTGTATATGTGTCGAAGAATCACATCTAAACGGTTAATCCAAGAGCAAAACTAACCTCAACTTCCGAATGTTGCATAGTCCCTCTCTTGGGCCGCGGCAGTACTCGTCTTGTACACTCGTCCCGGAACGGGCCGTGGTAGTTCTCGTTTTACGACTCGTCATTTTTAAAACACCAAAATCATATAGTGTGCATACCTTTAAATTTATCGTACTCTCTCTTCTTTCCTCGTCGCGTGGAGGGGTGTGTCGTCTAGTGGTTGAATTATTTCTTCTTTCTTTTTGCCGAATCATCACCGCTACAAAAACTTGATGATCGACTCGGAAGACAAACAATCTTTTAAATTTAATTCCTGTTTTATTTCAAGTGTTAGTAATCCGTGATCTGGGAGATATTCACTAACGTCGAGAGAGAGAGAGCCAATTACTGCTTTCGTAATTACTTATCAATTAAGTCTAAACCATTCGTGGAAGGGAAAGATATATCTCGCCTTTATTTTCTTAGGTAAATAATTCCACTATGTAAGTTGCAGACTACATGGTAAAATTACGTCTGATAGGTTAGCCTCCAAAACCCAGACTGTTAAAACTCACTGCTAACGAAGAACGAGTGACGTCACGGATCTCTCTGCTTCCCACGAAAAAGCCCGTGACGTCTCAAAGCCTCTACCACAGGTGCGCATTGGCCCTTGATCTGAGATCTTGTCACGCGGTGACCATGTCACGTCTGTGAGCTCCGACTGTGAAAACATACATTGCTCTTAGAATATATTTCTCTTAGAATACATTGCTCTGAGAATACATTGCTCTTAGATACTTAGAATGCATTTCTATTTAATAACCAGAGTACATTGCTGTTATATAATCAGAATACCTTGTTTTCAGAATACATTGCTTTTAGAATATATTCATCCTTGAATACCTTGCTACTCAAAAACATTACTACATGATAGCATTACTAGTTGAGAATATTCAAATCGAAGCCAGGGAAATCTTCGACAATCCCGCCAACCACAGACCAACAGCATTTACTTAATTTCTCATCTGTCACAAGGATGCCCATCTTTATCAGATGATCTGTTCATCGGTTCGTTGATCCTCTCAGTTTAAAATTTCAAATAAAATTGTAATCACACATCGCATAATTAAAATAGATGCCTGTTCCGAATAACCCGAAAAAAGACGTAAGAGTCATAGTCGATTTTAGAAGGAAGCAGGACTGTTCTAAAAATATACTCCACTATCATTTCAGTTGCGTATATGTTACACTTTCAAATAGCATCTTACATGGGTCTCTGCATCGTAATCTGTGGGTCTGTCTGTCTGTTCGGATTTAAAATTCAATTACGTTGTAATTGTTAAACGTGCAAACTGAACGGACGCACGTGTCAAATAGCCGTAACAAGACGTAAGAATAAAAGTCGAATAAGATAGATAAAAATAATTTAAAGTATACGATTCGTCTTGGCGAACAACCGCCAGGTATTCTCGTTTTTACGAGTAACTTCCTTTGATGTCGGTGACCATTTGCAAATACAATTCTCTTTGGATGTTTATTCTTGAAGAACAATTTGTCATTGAAATGCACTGGCAGGCTTTAATCGTTAATCGAGTCTTGTCATTCATGAGAAAATTGGTTTTGCAAATAATATATCACTGCCAGTCATATACAGTGTGCGAACCCGCCCTTAGTCTTCTTTCGATCGTTTTTGTTTAGATATGCGTCGGGTAAGGTTATGGTTAGGGTGACATTAGGTAAATTACAATGTTCACGTGTACACAATGTATAATGAAGGCCACTATTAAAATCATTGCGGAATCGTTGACAGCCACATGTGTGAGTTTATGTGGTTGCAGAAATATAAGGAAAACGATGTTGTTATGCTATTACTCAATAACATGAATAGAGTCCATTCTTAAAATCACGCATTTTGTTTAATTTTTTAGTTTTATTTTGTGTGTGGGGTATTTTTATAGGTGTACGTATTTTACTGATAGTTCAGATTATTGTCACATTTTACTTTTAGCTAACATATTTCTATATAGGTGAGCATCTTTAGAGAATGGTGTGCTGATCCGTTGATCTCCTCTCTTTAAATTTAATATACATCTCTTCATGTTGTTCAAATGTAAAAACTCATTTATGTAACCGCTATTTAGATGGTATCATTGTTGTTTATTCATATTAACATGTCTACATTTTTCGCTGATCTCTAAGAATGCTCTGGAGCATTCTCCCTAAAACGGATGCCGCTCATATCTGACGTCATATCTGCCTGCATGTATCTAAGCATTCCGTGCCCATGATAATCTATACTCATAAATTGTTAACTTTTATTGAACTTTTGAGTTTTTGTCTACAACATTTCCTGTCTCATGACCTAACTGTGACTCTATTTAATAGTTACTATATAGACCAGCAATCTAAAATACTCGAATATTTGACACATTATGTAATGTAAATTAACTCATTTCCTCATGTGGTTGAATAACCTCTATGTAGATGACACCGTTATTTATTTATATTAACACGTCTACAGTTGTCACTTAGTTTCAAGGCCGCTCAGGAGTATTCTCCCTAATACCGCTGACGGTCATACTTGACGCATATCCGCCAACATATATCTAAGACTTCCGTGCCCACAATCATATATGCTTATTATTTGTTAACTTTCATTTACCTCTTGGGTGATTGTCTACTATATACACCAAACATCTATCACACTCGAATATTTTACACATTATACAAAGTAAATTAACTCATTTCTTTCTGTGTCCGAGTAACCGCTATTTAATTTACGCTGTTGTTTATAAATATTAACACGTCGATTCATGTAGCTCCTCTCCAATACTGCTCGAGATTATTCTCCCTGAAGTTGATGTTGCGCATACTTGACGTCATATTAATGCCATGAATCTATACCAACCTACAACATTCTTGTATTAAACACTGTATTTTATCTTATTTTTGGGGAAGGGACGGGAGTATTTTTAGCGAGGTTCTTCGGCGCAAGATGCGGGAATATTTCTGTTTGTCACACTTAACTTTTAAAGCATATCTTAAGATAGATCTGTTCATCCTGAGCGAGGGATTTGGGAGTAAATCCGTCGATCCACCGAATTTTAAATTACATTTTATTCGCAAAACGCGCTAATTAAACAGGCACAACTTCTGAAAATCGGTCAAAAGACGAAAGAAAAAAAGTCCAATAAAGATGTGTAAACACAATTCATTAATAGACAATTCGTTTTGTCGAACACATCGCCAGATATATTCGTTCTCGCAGGAACATTGCTTTATGTTGTGACCATTTCCCGTACAACATTCTCCTCATGTGTTTTCGGGTGTTTATTCTTGAAAAATAGCCGGTCATTTGTATGTACTTACAGGCTTAAATGTCGTCCCGCAACTAATAGAACCAGTGGTTTTGCAAATAAAATATATCTCTACAATTCACGAGCATTGTGAGTACACTTTCAAAATCTACATTTGCGAGTTATTTTTAGTCACACGTCGGGTTAGAGTTAGAAGTAGGTTATGTTATAGATAAGGCTATGTTGTATAAAATGCAGAATAAACGCTACCGTTAAACGCCTCGTGGAATTGAATATCTCTATCTGCGCGAGTTTCTAAAGGCTGAAACATATCGAAAACGATCTTCTCGTATTCAAATCCGTAATGACGTGAATCGATTGCAACCTGCAACATTATTTTACTACATTTTGTCTGTTTTGGGGTTGGGGAGTGTTTGGGCAAGGCCCTTCCACACAAGATATAAGATTCTTTCAGTTGCTCATTTATCACACTTAACTTTCAAATAATATCGTTGGATAGACCTGCTCATCTTGAGTGAAGGACTGTAGTGTTGATCCGTCGATCCCTACCTTTAAAAACCAAATTACATTCAAATCGCTAAACGCACTATTCGAACGCCTACAAGTCTCGAATATCCGTAAAAAGACGTAAGAATCAAACTCGAAACAAATCAATGAAAACAATGACTAAATATGTTTCTTAATTTGGTTAGATTAAGAGTAAATATTTTTATAATTTTGATTATTCGGACTACTACTCTAATCATGACTGTTATCATCACAGCGTTTTGACCGCTGTAACCTCCGGCGATCTTCAGGTGTATTTTTTCAAATAAGGGAATATTGCCGTAGCACTACATAATCTAAACAGAATTTCGAACCGAACCCTTTATTTAATCCACGTGGGGGGGGGCATGCTCTCGTGCCGTCAGCCATGACTGGGATAAGTATTAAAAACTTCACAATTTTTCGTATCTCTCGAACCGAGGACTGAACCTTCAACCTTCAAATTGCTATCACTTATAACTCAATATTACTTAGAACTATATCCACTGCAGCACGAGTTTTGCGCACAATTCAAGTATTATTATTAGCATTCAACCTATTCTTGTTTTAATGTGCAATTTTACTAGTTATAACTATATATCACTAATTGTATTACTAGTTATCACCATTTTTATATATATATATATATATATATATATATATATATATATATATATATATATATATATATATATATATATATATATATATATATATATATATATATATATCGGAAATTAACTTCCTGCACTGAAAATTGCGTTAGCATGAAACATCAATGTATGTAGGTAATACATAATTAATATTTATTTATATATATTATTAAAATAAACCTTTACTAAAGGCCGGCCACGCTGAGTGAGTTTAATAACAAGCAGTACTAATAGCTTCATTGCGTGACCGAACACAGTTGTAAAATACCCGCCGACTCGGTATTTACAAAGTTAAGTTCCTCCTTAATTATTAGCTAATTTGCGGTGGCCAACGGGGAACGACTTTCACTACGAATCAGTGGCAGGTTATGATCAGAGTTCGAACCCGCCGACCGTCGGAAATTAACTTCCTGAACTGAAGATTACGTTAGCATGAAATATCGATGTGTGTAGGTAATAAATAATCAATATATATATATTATTTTTATTGAAGTCGCTCAAGACAAGGCATAGTGTCACTTGATGTAAGGAGCTAAAACATACTACTTGAAGGTCAAAAACTAGCTAATGATTAGCGTTAGATAGATAGATTCGAACCCGGAAAACAGCAATAAATCCCCCTTTTGGCAGAAACATCGCTCATTGAATGTGAGGACTAATAGACCAAATAAGAAAAGCTTTAGATTTATTAGGCTGCCGAAGTAAACTTAAAGTCCACCCTCATCTATTATTTATAATTATAGGGTTCCATATTACATAAAATGTGATATTGTGGCAACAATGGCTTACTAAGCAGACGTAGTAAACAAGCGGGAGCACGTTTTGAATATCCGTACAAAGAAGTAAGAATAAAAGCGGAAAAATATGAATGAAAACAATGAACATTTTAGAGAACAACCCGCTAGGTATGTTCGTCGTCGCGATAACCTTCCCTTTTATGTCGTTGACCATTTGCAAAACGAATTCTCCTCGGGAGTCTTCAAATATTTGTTCTTGAAGAACGATCGGTCATTGGTATGCAGCGGCAGGCTCTATGGCTGCGAGCCAGGAATAAGAAATAAATGGCTTCAATTTGTTCAAATGTAAATTAACTCATTTCGTTCGGTGGTCACAAGTTATGTGACACGACGGGACATCGAAAAATATTGAATATATTAAAATATGAAAATTTATTTTAAATACACAACTTGACTATTGTATTCAGGTGTAAATTAATGTGTCTAAATCAGATGTATTGGTAAAAGTAAGTCCATATATATATATATATATATATATATATATATATATATATATATACATATATATATATATATATATATACATATACATATATATACATATATATGTATATTAATATATATATATATACATATATATGTATACATATATATATATAAATATATATATACATATATATATTTATAACTATATATATATACATATATATATATATATACATATATATATATACATATATATACATATATAGGTATATATATATATATAAATATATATTTATATAAATATATATACATATATATGTATATATATATAAATATATATATATATAAATATATATATATACATATATATATACATATATATATATGTATATATATATATATATAAATATATATATATATATATATAAATATATATATTTACATATATATACATATATATGTATATATATATGAATATATATATAAATATATATATATATACATATATATACATATATATATATATATATATATATATATATATATATATATATATATATATATATATATATATATATATATACCAATAGCTGCAACACGGCTAGTTATCAACAAAACAACGATAAAAATAATCCCGTATTTCAGACAAGCCTCATAGTTTAATGGTAGATCTCTCAACCACAGTTTCCTTGGTCGAATTTTGAGACCTGTCTGACAAAATTGTTTCGCCCAATTTTTATTTCGGTGATTCACATCATCAAAATAAATAAATAAATAAATGCACTTCTTTCTACCTATTCTTTTTATATTAACATTATAACGTTTTTTTGTGTTTTTAATTTCTTTGAGGATATCTAGCTCACGGATTCTGTACATAACGTCAGAAAAATAATTCACTTGACTGAAGTAAATAAAGATACATAAAGAAGTAAAGGAACTAGTATATCTTTTAGTAACGGACAAAACTGGGTTTGTTGGCATCTTCCGGACATATACGTAAACAACCGGAAGATTCCGAAGCGCTTACCCAATCAAAAGGCTAAACAAACAGACGAAAACTTTACCTGTACTAAAAAATAATTATCGCAAAACAAATATTGTACAACTTTTTGAACCGGACAAAACCCGAACTTATATTTTCACCGTAACCGTAAAATTACGGTAGCCTCATAATAAACTAACCCGAAATTAACTATAAAATTACCCTAAACTAGGCTTGCACTAACTCACAATAAACTTATCTTACCATAAAATAAGCGTAACGTAACCCTAAACTTACCCTTATTTACCCGAGCTTAACCCTTACCCAGTTGATCCAAAAGCTGTACAAAACAAATGAACGAAAACAAATGTAAACATTGTTATTTACATTGATTATGTTTTTTCATAACATTCAGTTTTTTTTAAACACATAATTTATCGAAGAGAAACGTTGACTTGAAACGTACAATTATTTCACTGATTTTTTTTTCGTAACAAAATAAATAAAATGTCATGAAAATAAACATACGGTGAGTGATTTCCTTTCATTATTTTTCCCTTAAAAAGTCGTCTTCTTTTAATCTTGGCGTCGGTTCGTTTGGTTTCCGCTTTTTACGTATTTCTGTTCAAACACTGAAATATAAATATAAAATACGAAATGTTCGTTAAAGTATAAGTATATTTGCTACAGTGAGTTGTCTTGAAATGAGAAAGGAATACAAACATACATATGGAAATAACATAATTGATATTTACAAGAATTGGAATATGGATTCTAGGCATAAAGTTTAGATGATTATTACTTCATGTTATCTTCGTGAGAGGACATAAATATGATGCAAAATTGTTTTGTTTACAGAAGTAATTTTACCTGGGACGCGTATTTCTCTACTTATATATATATACACATAGACATCGATATTTCATGTTTGCCCAATCTTCAGCGAAGGAAGCTAATTCCCGACGTTCGAGAGTCGCGAACTCCGATCACAAATCACCACTGATTCGCAGTCAAGAGAGGTGCAGTTGGCCACCAGAAATTAGGTTAGAATTTAGAAGGAATCAAACTTTGTCGGCGAGTATTCCACAAAGCATGTTAGATCTCGCAATGAAGCTAGTAGAACTGCTTGTTATTAAATTCCCAGTGGGGCATACAATAATATTTATAAATAAATATTAATTATGTATTACCTACAAACATCGATATTTTATGCTTACGTAATCTTCAGTGCAGGAAGCTAATTCCTGACGGTCGACGGCGCGAAGTCCGATCACAATGCGCCACTGTATCGCAGTCAAGAGAGTTACAAGTTGGCTACCAGAAATAAGCTAATATATATATATATATATATATATATATATATATATATATATATATATATATATATATATATATAAGAAATTAAAAAAAAAACAAGAAATATTGAGTTATATATTCATCAACGTTGAGAAAATGTCGTGCAAACACATCGAAATGTTGGGTTGACATGATGAATAGATAAAAAGAAGAAGTAGCGTGGCTACTGTGAGCGCTGGAGGATAGTCCAGGCTGTGAGAAGTCAGGGTGGCGAAGAATAAAATGAATATAGAAATATAAAGGCAGCAGTGAAATGGAGAGGTGTGAGTGTATAATTGAACTTGCCTTAGGGTGGGAGAGATGAAAGGGGGCTGATATTTTTGTCATGGTGAGGTGTGGTATGGATTTTGAGAGTCTGTGGAAAGAGGGAAGGAGGGAAACTCTGTGTGTTTAGCATGTAGATGGTATCATAGTGTTAAAAAAAGATTTGAAGAAATGAAGATAACTTGAAAATGTACGGGGAGGTAAGAGTGTGAAAGAAAAATGTCAAAAGGGTGGGAGAGGTGAAAGGGGAGAGGTCATATTTTTGTTGTGGTCAGATGTTAATTATTTTTTAGGCCGGAGGGAGGAAAGAGGTATTGACCGCACGTGCGATAACTAACATTCTCACCCTACTAATGGGCACCATCAGCTCCTCCTACCTAAAAAACACAGGCGACTTTATCAACAAAATAAAAAACATCAACGTAGAAAAGAAAAAACACACATAGCTTAGACGTAACTACGCTATACACCAATGCCCCAGTTAAAAAATTCCTAAACTTACTCCACACACATTTAAAGAAAATGAAAACCGACTTACCATTTCCCCCAACACTTTAATGGAAATAATTAGACTCACTACTGACGTAACATATTTCCAATTCAACGACAAATTTTACAGACGAAAATGTGGACTTCCTATGGGAAACCTTCTAAGCAGTGTATTTGCCTACCTTTGGTTATAATGGGTAGAATCAGGCCCTTTCAAATTTAGACTACCCCCTAATATCTAATACTTCAGATACATTGATTATATTCTTATTTTCCTTTCTGAAGACATACAAATTAATAACCTCAAAGACCAACTAAGCACAGTAGAACATTTACACATAAAACTGAGATAAAAAAACTCGACATAGTTATAATAAATTCCAACAACTATCTTACACTCAAAGCACATTGCCAGGGCTGCTGTAAAGAAAGTGGGCTCGCTCACACCTGACATTATCCTACATCTTTACAAAGTCACTATCAGCCCATGCATGGAGTATGTTTGCGACATCTGGGCTGCGGCATTATCTGCTAGTCTCTCCCCCTTAGACAAAGCCCCAAAAAGAGTTGCCACCTTGATAGGTTTTCACTATCCAACAAGCTCTAGCCTCTGTTCCATCGCCGCAATGCAGCATCCTTGTGTCTGTTTTACAACTACTTCAATGGGTTGTGCTCTGATGAGCTTTCTACGCTGGTACTCCCACGACGTAAATTCACAAGACCAACCCGATAATCTGCTAAATCCCATCCATACACTGTGGAGGTCCCCAGATGCCGAAGAGCTTTCTACTCCAAAAGCTTCTTTCCTTGTGCTGCTGGACTCTTGAACCCCCTCCCTGCTTTCCTGACGTTACTGACATGCAGAAATTTAAAACTAAAACAGACATTTCGCTGTGCAACTCCTAATTCAGGTTTACCCCTAAAAAAAACATCAACTTTTCTATTCTCAGTAGCCCCTTACGTCTACAGTGGAGGCCGTTCTTGTTTGGGTGAACTATGATAAAAAAAACACAGCATACATTTCCGAAAAAAAAAAGACACATCCCATGTCTGCTTATATACCGTCCCATGTAACAACTGCCATAAAATGTACGTGGAGGAAACGCTACGTTAACTGAAAAAGGGACATACAAAACAATAACTCTCTCAGTGCACTTCTTTCCCAGGCATCAGAACACGATCATGGTTTCAAGTTCGAATAGGCTAAACTCATCAAACCCATTCATAACAAAGCTCGACGATGACTACTTGAATTACCACTCATCCCAGACTCAAACACCATCAGACAACGAAATGCTTTCAACAATATATCCCGCTTAATAAGTAAAACTATCCTGACCGAAAAAAAACAAAACCTAGATCATGGATAACCCTTCTTCTTATCGTTCTCACTTGCACTTATATACAACCCCACCGCATACCCACTTACGTGCTGACTCCTCTCATATATATATATATATATATATATATATATATATATATATATATATATATATATTAAAGAGAGGAAGATGAAGATAAAAGATTGCATAACATTACATAAAATTACATGAAGTTACATAAAATTAATACGAATGTTATTACATCGAAAGTTCAGATGCAAAGAGGTACAGTAATCCTTAAACCATGGTTTGTCAAAGATAAAACTCTTCTCGTCGTAGGATAACATTTTGTAATGTGGTATTTATAATAAACAAATATTACCTAGTTCTATTTCACTTTGAAAAATTGAAGAATAAAACTAGAAAGGTTGGGGATGGAGAAATAAATGGCCGGGAAGGAAAGATTAGCAGTGTTCGGTAGCCATTTTCGAAGATAAAAGGGGGCGCTCTGGTGTAGATAGCTAAATAGCAACGATTTGTAGAATTGGAGAAAGTTTTTAACAATTTTTACAGGGTTTCAAGTAAGAGGTAGATGTTTCAAAAATATCCCACTTGGTCCGTATGGATTCGTACTCCGTTATGCGTATAGTAGAGTCACAGGTAACACTCCTGGACTGGTATTTTAAATATCCAAATCGGCAAACCGCTTTTTAGTTACAAGTTACAAGTACACATCCTGGAATGGTATTTTAGATATCCAATTCGGCAAATCCGAGGTGAAGATAGTCTGTGTAAAGGCGCTTTGTGGAAAAGTTAATATCTGCCTTCAAAAACCTGGCTTCCTCGGAAGAAAGATCTTTAAAAAAATGTTTGTTTATGTATATTATCTTAAATATTCTGTTTAAGGTAGGAAGCTTTGCCGATTAAAGAGAACAGAACCGGATCCACTGAAATCAACAAGGAATAATGCGTACATCTAATGTGTTAAGGGTGTATGTAACTTCATGTAATTTTATGTAATGTCATGCAATCTTTTATCTTAATCTTCATTTTTTAAAAATTGATTGCTCTACTCAACGTATTGAGCTTTACTGTATCGCGATAGATCACCTTACGGTACTTCACTTATCGGTAATTCTATTATCATTAGTACATATATATATATATATATATATATATATATATATATACATATATTCACATTCTCATGAATCACCTACTACGAATCAATACTGTTTAACCTCAATAACAGATTGTGTCCTTAATAAATATCATTTACATAGTTTAAAGTTAGTATTAATAAATAAATAGTTCAAATATGACATTTTCTTAAAAAATTGAATTTTACTAATTACATTATAAATAATTGTTAATGTTTTATTTTTTTAATAAAAAAATTGAAGTCATTGACTTTAATCTACTTTTTCACACTTAAAACTTAAAATACATTCTATTTTTAAAATAATTTATGTAATTCATCTTTACGACACGTTAAGAATGAATCGAGTGACTAAAGTTTTTAATTACCATGTAAAAAGGAAGTGATGAAATTGACGCAGTTCGTAACGTATAAATAATTATTTACATTAAAAAAAAAGTTATTTCAAATTCTAAAGAAAATAATTAATAAACATACGTCATCAATAATTTCAAAGTATTACTGAATTAAAAACTAATTCCAAGTTAAATATGAATATTTTTAGTTAAAGATAAATAAAATCTAAATTGCGTGCACTCACTGATATTTTAATGAAATACGCATTTCGTTTTTTTATTACAACATAAGTGTACTTACATTAATGAAATTACTTTATAACCTTAAAACGAATAAAAAATGAATCGATGATATTTTTTCAACTTCTATAAACGATTACAAAACCATTTTATATATAAAGTTAAAAATGATAAAGTATGGCAATTTTGTCTTCCATATATTTTTCATAGCGATAGTCAATCGGTAAACAAAGTTGTTTACCGATTAACTGATGCCGGATTTTACTAATCTATGACATTTGGGGGAATAATTTTGCTAAGTTTAGAGTGAAACGTAGGAGAGTTTTTTAATTCAGTATCTTATGGCTTTAATGTAAATATTATCTTTGAAATAGTTCCCAAAAATGTACATTTATGTTTTAATGGATTTTTACAAGCAATGTCTTCAAAGTTAAAAATTCACTGACTTTTTGTTGTTTTCAGCAGTCGTGATAATTATAATTTTTTTTCACACGTACATATACAGTTTTTTTCCTTTTAGAGATTAAGTGTAGCCTTTTTATATTTCAAAAACAATCAAAGTTCACACGGAAATTAATTAAACAATTGATGATAAGCGGTTTTCAATAAGCATAGTCCGTACAAGAGACGGCCATTTTTGCACGTACCTTGTGATTAGCAATAAACTAACCTCTTCTCAAAGAACGTGAAGGTAAAGCTTGTTGAGCTAGTCCCCCTAGAACTGTTATTTATCTACCTCCCACATAGTAAAATGTGACACAAGGTCGGGAAAGTGGGATTAGAAAAGCCAGCGCTCGAGAGGTGAGCCATCTGACCATTTAAAAATTGCCTGGGCAGCCCCGTCGGCATTCCCCGGTAGGGGCGCCTCAGATAGTAAGCAATAAACTTACTCCTCTCCAAAGAGGGGAGACAAAGCCTGGGAGGGCGCACCTCCTAGAACTGCACAGGACCAGACAACCCCCAATAGACCGGCGTAAATCCAGACCCAAAGGCCAGGACAATTCCAGTTTATTAGGTGGGGTAAACATACCCCCGGCTGAACTACTCAGGACCATAACTTAGACAACAATTCAAGGCCACACCAGGATTGCGAAGACTCTTGCCATATACACTTAGATTGTGGAATGAAAAGCAAAAACAAAATATCAGAAATTTGAAAACAAAACAACATCTAGAGACTGTGAGAAGAAGGAACGAAAAAGAGGGCGAGAAAGAGTTGAACTACATATAGAAAAAAGAAAGAAGAAAAAAGTATAAAAGAATAATACGGAAGAAAAAGGGGCAGGGGAAGGACTTTGTTTCCGTTTATTTTATACTCGATGGAATTGAGTTAGGAAAGGGGGAGTGCAGAATCGGGGACGCGAGAAAATACAGACATAAAGAGTTGAAAGAGATATAAAAAAAGTAAGACAAGTTAAAGAAGAAAAAGGAAAGAAGAACCTATATAGACAGTTAAGAGCAATGTTGGTAAGAAATACATTAAATAAATATACACAAAAGAAAGAAATATGAAAAACGTACAGACAATAAAAAAAGGGGAAGGACATGTCATTTTTTATGCTAAAGTAATGTCATAGGCTAAAAGTTGGTCGTAGCGTTAAATGCTATGAAAATGGAGAAACGGATGTAGGGACGTCTACATACACACTAACGTGCGTGCGTTCTCATATACCCACGCACACCCACACCACTCTCTCCCTTACACATGCATAACATCACTCACACACACACGCCCCAATATACAGGTACTCTATATCTCTGTAACACGCACACCACTCTCTCCCTCACGAACACATGACACGGACTCAAACACAGTCTTTCTTACACACATATATATATATATATATATATACAAAGGTGCGTGCGTTCGCATATACACACGCGCCCACACACCACTCTATCCCTCACACATGCATAACATAACTCACACACACACACACCTCAATATACAGGTACTCTATCTCTCTGTAACACGCATACCACTCTCTCCCTCACGAACACACGACTCGGACTCAAACACAGTCTTTCTCACACAAATATATATATATATATATATATATATATATATATATATATATATATAAATGAAATTCTAGATGTTCTAATATTATTCATATAATACAAATAATCACTTAGTTTCGCCAGTGGGTTTCTTATCAGTCGAGGTTCGCTTTCGCCTCATTCTAGCAACCTAGGAGATGTCTTGAACTATCAGCCTCTTCACCCTCCAGGCGTAACCTACTCTTTCGGGAGTGGTTGCTTAGTTAATTGCCGATCGCCTGAGGGGCTCCTATAGGGTAATGCAGACGAACCCGTTCAATGCTATTTTTGTATTGACCAGAGTCCACTCTCAATAAGGACGATAGTGTTCCCCACCTCACTGATTTGTGCCAAATATTGCTGCGGGAAATAATTCACCCAGGAAGTTTTCTCTTTTTCTATCCACTTGTCTCCCCACGAATATAGTTTTAGACAAAAAGGCGGTTTTTATGTAGGGGGAATCCAGCTACTAAAAAGAGGCACTTTGAATAAAAATAAGAATTAAAAAAGGATTAGTCTAGAAGCATTTATGCAACAACTAACAGAGGAGAGAACAGATTAAATACACTAGCTGAACAGATAGTACACTTTGCTCTTAGCCAAAAGGTCACTAAAATGTCTACCTCCGCCAATATATATACATAACCTCATATTATTCACCTCCTCTCTTCAGGGTAGGTAAGGCACAAGGTCAGGTTAGGTGAGCTTTTTAAAAGTCAGTGTATTAGTATAAGTGCATTCTAGCCTAGAAAAATGACTGAGCAGTCCGGTCAGTATTCCTCAGCCGATTAGTAATAAACAAACCGCTTCTCAGATAAAAGGTAAAGCCTGAGAGAGTTGAACTCATAGAACTACAGGGCTTACAGGGCAGGACCAGAAGGAAAAATGGCGCAGTGTCGTACTGATAATCGATAATGTTTCCCCGAATGGTATGGAGTACCAAAAGAATTCAAATAATTCTATTATTTAAATAACGTCCATGCTAGGAGCTTTTACACAACGTCAGGTATGGTTTTGAGACGGTGGTCAACTAGGTAACCACACTCTGATCAACAAAAAATCATGATAATTACCATTGGAATTCCCCGGTAGGGGTGTCTCAGGCGAGTAGCAATAAACTACCTCTCAAAACTGAAACGAACAATAAATAGGTCGGACAGCACTAAAGCACACTTCATGCTAAATTTAATGTACTTAATATATTCATGAGAGACATTTTGTACCCGCTTTCCACTACTGCAGGATTGGACATGAAGTTATAATATCTAATCTTAGCATAGACAGTTTAGACCAACTTTTTGTAATAACTAAAATGGTCGTCACATGAAAGGAAAACAAAACCTCATTTATCTTTAGATGGAGTACTATTGCCACATCTGGGAATGTGCTGGTAAGAGCTCATATTTTGACTTCAGAAATAGAAAACATACTTGGAAATCTAGTGGGGATTTCCTCTTATCTACCTACAGCCACTTTCTGAGAGACAAAATAGGGCTAGTCTGTCTTCGCTCTATTGCTATCCTGATGGTAGATGATCGACTGAACTCCAGTCGATGCCTCCGTCCTCTGTAAAAGATTCACAAAAAAACTTGTCTAGCTACAACCACTGTCAAATATTTTCTTTCTCCTTCTATGTATTAAAAACTAAACGGAATTTCCATTAGCAAAGTTTATTTCATACATCGCTCGTCCGGGAAACACATCACCGCGGAACTGATTCGACGCTGACTACAACATAGTTCATTCCAAGTTCAATGTATATAACTTATTGTTTAACCGTCCTCTTCAATAGCCAAATTCTCCCTAGTCTCAACCATCATACAAAACCTCACGGTGTTGTCTCACTGTTAACCTGACAAACTGTTTAACGCTTATCCTCGAGTGGCCTTTGTGCCTTGCTAAGCGGTGAATTATTTGTAAAAATAAAACAATAACAGGAACGGAAAGTATATGTGTGTGCAGGTTAGCGACATTCAAGACAGTATCAAAGTATAGAAATGGAATTAAGAAAGTTTGTTAGCTGTTGAAAGATCACGAGTATTTTAGTTCAGAGTGATTATAGCCGGTGATCGTGTATTATGTGGGAAAAGACAGAAGAGAGAACGAGAGAGAAAGAGAGAGATGATATAGAGAAAGAGAGGGGAGAGAGATGAGACGTCTTTCTTCGTTGCTTTGACAACTGTCTGCAATTTCTAAAGGGGCTAATGTTTAAAATAACAATTAAAACTGTAGGCTGATTGATGTGTGTGACCAAACCATCTAAGCGAGACTGCTTTCCGAGAAATAAAATACATGTGAGTATTAAAAACTGCGACAAAGTCAATATAAAGTAAGGTGAGAGATCTAGCTACCTCAAAGCAGGTTTTTCTGTGATCAAACACGTCAGCATTATCTGGTGGGTTCGCCCTGAACGATTAGCGATCCACGAACCCCACCCCAAACAAACAATGAGGTAATGGATGGAGGATGATCTCATCGAACCGACCAGAATCAGCATTATGATCAGTTGAGCTGGCTTTTGTTAAATGAGATACGTAGACGAATATGTCGCATCGTAATTTATATCTTTATTTAAAACTAAATTCATAAGGCGCAAGATAATCAGTTCACCATTTGTCAATCACTTTCATTTCAGCAGTTACCACAATACCACATTTAATGAATGGCTTCTCTTTTTCAAATGACCACAATGATGTGAATGAATATATGTATATTATGATTTAAAAAAGAATAGAAAAATGTATAGTAAATTAAAAACAATATGTAATAGTAATATATAGAAAAATTAAACAAAACCAAAACAAAAATAAATATTGAATGCACCCCAGTTTTTTTTCAGGTTGAGGGTAAAATTTTATGGACCTTGATGAAGCCTCCTCAACGTAAAACTGATGTTTTAGAAGTTTAGGACATTCTGCATACCTAGAAGGTTTATCTGAGTTTGGTAGTCTCACACATTTGTAAGAAAATATGTTTTACTAGAATCGATGAAAATGTGTTCCCTATTTTTCTAGTATTACAATTATATTAGAGCTTTCGTTTATATTTAAAAGTTTATGCATATATATATATATATATATATATATATATATATATATATATATATATATATATAGTTATAGTGTTGGGTCTGCACAATAACTATTACAAATTGTATAATGCAAACAACCGTATAATAAAAGCATTGCCTCCCTAGACGTAGAAAGCCTATTCAGCAATGTACCTGCAAAGAGAATATAGAAAAAACATCATCAATAATATATACAATAACACGTTACCCCCTCCAATTAAAATTAATTAACAAATGCTAAAAATGTTACTATGAAACAGCACCACCGAAGTAACTTTTTATAACTACAAGGGAAACATTTACACTGAAATTGACGAAGTTTCAATGACTTCGGTTCTCGGTCCGATTTTTAACGAATTCTA
The DNA here is from genome assembly GCA_963556195.1 of Sepiola atlantica. NCBI lineage: Eukaryota > Metazoa > Mollusca > Cephalopoda > Sepiida > Sepiolidae > Sepiola > Sepiola atlantica. Next base: position 153,899,136 of record OY744519.1, read on the forward strand.
TACGCCAAACTTAGAAGCTAATATATTTTATAACATTAAACAACAATTTCCCTACGATATGTCGATGATATTCTTATTCTAGCTGATAACTATGAAGAAATACAAAAACTTCAAGGCATTTAAAAAAACAAAAGTCATTTTCTTCAATTTACCATTGAACTGAACGTAAATAATACATCCCATTCCTAGATGCTCTTATTGACGCTTCTAATAAATCGTTTAACACTTCCACTTAAAATAAAGAGCTAAAATTCTAGCCTTTAAAATTTCAAGAGCTAATAAATAGCTATTGTTAAAAAATATTAAACCGTTCTAAACTAATCTCCTTCCATAAAAAAATAATATTAAAAATGAAAAAAAAACAAGTACTTATTATTAACAACAGACACCGTAATTATATCGATTAATGATACCAAACTTAACATTACTACGAATAATAATAATAATATACAACACCACAACTCAAACAAAATAAACATATAATATGATAATCAAATGCAACCTAACTTGACTTTTGAAGAAAAACGCCATGAAAATGATTATACACAGATACATATCACCATTTGATAATAAGAATACAACTAGACTAATTTATTATAAGAAACTAAACACCCAACATATTGTAGTAAAAACAAATCCTCCCTAACCTCAAAATAACTAAAAGGAACCCATGCTATTTAAATGTTTAAATGCCTTTTGGGATAATGTGAATCCCATAAAAATAATAAAGCGAATAGCTACATTGGTTTTATAATAACTACACTATCTTGCCCCCTTACCACGCATCTTGTAAACTCTGGCGAAATTTATGTACATCTACAAAAACATAACTGCCTATTTTCTGATTTACATAACTAACAAAATATACATTCCGAAACCATTATTTTGGAAATTGAAAATTACTGGAAGCTATCTACATAAACACACAACAACCCAAAATTAATACCATCACATATGAAACCAGTGGTAACATTCGAAAATGCTTAACGTAATGCGATTCTGTTTTGTGATTACATCCAGCGTGGCTCAATTAAGATCATGTTTTTTGTTTATTTACTTACAACCTCTTATGATGAGTCGACGATGAATCGAAAACGTTCGTGAAAACAATGAAACATTTATTACTTTTTTGATTTTAATAAAAAAAGAGCATCACAATAAATTGAAAAACACCCAAAAAACTTTAATATAAAATACGATTTATGTCATTTCTAACAATGTTTGCATATATATATATATATATATATATATATATATATATATATATATATATATATATATATATATATATATATATATATGTATATATATATATATATATGTATATATATATATATATATATATACATATATATATATATATATATATATATATATATATATATATATATATGTTGGTACAAAAGAATGAGTACAACATTAGTTCCGTCAGTTTCAAGCTTAATAGGACTTAACCATCCGGCTCTCTTCAGCTTATGTTGTCATCTGTTTCAGAAATGTGAATTATTCACGTGTCACTCTCGTTTGGATGCATAATTTGTCCTCAGCATGTTATGTATATTTGTCTACAATTAGTGTCAGGGAGGTTTATTAAGGTTTGAACACAAAAAGGGTTGAAATATAACAGTTGAGACCTTACATTTGGAAAAAAATAATAGATATAAAAATGTATTAAAAAATATAAAAAATATATTAAAAAAATTTAAAATATCTTTATAAAGATCCCGTGAGTCAATGTTTGTGAGGCTCGTATATTTGGCTGTTACTAACTTATGGGTAAATTATGTGTCTTCTAGAGAATGTTAAGGAGAGAAAATGGTTTTAAGGATTATAATTACGAAAAAAATACAAAGGTTAATAAGCAAACATCACATTTAAAGTAGAGGACTGGAGTAAAGAACTTTAAATCAATCCAAAATAAATGTAAACTAAGATTTAACCCGGGTTCGGTCTTGTAAACTTGTCAATCAGTCTAAAGGCAGTAACTTTACAGGGATTTTGAATGGTTCTGTATTCGGGATTACACATTATTAACTAAGGTATAGTGAAGGCTTATGGGAGTAATAATATTGGTATACTGATTAAGTCTGGTTTTGATATAAGATCAAGGATTAGGTCGGCAAGAATATATATGTTTAGCAGATATAGGAGGTTTAACATGTTTAACTAAGGTATAGTAGAGACGTATGGGAGGAATACTAGTTGTATACTGATTAAGTCTGATCTGTAGGTTATAATGAGTATTAGGTCGACAAGATTGAACCTGTTTAGGAGATTTAGGAGAGTAATATATTTAACTACGCTATAGTGGGGACTTATAAGAGTAATGATAATCTATATATAGCGATAGCGTGTGATTTTGTGTGTCACGCTTCCAATAAAGGCTCTGCGCATGCGTGCTGAACCTAGATTTTGAAAAACATTCAACTCGCCTAATTTTCGAAACATGTTCAAGTATTTCCCTTTGACGCAACGGTTAGCGACGTTGTATTTTTGACTTCGGCTCGACCGGTTTATAGTTCGATCCCAACCAACCTCTAAGATTGTTTTCTACATTTCGAGGGGAAGAGGAAGAGAGGTAAGGAGGGGACGACCGGGAAGACAAATATTAATACAATAGCGTGTGTGATTTTGTGTGTCATGCTTACATAAAAAACAACGACGTTCCGAATCTTTGTATGCTACTCATGAATTGGCTTGGCCTTTTGGCTAAGATAAAAGTGTACTATCTGTTACGATGGATACTGCACTCCATAGACGGGTATTGTCTTGGCCTTCGAGGCTTGATTTACGCCGGTCTATGGGTCTGTCCTGTGCAGTTCTAGGAGGTCCACTCTCCCAGGCTTCGCCTCCCCTCTTTGGGGAGGAGTAAGTTTATTGCTTACTGCCTGGGGCGCCCATACCGGGGAATGCCAACGGGGCTGCCACGGCAATTTTTAATGGCCAGAGTGCTCACCTTCTCAAGCGCTGGCTTTTCAAACACCACTTTCCCGACCCGACCTTGGGTCACATCTTACTTGTGGGAGTAAGATAAAACTGGCCTTGTGCCTAACTTCTGGAGAGGAGTAAATAAATATTCATGAATTGGAGCCAAATTTAATTTAATCGAAAACATTTACAAAGTAAGGTTTAGTCGTCGACATATTACCTTCACTAGAAATATTGTATATAAAGAAGTTTTGTAAATGATTTCATGTATTGTTCATTTTTTAAAAATAAATATACAAGTCCAAATCTTATCATATTTTATTCAAACATGTATATGTTAGGAACAAGATAATTAGTATCAAAAACATCATTTCGTGTAATTCACACGGGCCCCGTTTGTGCGAAATGAAGGTGTTACCCACTTTATAACTGGAAAATGTATTATTGGAAAATGTATTATTTCATATTTACCTGTTGTAAATTATTGTTTTTTAGTAGTGGTGTGGATCTGGGCTGATTACAATATTTATTCCTATTGTTTATGTTTATTTCTGAAAGATGATCGTTGAGAATATTTTCTGGAGTAAAAGTCGGTATTTAGTGGGACAATTATTGGGGTATGTATTTAGTAGAGGAGGTGCTACGCATTTATGTGTATCGGTAAGTCAAATTTATAAGTAGTTCTTGTCTCCTATGAATGCATCCTTTAAATATCACATCTCTAATGTTCAAACATATTGTATTTGAGTCAATACTGCCCCTTAATATATGTTTCTGCATCATACAGAATACACCTATTTATGGATGGAGAAAAGGATAGTTATTTCTCTATTACGTCTCATTTGATAGTGAAATATTTTTTTAATCTTAAAGATGCCATATCCAGGTCGAAAATGTCGTATTTGCCTGGTTTTTGTATGTGAATGTTGTTCTATCTTCCGCCGTCGTTTGAAAAATGTTCTTCTTTCTCCAGCTTATTTGTACATTTGCTTTCGACATCTGAGGATGATTTCCTGTTTCCTGCCTATATATGTTTTTGCTCTACTGCTAGTCTGGTTCTTGACATTGTTTTCAAATACGAGGGAATCGATTTTGCAATTCCCCTATATAGGCCAATTGTGTTTGTCCTGGCATGAGCAGCCTGCGTTTACTACTGCTTCGCGTTCCGCAGAGATGATTTGTCTTATGGATGGGGTAGTGAAGTATCTTACTTTAATTGAATTTTTGTAGCGTGGAAGTGCTGTCGGGTAAGTTCAGGAAAAGGTTACGTAGCCTTGTGTGTGTATTGATGAAAAAAGACGGAGAAAACAAGATTACCTCCCTCCTTGTATTGCGGCACCCCCGTGACTGGTCCCGAATGGGAATGTAGGAGATTTCCTCTCTGAATCCGACGATGCGGAGCGCTTTATTTTAATAGCGTTTAATCGGATTGACAATTCTGGGACTAGATGAGAGGTTTAAAATTCTCTGGCTAATATTATTGCCCGATCTTTTTTTTAAAGACAGTGGGAGAGGCAGGATCCCTTGTGTATGTATTGGAGTGTCTCATTGGGTTTGTGGAAATGTTTGTGTGGTATGTTTTAAAGGTTCAGTGTAGTGGCTAGAAAATCATCGTCCAAATTTGTTTTAATGGTGATTTATAATCCTAGTTTTGAAGGTGTTTGTTAAGCCTTTTCTAAATCTGTTTGGTGTATTCCCATTGTGGTTGCGTGTCAAGTAATGTCCGTCATCTTTGTCAAGCCAAAATAAATGATCTGGGAATGTATTTTGGAGCGTATCCAATATGAGTAAGCCGACGAAATCGCAGATGTTTTTACTGTCGTAGCCTCCCATTGCAACATCAAATGGGTCCTCTGTGGTTGATTTTTTTACCCAGGCACTTCCCCTGAAGAAACTTACGGTTTGGCTTGCTTGTAGTAGTGTATCCCTTTCTAGTTCACTGATGTCTGTGTGTGAAAGAGCAAAGGTTAAGGCCTTATCTAGGGTGTATTTTGTCATTTGTAATGAATGGGTAGAAATCTATTATGGCAATTGTGTGGATTTGCATGTCTGTTTTTACTGTATATTATGGCACCAATTAAAGACTAAGTTTGTATTGCCCCACGGAGTTAGGTTTGTTTTTCTTAATTGTATTAACTATATTTTAACTATTGATTTACTTGCTAGTACTAGTTCGCTTTTAGCTGGGTAAATTAGTCTGTAAGAGGGCTTATTCGTTAAGTTATCATTGTGGGTCTTTAGAGTAACAAAAACCTTCTTCTTTGCTAGTTAGTTGACTCTGTATTCGACAACTAATCTAGTAGCTATCTAAAAGGTTTCATTATTAATAGTCTCATATGTATCCGTCTCAGCTAAGTAATGGAGCTAATGGTTAGAGCTGTTATATATATATATATATATATATATATATATATATATATATATATATATATATGTATATATATATATATGTGTATATATATATTATGATGTTAACCAAAATGCTAATAATAAGTGTAGGAAGTGACAATTTCAGACGGTCCGAGGGCACGAACCTTGTACATAGTCAGCATAGGCACAAATAATTATCATGTAAATACGGGAGATGAAGTTCTATTTGTGCCTATAGAAAGCGAGCAACACACAGTCGATAGGGTTAAACGAACATGTTCAGAACCTTGCATATAGGTTAGTAACAGCCAAGCTGTACTACCAGAACAGGGCTCAAGGGGCTTGTAATTTAAACAAGTATTACATTATTTTACCTACATCATATATATATATATATATATATATATATATATATATAACTAAAAGAATAAACTTTTAGAAAATTAAACATATTGTGAATAAACTAAAGCCCAATATAAAGGATAGAGCAAAAATAAGAGAAGTCGATTAAAAATAATTAAGTTTCGCAGATGGATGCAAATCAAAATCATGCGTATTCCAAAGCAAGGGAAAATAATGAATAATACTAATTTATTATTCCTCTCTTTCGTTCCTTAAGCCGGCGTTTCAAAGAATTAAAATTCTTATCATCAGAGGAAGTTATTGATTGCTAAGTTAACATATACAAATAGTCAGTTTTGACATTTTTGAAAAAGCTTTAAAAAAAGGTTTATAAAAATTCTAAAAAAATTGTTTACATTCGAATGGGCATGTTCCAGTTTTAATAAATGTCACTAAAAAGGAATCAAAACGGTTTTTGTTTATTTCTTTGTTTCGGTGAATGCCTTTCCATCGTTCTTGCGTGTAACACACCTGTAAGAAAAAAATATACTTTTTGCATTACCAAGACTTTTCTTCGGAGACAAGCATTTGATAATACAAAGAACAAGTACACTAATTTAAAACGAATAAAAGATATATGGTCAAGACAGATTAGTAGAAGTAAAAATACGTGAACACTCACATTACATATAACAATCAGAGAAGAATACCTCAAATTATATGACACGGCGTAATTCTGAAATCGCCCAGTTTTAATTTAGAAGTCAAAACCTGACACGATCTCAATACAATGTAGAAATGCCGGTTTATTAAATATTCTACGCCCTGAATTCCATTATAACTACAGTTTTGATTTTTACGAATTATTCTGAGTAAATATATTGTGAAGTCCCTTTCGAAGAATAGAGCACAGTGCCAAATATACTTCATTAATTCGTCTCCCCATTTGTTCTTCTTTTACTACTAGTTATTTTTATTATCATTATTCTTCTTCTGTTTCTTCTTCTACTTCTTCTTTATCTTCTTTTTTCTTCTTCTTCTCCTTCTTCTTCTATATATTCTTTGTATTCTTCTTTTGCTTCGTATTCTTTTTCTTCGTCTTTTTCATCTACTTACATTTTACCCTCTCTTCTTCTACTTTTTCTTCTACTTTTCCTTTTATTTTTATTGTCGTCATCTTTTTCTGTTTCTTTGTTTTCTGTTACTACTTTTTCCACATCGTATTTTTCGTTTTCTTCTTTTCTGTGTGAGTTTATTCTTATTATTGTTATTATTAATTTGTTTTAAGTTTCTTCTTTTTCTTATTTTTCTAATTGATATAATTCACAATTGTCATTCTTCTTTCTCTAAATAAAAGATTAAAAGTAGAAAAATAACGGGTTCCAAACATTTATAAAACAAACATTTATCCTCATTAATTTTTATCCTGATTTCAAACTAAACGATAAAAACTCCACCCTCCAATCGTCCGCGTTGCATAACATCGAACAATACCTGGCATCAAACTTCATTTAACATCAACCAACAAAAAAGAAAAACGAACGACCCGACCAATCCTTACGAATTATAAGTCCTTTATCGACCCCATTTCTTCCCATTCGCCCTCTCTACATCCAATGCTTTTCCAGTTAATCAAATTTAAATCTCATTTGTAAAGCTTTTCATCAAACATCGATAAACGACTTCTTTCAGATACGCCTTTTTTCACTTTTATTAAACCTAAACAAAGAGAATTACTTCTAAGACGTAAATGGCTTCTGTGAATTAGGGGCAATGATACATAAGGGTATCGTAAGTTATAGGTACTACATCGATATGTTTTATTACATTTACATTTCTGCATGTTAGTACAGTAAGGGAAACAGGGAGCAAGGATGGAATTCCAAACGCTAGCAGTTTAAGAAAACCTATATAAAATTATCAAGCTTCCTGCCATCTGTGAACAGCTATAGTAAAGGGTGGGATGTTACTACTTGTTAGGTGTGTCGGGGCTATTTACGTCGTGGGGGACCCAGTGCAGTAGCCGAATCACATTCCATTAAAGACTTGTAAAACAATCGCATTGATACGATGGAACATAGACTCGGGCTTGTTAGACAGAATGTGAAAGTCTAAAGTATCCAATACACACAATACATCAGCATCTTACATGTGATTAATAACCGTTCCATTAAATTTATCGACGTGAAAACTGAATTCTTTAAGCCATGTCCCAACAGAAGAAAAGGTATACTAACCACATGGACTAATAACGAAAAAACATACCTCACTGAAAACCATCACTACCCTTATCTGTATATAAGTCTTAAAAAAGAATCATCTAAAAATACTAGACTTATCTAACCGCTACAGGGTATTCCCTTTTTAAATATACCACTCTGATTATTAACATTATTGTTATATGAAAAATAACGACCTCACTCTCTTTTTTTCTAAGTATATTATACATATCACCTTCACATCTTTCCTACCTAATACCACGTACATTCACATCCACATACTTCCCACATATCACAAATAAAATAAATTAATATGTATCTGCCTTTATTGTTATAGTTGGAGGCTTTTAAATATATTAACACATGTTACTAGTAAAATACTTAGAAATATATTTATTAAGTACCCTTAAATACAATAAAAGTATATATATATATATATATATATATATATATATATATATGATCTAGATTTTAATCAAACAGATAGTCTGTACCTCTCTGAGGGGCACACACACCTACTTAGGTAAATGTTTATATATTGAATTAAATACACATGATATCATACAGGTACTGCCACATATATTATAAAAACATCTAGCATATCATGAATGTCAATTCAACTTGATGTACTACTCCTTAGCCCGTCATGTTTCGCTAATAAGGATAACCCCCTGCTCCAGTAGATGTTGAACCCGCATTTTTTGATAAGCTACAACATAATAACACCTCTATACTTAAACATAAGCACGTCGACTGAAAATATAAATATAACATATTAATCATTTACCAGCATTAATACATCCCCTACTTCGTAAATTAAAAACAGTCAGCCACACCCGAATTTAAACTACCTACCATTCTACAAATAAATCCCACTCCACACAAGTACCGTAAATACGAATACGCCATATAAATATAGATCCTCTTCTTCAGGTATCAGGTCTGTTTGCAGACATTAATGAGCATCACTCTCTATTATTTTCTGCATTATAATATGCATATATAGTATGCAATATCTGTAGAAGTAATGTAGTTATATTTGAATAATACTAAGTTACAATTCAGGTCCATCCATCAATATACAAAACCTATGTAAACTGGCTACTTCTTCCAAAAGCAAACTTAAGAGAAATCAATGCACAATAAAAGCGATAATCTTCACATACCATTTTTCGAACTGCCTTCATTCCGTGAGTTGCTGATGATTTGAAATCGGTTGTAAAGGCTTTTTATAAACAGCGAAGGTCTACAGTGTGAATGAAACCCTAGTACCTGACTGAAATATGCAATGTCTACTTTTTAAATGAATACTTTAAATGTTAGCTCTAGCATTCTTACGATCGACCATTTTATTGATCTTTTTTAAACATACACAGACGCATGTGTGTGTGTGTGTGGGTGTAAGGAGAGAGATAGTGAAAACTATGTTTTGCATATAAATTTCTTTTTCATAAACCAACAAGTTACACACTCAATGATTGTAAATATATAACAACACAAACTATTATTCTGCATTCCAGTGACCTAGATGTAATTGAGTTTACTGATTCCATTTTCAAACGAGAAAATCCTGTACATTTTACGGACCGTTTCTTTCCCCGAAAAAAATCCGTCATTAGTGTGTTAATTACGGATGTTTAATCTATGTGCTTCTCAGAAACCAAACAGTATCTAAGTCTGTCTGTATGTCTGTCTGTATGCATGTCTCTCTCCCTTTCACATTTATTATGGTTTGATATAGTAATTTGGCAACGATCGTTTTTCATTTTCCAGAAAAAAATATACTATAGGGTTTAGAAGAGAAAGAAAGTCATAGGGATGGTAGAGAGAGAAGAAATTAGATACTGAAAAGAAAAGCAGATGAGGGGAAAGGGCCGGAAAGTGAGTCTGTGGCAAAGTTCGCTTTGGCCGAAGGGATGTATCTTTGGATCGGCAATAATGTGGCACCATGACGTTGGCCGGCTGGACGATCTTTGCCGGATTTTTGTGACGACGGGGCGATGTGTGATAATATGTGCACGTATTTGCAATGCTTCAACTTGTTAGGGCCAGTGAGAAATCATCGTCTGACGATAGTCACTGTCGTCTGTTTCTGGGACTGGGTAGCCGGCCCTTTGGTCGTGACCATCGTGCTCAAAATCAAACATTATATAATAAAAGAACCAACCATTTTACTTTTTATATAAAAATATGGTTTATTATATTTTGAAAACTAACATCTGAGAGCGCGCGACGAACGAGTCTTCCTCGTTCGGGTTTCTAACGAGTCTCTTAATTTTCAATATCTTTTCTCGAGTGAGTGAGAAAGAGAAGGAGAGATAGAGAGAGAGAGAGAAAGAGAGAGAAGGAGAGAAGTGAGAGAAAAGGAGAGAGACAGAGTGATAGAGAAAGAGAGAAAAAGACAGAGGGAATACAGCCGTCATCAGTATTTCAGAAAATCTCGGTGACAGGTTTTCTTTGACCTCTTGAACCTTGCTGGTGTTCTCAGCATTGTTTATATTTTAGCTGAAATCAAATTAAACCGTATACCTTGATCAGTTATCTACCATTTTTAGTGCAGCGAATTAGCTTTATTTGCAACTCAAGCCTGGCGCAAGAGTAACGAATATAACAGGAAGCACTTACCTCCCTAAAGTATTACGCATTGTGTCACAAGACAAGAACAGTTGAAAGGAAAAGGATTAAGTGCAGATAGATAAGTCTAGAGCTCAAGAGGGAGAAGGTAGAGAAGTTATAAAAGATATATCTCACACACACGTACCTCTCCGATTCAGCTGTCTATTCACTATCGGCTATGCCAGGTTACCATACTTATATATATATATATATATATATAGAATTATAAAAAGAAAAACTATACACACATTAAGGTTGTACACATAATAACTTATTTCGACCCCTTTAATTAGGTCTCCTCAGATGTATGGACAACCACGTCAAAAAAAACAAATAATGAGAAATTGATCGTCTTAAAAAGATAAAGATAAATTCACTTTTGTGATTGGTCTATGTAAAAAGGAGGTAAATGTTAAAATAATAAAATAATCGAGGAGGGGTGACAGAAGTAAGATTAATTTTTTAATATATGCAGAAATATAAAAAAATATATAAAGGAATTCTTTTTTGCTATTTAAACAAATAAATCATCTCATTTAAAATTTCGAATGTGCGCCTTATGGGTAAAAATATATGATGAAATATTCGAGCGTTCACGATTAAAAACTACGTTTAATTATTTACGATTAAAAATTAGAAGACGAAAATGTAGGACGAAGATTTCGGTTTAGATTAGAACATATTACAAATTTAAGTTATATAGCGTCAAGATTCGGGATGATTTACACTATGGAATTAAAGTTTAGGTACAATTTAAAAACGGTTTATTTACAAAATTGGTAAAGATTCTGGCGTTCACGATTAATTATTTATGATTAGAGATAAAAAGGCGAAAATTCACGACGAAGATTTCGATTTATATAGGAAATAAGAAAACTTAATTGGTTATAACGTCAATACGGAATTAAAGTTTGGCGATATTTAAGCACGATTAATTTACAAACTAGAGTTTTACTAAAAAAAAAAAAAAAAAAAAAAAAAAAAAAATTTTTACTAATTTGTTAACATTTACCTTTACAGTTATAACTTTTATTGTAACTATACTTTAAAAGAATTGTTATTTTCAAGAACTTTAAAACATGCTGTTGATTTTAAACCTGTGCCTGTGTCTACATTTTTAATATAAAAAAATATATAAAGGAATTCTTTTTTGCTATTTAAACAAATAAATCATCTCATTTAAAATTTCGAATGTGCGCCTTATGGGTAAAAATATATGATGAAATATTCGAGCGTTCAAAATCAACAGCATGTTTTAAAGTTCTTTGAAAATAACAATTCTTTTAAAGTATAGTTACAATAAAAGTTATAACTGTAAAGGTAAATGTTAACAAATTAGTAAAAAAAAATTTTTTTAAATTTTTTTTTAATTTTTTTTTATTTTTTATTTTTTTATTTATTTTTTTTTTTTTAGTAAAACTCTAGTTTGTAAATTAATCGTGCTTAAATATCGCCAAACTTTAATTCCGTATTGACGTTATAACCAATTAAGTTTTCTTATTTCCTATATAAATCGAAATCTTCGTCGTGAATTTTCGCCTTTTTATCTCTAATCATAAATAATTAATCGTGAACGCCAGAATCTTTACCAATTTTGTAAATAAACCGTTTTTAAATTGTACCTAAACTTTAATTCCATAGTGTAAATCATCCCGAATCTTGACGCTATATAACTTAAATTTTTAATATGTTCTAATCTAAACCGAAATCTTCGTCCTACATTTTCGTCTTCTAATTTTTAATCGTAAATAATTAAACGTAGTTTTTAATCGTGAACGCTCGAATATTTCATCATATATTTTTACCCATAAGGCGCACATTCGAAATTTTAAATGAGATGATTTATTTGTTTAAATAGCAAAAAAGAATTCCTTTATATATTTTTTTATATTTCTGCATATATTAAAAAATTAATCTTACTTCTGTCACCCCTCCTCGATTATTTTATTATTTTAACATTTACCTCCTTTTTACATAGACCAATCACAAAAGTGAATGTATCTTTATCTTTTTAAGACGATCAATTTCTCATTATTTGTTTTTTTTGACGTGGTTGTCCATACATCTGAGGAGACCTAATTAAAGGGGTCGAAATAAGTTATTATGTGTACAACCTTAATGTGTGTATAGTTTTTCTTTTTATAATTCTGTTTTGCTCTGTTTGAATTACATTGAGCTCTGTTATTCAGATTCTCTACACAAAATTGAAATCCACACACTATATATATATATATATATATATATATATATATATATATATACGTGTGTGTGTGTATATATATATGTGCGTGTATATATATATATATATATATATATATATATATATATATATATATATACTATTCTATTTTTCTATTCCACTGCGTTATTAACTTTTTTTTGTATTTCACCGAAAGGGAAACTCTAAACACCTTCTAGAATAGTAAATTCATCGTATAAATTTGTTTTTTTATGATTTATTTTTTATTGATATTTGTTATTTTCTGATTAAAAGAAACGTCCTTGCTAAAAGAAAAAAAAACAGTTACCCGAATATCGCTACGAATAAATACACCCACGGGATGAACAACTCTGTTCGAACTTTGTTGGCCTCCCGCTTATACGCGACCGATCCTTACTTAAAAAGGAACACGAGGATATTATTTTTTCTGTGTTTTGTTGAACAACTCAGTGCGTCTTACCAAAATCGAACAGCGCAATATTCAGTCGTCGGTTTTACTTGATTATATACTCGTTTTGAGAAGCCAGAGGCGTAGAACAAAGAAATAGAACACACATCAAATACATAAAAATAACACTTTATTAGCTCCTCTTTTCAATAAGATAAAATAGTGTGTAAGGTTTGGGTGTCCGTGTTTTTCCTATTGCTTTCCGTCTCACGGCTTCCATCACATTGAATCTAACAAGTTTACAACTAGTGATTATATTGATAGGTAAGAATAAACGGCTTTTATTCCTAAGAAATCTGTCTAAGATCAATAGTAACATATAAATCCCAAATGATCCGGAAAAGAGGGTGTCTGCAAGCATTTGCTCTAGAAGTTACGTCAAGGACAAAACGTCGCTCATCTAATGTGGCGAATGTGCATAGAAGATATTATTCTATTCAATTATTACATATTATCTCAAATTATTCGGAAAACAACGTAAGCTGTTTTGTTGTAAGTAGTTACGTCAGTGGCAGGAAGTCTCGAATTTAACGTGGCGACTGAACAGAGAATATATTTCTCGTTGTATCGAATTGCTAAATACAGCAGTTGGGCTTTTGGATAGCTACTCCCTCTACTTATTTGCGCGGATATCAGTTACATTTTTGTGTATATAATAAAGAATAAGAACACTTTAAATGGATTGTTAACACTTGAATTCATTCGTCATGTTTTTATTTTTATAACGTTTACCAACATTTGATATGTGAATATAAACGCCCATTAATGTCGACCTATCAATCCCTAATGTACCGGAAAATAAGGTTGCATTAAAAGGTTGCATTGGATGAACTTTCTCCACAAGTTACGAGACGACTCTGTAGAGAAGATCCTTCTTAATTCGCTGAATTGCACACATGAGTTTTGTTTTAGGTAGCTGCTCTTTCTAATGGATAAGAGGGGGAGATATAAGTTTGTGTTAACAATTATTATTTACCTCCTTCTCAGGGAAGGTTCGCCATAAGCTGGCGCAAAGGACAAGTGCAGTCTGATGTAAAAATATGCGCGAGCCGCCACGTCGGACTCCCTTTGTAGATACGCCTAAGGCAATTAGCATAAAAAAATTAAAAAACAGATAAAAACCATGGTAACGATTGGAAGCCGGGACTTTTTTGGACTAAATAAAATTATACCCAAGCCCGACAGCAACACAGCCGATCGAATCATTAGTGAATCTGATAGTATTAATATACTTATCACGAAGTGTAATTTTGAACAAGGCTGTAAGATGGGAAGAGAAACTACCAGCGGCCAAAATGCATTCGTGATGTTTCTTAATTAATAATGCACACGAAGGCTGTTATATTAAGTGCAGTTGTCCGTGTGTGTGTGTTTATAAGGATGTGTCATGTTAAAAGAAAAAAAACAACAAAGCAAAAACCTACAAAGTTAGTATATTCTTGATCAGTGTTGCCCCGAATAAATAATATCTAACATTTAGAAAATATTAGTAATTTTTTACCCTAAACTGACGCAGATTTGATAAGTTAGGATCTGTTTTTCAGCCATTAACTAAAGGAAAGTACCTCTGATATTTTTACACTGAGTTAATTCTCATATGCCGACTAATTCTTCGAGTTGTCTGCGGAGAAGAAAAATGTGTGAGGAACGTAAAGAGAAAAAAAGATAGATAGAAGTTTCATTAGAAATGTGTTACACTTTTAGTGAATGAGAATGAAAACAAAAAGAAGAAGAAGAAGGAGAAGAAGAAGGGGAAGAATAAGATTTCTTCGAGTTGTCTGCGAAGAAGAAAGAGGTGCGAGGAAAGTAATGAGACAAAAAAGATAGAAGTTTCATTAGGAATATGTTACAGTTTTTGTGAATAAGAATGAAAACAAAAAAAAAGAGGAAACATAAGAATAAGGAAAAAAAACAATAATTAAATTCTTATAAGGCACGATGATTCTGTTGTTGCCATTGCTTTCTCAGATACTTTCCAGAAAGAATCGAGTACTGACAGGAGGGTCAACGTGTAGGTTGACAATATTCCCAAGTAAACGAGTTGATATAAAACTTGATTCGAGCTTAGTACACCCAGGTAATTAGTCTGTGTCGTTAGCCACTTAACAACCGTCACTTCTACGATAAAAAATGAGAACTAGACGCCCGCATGAGGAAAAAAATGGTAAATCACATATCCACTTCTACTACATAAATAGTAAGTGCCGTTTGAGATATGCGTCAAAGTATAACGCTTAGTTTCGCCATAAATAGCAAACGAAACTTTAATAAATATCATGTTTTATAGTCCAGTCCAGGCTGATTGTTTGGCTGAACCTAAAACAAATTGCTAACAAAGGTGTTTAACTTGGATATTGGGCATGAATAACCTTACTTTCAGATCAAAAAGGTTTACTAAAATTTACCTTGCGGAAAAAGGCCAACGGTGACCATCTTTTAAGATTGCCGTCGATTGTAGTTTTTCCTCTCTCAACTCAATTTCTGTAAATTGATATTCAAAAATAACAAATGTAGCAATGTGAAATTAAATAAAGCCAACGGTTTTCATAAAGTTAAATATAATTATAACTTATCCCTTATTTTTGTCCCTTTTGATGTATTACTGCATGCGCTTTATATTCTGTCATATTTTAATTTCAGGTTGGCCAAATGAAGTACCGATACTTATGGATGCTGACAAGTGTGCTATTTGCAACAATGAACTGTCAAGTAATGAAGAAACATTTATCGTCAGCCAGAAAGGCATCGATTCTATTAACAGAGATTTGTCAACGTCTACACAACATATGCAGTCAGCGTTTGATCAACCGTAAATTCATAGAAATTGACCGTAAAAAAACATGTCCACCCATGATGAAATGCTATCCCTGCAAGCCGCTCTTTGTGTGTGTTTAACTTTAAGGAACATTGTCTTTTTTGTGGTTCTGGAACAAAGTCTGATAGAAAGAAAAGAGGTGTTGATGTTTCCCATATAGAAACTATTGAGTTTAAGGACAGAGTGTTAAACGTTTGTGAGAAAGTCCTAAAATATGATGGCTGGGCATCCACTGTTAAAAGTAGAATAGGTTATGTAGCTGACCTTGTTTCAGAAGAAGCGCGTTATGACAGAACATGTTTTGGAAACTTTGATTTTTATAAAAAACATGTATAAGGCATTCTCTTTTGCTGATTCTCCTAAGAAACAAAACCTTGGTAGACCAGAGGATTCAGAGAGAAAGCAGGAATTTCTGGAAGTTGCTAAATATTTTCAGCAAAATGACAAGGAGAAACTCACCATTGTTGATCTTGTTAAAAAAATGGAAGAACATTCTCGAGGACACTGGCTTTTAACCATATAGTCTCTCATACATGAAATCTCGATTGTTAGACCATTTCAAAGACAAAATCATTGTGACTGAAATCAATGGGAAACATAATGTTGTTAAATTTTTAAGTACAGCAAAATGTATCATCCATGAATTCTATGCACACAGCCGCTCAACATACAATTTAGAATAAGAGGCATTTAGAATCATAGAGGCGCCAGCCAAGCTTATCAACTATGACATTAAAGCTATCCAGACAAGTTCAGAATATTACCCGTCTAAGAATAATCTTGAACATGATGCTATTCTTGAATATGTTCTTAAAACATTGTTGAAGATAATTGCAGGCAAATATAATGATTTGAAACTTGCATCAGTTGGCCACGCGATACTGCAGGCTGCTAGACCCAGAGTTCTTGCATATATGCAGTTTGGTTTAGCAGTAGACATGCATGCCCAATTTGAATCTAAGTTCTTAACTGACACTCTGAATAAGCATGGCTTCTCTTCATCTTACTCGGAAGTACAGAAATTCGAAAAAAGTGCTGCTCATGTCCATGGCGCTGAAACTCTCTCCTTTGTTGAAACTGAGTTTGTGCAATTCGAGGCTGATAATGTGGACCATCATGTAAGGGGTATTGATGCATTAATCACATTTTACCGTATGCACATCATAGCATATTTTACGCCCGGGAAAGTTGAAGAAAAGCCAGGTCCAAGGATTCAGATGCTTTCAGAAAATATAATACGGGTTGGAAGAATCAACATCAAGTACCTAAATTCACATCACACCAACAACCCACCATTGACATTCATAGATCTCCAGCAGAAGAAAGTTGTCGATTCAACTGCTCATGTTGACATCTTTTGGACGGTTTCACTAATTTTAAATCTGCCCAGACCCGCATGGTCAGAGCTTATGCAGTCAGTGCACAGAGGAACATATCCTGAGAAATAAGCGACAATTTTTTGCCAATGATCGACATTGACCCTGGTGACCCAACCTGTGTGTACTCAATGTTATGTTTCATTAGTGATTTAGCCAGGAAAAACAACATTACACCAATGTTAACATTCAATCAACTACTTTGGTACAAAGCAATGATGATAATCGAGTCACAACATCATTCCAGTCTCCTGAAATCAGTTCTCTTGCAACTTGTGGACTCCATACACAGATTCGCTTTCTGGGGATAATTAGTCATTTGATGACAGATTCTGGATTGCAAGAACTTTTTGAAATTGTGTATGCTCAAAACACAGTCAAGCACATGCTAAGCGGCAAAGCAATTGAAAAAGCCATTCGTATACACTTCTTAGTTAATGCTGCGCGGATTACTATTTTGTTCGCGAATGCCTATGATTTGCCAGTTTCACATGTCGCTGAGGATGATCAACCCAACACTGACGCAGAAGAGTCATTTTCACAAAATGAAGACCTGAAAGAAGAACAGGTGCTATTAAAAGGTACCCTTAATGGGACTGAGACATTGAATAATATTCTGTCATCAGTGTCTATTACCAGGATTGCCCAGAAAAACAACCATGTGAAGGATGCTAGGATTGACCAGCGAACATCAACATTGTGGATAAAATACCTTGATATGTTTAAGATCCTGCAATTATTTATCAAGGCAAAGCGCACCAGGAACTAGGAATTGCACTTTGACGCTGTAAGAAAATGCTGCCAATATTCGCTGAAGCAGGACACATACTATATGAAAAGTCAAACTACTTGTACTTGCAGCAAATGCTAGAAAAGTCAACCCGAAGTGTACCAGACATTATCTGAAGGATTCTATGTGATTTAACGGAGTGATCGCTACTGGGCTGGCATGTCGACGTATCTAGTTATTGAGCAGGTGCTAATGAAAAGCATGAGTACGTCTGGATGGCTTACTCATGTCAGAGGAATCGACGAAATATAACGATTGGTCTGGACGCTATCACTGCCAGTGTGCGCTGAAATCAAGTTCACACTGCAAGAACTTGTAGGCATTCGTTATGGAACTAGTGACCAGCACCAGGAGGCTTCCTCAGCAAGGAAAGAGCGAAATTTGAGGGATACATGGAAGCTCCTTACGTTTCTCCAGATATATGACCCTCTCACGGAAGATCCGTCCATTCACAGGAAAAGTAGGGGTGATATAAGAGAAAACAAAAGGGACACTAATTTAATTAGCTAGGGGAATAGCGGGTCGTATTGCGTGATTTGTTAAGAAATCTGATGAGGTCTCTGACTATTGGGCGGGCTCATAGTGCGTCCCGTGTATGTGGAAGGGTGGTAGTTAAGATAGATTTAACGGAAAGAGATTAACAATGAAGTTAGTATTTGCATTGCAGTCATGGTGGTTGACTTGGTCACATTGGTCACAGGAGTTGGTGGAACACAAGCAGTGGGATGCTGGCAAAAGAGGCATCCGGGAATTCAAACATTAGATAGGGATATAACGCAGTGAAACGCTGTCAATAGGAACTGTCTTCCACTTCGCACGAGATGCGCAATCGATTGTGTGCCCTAATAGCAGACGGCGAACCACCGAGAACCATGTGTTAAGGAATAGAAAGTAGAGAAGAATCTATGAGACAGTACCCGGAAAGTTGATGAATGCTAAGCAGAATGGGGGAATATTGGTTAGAGATTGTGTAATTGGTTGGTATGAAGTTAACGAAGTTGGTGATTTTGATCGATGTTAGCTGGGATAAGTCATGGAATCTGAGAGTGTAATCTGATCAAAGATGGTCCATAATACGTGTGATGGAAAACGTGGAGATGGGGGAGGTAAGCCGATGGTTTGTGCGGAGAGGGGAGAGAGAGACCCCCTCATTTGAAAAGAAGGGGAAAATCAGAATAAAAAAGAATAGAGACTTATATGTATTATATGTTACTATTGTATTTGCTTCAAGATATGCTTCTAACTGTCTTGATTAACATTATTCATGTGTTGAAAAAAAGAAGAAAAAGAGACAATCAGAAAAAAAGGACCCATGTGTGTTATATATTTCAGTTATGTTTTCTTTAAGTTGTGGGTTTTATTGTTTTGATTAATGGGTCTTTTATATGTTAAAACAAAAAAAAGAAATAGAAACAGTAGAGAGATTGTATTTTTATGTTTTCATGTTTGTCCCTGCAAAATTGTACAAAAACGTTGATTTTATTGTTGGTAAATAAATAATGGCGGAAGGCCAGTAGAGTATAGGTGTGGATAAAGTCCTCTTGGTAGGAGGTGAAAAAATCCTCCTGATTTATTTTTTAGATGGATGGGAGAAAGAAAATGGCGGAATTCCTGTTAATATGAGGTGATTGGAAAATCCTCTTGGTAGAAGTTGTGTCAAAAGTCCTTCTGTGGGAGGAGAGTAAAAATTCCTCTAGTTTTTTTCTACCTCGATGGAGAGGCGAGGTTGATTTTCTCTCTCTGGTATGGGAAGCATGTACCAGTGAACAGGAGCCTGTCCAAAAAGGAATTGCTTTGATGTTGTTTTTTAAGGGTACTCAAATACCCTTGGGCTGGAGAGTAAGTTAAATGCATCCTTGTGATTCCAGTTCAGAGATCACCCAGTCGGTTTTTACTTGTCTGTCATGTTTCTGCCGTTTCTTAACCTATGTAATATGAATGTATGACTTTGTTTTTAAATTATGTAATATGATTTTTGTTTTGTAATTTATGTAATAAATGACAAGTTGGGCATGGGAGATGTGTGATACAATGGAGGGCGCAAGGATAGGATGTTACTCATCGACAGAGACAAAAGAAATGTGGGAGTGGTCAGTAATGAAGACTCCGAGAATATGAAGTATCTCATCGACAGAGACAAAGGAAATGCGGGAGTGGTCAATTTCCATTGTTCAGGACAGGTGACTAAGAAAAGAATACTGGACACGACATTTAGGAGTGACAGTGTTTTACGACATCTGACTACAGTAAGGTAGGTGACTTTTACGACAGTTGACGACAAAAAAGTTTATGACACAAAGTTAACGAATTTAGGTGTCGGAGAGAAGCCGGTCAGTTAGGATCGAACCTCCCGAGAGAGCGATCGGACCGGGAAAACGATGAGATGAGCTGACGACTTGAGCAACGACAATGGGGGTCTCGACAGTCCGCGACGGTGTTACACACACTCATAGTTCAAATTAAATTATACACAACGTATATGTGTGTGTGCTTCCTCGAGAGTTGTGTTTCTTTTATTTAACTTGTGGACCAGTGTTGTGCTCTTGACGATTCGTCAGTGGATAGACGACTAGGCTGGACAATGAAGACAAAGAAGAAGACCACGGAAACACAACGTTAGGGTCGACGGTCGTCAAGAATGTTATGTCTGAAATTTGAAGATTGTTATATTGAATTTTAAAGATGGCGCCCGTTGACCCTTTTCCAGCAAGGCCAATTCTGGTAAACTTGTTGTATCTGAAAGAAAGGTTATTTATGCCCAATATCCAAATTAAAAACTTATGTTAGCAATTTGTTTTAGGTTCAGCAACATTTTGACTGGACTATTATGTTGCAAAATACTGCAGTGTAAACTTTGTTTTTTTCTTATATCAATGTTGAATATTTCTTCCGTGTTACGTTTATTATGTTGAAATAAAATGATATACTTAGTTATTGTAGACCTCTTACATAATACGCTTAAACTTTTTTAACCGCGTAATACTTACCTTGTAAGATCGGTGTTATTCCTAAAGCTATTACGTGGCTTAGTTGAGTAGAAGTTCGAGGGGGTTTAATCTGACGAACGAATAAATAGTTAGTCATGGCGGACCCTGTATTTATTCCGAACAACAACAGATTTCATAAAAAGTAGGTCGATATTTTTTTCCATAAAAATAGTGTTATTTTCTTTCATCCACTACACACGATAATACTTCGGAATAATGGCCTCATGTTTTAAAGATAAAATAGTATTAAACTCATATTAATACTGCTTTATACAGCGCCCCTTATTCTTTATTTAGTCTTCAAACGGATTTGATTTTATCATAAAAAGCCAAAATGTTAATAAAAAGAAATCAGTAATTTTATATATTTAAAACAATTCCTTTGAACATTCTTGCCGATAAAATCCTCAGAAGTTCAGTTTAGATTTCTGGGAAAATATGGTGCGACCGTTAACTCTGTTCAGTCGTTGCACCACACACATTTGGCGCTTAATCATATCAACTATATCAATATCTTCATATATTGAATGAACGCGAAAGTGAGTCCATCTTTCTTAACTAAATTGGCATCACACCATCTTAAATTTATTTGATTCTAATGATAAAATAATATTTTCAACTACCCTATATACTATCTCCACACATCCTCAAATAAATGTCGATAATTTGTTTTGGATATTTGTATTTTTTAAAGTTTATAATAAATTCATGTTCTGTAATATACATTTTACATTTGTATTTTCAAATAATCTTCTACATACGCAGTTATCTTGTCAATATTTTTATTATTAAAATTATGAATACAAATAATTATTTTGTAGGCCTTTTAACTGAGATAAAAGTGTAGTATCTGTTTTGATGGATGGTACACCCCTTAGACCGTCTCAGAGTTCGGACCTTCCGGTTTGCCCGGTGCAGTTCTAGTGAATCCACCTTACCAGGCTTTGCATTATCACCCTTAGAGAATGAGATAGTTTATTGATAATCGCCTGAGGCGCTACTGCCGGGAAGTCCAACAGGACTGCACTACGCATTATTTGTAAGTCAGAGTAATCTTTCTCTAGAACGCTGGCTTTTCAATCCCACTTTCCGATCTTGTGTCATATCTAACCGCTGTCATAGGCTGCCATCACCTTCGAGACGGTAACACTCGATGCGACCTCTATCGAAGCCAATTTTCTTACAGTAGCACCTGTCATACGAGCACAACTAATCTGTCCTGTTGGAAAATATAATATATGTAATTTAAATAGTTTTTACTAATATGCATAATCTGAAATAAACATGTTTTACCAATTAATTCAACAGAACCATAACCATATGTAAAAAAGATTAAGCCAAGAGTTTTGTAATTTCCGAACCCTAGAACAAAACTCACTTTTAACTAAATATCCTGACGTTCTTTCTAATGAGGCAAATCTGAATATAGGAATTGATGAAGAACACATCTTTTTATAACCAACAGTCGAGCAATTATAGTAAGCCGTCGTAACATTGATTTGAAAACAGGAAAGGCATGTATGTTTAGCTATGCCTAACAGGCCCGACAGAAACGGGGGCTACAAATTATTATTATCTTATATATAAAGGGAAGTCGTCTGTGTGCATGATTGTATATCTGGAAAATCCCTCCCCCCCCAAAAAAAAAATAAATCGACAGACAACCATAAATTGACATTTTCTGATGTTTGCTTCAAAACATTTTATGGAGGTCATTAGTTTTTTTAGGAGGTTATTTGTGAGTTATGTATTATTATTATTATTTTCAAGCCATTGGGCTAGCTAAACATTTTACCACAAAAGAAAATGTTTACCCAACAAAACAAAATCCCTGCTAGCACAATAGAGTGACAATAATTATTAATCATCCCTTAAAACAAATGAACTCCATAGCATTTAACAAAAAAAAAATACAAAACATATGAAATAGCCACCCTCCTAAAGACTTTTTCAAAGTTATACTTCATATGTTGTGTGCACCAAAACAATCCCAATAATCCAATAACTACAACTTCATCACCCCTACCAACCCCAATACAATCTTACACGATCTACAACATGAAAAGAATTCATCAGTAGATACCCCATCCTTTTTTTAATTTTAAAACATTGTAAATACATGGAACCCTCTAATTAAACACCTAGACATATAACTATCAAATCAAACAAAAGTAAATGAATCGTAAATGTTTAAGACCTAACATAGCCCTTATAATTTAGTCATATACATTATCAGATAACGCCAACAGAATTTACTGAATACATTAACACAGCACTAATGCATATGATAATGATTGTTAAAAGATACCCCTAGAGGAGCTCATTAACTGACAAAATATATCATTTATCATAGACCAGCAATTACATAACAATTGATCAACTAACCTCTCTCTCTCCCTTTCTCTCTCTCTCTCTCTTTCTATCTCTCTCTATTTATATGTATATATATATATATATATATATATATATATATATAAAAATTTATTAAAAATAAATTTAGAGAAAATACTAAACTATAAATAATAAACAAACTAAAAAATAATAACTAAACAAGCCGCGCATGCGTGGTCCCCCTCTGTATGTGACGAGTGTAAAATGCAATACATTTGGGCAATTTGGGGCATTTTTGACCCCCCTTTACCCCCATGGAGGCGCGAACCAGAATGTGTCTGATGTCAAAGATGCTCATTTAATATACAGAACAATTGTCTCTACATTTTGGCCAATTTTCAGAAAAATTCAATGGATGGATCAAACGTTATGGTGAAAAACGGTCATTTTTTGCCATTTATGGTTGCTTTTGACCCCCTGGGGCGCGAACCAGATTTTTTCCAAGGTCAGCGATACGTAATTTCTATTAGGAACAATTGTCTCCATATGTTGGCCAAGTTTCAGAGAAATTGAATGGATGTATAAAAAGTTATGGGGCAAAAGATGTATATTTCGGCCATTTCGGGGCCTTTTGACCCTCTGGAGGGCTTACCAGATTTTTTTCAAAGATCGGAGAATGTCACATTCTAACCTGACCAAAGTTACAACTTCATGCAAAATTTCAGAGAAATTACAGAAAAATTGAATGTATGGATCAAACGTTATGGGAGGAAACGGTCATTTTTTGCCATTTTAGGGGCACTGTGACCCCTGAGGGCGCGAACCGGATTTTTTACAACTTCATGCAAAATTTCAGAGAAATTCAATGGATGGTTGCGGAGAAAAATCCGGACGGACACACACACGGACACACACACGGACACACACACGGACACACACACGGACAGAAATGCCTCAAAACATAGGTCTCCCAATTTTTTAAATCGGGGGACCAATAAAACATATTAACGAATACAAACCAGAGCATAATCAATAACTTACGCCATTCACTTCTCCCTAAATATAAACACACTTTTAAAGGAGTAAAACAGACAACACGCATCATAAATAATAAAATTAATGTAATATCACTCAATTCCGATTAAGATTTTTATATTATTAAAACCAGTACTTATTCAAAAATGGACACGCCAAAAACGCACCGTTTTTAACGGTAAATTAAGACGCCAGCTATCTTAATGTTCGTGTTTTCACAGACAATCCTTTAAAATACGTCACTAACAATACACCAATAAGGAAATATACAAATAAAAAAGAACAAACAAAATAAAACTTTAAACAAAATTATGAATAAAATAACTAATGAATTTGATACACAAATTTAAACCCGGTATCACCATTAAATTGAGACTTCAATATCAGAGCTCTTAAACAACATATTCAAACGCTCTTCTCCCTTTCTATTTTCACCTTTCTAAACACCGGTAATCGTATACAGTCTACAAAACGACAACTTAAATAAAAATAAAGATACCAAACTACAAGAGAATTAATAAATAAAACACTTAGTAGAATAAAAGTAAAAATATTCTTAAAACACAAAACTATAAATAATCAATAAAATAAAACTCAATTAATTCCCAACCAATATATTTTTCCAGATAGACTATCAAGGAATGCACCGTATTTTTAGATATAACGCCGTTTCTTATCGTGGTTTTACCTAACTCAGAACTCTAAAGATCCCACTGGGCATAGATTTTTTAAAAATGTAAAAAATTAATCCAATCTGGATGAAATCGCGGTACGTTTCTTAAATATGTAACATATAGTTTTACTAAATAAATTATATATATATATATATATATATATATATATATATATATATATATATATATATATATGTATCTTGGCAGCATCTTTTCTTTTATACAAGTATCATTAAAAATAACGGACATCTTGTGTCTGGATATTTTTTCTATGATCCTTTCCGTTTTTCTGATTAGGTTCTTAGTTTCAGACGGAAACTGGCTGATAAAATTGCCAAAGCTTCCCAAAGCGCTTTCGGACCCTTCCAGGTTCATCGTCAGTGGAGTAATGTTAACCAGGCATAGACCTAGGAGTGAATATATATTCTATTTAGGCGGGGAAAATAAAGCAACGAGCACTTATCTCCAGCCTCTCCTATATATTCTTCTCCAGATATATAGATGACATTCTAATCCTTACATCCTCTCAAGACGAAGCCACACAAATATTCAACACCTTCAACAACACCGACCCCCGCATACAATTCACCATAGAACACCCCAACGAGTCCGGCTCACTCTCTCTCCTTGATTTCAACCTTAACATCACCGAAGACGGCTCTATACATACTAACTTCTATAAGAAAACCTGCCTGCAAAAACTTTTTCATACACTTTAAGTCTGCCCTGCCCACAAAAGCCAAATTAAGTTATGCCCATAATGAAATCACCTGAATACAAAATAAATGCTCTGCTGCTGCTGACAAATATTACATACTAATAACTTCTACCAAAACCTCCAAACTAATGGCTACCCCGCCCCCACCATAGCCCACTTAAATAAGCCCAAAACACGTAGACACCGCACCCTCTCTAACACATGCTTCTTAAAACTCCCTTTCTTCAGCGATAAGATCACTACCTCCATCCGCAAGGCAATACATAAGGAAAGCCTTAACATACAACTAACACATACTGGCACTTCCTTACGCCAACATCTATCTAATAAACATACTAACCACACACCCGAACCCTGCTCCCTGGCCAATTGCCCTATCCCCAACACAGGTCTGTGCCATCGCACTAACTGTGTTTCCAAACTACAGTGCAATAAATGCAAACAAATTTACATCGGCAACACTACAAGACCGCTACACTTGCGCATAAAGGATCACTTGAATACCCGTATATCCTCTTTCTACAAACACACAGAGATTTGCTCAAACACTCAGCGTGTCATGTCTCAATCTTAACGTCTGTCAGAAACATTGGTGACCTTAGAATCACAGAATCAATCCTCATCTCCAGATTAAACCCCTCACTCAATCAGCGTCACGAGCTCCACTCACCATTCATTCTATAATAGCTACCCCTCCATCCACCGACCAACCCCCATATCTAACACTCAACAGACTACGTTTCCACCACTTCACTCATTACTTACCTCCTATAATAAATCACCACACACCAAAACAATCAAATAGGACCCTCCCCATATGAACTTCCATCCTAACACACTTTCAACCACACACCAACAACCATATTCAACATACTCTTCTAACCCACCAAAATAAGTCACCCCATAACCAAGCATTATTAATTAATTAATCCAAACACATATAAAATGTATACAAATAACATGCAAATATTAAATTAATAATTAATAAAATAAATTAAAACTGTAAATAATAATAATAAAAAATATGTAAAGAAAGTGAAGAATATATATAAATAAACAATTACACAAACAATAATACATAGATATGTATATATATATATGTATATATGCATGTATGTGTATATATGTTCTATATATATACTAATATTATAATACAGATTTGCACCTAAAAAAAATCCAGAGTTACTCCCCTTTATCTTATAGTAAATATATCAAGTTAATTCGATAAACTAATTTGACGAAACTCACAATTAGTAACACTTCTTAAATAGATGATAATCGATAAGTTTGATAGATCTAGAATATTTAAAATGTGAGATTAATTACTTTACTTTATATTAACATTCTTAAAATACGATAGAAAGATAAACAAAATAAAAATATGAAGACAAAACACACTGAAATAAAGGTAAATAATCAAATATAAGCTTAATAAAAAAATTTAAAAGAATATTAATAAAAAATAAGTATATATATATATATATATATATATATATATATTATTTAAACTAACAGTTTATCGAACACACTACACTTAACCAACATTACACAATTATTTTTGAACACCAAATCATATATTTAACATAACCTTCAAATAAAATTTAATTTAATTTACATTCCCTGCGAGACTGCTATAGTTTTCGCTGCGGTCTACATCTGGCAGACATTTTGTTTTGTAGTATTCTCTACACAGAATAAAAAAAATGTTCTTCTGGTTTAATTATTTTTGACAAAGGGATGTCTTTTCTCGAAATATCAAATAGTGATTTTTAATCACCCGGACATCACACGAACAGCTAAAAACACTATTGCTGTTATGTAAGATTTTAGAAAAAAAGGAAAAATAAATAGTAAGCCATATTTCGTATTCGATTTATTGTTATTGTTTTTGTTCCTTACAACTTGCATCTTACCCGGAACTTGCATTGCCCACAACTTTTCAAAAACTTACTATATATATATATATATATATATATATATATATATATATATATGGATGCAATGCACGATACATCATAAAATGAAATGCCGTGAAGACAGGATTTGTGGAAAAGAAAATTTTAAATAAAAATTAAATACTGAAAAACGAGAAATGTTACTTGTTTTGGTCGGATCAATGTCTTCAGAGAAAAAGGTAAGATTTTAGAATGTATATAATAACGGCTAAATATAGGAAACACAGAACGCATAACGGGATGTTTTTGGCACGTGATTTAGTATTTGAAAAAATATGCAGCGCGTGCGGAAAAGACTTTAACATAGGAAAACGGGGTTTGAAAGGAAAAGAAAGAACAGAAAAAGGAAAAAAAGAAAAGAAATCGAAACATGCAGTAAAATTACCTAATCAGGATCGTAGTTTTGTATGTAGTGGCGAAATATATTGCATTATTTCAGTGCGTGTTTTGCAAGATGTTTGCTTTCAGAATAAGATCCGAGTCTTATGTCTGCGTTACAATGTGATGAAAGAAGTGTTACAGCGCTTTTGAGAAACTTACGGTGTGTGAAAGAGGATTCGATCTTGAGGTGGGTGCAGTTTGTAAATCAAAATTCTCGGTAAAAGTGTTTCTGTGTGTATGACTCGTACGTTAGATCGATTGTTGTGTTTGACGTCTTGTTTGTGTTCGATATAAAATATCGGACATGAGGTACTTTCTAGCCGGCATTTACAACATAAAATGCGCCTTGTTTGCACCCTGTTCCCCCTTCTCTACAAAGTAATGATGTCCATATAATCTACAAGAACCCGTTACGTCTCAGTGACAATAAGGGTAAATGAGGTTGAATAATTGGCGGAAATAAGTGAAAGATTAAGGATATTATAAGAGGATCAGGAATGATAACTGGAATTGTAAACAAGTGCAATGCTGCATTTTAGTATAATGTATACTTTCAGGGAATGCACATAACAGGCTCTCTGATAGTAAGAAATACTTAGCTAAGAGAAAAGATGACACACACGAAATTGGGAATGTTACTGATCCGGAGTTTTGGGACCACTTATTTTGTTATCATTAATTTTCTAAGCAGTTTTAGGGCAAGTGTACTTTTACTACTTATCACTATACATTACTATAAATTACTAGATATTACAGCATTTTCATATATATATATATATATATATATATATATATATATATATATATAGATATATATATATATATATATATATATTTATATATATATATATATATATATATATATATATATATATATTATTGGTGTATACACTATATTGAGCTCTGTTTATATCCTGATAGTCTACTA
Source organism: Sepiola atlantica (assembly GCA_963556195.1). Taxonomy (NCBI): domain Eukaryota; kingdom Metazoa; phylum Mollusca; class Cephalopoda; order Sepiida; family Sepiolidae; genus Sepiola; species Sepiola atlantica. The sequence goes on from OY744519.1 coordinate 153,928,270, forward strand.
GTAAAAAATATTTGTCATATTTTAAAGTATTATCTTACTCTATCTCACTCTCTATTTCTCTCTCTCTCTCTCTATATATATATATCTATATATATATATATATATATATATATATATATATATATATATATGTGTGTGTGTGTGTGTGTGCGTGTGTGTGTGTGTGTGTGCAAATTCGAATGATTTAGATGGGATTTTAAAGTAGACACACATTCGGGTTGTATACATTTTGACCTAGATCGATCCCATTAAATATATAACCAACCACATTTAGAACACCGTTTTTAAGGTAAAGGGACACATCTAGTTGATGATTGGTTGTAATAATGAAGCGGAACTAGGGGAATGGTAAAAGAGCACGGTGACAAATTATAATTAACTCTGATGATAATCATAATAGAAAAAGTGGGTGACAAAGGCAAAAGATCTGTTCCCCTATTTGTTAAAGAAAATGAATTCCATTTTGAATGTAGAATAAGAATAAAAAATGTTCACGTTTAAAACAATTAGCAGATATAATTATTAAAAAAATATGGAGTATTCTACAATGCAGATATTATGATTCAATGTACGAGTAATTACGCTTAAAGGCTTAATTGATTACAACTCTAAAAATGCGCGGTATGTTACAGTGCGGAGATTACGATTAAAATTACGGTGAATGACGATTAAAATTAGGATTAAAACTTAATTGATTATGAAACGGTAAATGCGGTGTATATTGCAGTACCGAGATTAAAAGTGCGGCAAAATATACACCGAGTTTATTTACACATTTAAAAAAGAGAATTGTGCCGGGAATTTCTTGTGCATACGTAGAGATTTTAGAATTCATGAATACTGTTATTATTTTCATTATCGTAACTCCTACCATTAATATTGATATTTACAACATATTAAAGAAATAGATTTTTCCATAACGGGCTTGTGATTTTAAATCTATATTCGGTGCCTGCACTTGGCCATAAATTCGTCTCTTTTGTTTCAAATGTTATTATGTACGTGTTTTAAGATTTAGATTTTTTCTTCAATGCATAGATTATATATGTGTCGGAATCCTCTAGGAGTAGTTAAATCACACAAAATTGACCACAAAATAATTGGTGTTAAGTTTTTGTGTTTAAAAAAAAAAACAATATTTAGTCAATTCCGTTTTGTTAATAATATCTGAGTTAGAAAATTAATGTTTGTGGACATAAAATGTTGTTTCCACTTACCAGCGGATATTTCTATACCGAGTTTCTTATTAGTAATATTCTCTTGTGGGTAAATTGTGGCCTTGTATACGACACTTTCTACATTACAATTTCTCTTAAGTGAACACTTATTTTAACTTGGCAATAACATTTTTCTTTTTATGTTTAATCACGTTCATCGGTGTGCCCAATATGTGTCCAATACTGTCAATATCTTCTACACGAATAGCTTATTTTCACTGTTATTCTATTGGATATTTGGTTTAAGTGGTTACTAGTGTTCAATTGTTTAGAAATGTTCTACCGATATTGATATTAGATGATTGACAAAATGGTGTCGTGAAACCAAATAATCCTGTCCATAAGGTTATTTTTCTTTATACATTCAATATACTGTATTTTTTCAGTGTACCCACTACTTATACATAAATTATCGTACTCGTATATATTCTTACTAGACTCACAAATATTTTTACTTGATGAGCGTTCATTCATTATAGAAATTATTGTATTCATTCTAACGACGAATTATTAAGTAGAATTTTTTTCCCTTTACTTTAAATACGGCGGTAACATTTTCTCATCATTCATGTTCTAAATGCGATTTGTTATACATCTGATTTGATCAATCTAGTTAAAAATATACTATAATGTGTTCAAGCCGAATGTGTGTCTAATGTGTTTCTCTCTAACAATTATATATATATATATATATATATATATATATATATATATATATATATATATATATATATATATATTGATATATATTTCATTTATACCAACACGTACTGAAACGATACTGGCATGACGACGTTTAGATCGGTCGTAATTAAAACAACGATCTTCTTAAGCTAATTAACTGAGTCTTTTCTTTAGTTGTTCATATTGAAGAAATATATATATATATATATATATATATATATATATATATATATATATATCCGAAACAGTTGCATTGTAAACGGATGATGATGCCGTTTAATATTTCGCAATTCAAGTTAAGTTTCCCTGTTTTTATGTCACTGTTATATTCTTGAATCCCCTTTTTGTATTAGTACATTTTCCAGTGGTAAGCCGGCTTATGCAAGTTCTAAGTCTTCGATATTTTAGATGTACTTAGTATTCCTGGGTATTTACACAGCATGTTCCTTGTATCTTTACAATGCCCCAGAGTTATGTTACACTATATATATATATATATATATATATATATATATATATATATATATATATATTAATATATATATATATATATGTCAATTTCTGCAATATCTTGGATTAAGTTAGTTTGTCTGGGAATTTAAACTGCATTTTACATTTTTTTTTAATGCCTCAAAGCTTCTTTAGACTATATATATATATATATATATATATATATATATATATATATATATATATTCATAAATACATACTTCATATCCGTATACATGTATGCTTCACGTTTTGATTTGACGCTCGTCAGTATGAAATTACGTGACCGTATCGCCAGGTGAACCAATCGAACTGCAGATCAAATTATTATGATCTTGGTCTTGTGGACATTCAGCCAACTCGACGATAATGCTTTGACATTTCGAAAGGGCCTTACTTTATAGTTTAAAGAATACAAACTATCGATCCTCATCTAAAATATTCGGAAACATAAGACGTGTTTCGTCTTTGAAATGATTGCAAAAAGTAAGGTTTTTTATTCATGTAATAAAATTAATACTTTAAAGTAACTGAAAGCGTGGTTAAACAATGTTTTAGCGCATGAAAAACCTCACTAATGATGCAATTATCTGTCAGATCGTTCTTAATGTGGAGTACTGTTGTCATATTCAGGGAGGTTCTGCTGGAATCACTCTTCTCTGTCTTGACAAAACGAACTTCGCAATACAGTTGGCTATATATACGATATATTCTCTTCCATGTGTAGCCCCTTTCACACAAAAAGAGATGTTGCACGTCTCGCTATACTGTATGGTAATGCTCATGGTAAGTGCTTGACTGAGCTGCAACCCCTCTCATCCCCCTGTAAACCATTTACAACAAGAACTTTCCTGGCTTCACTCACAGCATGTACGTTTCCCTCTCCCTCTTCGTTCCAAATACCAAGCTAAACTTCCGTAAACAAACTTTCTTTCCTAGAGCGTTAGATCTCTGGAACAAAATAGCACGAATTTGCTTCCCAGATAACTACAACACTGTCATATTTATTTCTAATGTAAACAAATATTCTGTCGATTCCATGGAAATATGATTATGACATGTCTCAAAACATGAATTCAAACATAAGCGATAAAAAGACTAAATGAATTTGTGAACATTATCACATTATCACAAGCGTTTGAAATTATTTTAATAGTCCAACACAATTTATGTAGCTTTAACTACGTATTGGCGTTAAAACAATCTAATGCTAAGTATATAATAAAAATGTACATACAAATTCTGTGCGTAAATCCTGTGAAAATCTTATCGTGCTAAGTGACCAGTTGTTGCCTGCATAATGATTCTTTGCTTGATTTAAAGTCAATGTAGTTTTTTTTTATATTTATAGGTGCATTTGAGTTTGTAATGTAGAAACCGCTTCATTTATTCTTCAAGAAAAATATGATGTTTTCCTCTTGCTGATTAGGATTTTTCGGTGACTATTTTCAAAATGTTTCATTTTATCAGTCGTCTGGACCAGACCAAGCATTTTTACAATACATTATAGCTCAGCCCGTAATTGTATTGTTAATAACATGGTATACACATCACAAATGAAAATTGTCCAGTACAAATCATTTTTTTATTCGTAAGCTTAAATGCTATTTGGCTGTGACTTAGCAAATCCGACAAGAGAATCTTAAATAGTAGGTAAATACTAACGATGAGATTATTCTCTTATTTTTTGGTGGACTTTTTATAATCAGAGGTATTTATTGTTTTGTTTAATGCGAGGACTTACACTTCCATTTTTTGTCCCTAATAAAAACTAATATCATTTTATTTTGTATATACGCGTTTAACTTTACCAGTTTCTAATAACAGGGTATCAAATTGCTGATCTTTAGAAAGCTGATTCGGGGACGCTGAAAAAGGACATAATCAAAAACTGGTCTCAATTCAACAGTCTACCTTTTCTTACTTCATGTACATGGAATATTTATTATAATTAATTTGATGAAAACATTTTTTTACATTTTAATTTTTCTTTTCTTTCAATAAACGTGAGTGTAACAGTTTTTTGTATTAATTTTACTTAAATTTTGAATCCATTTAATTTTCTGCCGAATATCCATCGCTAACAACGGTCTTCGTATTAAAGTTTGAATTAATACACATCTAACGAAAGGAAATGCACCGGAAATGTTTTGAATTAAGGTTGAACACAAATCTGACGTAGGCACACTTTCCCTAAATATTATATCATACTGAATTTCGTTCAGACAACACAGGCGCAACTGAGATTGTAATATATATATATATATATATATATATATATATATATATATATATATATATATTTATGTATATATATATACAGAAAATAGTAGTTTGCTTGAAGCATAGCAGAAGCATATATATATATATATATATATATATATATATACATATATATATATATAATGCAATTCTGTAGAAGTGATCGTCTGTAAAGAAATGTCAATCACGTATATATATATATATATATATATATATATATATATATATATATATATATATATATATATAAATAATAACGATCCAGGAGCACGCTCCCTTTTGTTGGAGGGATGGAGAAGAGGGCTCATTTTCTATTCAGCAAGAGTGGAGCGTGAGCAACTCTATTTGGGACTAACGAGTATGGTTTATCGCTCCGCACTCCTCACTTTAAAATTATTACATTTTTTGGAAACATTAGTTTTATTCAGCAATAAAAAGCAAAGTAAAAGCAAGTCTTAGCTAAACTTTTCGACCTATTATTAAAATTATATATCTGATAAATGTATATGAGATAGGGAGAGAGAGGGGGTAGCGAGGAAGAGAGAGAGAAAAGGAGAGAGAGGAAGAAAGAACGAGAGAGTTACACATGAAAACAGAACATTTGAACTTCTCAGGTGTGTTATAGACGCAAGTAGATACTTAAGGCACGAGACAATTTTGAAAACGCGCCAATGTGTCTATAGATGTATTTAAAGTTATTTTCGTAAAGATTTGAACTTTTATTGTATTTATGATAACGATATTTATTGCTTATTTATTCAAAATAAGCCATGTTTTCTTTAATTTCCAGACAATTAATTTGTACTCAATCTTACTGGTGGTGGTGGTGGTGGTGGTGGTAGTAGTAGTAGTAGTAGTATTATTATTATTATTATTATTATTATTATTATTATTATTATTATTATTATTATTATTATTATTATTATTCTTCTTCAAAGAAAGCTATTCAAAAAATCTTTAACTTAACACATGTGTGTTTTCGTAACAATTAATTAAATGCATATGTTTTAAAGCCATTTAACCCCTACTACTTATATATCATTCCCCACACCAAGGAAATAATACTACATATCGCTATAAGTCTTAGAAATAGAACTGTGTTTTTTTTCTGCTGTGCAAAGTGTAGTATCTTTGCAAGTGTTCCTCTCCTGCTACACAGACGAAAATATTTTTTAACTGTAAGTTAACTAAAATTTTACAATACATTTATCAACATCTTTTAAATGCCTATCTGTATATTAGTAAGGTTTATACTTTCGACGCCGTAAAATAATTTCAATTGAGTTTTATTAATTCATATTATTTTGTGAAGTGTTCGTTTTTACGATAGAACCGAGACTTTCTAAAAAATACATTTATTTTATTTGTTCTAACATTGTATTCAATAAAAAATTGGTATTACTGGATCATTTAGTTTAATATATCGTATTTTAATTTAACCGAAAAATGAAAAGCAGATTCTACATTTTTAGGCGATTACATGTAAACAGCCTGGTAAAATATCCGCTAAAAAAGGAACAACTCCCCCAATATTTTAGACTTTAGTGTGTGGGATCACTTTTCTTATATAGATTTAACGTAAAAACCACTACAGAACCAGATAGCGAAGGAAATAACGTGTAACCAATTTTTAATAATGAGAGTGTATTAAGATTAAAGTTTTATTTCATAAATCTTAACTTCTTTAAATATGCACTTTTAAAATAGTATTCTTTGAAGTCCTCTTTCATGTTACATAATAACAATAATTTTTCTAGTTATGTGAAAATAACATTGTACATTCATTACAAGTTTAACTTAACATTTTAAAATACGTTTGACCCGATATTTTGTCGACTCCCAAGGTCTAGACCAGATATTTTGTATGAAATTTTAAGACATTAATTAAATGGATCTCTCAATTGTTTATTGAGATGAAAATATTTTGTTATTCAATCTTTAAAAAATAAACTCCATTGTTTTTTTTTTTTGCTCGAAATTGTACTATTGAAAATAATGGATGAATTAATTTGTTTGAAAGTAATAGCGCGTTTATGTCTGGTAGATACTACAATATAGTTACGTTGGTAAAACAAACAAATATTAAACAACAGCACAACGATTTATGTTGCCCTGGATGTCTCTCCTCTCCCAGAAAAAAAGTTTGCTTAAAAAAGAAAATAATCACACATACTGTTTAAAAGTAAAACTGTATTTACTTGCAACAAATTTAAATTCCCTTCCAAAAAATATTTAGTAAAATGTTCCTCCCCTGAAAAAAGTATAGTTGTTAATGTAATGAAAATTAAAATTGTTTTAAAATACTTCAGGAATTTACTATTTTAATTTTATACCTCAGGAAATGAAAATGTACGTATAATTCTATGCTTCGTCCGACATGTTCTCCTATAACCTTTAGCACAACTCAAAATATTAGCGAGGATTTGTCAAGTATTATCATACGGCCTTACACTTCAAGTGACCTCTCCACCCATATTGAGAGATCCTTTGAAGCCGTCTCCTATCCTTCGACCACCCATTGACAGAATGGAGCGTTTATGAAAGAAGGTACATTTTCATTTTCATTATAGAGTACTGAAAAAGAGCCGATCCTTTTTTATACGTGTTTGAGCTGCAGCGGCTCCTTTTTGAAAATGGGGAGCGTGAGAGGAGCCAGCTTTGATTTGGGAGGTTGGAGCAATAGTGGGAGCAGCTCCAAAGGTAGTGGAGCGCGTAAAACATTGTATATATATATATATATATATATATATATATATATATATATATATATATATATATATATATACATATATATATTGTATTAATAAAAAAGTGGAAACTGCATAACTATTTTAACCATTACATGTCTTCATTTTCTTCAGTGTGCGTCTATCCGTTTAACCTCTGCATTATATATAAATATTTATAAACTACTAAAAATGCTTTAAGAAAACAACATTAACCTCTTAGTTATTTTAGTTATTGTTTATTTCCTTAACATTGAAAGTTTAATGTGATAATATTATCACAATGAAATGATAATCATTACTGCAATTCACACACCTTTAAAATAATCAAAAGATTAGTTTTGTCAGAATTTAAATATCATGTTATTTAATCGAAACAAAATGGGTGCTTGATAAATGTAGTGGAAGAAACGAAATGTGAATCGTGAATTTGAGACCATTTTTTTGGTTGTGTAGATTTTCAGTATCTTCAATTAACCTTTTAAAACACTAGCACTTTTTAACGTGCTATTACCAGTGTTCCACAATTTCTTTCATCGATGGTTCTTTATTAATAACGTTTATTAAAGCTGTTTTTTAGAAGAATACGACAACAGAGAGACGAAAAATGGGGAACTCACTGTTTCGACTACAGAATTCGGCCAGCTTTTTCTAATAACGAAGTTAGCACACCTTAGGAAGCGAGACCGACGCACAAGTGGGATTTTATAACACGCCTAGCTATGCTACATGTGTCACTGTGTTCGTATTGACGTTTTTTGAATGAATTAGAAGTCTCTGTGGGACCCAGGCGAAATTTGGATGAACTCACTCCGGAAATGTTCAGACAAGTACGTGGATCAGATTGACAGTATAGCACATTAGACGCTGACCACTAACATATCTAATAGACACACCAAACTGATTAAATATAAAATTATATATAAAATTATATAATTAATAATTAATGTACATTAACAAAGAAAAGGTAAGGCATGAATTCAACGATCAAAAGACCAGATCATCGTTTTTTCTCAATTAGACGTATTCATATTTTGATAAAAAAGTAAATTCATTGCCCGTCTCTAATCTATTGTTTTTGCTTTTCGACACGCGCGTTTAACGTTTTCAAAACATGTAACATTCATCTTATTATTGTTTTTTTTCTTTTTTTCAATTAGTGCTATTCATTTTCTTAATTTAGATACAAAACAACTTTCAATTTCGTGTCTCTCTTAATCTAAAACAAATGTATTTTATAATTTTAAACATGCGCGTTTAAGTACGTACATTCTATTTTAATATTTGGTAAATTATCTGACTTTTTCTCGCAATCAGGTGTATTCACGTATCATTAATATTGCTCGGACTATAATACATATCAATCCTCATCTCAGAAACAATAATTACAAAAGAATAATACCGCTCTTTTCGTTTCGTAAGCATATCAGCGATTTTGAAATTTATACGACGATTGTGAGTGAGAAAAAAAAAACGTTGTGTTTACTATTCACCAATAATAGCTATTTTCAAAATATACCTGAAGAAGTTCGGATGTTATATTGACCTAAACATAGTGGGAACAACACCCAAGATAAGAGCAACACTCCCAGCAATCATATACTATTCTGTACTTTTGCAAATACACACTTTTTTAAACATACCACAGTGTTGTTTTATTTATTATCGGCTATCTACGGTCCTAAGAAACCCCAATATATTTCATTCTTCAACACTAATATTTAACGATTTTTAATAATCAAATAATGATCTATGTTTTAATGAAAATCAAATAGGATTGTATTTCAGGACAAGAAATACAACTTAAAAGAATTAAAAGCTACAATGGCATAACGTTGTTTATATATTATAATAGGTTGAGTGATACACTTCGACGGAAATGTACGAAAAATGAAAAATGCAGATGAGTTTTAAATAAGAACAAACCATTGTTTATTAATAAAATATCCTCTTTTTAAACCAATATGCAAATATCAGGAAGTTCCATCGGATGTTCTGCTGCTTGGCAGGCTGAGGCCAGGATCAAGGCGTATCCACGAATAGTTGCGATTGAGAGGCGCTCCTAAATTGAAGTCTATTTACGATGGTCCGCAGTGTGGCGCGTTATTAACATACCAAAGTTGTTAAAGTCGCGCGTAGCGGGCTTATTATTTAACTCGTCTCCATGGCGATCGGTTGCAACACACATCTGTCGAGAAGAACGGCATATGTGACTGCTTGCGGTTCTTTACTTACACTGCTGCATGTCCAGGGCCCGTTGCCTATTCGGTTTCGGACATAGGCGTAACAGTGTCGACACAGGTCGCATCCCATATATGTAAGTTGCTGTTTGAAAATTGAAACACTGTTTGGCATCCCCTTTGTAGAGGCCAACTTGTTCGAGGATCGACAGTACTTTAAACGAATAGGTATCCAAGAAAATGGCAGTACTTACGTCATCAATTCCTATTTTCGTCAGAAACATCCGAACAAACTGAATCCATTATTATTATTATTATTATTATTATTATTATTATTATTATTATTATTATTATTATTATTATTATTATTATTATTATTTGCGAAAAAGTTATTCGGGGAAATAAACTGTTGATTTTATTTTGTATTTAAGTGTATTTGTAACGTTCTTTCGGTGAATCTGTGTGCGTTGTTCACTGTACTGGGCGTAATCGTCCTCACTTGTGCCAGTTAAAACGTGTGGTTTGATTTAATCAGTGCTACAACAAATACTCCTCACCACAGGTAAAACAATGAGTCCAGTGTATAACAAGTAACAGGTTTGTTTGTTGGATGTTACAAAAGATATTCGCCTGCTCAGGTTTAATGACAAATTGTAAAAATGAGATATTTTACTCTGGCGAAATAAAGTATAAGTCCGATCAAAACAGTCCTTTAGCTAAGAGGCCCAACTATTTACACCTTGCCTGGACAGACCCAGCAACAATCTGACTGCTAGCTCTTCCCACAAAGAACTTGGTGTCACGCCCAGAGGGTCAGATATCTCTCTTTCAATCTCTTGGCATCCTTACTCCGGAACGAAAATCTTGAATTCTGGTCTTTCTCACTGGTAACCATTCGACCAGACGGATGTTAGCTGCTCGAGATATCCATTAGAGATAACTACTCAACAGTCTACTTCATGGGTGTATCATAGAGTCAATCTAAGAACATTACTTTTTGGGGTCAGCATGATAATCTGTATTAAAGAGACAATTATTTCATTTCAAAAAGAAATAAGATTCTGAGTGGCCCGATATAAAACCAAACATATTTTCACATTACTCTGTGCCCCCTTCTTTTTTCTTTTGATTGGGCATCTAACACCTGCAACTTCTGCAATTCGCCTAGTGCAGGTTTATAATTTTACACAATATGAACCGAACTGCTTGTTTTACCTTAACTCTAAACTAACCATAACCTTACCCTAACCTAAGCCTAAACTAATTTTAACTTAACCTTTTTTAGTAAAAGTAAATCAAAAGCTATCAAAAAATATAAATCAAAAGTTGCAAAAGTAAAAAGGGTATCCAAGGAAATACTTAAAAGTCGGAACTTGATCCTTCCAATTGATTGAAAAATAGTCCCCTGCCAATTAAAGTGATTTGTTATTTGCATATTTCAGTAAAAGTCGAAACTTCATTGATGTAAAAGTAGTCGTCTGGCAAGTTATAGCGCCTTTTTATTTTCATATTGCAATAAAAAAAAAAGTCGGAAATTAATTCGTGTTTCTCTTTTGGTAGTCGGAACAGCTTACGTCACGACTACGTCACAATTGCAGATACCTTTTCCTAAAAAGCACGATTCATTTAATTTATAGTATTCAAATTTTGGTTAAAATACGAAGAACTTTACCTTTCATTGACAGCTCTAATCTAAAACCAATGCGTGTTTATTTTGTAACATGCATGTTACAGGAGGAAAATACTATTTTTAAATGAACGTGTGACCGACTAACTTATCGACCAGGAGACGAAGCCCGACATCGAATTCCGACGAAAAACCTAGGAGGATTTTTTCGTTTTTATATTAAAATTTTACGCAATTCGTTTGAAAATCCATCCGAATAAAATCCTTAGAAACGCAGTTTTGATTTCAATAACCCGCGCAATTCTAACAAAGGTAATCACGTTGAAAGAATCCCTTTCAGAAACAAATAAGAATAATAAGATTAAAAAAAAAAGATGTCGGCCTCGCCTTTCAAAAACAAAGCTATAAAAATGCCACTATACAACCTATACAAGTCGGAATTCGTTGCATAATGCATAACATACGCTTCAAATGTAAAATCACGAATGTGAAATTCGCGCATGCGCATAGGAATTGAATAAAACATTGATGGGAAAAATATGCATCGTTATTCCTGACACAAGTTCCTTTTGATTGTGGCGCAATCTTTTAGACGCCACCTGTTAATAGGCATTATAATGGTTTCTTGAATTAATTAAATACTAGACGTACCCAGCATCCATTGAGTCATAAACACTACTAGTTTATCGCTATTTGTGTGAGGTATGGTACTGTGCAGTTCTAGAAAGTTCACCTACCCAGGCTTTACCTTCCCGCTTTTTTAGTACAGATTTGTTTATAGCTGATCGGCTAAGGCGCCCGACCGGGGAATGCCGACAGGGCTACCCAGACAATTTTTTTAGGTCAGACTGCACTTTCTCTTGAGCGCTGACTTTTCAAATCCCACCTTCCTAATCTTGTGTCACATCTCCCCGCCTTGGTGGGCGAAAGATCAATAACTTGACACTATTGATTATACTAACACAGGGCATCATCATATATGACTCACTAATAATAACTGGTGGTGTTCTTTTGACTCTGTATGATAACAAGACTCCTCGGATTTCCAGTACTCTTCACCTATTTTGATAACCTTTGCGAATAACTTTGCGTTCTCACAAAAGCCGCTTAACATTGATTTCTTGCTGGAAACGGCATTTGTCTTCACTAGGATTTAGGTGGTAATACGACTCCCGAGGTCTCAGTTTTCTTTCGCACTCATCAGGTGGAGGTCTGGTTAGTGCTCTCTTTTTCTCTATCCTTCTATCCGTATTAACCCTTCACAAGCATTTCGTGTTCTATCAGTTTAAGTTGATGTCTTTTTTAGGAGAGAGGTACAGTTTATAGGATGTATTACAGTTTCAGTTAGCTTGGGTTCATGTGGCGTTCTTTCCATAATTTTGTTTAACGTTTGCTGTAATTTCCATGTGGCTGGTAAGTGTTTGTAGTTTATGTGAGTTGGTTTCCGCGTTCAGGAAGTTTCCTTAAAATTTACGCAGTTTTCATCATTACCGTACGCTGTATAGTATCAGTGATCCCTTGATTCCAAGTCTTTTCCAGATTTATCGGTGTTGTTCCTAGTGCCGCTACAGTTTTAAAATTATATTGACTTTCTATATAGTCAATACTCGTTTCCTTTTCGTGTACTTGCTTCGTTTGTCCGTCGCTTTTCTCTTTATTCTTTTGCCTACTGGGACAGTAAAATCTGCAATTTAGCAGAGTATTTTCTTTCTTGTAAATTTTTATGAGTTCCGGTCTCCTTGCTTGAATGAGTTTATCTGTTCCTAATTACGTGCCCCAAACGATGTTATAGTTTTTGTTTCCAACTACTGCCCCCGGTGTGTGTCTATACAGATTGTATGTATGTTCACAATTAAGTCGTTTTCATAATTCCCAGTGTACTGTTTTCTCTGTTTATGTATTCTCTATGAGATAGGTTGGTGTACTTACTTATTATCTGGTTTACTGTTTCGTCTCTTTTTTCCATCACTATCATATTTTAAAATGATTTTTTCATGTTTGTTGACCACATTTCTTCTCGGATTGTGCTTGCATAATATGTTGGGTTTTTTTGATTATGGATAGATCTTCTCCTGAGCATAGCCTTTTAAAACACAACTATTTTGTTTTTTAGCGAGTTGCGAAACGCGCGTGAGACAGAAATACACAATATTGGGCATTAGAATGCAACCAATCTGTATCTATCTATCTATCTATCTATCTATCTATCTATCTATCTATCTATCTATCTATCTATATATATATATATATATATATATATATATATATATATATATATATACACACAGATACGATCAACTAGGAATATACATACTTATCAGGGTGTGCAACTACTGCAGCTCATCTGTGCGAAATAATTGTAAAGAGATACGTTCGATTCTTTCGGAAAGTAAGAATATAAATGAAGGCTTGGTCATTAGAATTTAAAATATCATTGTTTATTTATACATGGTATATTGTTAAATGGTAATAGTCATCGAGATTTTACATTGAAGAGTTTTGGTAAATTATTTTATAATATATACACAAATATATAGTTGCATATATTAATATATATTCCTTATTTTAACATGTGTTTTTTTACCTACATACTCATGTGTTTGACATATACACAACCTTCAGTGTAGGAGATGATAATTACTGCCTATCGAATAGTTTTAAAGATAGTGAAAGAGGTTGCAAAGTTGGCTTACAATCTTAATACTAATATTCACCCTTAGGTCACCATCAAATAACATAGGAAATAGAAGAATTGTAAGTCTATAAGATGCTAAATCGGCTGTAATTTTACAGTAAGCTTTGTCATATAGTGGTCAACGGCAGAAGCCTAACCATCGCACTACGCATAGATTGACAGCTTTTTATTAATTCTTCTGAAGCCCAATCCATTTTTTGTAAGAGGGCAATAACAATATTGGTTTTATAAATATATATTTTTTTTACAGATACATGAGTTTTATACTTCCGTAATCTACAGTATATATATATATATATATATATATATATATATATATATATATATATATATATATATATATATATATATATAATTAAGTAAAAATATTAACAAAATGAACAAAACCATTACTTTTCAAAAGTGCTCTATATATATTAGAGCTTTTATATTAAAATAAACATATTTTGAGTATCCAACAATTGTTTCAGAACCTCCTCGGCTCCTCCTAAGGGATATACTGATGAGCAAAGATTAGATCCGCCAATACACAATCACAAAAAACAAAACAAAAGACGAAAAACAAACAAACGAATTACATTTCAAAATTTTCAGACGAGAACCTTTTTGCATAAGATGACACTTTGACACCTACCTATCGACGCATAAGGAAGTTAGTCAGCTCAAACATTTGGCGAGACCGGCTTGACAGAATTCTTAACACATATCAATCATATTTACCAACGAACTAATTTGTTTGTTTGTTTTTTGTCCTTTGTTTTTTTGTGATTGTGTATTGGCAGATCAAATCTTTGCTCTCAGTATATCCCTGATGAGGAGCCGAGGAGGTTCTGAAACTATTGTCGGATACTCAAACTATGTTTATTTTAATATATATATACATATATATATATATATATATATATATATATATATATGTATGTATATGTATATAAATACATATATATATATAGCCAGAAACTTTTTTACCTTCAAATGTATATATAATATTTATATATATATATATATATATATATATATATATATATATATATATATATATATATATATATGGTTGTTTTTATTGCAACAGACATTCGCAAAATGTGTTTTACTAAAAATAACTATATATATAAAGCTATATTACTATATATATACATGTATATACATATATTTGCATATATATATACATATATATGTATGTATATATATATGTATATATATGTATATGTAAGTATATATGTATGCATACATATGCATATATGTATACATATGAAAAGAAATATATATATATATATATATATATATATATATATATACATATGTACATATATATATATATACATATGTATATATACATATAGATATACGTATATATATATACATACATATACATATATAGATATGGATATGCATATATATATATATATATATATATATATATTTATATGGGTATGGTGCACGATAAGTCATGAATATGAAATGCCGTGGTAGACAAAATGTTATAAAAAAGAGACAATACCGAAAAACAGGTTATAATGCAAGAGAACAACAAAAACAAGAGATTTGACCGGTTTCGTTCTCATAATCGAACGCCTTGAGAAAAAGTGAAGATTTGGAAACAATTTTATTTCGATGACACACGAATGGGAGAAAAAAAAGATGATCCAATTGGACTATATGATAAGACGTTTAGCTACATTGAAATATAATTTGACAAGTAGGTGACATATTCTTCTTTATTTCTCATTCTGTTTTTAGACTTTTATGTATTTTCTTTTTCTTTTGCATGTTTGCCCTTACCGAGCTAGTATACGGTAGGCGGTAGGCGTTAGGCGGAAGGGGTAAAGGCGATAAGGGGGAAGAACATAGAGAAACTAGCCAGCATAAACACACATAAATGGGAGGATATATATATATATATATATATATATATATATATATATATATATATATATATATATATATATATAAGCATCCATACAATTATGTATGTAAATATATATATAAGTATAAATAATCACAAACTAAACCATCACAAAACAGGAGGGGGCATGAAATTGATACACCGACCACAATCCTAATTTTAAGTTCATAAAATCAATAAAAATATTTAATTGACAGTCTAGAAAAATCTCCTCCTTACATATATATATAAATATATATATATATATATATATATATACACACACACATATATATATATATATATATATATAGAGAGAGAGAGAGAGAGGGGGGAGAGAGAGAGAAAAGGGGTGCGTGTATACGCATAGTAATACTCATATATTTATGACATAGACTTTAGAGCGGTAAGATCATCGTCGTTCTGTTTGATTGTCATGCTGTGTCATACGCAATTAGACCCTTGAATGTCCTTTCGGCCTGCACATGCCGGATGCGCATGTTCAGGTTTTGAGACTGCAACCAGCTTCCGATTTGACTACTCGGGACTTCGTCTTCGTAGCAAACAAGCATGGCTTTTGCCCTAAACCGCCTGATTCGAGAATATGGTCGTAATCGCGGTCTTGAAACCTTTCCACATGAACGTGTATAGCCGAAGGCTGAAGAGGTACATACATTATCGTTTTCTTTATTTCAATTAACTCGTAACCTAAGTTGACATGGCTATTATTACAATTCCAATACTGAAGGTCAGGGAGGCATAACATCAAAATAAAACTTACCAATAAATTACATTGAGCTGAAAATAAATATTGGGCAGTGAGAAAGTTACTGTAATAACAAAATTTGTAGGAGCACAGGCTGAGGCAATGTAGACGGGGCCCCAAAGAGGTGTTAAAACATAAAAAACGGGTGGTGTACGCTTCTAAAATCACCGATAGGCATTAATTTTATTTTTTGTTGAAATTCCAGAACAGAAACGAACAAAGTATATATTACACACTCTGTTCTTTTAGCGAAAACCAGTGTTTACTTCTTTATGCAGAAAAGGTAGATATCAGAAAAGGTAGATATCAGGAAAGGTAGATATCAGGAAACGGCGTTAAAAGATAATGGTTCATTCGATATTGTCAGGTAGATGGTGAGACAAACATCTTAAGAATTGCAGACGGTAGTTATATTGAGACAGAATTTGCTTATTCAAGATGACGGCTCAACAAGTATTTGTTCACATTGAATATGAAAACTACCATGTTTTAGTCGACTGGGACATTTCTATGTGGTAATGCGTTCTACAGGCAGATAGTTCTCGAAGAAAAACTTTGCTCGTTTATGTTTTGTTTATCTTCGGAAATTATTTACAGTGGTAGTAGTTGAGTATAAAAAAGGGTACACCAAGTATCATTGTTTAGTATTTGATATGATTAAGCCGAATATTGCACCGTGGTATCCTTGCGATATAGCGAAAACTATAATGTCTCGATGTCACTGCCCAAACCAAAATACTCACTACAGCAAAGCTTTGTACATTCCAAGAAGTAAGAGTATACTTCCCGATCGTTTACTCTATCTGAATAGCCACTGTTCTGAGTTATTTTATTATGTATAACAATTCATCGGGTTCTTTTCTTTTCAGCATGTGTTTACACTATCAAAGTATTAGTACTTCATTTGGTTTGAAAAGAATACTTCGGTTAAGAAGATGGCAACGATTTCGACAATATTTAATAATGAATAAAATAATGCGGTTCATGTTCAATATGTCTAATACACTAATCGGTAACTTTATACGTAATTGACTATTAGTATCCAGTTAAGAAGATGGCGATGATAGCGACACTCTTTAATAATGAATGAATTCATTAATAAATTCACCTCCAACACTCTAATCGTTAACTGTATCCGCTATTGGATATTAGCCTTGATAAGTGTTGACTCATTAGTTAAATAAGTTAAAACCTTGTGTTCTTCATAGGAAGGAGAACAAACTATGTTGATGATTTAATTTTCAGATAGTGACTCTTCCCATACTTATGTGTTTATTAAATATACATACCCATTGGGTTTTAAAATGTAATGTGGTGTATCTTGTTTTATGATAATATTTCCATTCACATATATAAAATGATGGACCGCAGACATAAACAAATGCATGACTCTGTAATGGACGTACACAAAGTATCAGCTGATATTTACCTATAAGAGAATAAGTGTGACATGGACTTGAAAAAAAAGAAAAAAGTGAACTCAAATTCGCCTTTCGGCATTGCAGCATCATGCGTTGCAGTCCACCATCTTCGAATTTAATAAAATGTTGCTTGCTTATATATTCTCTATCGTTACTAATTCACAATCATTTATCTTAAATTGGAAAAGCTTGGTAAACATAAAGTATTAAACGTATGTGCTTAAGATTATATATATATGTATATATATATATATGTATGTATATATATATATATATATATATATATATATATATATATATATATGAAAATATATGCTTTAGAACATACTTTCAATAATTTATGTTTACGAACCCCTTCTAATAAAATACATTACATATTTCGGTGATAACATCTGTACATATTTATCTACAAGGCATCCTAGTCCAAGGGTAAAACACGTGTCCATAGATTAATTTCATGTACGTATGAAATTCAAGATATATATATATATATATATATATATTTATATATATATATATATATATATATATATATATATATATATATATATATATATTTAAAGAATTGTGGTTACCAACGTTAGTAAAAAGACTTTTTCAATAATTACTTATTATCTCATCATTTTAACATTTTAAGTTTTTTAAATATAATTTCATAACGCGTTTCGAGCATTTATCGTTTATCCATTATGCTCTCTTCAGATGTAAATTCCATTTGATAAAAGTGTTTCATTTGAGAAAACGTTTCATTTTTCTTTCATTTAAAAGCGTCTGTTCCATTTAACAGAAAAAATGTTTGTTCCGTTTGACAGAAAAAAATGTTATCTTGTTGAGATAAACATATATTCACTTTGGCCAGTATTTGGTCATTTAAGTACATTTGTGTATTAGGTTTTATTGCTTTAATTGCTGTCGGTCGAATCTGTATGGTATGTGTGTGTAATCATTCCAGGTCATTCATGACGGTGTCCCTGCTAGGTTCACACATGAATGTGGATGTGTGGGTGGGTGGGGGAGAGGATGTGTGCTTGGGTTTGGAGAGAGAGAGAGCGAGAGAGAGAGATGGGTAGAAAAGAGGATGGGTGAGTAGATAGATAGGTAGGGGGGAGAAAAAGTAAGAGAGGGAGGAAGGAAGATTGACGGTAGATAGAAATATAAATAGAATTATAGAAAGATATATATATATATATATAGATAGATAAGTATATAGATAGATAGATAGATAGATAGATAGATAGATAGATAGATAGATAGATAGATACTCACATTCATATTATTTTCTGCGTGTGTGTATGAATACACTCGCATGGGGTATGTATTCGTTCCATGTGTCAGGGTGTGCAAATGCACACGTGTCCGAGTGCAGATGGGTTCCTGTTTATACATGTGTTCGTACTTGTTTTTATATGTCTGTGGTGTGATTTGTCTTATGATTTATTTAATGGTAGATTGCATTTGTATATGAAGATTTTTTCTTGTGTTAGGAGGTATGAATAGTCCTGAGTTTGGAAAATGGGCATTATCTGGAATGTTCCACTGCTGCATGAGTGTACATGTTTGGAGACAGGCAATTTTCTATTTTCTTAAATTTTAATATTGCTCTTATGGAGGGCCACTCTATTATTGAATGTGTTTGTGGCACCTATATAGTATTTTTACATGTTATGCATTCAAGTACATATATGACATTTTTAGAGGTGCAGTTTTGATCCTTCCTTATTTTGAAGTGTTGTGTTGGATTTTTGAATGTGTATGTGTTACCCTCTATTATTATGTCGCAAACTCCACATCTTTCTTTGTTGCATTTTGTGGCCCCTTGTGATACGTGTTGGTTGAATTTTGATGAGGTTAGAATTTATTTGAGGTTTTTCGGTTGGCGTTTGCTTTTGATTATCTTCATTGTTTTAAGTATGTTGCTTAATTTGCTATTTTGATTGAGTAAGGTTAGGTTTCTTGTTATCTCTGTGAATAATTCTGGGTTGTTTTTGTTATGTGTAGATACGTATGCTAATATGTGTTCTTTGTTCCGTTTTGGGGGAATTCGTAGTTGTTCTAATGGTATTTGTTCTGCTAATTCTATACCTTTTGTGTATTATTTGTGCGTAGTATCCTCTATTTGCTAATGTCTTACGTAGTTTCTCCAGTCGGACAATCCGGAGGTCTTTGTCACTGACTATAGTGCATATTCTGCGTGCTAGAGAATAGGGTATAGATTTTAGGCAGCTTTTAAGGTGATGGCTTTTAAAGTGGAGGTATTGTTGAGTGTCCGTGGGTTTGTGGTAGATGTCTATGATAATGTGATTGTTCTTAATTTTTACTAGTATATCTAGGAAGGGTAGTTCTGTGTGATTGTGTTCTAGTGTGAATTTGATTTTGGGGTGTAGATTTTGTAGTGTGTTGTGTAATTCTTTAATGTCTCCCCATGTGGGATCCCAAAGAATGAAACAGTTATCCAGATATCTTTTCCAAGATTTTATAAATAGGGATTGTGTATATGTTCCATGAATTGATTCTATCTTTGGGTATAATATTTCTTCTAGGTAGGCTAGTGTCAGGGTAGCATATGTCTGTGCCATTTTGGTTCCCATTGCTGTACCTAAGGTTTGGATGAAGTTCTCGTTGTTTAATTCGAAGGAGTTATTGTTGAGAATGATGTTTATACTGTCGATAATAAATTGTTTAGTAAACCTTGGCTGTAAAATTTGTGGATGTTTGTTAATCCAGTATGAGATTGCTTCTTTACCTAGGTTATGGGGTATGTTACTATACAGACTGGTAACGTCAAATGTCACTAGTTCAGTTCCTTGGTTTACTGTTTGGGGTAAGGAGCTTAGAAAGTGTATTTTGTCTCTTATGTAGCTTCTTACTTGTCCGGTGAAAGGTTGTAGTAAAATGTCAATTAGGTTGCTAAGTCTGTTTGTTGGGCATGTTGGTCCTGCTACTATGGGTCTGAATGTAAGGTCACTTCGATTTGGGATACTAATATATTCTTATTTTTGTATGTTGATGGCATTTTTAATCTCATTTGATTTGTGTATTTTGGGTAGTCCGTAAAAGTAGTTTGTTGTTGTCAAGTTGGTTTGGAAATCTCTTTTTTTCTTTGAGAGAATGTTATTGTATGTTGTGCAAAGTTTTGTGATTTTTTAAATGTTGTTGTCAATGTTGGTGCTAATTTGTTTATAGTAATCTTTGTTCCCTAGTGCTTCTATAATTTTCGATTTATAGTAGTTTTTGTCCATGATTACTACAGCGCTGCCTTTGTCTGCTTCTTTTATGATTATGTTATTGTTATTAAGGAGGTTATCTAGTGTCTGGTTTTGTTTAGATGTTAGGTTAATGGTAGGTTTAGTTTTTCTCTGGGTGTTAATGTTCCGGAGGTTTTCGAAGAAGGTAATTAGGTCTTTTGTATTGTTGTGTTTGTTAGGGAAATATGTTGATTTGTTTTTTACTAATGAATCACCTGTTTTGTTTTCGTTATAATAAAGAGTTTCTATTAGTCTAAGTTTACGTTCAAATTCTGTAAGGTCCTTCTTTAATTCGGTGATATTGCTTTTGGGAGTCGGGCAGAATTTGAGGCCTAATTAAAGTATTTTGATTTCTTCCTTTGTTAATGAGTGTGGGGATAAATTGACTATTTTCGGTGTTGTGTTGTTTAGTCTGGGATTGTTGTTTTGGGAGGGATTCCTAAAAAATGATGATGATGGGTACTGTTTGTTTCGTTAGGGGTTCCTGAAGGGTGATTGTTTTCTATACGTAACAAATACAAAATCCCTATCTATAAAATCTTGGAAAAGATATATGGATGACTGTTTCATTCTTTGGGATCCCACATGGGGAGACATCAACGAATTACACAACACACTACAAAATCTACACCCCAAAATCAAATTCACACTAGAACACAATACCACAGAGCTACCCTTCCTAGAGATACTAGTAAAAATTAAGAACAATCACATTATCATAGACATCTACCACAACCCTACGGACACCCAACAATACCTCCACTTTAAAAGCCATCACCCCAAAAGCTGCCTAAAATCTATACCCTATTCTCTAGCACGCAGAATATGCACTATAGTCAGTGACAAAGACCTCCGGATTGTCCGACTGGAGAAACTACGTAAGACATTAGCAAAAAGAGGATACCCCGCACAAATAATACACAAAGGTATAGAATTAGCAGAACAAATACCATTACAACAACTACGAATTCCCCAAAAACGGAACAAAGAACACATATTAGCATACGTATCAACACATAACAAAAACAACCCAGAATTATTCACAGAGATAACAAGAAACCTTACCTTACTCAATCAAAATAGCAAAC
Organism: Sepiola atlantica; assembly: GCA_963556195.1. NCBI lineage: Eukaryota > Metazoa > Mollusca > Cephalopoda > Sepiida > Sepiolidae > Sepiola > Sepiola atlantica. The sequence goes on from OY744519.1 coordinate 153,950,555, forward strand.
TAAGCAACATACTAAAAACAATGAAGATAATCAAAAGCAAACGCCAACCGAAAAACCTCAAACAAATTCTAACCTCATCAAAATTCAACCAACACGCATCACAAGGGGCCACAAAAGGCAACAAAGAAAGATGTGGAGTTTGCGACATAATAATAAAGGGTAACACATACCCATTCAAAAATCCAACACAAACCATGAAAATAAAGAAGGATAAAAACTGCACCTCTAAAAATGTCATATTTGTACTTGAATGCATAACATGTAAAAATACTATATAGGTGCTACAAAAACATTCAATAATAGAGTGGCCCTCCATAAGAGCAATATTAAAATTCAAGAAAATAGAGTGCTCACCTCTCGAGCGCTGGCTTTTAAAACCCCACATTCTCGACCCGATCTTGGGTCACATCGTACTTGTGGGAGTAAGATAAAACTGGCCTTGTGCCTAACTCCTGGGGAGGAGTAAATAAAACCATTGTAGTTACATACGCTGTATTTAATTCGTTTGCTTGCTTTTATGACACTTATCTTGTTAGTTCCTTGTATTAATACAAGAGCAGGTATAAATGTAAGCAAATTGAAGTTACATAGATAACAGCAATAATTAATGATACAAGCACTGTGGTTTTAATTATATAAATATCAATATTTATGTACATATATACGTGGGTGTGCATGCATACAAATGTATATAGACATGTGTATTGGTGTGTATGTGTCTGCGTGCATATATAATGGTTTGTGTATATTTATGATATGTGTGTACGTATATGTGCATGTATCTGTACTAGTGTGTATGTATATTCATGAATGTATGTGTGTATGTGTATATATGTATATATAACCGTATGTATATATATATATATATATATATATATATATATATATATATATGGTGGTGTATATGTATGTATGTGTGCGTAAGTATGTGCATGTGTGTATATGTATAGGAAGGGGTGTGTGTATGTATGTATATATGTATATATGTAAATGCATATATGTATATATATATATATATGTGTGTGTGTGTGGGTGTGTGTGTATATACATGCGTGTATGTGTATCATGCTGAATAAATGTAGACAAATAAGGTTCAAATGTGTCCAAATGTATGCGGGGGTGTGTATATGGATACCTGAACTAATACCTCATATGTATAGGGATGTTTAGTCGGGTGTATATTTTTATTTTTATATTTATTTCGTGTATACGTAGTCGTAGGTTAATGGTCATATTTTCTGTCAATGTGTGTAGTTATGTATGGGCTGTATAAACATGCCCATGTATGTGGGTAGGCATTTTTATATAAACATATGTATATGGTATACTTGTACGTGAGGGTATAAGTATAATATTTTTATTACAAGCATTTACACAAGTATGTGTATATGTGAGTAGGTATGGATGGAGATACATTCTATTGTGGTGCATGCTCATGGATATAAGTCTGCACACGAGTTAATTCAATAAACGTTAGTGTAATGACACAAGAAGCACATATATTTATATATATTGTAATTTAGTATGCTGAACTAATTAGTGGAAAAGGATATGTATCCATGAGCTGTATGTGTATGTATGTATATGTGTAAGTAGATGTGGATTTTTTAATCTATATGTGTGCATGATTGTTTATATATACATATACATATGTTAGATAATATCCGTGAGGACGGACGCATCTTGAGATGGGCGATTCAGTGCATGTATACCCGTACAGTCGAGTGCAGAATGGGGCGGTTCTCAGTCAGAGCTCACATACGCTGACAGGGCCACAACGTTGACGAGACCTCATATCAAGGGTCAATATGAACCTGCGATAGGGGAGAATTAGAGTGAGAGATGTGGGAGCCATCTTAAATTGGGAGCTGCGCAGCGAGAAGCTTGTTCACATTAGTTTTACATTTCTACAGGTCGGTACAGTCGGGAAAACAGGGAGCAGGGAGAGAGTTCTAAAGGCCGGCAGCACGAGGAAATAAGCTATTTAAGTAAAAGGCTCTCCGGCATCTGGAGACCTCTACAATGAATTGATGGGAATTAGCGGATTGTCTAGTTGGTCGAGTGTATTTACGTCGAGGGAACACCATAGCAGCAAGTACAACGGAGCACATTCTATTAAAACACTTATAAAACAAGCACAAGGATGCACAATTACAGCGATGGGACAGAGACAGGTGCTTGTTCGGTAGTAAGGGACCTATTAGATTAGCGACTCTTTATTGGACATAGGTCAAAAGGGGGAGACTAGTTGATGGTGCACCAGCCCATATGTGACAACAATACTTCATGCATTGGTGGATGGTGACTATGTAGAGATAGGATACTGTCAGCTCCAAATAAATCAGGTGCAACTGTTACCATTGATAAAAGGGGTCATAACGGAGTACCTCACGCGTGAAATACAATGATTTGACTAGATGAAGTTCATCACTCTGGGAAGATAAATAATGTAAAAGAAAGAAAACTCAAAGTTTACACTAGGCTAACTTCCGTATTCATATATTAAAACTTATGTCAGAATAGCCGGCCTTGGAAATCTTCGATAGCACCTGAGCTGTTCGAAAGCCACATCTTAGATTATATAAAGACGGGAACAAAAAAACAAGGAACATTTTTCTCCTTACAATTTTGGCCACTCACATGTTAACCTCTCTAAATTCTTATGTGTATTAATGTAATGTACTTAATTCTGTGTTTTACTTAAATGTGTGTATATATATATATATATATATATATATATATATATATATATATATATATATATATATATATATTGTATTATTGCCTGTCTATTGATTTCCCACTGAAGTAATTTCCTGAACTCACACGCTGGCTGACTAATTACTTAATTAATTTAGTTGTTTCTAATGTATCAATACAAATAGACGAGGCAAGCAAATGTTTTTTATTTCTATATTCAAAAACGATATATCCCGACCATTCTTGATACTCGGCCAACGATATGCAAACAAGTAAAACAAGGTCGTCTTAAGTTACTGCAAAGAAAATAATGTATTCTAACCGCGTGTAAAAAGATAGCCCCTCCCGTCAAATCTATTTATCAAATAGGTGAATCTTATCCTACTACAATCATTCGTAGGCTAACCGCACTTAGCATACCTGATATTTCCCCATGCCATGTACGCGAAGATAAGCACTTTTTATTCATATTTGTTTAACCTGCGGGGGCTCGTAAATACTCGACTAGTACACAGGCGCAGGCTAATTCTCCCTCTCAGTGTGTTGAACCCGTAAGACCTTGTCAGGTTATCCATCTAAGAGAAGTAAATATCTTATAAAAACACCTTGCTACCAACTAATTACGTGGTGCCTGCAAACCGTTCGGGAGGGAGGCCTCCTAAGTCCTGATCGACAATCATTCCTAGATTTGGAATCTCTAACAAAATATCCGGTTTGCAAACTGACAATTGCTTAAGGAGTAGATAGATGTTGCCTATCGCCGGCCTTTGCACTCCCTTTTTGTCTTTTAGCCAGACGCAGAGATACCAGCGCTGGGACGCCTGAAAACACCCAGTGCCTGGCCTTGTTTCCTTACTATGACAATAAACGCCGTTTCTTTTTCTTTCTATTTGTAAACTTGGGGAAAGTTTTTTCGTCTCTAAGTCTTACATACTCAGTCTGGCTAGCTCTTATTGTTACAGGTTGAGGGTACATGTTAGACAGCTTGCTCGGCTGCTGTTTTCGACTGACAGGACAGGAGCCAAAACTCTTAGGTTGCGCTAAGAACGGCTGCTATATAATCAGTTGCATATTACCGTGAATAGGTGTATGTGCTTTGTCGCGCATAGTAAGGGACCCTACAGTTATCTTCGGTGGGCTTTTCCGAGGCCAACACTCTCATGTATCGCGACTAATGGACTGGTTGTGAGATTATTAGCACATAACAAGCACCCACCTTGCCCAGCCTACTCTATATCAAATAAAACATGTCATTACACAAAAATCTAATCAAACATAAACCAGACACGCAACAAAAAACACCTTCGCCTCCGGCCTTGAGGCTTTCATTCACAAATATCCGGGGAATTAAAACCAAAATTAACGACGTAGAAACCTTTCTCCTGACAAACTACCCGGATATCCTAGCACTAAGTGAAACAAACCTTCAATACTACATCTCCGTCTACCACTTTAACATGCCTGACTACCTCCCACTCAACTGTAAAGGCTCTGACAAATATATGCACGGGCTAGGAGTTTATGTACGGAACATCCTCCTTCTGACTAGAGAACACAGGTTAGAATCGGATGACCAAGACTACATGTGCTTTAGAGTGACTTTACATAACAGCGTTGGTAATTTATATTTCTTATACCGTTCCTCTTCGGCCCCGGACTGTACCCTGCTGAACTCCGTCTCTGAAAGCATACATAGAGTACTCTCACTTGACTTGAATGCCCAGATCCATGTATTTAGGGATGTTAATGCACACAACCGTGAGTGCGTTGGATTCTCTAGCCTTACTGACACAGCCGGCAACTCTACGTATACTTTCCCCTTAGATCTCTCCCTCTCTCAGACTGTCGATTTTCCGACCCGATTCCCCGATCGAGCAGACCAGCAAGCCTCACGTTTAAACATATGCCGGACCTCAATGTCCGAGTGGTGTGTGACAAAAGATGATTGCCCACTCGGGAATCCTGATCAAATTGTTCTAATGATTCATATCACCATAAAAAACTCGTTCAAAAGCTGATAAGCCGTTGTTTTAAATAACAAGATACTACGAGCAGGCTGATTTTGAGTCAATCAGAGATCACATCAGCAACGCCCCATGGAGGGACACCTTCTCACTCCCTGCTGATTAGTGTTCAAATGAGTTAACTGTATGGGTCAAAGCAGGCATTGAAGCCGATGTCTCCATGCAAACATTCTTTAGTAAGTCCCACTCTCCCAAATAGTTCACCTGGGAATGTGCAGCTGCCTTTGCTGAGAGGCAGCAAGCATTACGTAAATTCGGCTACTATAAGTCAGCTACTAATCGACAGAACTTTATAGAGTCAAGAAATAATTTTACGGTCGTGATAGGTGTAGCAAAGAGAAGGTATACTGAGTTAACAAAAACACGTATTGAGTCACAGAAACAAGGTACTCGCGACTTCTGGAAAATGTATAATAATGTGGGGAACAATAGTCAATAAACGATACCCTAACTATCAAACCACAATGATGTCGTTTGCACAGCAACTTATAAGGCTGAAGTAGTTGCCCTGCGTTTAACCTCAAACTCCACTTTGGACTGAAAAAAATACCCCCTCCCTGGATTTCCATTGCAGACCGAAGCCACTCTTGATAACCTGCTCACCACCTCATCGCAGGTTAGAGACATCTTTAAAAAAACCTTTAAACCTCTAAAGCTAGTGGGGCTGATTATTCTTTTAATAGTAACAAAGGAATGCTCTGCTGAACTAGCTCCTGTCCTTTCCAAACTCTACAACAAATGCCTAGCTGACTCTTGCTTCCCCGATAGCTGGAAAATTGCCTCTGTTGGACCAGTCTACAAGAATTATGGGGATAGAACCAATCCTCTAAACTACCGCCTAATCAGTCTACTCTCGATCTTTGCTAAACTCTTTGAATCTTTAATCAATCTAGGGATAGTCCGGCACTTAGTCAACGCTAAACTATTTTCTAACCGCCAGTATGGCTTTAGATAAGCACAATCTACTGCAGAAATCTTACCGGTCATCTCTGAACGCAAATGGCATACACTCAACAAGGCAGGTTAAGCTAGGACAGTAGCGCTTGATATATCCAACGCCTTTGACAAGGTATGGCATGAAGAGCTTCTCCTGAAAATACGTTCATACTATATAACTGGGCAATTACTTAATATAATTAGATCCTTCCTTACCAAAAGAACATCCAGGTTGGCCTCGATGGCCGTTCATCTAAGCAACATGACATACATACTGGTGTACTTCAGGGATCTATCGTTGGACCTTTGTTGTTCCTGATCTTCATATTGTGTCTGAGATTGGTATATTTGCTGACGACACCACGCTCTACTCTCGTCATGTGAGCAAAACGAACGCGATCATATCCGAGGCAATGGCTGGATTCTTAGAAAATGTCCATTTTGGAACAAATAGATTGAAAACATTGCCAAGGCTGCATCACAGAAGGCGGTCTCCCTCTACCGTGCTTGTAAACTCCTAACACCTGATATTATCCTGTATCTCTACAAAGTCACCATCCGCCGATGCATGGAGTATTGTTCCCACATCTGGGTTGGTGCATCATGCACTAGTCTCTCCCTCCTAAACAAAGTCCAAAAAAGACTAACGGTGCAAATGTATGTTTTAAATTGAACTAAAATTTGGAAAAGTGCCTTTCTTAAGCATCTTTTGAATTTAAACATAAATATAGAGGCACAATGCCTTCATAAGAAACCATGTGTTAGATGCAGATATGTTTTATTAAATCAAAATAAAAAATAAAAACATCATTTATAACTACCAGCGGCCATGCGTGATTTAAGTTCAATTTAAAACAGACATTTGCACCGTTAGTCCACAACATCGGACGACACTTCTACAAGACTAGGAAGGATTATTACGAAAAAAAAAGGTTAATACCTTTTATTTGTCTAAAGCTCCGTCGAGGCTTGTTATATCAAGCGAAATATTAGATATAAAAAAGTCAAGATGTAAAAGAAAAAAAAAATGTTTTTATTTTTATTTTGATTTAATAAAAAAATATATGCATCTAACACATTGTTTCTTATGAAGGCATTTTGCCTCTAGTTTTATGTTTAAAATGCAAAAGATGCTTACAAAATGAACTTTCCCAAATTTATATATATATCTGTATATATATATATATATATATATATATATATATATATATATATATATATATATGTTCCAGAATTTGAAAACACAATCTATTCAGCAATAAAAAACGGTAGCAACCTAGTTGCCAACCAACTAGATCGAAATATGAGCATGCGTGAGAAAATGCATAAATATTCTTGTCATATTTAGCTGGTAAACCTCTGCCCCATTTGATTGTTCTTGATGAGGTGCAGACACGTATCTGTTCTTTAATTACTCACACGCTTTCCCCTTATCTAAAACGTCTCTCTTTTTCATGCGATTTTGTTAGTGTCAGTCTCTTCTATAAATACTATTAAGGGAGGTGTTCTTCAGAATTATGTGATATATTCCCTGCTTTTTTGTTCCAGCTCCTTTTACTCGTCGGTCTAGTAATATCCATCAATTCGCTGTGTTCACACCTCATTGGTATACAGCTTATTATATCAGTAGCTTTTTTCCAAGAACCGTAAGCTTGTGGAACTCACTATAGCTTTGCTCTTTACAAGACTAATGGCAATAGGCATCGCATGTCTTTACGATAATCCTATTTCGTACTTGTTAGCACATGACCTCAAGTTGCTTCATGACTTGTCTTTGCGATTTCCATTATATATATATATATATATATATATATATATATATATATACAATAAAATATAAAAGTCCACCCGTTCGGTCATCCGTTGTTAAATAAATAGTTTGACTCAAGAAAAATAAGTTAGGTTGCCAAGCCAAATATAGAAAATAAATAGAAAAAATCGAAACATTAGTATCTAACATTCTCTTTTTCTAATTGTGTATTCTCAAATGAATGTATCCTATTGATCAAAAGTCAAGGACCTGTTATCATGCGCGAACAAAAGCGTACTATACTGGCAACCACTGTAAATTCAGCCGGATTTTTTTCTCATGAGATTTACTCATATCATTTTTATTTACATTACCTATATATTAAATATTAAATTGTTTTTAACGCCAACACGTTGTTAACGCTAACTATTTTTTACAGAAAATTAAAATAATTTCCAACGCTATTGATAATGTTAACACATTTATTTATTTGTTATCATAGCTAATGTTTGAATTAATGTGTTTAAGTATTACGTAAATCATACATCTATGATGTCATACCAAACCTATATTTTTTGTTAATGCAACGTTTTAAAATCTATCTACTTCTATATGCATAGCCTTGATTTTCTCCTCCCAAATGACAGAAGACTATGAAAATAATGCATTAAACGCATCGAAACGCATCACTTCAGTCGCCTACTCTGTTCAACCGTGTTTTCAAAAAACTTTTAATTATTTTCATAACCTAAACCAAAATGTTACATTTATTCCTTCGTTAGTCTCTCCTAACAAATTTAACCAAAAAGAGGGTAGCATGCTAAAATCTATCTATTAATAAATAACTTTCAGCCTCATCAAGTTAAACCGTTTTTGAATTCATAAAACATCCAATCAAAGCAAAGCTTACATAGACATTACATCAAATCGTTCATCAAAATACCACTTCACATTTTAAACAAAAATACAACTTCGAAAAGAAACATGATCAGTATTATTTTCACATTATACTCACATTGTTAAATTATAATCTAAAATGTGTGCTGTTACATTTTTGCGGGGATTACAAACAGCAGCAAAATTGCTACACTTACGCATTGTTAGACATATTTGTTTTTGTATTTTTCATTACTCAACGTTTTGTACACTTAATTGCACTAAGTAATGTAGTCCATTCTTCATCGCTCTGAAGAAAAACATCAAATTCGCGATATATTACTATTGTCCCTATACTAAAATTGAACCAAACTTATATTTCGTCATTGTATAACTTTTAAAATCCCACTTTAGCTAACCTTGTGTCTACTCTTCCGGCCGTGGGAGGAAGATAAATATAACCAGTTACCTATGGTGAATAAGAGATATGTCGGTACTACTCCAGTGTTTGCGCTAAATTTCCGTGACTGCTCGGCAGCAGCGAGCCGACAACTAACGGAAGTATCCGAGACCCACCGAGTCGAAAACGAGGCTGCAAACAAAACTGACCAATCAGGATGCTGCATCAAGCAGCCGATAAGTACTGGAAGGTGACGCTAAGACAAGCTAACATAACAAAATTAATTTTGAGCAACTTTGTCGCACCGATGAATCTTCGGAGGCTGTCATGAACTTTGTCAGCAGAAAGCTCTGCTGGCCACCGTAATGTGGTGTAGGCGATGCGTCCGACTTTGCCGGTAAACTGCTAGGAACCATATAGCTGACATATATGCTTTGAGATTCCCCACCCAGGAATGCCGGGCTTGGATTTCGTTGCGATCGGGGACGTTCTTTTCGAGACATTATTTGGAAATTCCGACCATCCTAAAGATGATCTACCTGTGGTCCCAGGATATGGCGACTGGGAAAAACCTTAAGAAAGAATGCGGCGTACTGTCTCCAACCACGCAAGTGGATTGGAAGAATTTTCTGCGGGAGGTCTGCACCGAACATCTAGCGCGCAACCCCAGACAACTCGGAGGTCGAGGGCACACGGTAGAGATCGACGAGACTCTCTTTAACCGTCGGAAACACAACGTCGGTCGTGTTCTCCATCCGCTCTGGGTCTTCGGGGGATACGACCCCGCAGAGAAGGAGGGTTTCCTGGTGACAGTACCAAACAGGAATGCCGAAACCCTCCTTCCAATAATCAGGCAGTACGTCGCCTCTGGGACCACGGTCGTTTCCGATTGCTGGAGGGCGTATAACAGGTTAGGAGAGGAGGGGTATCGACACCTTACGGTGAATCACACAGAAAATTTCGTGGACCCGACGACGGGTGCCTGCACCAATCATGTTGAGAGAATGTGGAAGGAAGCGAAGCAGAGGAACAAGAAAGAATGCGGGACGAGCAGGACTCTAGTAGACGGCTATCTGCGGGAATTCATGTGGCGTCAGACATTCAAAAAGGACCCATTCGACGCCATTTTGTAGGAGATAGCTGAATTCTATCCCGTCGGCGACCAACATTCTTCTGCTACTTCCACATCCTCGACGACCCCATCCTCCTCTTCTGCCTGTATTTCGCTTAACCCCCCCCCCCAAAAAAAAAACAAGCGCTACCCCCCCCCCCGGGAAAAGATCCAAAATCCCCTCCATAAAAAATCTAAAAAAAAAAAAAAACCTAATTTCAAAAAAAAAAGGTAAAAGAGTAATTGGCTAAAAAATGCCCCCCCCCCCAAAAAAAAAAGTTTATTTATTTCATCGTTCATCGTTCATTTCTAAAAAGTAAAAAATATAAAATGGTTAAAAAATAATAATAAAAAAGTTTATTTATTTTAGCTGTGGGTTTGTACATTTATTTCATTTTTTATAAAGATATATGCATTTCTTTTTCTTTCCGTATATTCATCGTCTTATATTGTTGTCGTCTGCCGACCTTCTATTTTTTTTAACGATTTTTCAGTTTTGTTTATACAGCGTCGACGCAGCCTCGTTTTCGACTCGGCAGGTCTCGGACGCTTCCGTTAGCTGTCGGCTAGCTGCTGCCGAGTAGTCACGGAAATTAGGCGCCAACCCTGGAGTAGTACCGATATATCTTTAAAACACGTCTGCTCTCTTTCAGACCGACAACTCACAATAGAAAGAGAACGAGAGCAATACTATAGTATTAGAACTAGTAGTAGCCATAGTAGCCGTAGTAGTAGTAGTAGTAGTAATAGTAGTAGTAGTAAATAGGACTTTAGAGTTCAACGGTCTCTCACCCTGTAATAGAAGCTGTAATATCATGTTGTTCGTCTTCTCTTAATGATACCATCAAACATTCGTTTGTTGTAAAACATTATTAAAACAACAACAATACCGTTTTGTGCTTTAACTACTATCCACTCATTATATATATATATATATATATATATATATATATATATATATATATATATATATATTAATTATTTATTACCTACAGTGTTATATGTTTCGGGCTTTTATTTAGTTTTTTTTAACATTGTTCTTCGCATTATAGACAACATTAGCTTTCCAATCACCAGTTTCCGATTGGTGAAAAAGGAGGAGACCTCCAAAACACGTCTGTTCTTTCCCAGAACAACTTACAAGAAAGAGAAAGAGGGAGATAGAGGGAAAGAGACAGAGTAAATAATTGTAATAGGAGTAGTAGTAAAAAGAGGAGGAGGTGTAGGAGAAGAACGACGACGACGAGATGTGACTGTAGAGTTTGAATGGTCTCTCACCCTGTAATAGAAGCTGTAGTATATGTTGTTCGTCTTGTCTGAATGTAACAGCACATATTCGTTTTGGGTTTAATATTTTTCTGCCTGTTATCTGTTTTTCTTCACATGGTTCTTAGCATAATGCACAACATTAGATTTCCAATCACTAGTCTCTGATTGGTGGAAAAAGAGGCATCTTAAAAAGGTATGTTCTTTCACAGACGGACAACTTACGAGAAACATGAAGAAGAACGAAAAAGAGAGAGCGCAACACGTTCTTATATTACCCACATATTACCCACATCATATTACCCACATCAACTCCCTGTATGTTTCGTCACTTACTTAACATGTTTGTTAAAACCTCTTTCGTAAGAACGTCACACAGTATCATCATCACCTCTTGTACATTAGTCCTTTCACTATTATTGCTTTCTTTATCTATAAATGAAAGAAGATTCTCACACAATCGCATGCACATTCACGCTGATTGAAAAGGAATCTATAAACTCATTCACTTTAATACTCCTAACATTTCTCAATGAACTTTCTAAAATTAAAACCAACAATCATAAACTCTTATTAATAATATCCAATCAAATGCTATTTTTTGTAATTGGGTAGGCAGTTTAGATTACGACTTTTCTGACCTGTGGATAATTCATAGCCCTTTAATTATCGACTAGGCTTCCTCATTACTTCAGCTAATAGATCTCCCCTTTTTCTCTAAGAACTCTCAACTTACGAGCACATATTTTGTTTTTCCTATATATCAAAACTGCGAGTTTAAATATACATGAAATATCTCTTTTGTAAACTTATGCTTGTGTACTCATTATTGTGTGTGTGTATCATATAGCATTTCCCATGTGTTGTCACACTCGAGTATTACTTAAAACTGTTCTCTTAAAAATGTTACTCTAAAACCGACTCTAACCTAACAAGTAGTTCTCCAAATAGGGTTCAGAAAAACGCTTAATATACTGAGCCGACAACGCCATATGAACCTTTCTATTATCATTAAATGCCAAATGAAAACCTGTTAGAAAAATTATTGTTGCTTCGAATTCTTGAATATTTCAACCTTACATGTGACAAACTGACGCATGGACCGAGCGTCTTTATATAGATTCATAAACGCATCTAGGAATGCTATCTCTAACTTAATCGTGACGGACTTACAAACACGCTCAGAAATCTGACCTTAATAGTCGGGATTATATCGCTTTTTTTCAGCATAATCAACCGGCAAACATTCGTGTGTGGTTACAGCTTAAAAAGAGAAAAAAAAAACAGATCAAAGGCTGTTGGTTTCCCGCCTCGGAAAAGTCAAGTACATATCAAAGTTAGACGATGAACTATTGATTTTGCAATGAGCCGCACACTGATAAACGAGAAATAAAAGCGATTCTTTTTTCTTCTTTTTTGAAAATAAACTTTTAAAATTTTCTTTGACTACTAATTAACGATAAAAAAGTATTTAAATAAGAAACCGATTGAGCAAATCTAACTCGCAAAAGTGAAGATTGTATCTTTGAAACAAATTCATTATTTTTAAATTAAAGTCTTTTTTAAAAGAGACGCTGATGTCATCTTTGTAAAGTTCAAAGCGGAAACAAATATAGTGTGTGTGACAACCCATCAGTTTTGCGGGCCGTCAGTATTTAGAGAAGATATTTGCGGTTTTATTTTTTCAATAATTTTGTTTTTTCTTGGTTAAGATGAACACTTATTTATTTTCAATTAATTATATACAGAAAATCGCTTATAACACTGTCATGTCGGCTTACTATAGTTGTACGCTAGGTTGTAACGGTTGGAATTGGCCTCATTTGGATGGATTAAAATTGACTTTTGTTCAGGGGTTCGAATCGTGCAACAGGCAGAAAAGTTAGCCCCGACACTTATGATTTTCAGAAAAGGATGATACAAAAATGTATGTGCATAAAATTAAATAAATATTCATCATATTAGTTATATATATATATATATATATATATATATATATATATATATATATATATATATATATAAAACCAATATGAAACATATTTATTCTTATGGACATATATATTTGTTTTATCCTTTTTCTGAAAATCATTAAAATATTTTTGTTTCATTTTACTTCAGTCAAAGTTCTCAGTAACCAAGGGAAACTTTTCTAGGCTAAAATTTGATCTGTACATGAGATATATTTATATTCGAACATTTTAGTAAAGTTATCTTTCATCTCTTAAACGTTGAGTTAGTAAAAAAGTTAAAAACATTATTTTCCATCGCTATAAGTTAAGTATGTCACTGCATATATTTCTCGTGATAGATTACTCTTACATAATTTCTGGACTAGAATTAATGTGCTCTAGTGGAGTATCCTGCTTAGTTACATTACTTGATGTACCAGTACTTGGAGAAGGGTCACCATTACTGGTATATAGCCAGCATATAGACGTGTTAATGGCATCTTTTTGGGGCCTCAAATACAATGTAATTTTGTAATATTTTCTCAGGATTTACTTATAAGGTGTAGTATCCTCAGACACGGGGTTCTTTACGAACGCTTTTACAGAGAGACTTAATGCACTCAAGAATGTCGTCTATTTGGTAATTCAAACTCTTCTGTGAATATATAAATATAAAATAAACAGTAAATAAATCAACATATTTATTACATTATTTATTTCAATTCCAAGAATTAAAAGTATAACATGGTCTAGCGTACAATCGTTTAATAAACCCCATCACTAAAGGCCCGGCACTCTGAGTGAGCTTAATAACAAGCAGTACAAATAGCTTCATGCAAAAATCCAAACACTAGTTTGTTGATTACTTTAACTGCTTGTGTAAATGTAGCCGCCGACTCGCTATTTACAAAGTTAAATTCCTCTTTAATTATTAGCTGATTCCCTATGGCCGAGGGGTAACGCTCTTGACTGAAAATTAGTGGCGATTTGTGATCGGAGTTCTTGCCCGCCGACCGTTGAGAATTAGCTTCCTGCACTGAAGATTGCGTTAGCATGAAACATCGATGTCTGTAAGTAATAAATAATTAATATATATATATATATATATATATATATAATGAGTGGATAGTCGTTAAACCACAAAACGGTATCGTTGTTATTTTAATAATGTTTTACAACAATTGTATAATATTGGACTTACTATAATGTTCGCATGAAAAGAACTGTGCACTTAGCCCCGATAGGTTTTCCCGATATCACACCGTACAGATAAAGACTCGACTAAAAGTCTTCCTGTGTGAGTTTCCTGGCAAAAAACAAAAAAAATACCCACTTCTATACACACTATATCGAAAAATTTAAAATGTCACTATAAAACAGCAACAGGATCAAACCAGACGCAGACCTAAACAATATATATATATATATATATATATATATATATATATATATATATATATATATATATATATATATATATATATATATATATACTGGGTGTTCAATAATAAATGTTATACATTTATTTTTACCTATATGTATTAAATAAATCTAAGTATGAAAATCAAATACTAATAAACAGATACACACCTCATTCTTATTTCATAATATCCACAAGTTATTTCATAAGACCTTCATAAACGTCAATGACCTGCTGCTTACGCTTAGGGGAAGTCTTATAAGAGTTACGAATGATTACATGGGATATTTTGGCCCATTTCCTCCTTAATTTTAGCATAAAATAATCTAAGTTTACGTGATTGCAAAATTGAATTCTGCTCTACTAATGTAGAGCAGAATTCAAATATTCAAATGAAGAGGATTAAGGTTTAGCTAAGAACTACGCCATTCTTCCTTGGAAATAATAGCTTGAACTTTATTAGCTAACCATTCTTGAGATATTTCGCTCCGTCTAAAGAAGCTGAGTCCTGTTAAAATAGGCAACGACATTTTCAGAAGTGTTGTTTTGTAAAAAGCAACAATGATGACTCAGGATTTTTTTGTATGATAATTCTCCTGGTTCAGTTTCATATGTTGATCCACAAAAATCAAAGGATTCTTTCCAGTTTCGGTTATGGCGCTGCACCTTGCCTCCCAGTAACAACACGCGACTCAACATCACCTGTACGAGTCGAAATCCGATTATTTTGGTTGTAAACATGCTGCTGGACGTCACTTTGTTTAAACACTGAAAACAACGTATAGCAGAGTGCCAGCGTCGATATGACATAGGAGTATTTTAGCCTGTTTCGTCCGTTTATCGACACAACTTAAGAATTATCAACTGTTTTTTTCTGTGTTTGTGACACAATGTAAGGTTATCAGTGTGGATAATAGTTGGCATCGTTCCAAAGGATTCTTTTGACTCTCTTAGTAGATTTCTTGGGTGAATTTGAACACTTTTGATGTTTGAGAAGTACGAGAGCGACATTGTTCTGGTTCAATAGTAAATTGTGAGTGTCTTTGAATCTTTAAGATTTTCAGTTTTGTTTATCGATAAAACGCCCTTGTGTTGGGTGTGACGTAATGTCCGCATGTGGTGTAATTCGCGGTTGTTGTGTTGAACGGAAATGCGCCGGGCACGCTGGTATTTTAAAATATTGGTCGTTCATTTTTTTATAAGCATCGAAGCAAGAAAAGTTTTGTTTTTCAATTCATAATACTTATCCTTCGATGCTTTTAAAAAAAATGAACGACCAATATTTTAAAATACCAGCGTGTCCGGCGCATTTCCGTTCAACACAACAACCGCGAATTACACTACATGCGGACATTACGTCAAACCCAACATAAGAACGGTTTATCAATAAACAAAACTAAATAGTTTTTTTTTTTTTTATTAAAAAAACAACAAAGTACTCTGAAGATGTAGTAAATCTCCAAAATTAATAAGATACATGTAAAAAAAATTCTATCTTGCATTGAAAAGGGTTTTATTTTCAATGTATAATACTTATCCTTCGATGCTTATAAAAACAATGAACGACCGATATTTATATATATATATATATATATATATATATATATATATATATATATATATATATATATATATATATATATATACATATATATATTAATTAAGTTCAAATATTAACCAAATGAACAAAATCAATACTTATCAAAAGTTCTCAATATATATTAGAGCTTTTATATTAAAATGAACATAGTTTTAGTATCCGACATTTGATTCAGAACCTCTTCGGCGCTTCCTCAGGTGTATACTCAGATTATATCCTTGAGGAGGAGCCGAAGAGGTTCTGAAACAATTGTTGGATACTCAAGCTAATCTAGGTAAAGTAAACATTCCCAGGATAGGAATCGAAATAATTTAAGCCGGATTTATAAAAAGTTCTCAACATAATATATGGTTATTTTATTCATAGAGACATGTATACTATCTGCAATTTTATTGTTTTGTTTTCTTAGATTAAAAACTTGATATTACGACCGCAACAGAACATTTGAGAACAAAAAACATCGAATTAATACAGCACAAGTTAGCCAATATAAGTAGCTTACCGAAAGCGGATGCTCACCAATAATCGAATGGTAATTAATACAACATGTCAGCACATGAAATAATTTACACCACCCGTGTAATTTATGTCTAACTGAGAAATAAGAAATTCTAAACTAAAAAAAATATTAATCTGTGGAAGTGTAACAGCAAAAAAACTTACACAGAATAAAATGTTCGTTAGCTTAAAAAAACATGATAAATAAATAAACAAATTAAAAAATAAAATAAGTAAATTAAACTAAAACCTACAATAGAAATACGAGCAAGAACGTGTTCAAATCATGCCATTCATTATTCCGATACAAATAAGAAACACAAATGAGCAACCCTATAGAAAAGAAACAATAGAACAAGACGTAAAATCAACCAAACCCTTTTTGTGAAAAGCTCAACGGTTGGTTAATGGATGCATAAACACGAAGGAGAGCATAATAAGTAATATGATTGATTAACTAGCTTGAGTAAACACTTAGTGTATCTATCAAAAGAACCGGCAAGATTAAGTCCATGCATTTTAACCTGCCGATCTCTTATGTGGATGGCACTCTGTGCAGTTTCATTGGCATAACTATATTGTTTATAACTTCCTAGTTATACTTTTGAGTACTGTTTAAGTTCATACTGAAAATTAATACATAAAATATATCTCCTTATAAATTTTTATGTGGATACATGAAATAATAAAAAAAGAATTATTTATATATATATATATATATATATATATATATATATATATATATATATATATACTTCTAAATAAATGGTCACTCTAACCTGGGAGATTTAAAAAGAAATCAATGAGTTGTAGCAATCCGTAATTAATACATATATATATATATATATATATATATATATATATATATATATATATATATATATATATATATATATATATGACGGTCGAATTCTTCGAATATTCGACTGTCAACTAGATGGTCGTATGTTTTATCTGCCACAAAGCAGGTAGCTTTCAAACCACACTGAAGCGCGGTGATACAGTGGAACCGTCTGTCTTTTGTTGTCTATATAATACCTTTTTTTCGACAACTACAATTAGCGATAAGGCAAAGATCTTTGCACACACACTTTGAGATGTCATTTGCACACAGCCGAATCGTTACAATTTCTGACTGTCAACTTGATAGTTATTGGTTTGATCTCGGCTTGAGCCAAGTGTTTGTCGAACTATACTAAAGAACTGTGATACATCAACAAAGTTTGCCTATTGATGGATATATATATATATATATATATATATATATAATTGAATACAGATATGTATACACGTATAATATTATAAGCTGGTGTAGTATATAATGTATATATTTTCACTATTTACTTGAACAGTGTAAATACGTGAGTAAAGCTCAGTAGTAAGTATTAAAATATATTCATCGCAATTAAGCTACACGGAGGCGTCTGCAATTAATATCGGTCAGCCTAACTACACAGTTATTTTGTTACTGTTTTCTTTTTATATATTCACGTGACTATTACTCTACCTAACACACTAATAACATTGGTTGTATATTCCCATCCATGGGTTAACATTTCCTTTAAACAAAGAGCGAGCTTAACTATTCTTGACCTGTTTTTCTATTGTTTTGTTTTGAAAGAGTGCATCCCTTTTGTGAGTGTTTCGAGTTTACAGTATTCCTTATTTTAGCACGTGAGTATGATAATTTATTTCCTATTTAGTTTGTCAGCAATTTCTACTTTCGATTTTTATTTAGTTGTTTTAACTTATTTTGTCTTATTAATTCATTTATTTATTATATATCGTTTTTAATTGAAGTAATTGTTTCCATGGCTACAATTAATTGCTATTTCTTTTCTATAGTTTAACACATTGGGGGGATCGTGTAAATTTAAAATGTAAGCTTCCTCATTAAAAATAATCTATACGGGTCGCCTAAATACCTAAATGCACTAACCCATCGCAGTACTTTCTACTTCATTGGTGGCGAGCGCCCGGTTTCATGAGTACCTAGTAATGGATTGCTAGTGATGTTTACAATTATCGTTTTTCTCCTGAATGTGATTTTATTGCTGTAATACCTGGATTTAAAATCTATAGAAGTTATAATGACGCAGTATTTTTTGTTTTTGTTTCCACATAATACTTCGTACAAATAACTTTAAAATGTTGCTGCAGAAAATTAGAAATTATGAGTAAATCACACAGTAATAAACTAAATGTAGAAGAAAAATAGATTTTTAAATAATGTGTCAAAAAGTGATGAATATGGCAACAATAAAATAACAGTACAAAGACAAAAATAACCACTTGAAATGCTAATAACTATATTCTCTTATTAACCGCCCACATATAATTAAGAAAGTTCATTATGAAAATAAAAGTCTACCTGTACCATATTTGCACTTTGCTCACTACAAAATAACTGCTTAATTTTAATTAAGCAGTTTACAAGCTTTGTTTACAAAACTACAATAATTGAAAAGAAAAAACAGAATCCTAAAGAATACTACCTAGATTTAAAATCCAGTCATAATAACCATAAAAACACACACATATATACACATACACACACACACACACACACACATATATATATATATATATATATATATATATATATATATATAGAATCCGCGTATCACGGTCTATCCTCTACAGTGTGAATTTGGCAAGGTGCGAAACCACGACTGCATTGTATGTAGTCTAAAATGTTAGTTGTAGGCTCAAAGAGCTTGCTTATATATGTACGATTTTTTTTTGCTTCATATAGTCGATATTTGATGTTGTTGTTTATTTTGCAATAACGGCAAATTTTATGAACGGTATCAATTTTAAAATTCACTTTCTTAGTTAGTGGTGAGAGCCCATAGACTACGGACAATGTTGTGGGTTTGAATCGTGCCAAAGCCACGCCACATTTGTACGTGGAGTTATGTTATTAATAAATAAATAAATAAAATAATACATTCTATAATAGGGGCGACCCAATGCATATAATATAATATTTTAAGGATGAATTTCTGACCACTTTGCAAGTGTATTTAAACAGTTATAGCGTGAATAACAGTTGTTGTTTTCGCTAAGAAAATCAACAGCAAATCTCAACTATATATATATATATATATATATATATATATATATATATATATATATTGAACATTGTAAAAAAGTATTACCAAAGTATATCATTTATCTATTGCTGAATGTTTCACTTTTCTCATAAGACTTCCTCAGGATTATTATTCTGAAAACAACAACACGTACATAATTGTGTGTGCCGCACAACCCAGAAACTGCGCACAGTTTTAGCAGAAAAATAAAATATGGGATAGAAATAGATAAGGGTGGTGGTTAGCAACGTTATAAGTATACACGTCGTCGCAGTTAGAGTAAATTCCAATTATTAAGTGAGAAGTAGGAGGGAACACGAGATGTGCGTGTTGCATACTTTTAATTCAGACAGAAGGTAAGACATTGGCTGGATCGTGTGATTTGATGTGTAGGAAGTGGTTGGAAACAAAGAGAGGAAGATCAAACAGGGCATGCTTAATAATTTAAATAAGGTAGTAAAAGAATGGAAGAATATCACTTCTTTAATGAACATATTCGAGTGAATGGTTTGAAATAAAAATGTTAAGAGAAATATAAAAGTGTGGTTTAGTAAAATATTTAAAGATGAATCCTAAATGTATGGTTGATGGGCTGAGTAAAGCAGACTACAAATGTTGCATATTCCTCTACTTAGGCCGCGGCTTTACTCGCCTCGTGTACTCATCCCTGAAAAGGCCGTGACAGTTCCCACTTAATACTCGTCATTTTTAAAATATCATAAATCACATAGTTCATATATTGTTTGCATACCTTTTGATTTCTCCCTCGCCGTGTAGAGGGTCGCCGTCTCGATGTCGTCTAGTGGATGAATTCTTTCTTCTTTCCTTCCTGCCGTGAACCACGCCGGTCCTAGTCTGTAACAGAAGCCTCCTGAGCGACTCAGCAAACAACACACTTTTTAACTTTCAATTCTTTTTATTACAAGCGTTAGCTATTTAATCAGCCGGGAGGCATTCACTACGTCGAGAAAGAGAGAGAGAGAGAGAGAGAGAGAGAGAGAGAGAGAGAGAGAGGGAGAGCAAATCACTACTTTATCGTAGTTACTTAACAATTATTTTCTTAACTATCTATGAAGGGGGGAATGGATATCTCTCGCCTGTATTTTCTTAGGGAAATATTTCCCTTAATCGGTTGTAGACTACATGCTAAAAATCACGTCTCATCGGTTCGCCTCCAAAACCAAGACTGAGTAAAACTCGCTTTTCACGAGGAACGAGTGCGTCACGGATCCCTCTTTTTCCCATGCAAAGGCATGTGACGTCACAGAGCCTCTCGCAGGTTCACATTGACCCTTGATCTGGGATCTCGTCACTCGGTGACCTTGTCACGTATGTGATTTCTGACTGTGAGAACAAGCCATATTCTGCGCTCGATTGCCGGGTTCACCCCACGTTTATTCGCGCAGGTCAAGCCAACGATTTCCAACAAATACGTCCATTCCCATAGCGCCATTATCCAACATTCCTCCCATTCCCTATACAAAAAACAATCTTAAGATTTTCATTTTACACACCTCTCCGCAGGGTCTGGTCAGAACCAGGGATTAGCACGGCTAGACATCTCAGTTGTACCCTGGTGACCCGGCTGCCATAAATCGGCCTTATGACCTTTCCTGGCATGTAAGGAAATTCGCGGTACGATCTATAGCGGCTCTATGGCCATTCCTGTCACAATCGATAGTAGGACATGCTGCGTGTTCCTCTGTCGCAAGGTTGCTTGACCACTTGATCCCACGGGCATCTGCACTCGGTACCTAGTCACACAATTCACCACATCCATCTATTAAATTCTAACATAACACAAGGCAAAACAGAAAACCCCCATATTAAAATTCTCATAATCCCTTTTTGACTAACCATCTAATTCTTTTGTAAGATATGTATTATCATCATATTCGACCGTCCCTTTTTCACACGGATCAGAGCGACCCCTTAACTCCCAACCCAATGTGATCCGTCAATTCCTCCGAACCTGCTCGCTTCACTTTGGCAATCCCTTCCAAGGGGACTCACACTAACTTCAGGGCCGGCGACTCGCCTTTCAATATCCCACATCTAAAGGGCCAAACATTCAACCTTGACCCCACCCACTCTTCCTAACTAATTCTGACATATCAATCGCTCTGGCGCCATATGAAACCGTTTCAGGCCGAACCAAATTCACTCACACAAACCTAATTTCACAAACATCCAGCCCCGCCACACCGCCGCGGTACTCTCATTGGTCCCACCGACCCACTAAACAACAATGACCCTTACCGATGCGATAACTCCGAGGACCCCCCCCCAAAAAAAAATATATATTATGCCAATCTTTTAACCGCTACGAAATCGCTTTCCCTTCACGCGTGTAGCACCGAAACAACTCTTCGTCCGTATAATCGCAAGCTCACCGGCTACCTCAACGGGTCACGCGTGGCGAACATAACACAAGCCCAACCCGTTAGTTGGAAGAGACACGACCCTACAGCCTGCACATCGGACCCCCTCAACACCCTTACCGCACCACCAAAAGGTCAATTTTCCCATTCTACCTCTGTTTAATTGGCTGACCTCTATTCAATCTGAATTAGTTAGTTTCTTTTTCTTTCATATACTAAAACATGTGGATGACCAAAAAAACAAAACACAAAAACAAAACAATGTGCTCGGCTAAAGCAAAAACACAAGGAAAATTAATTCAATGAGTCTTCCTCTCGAGGATACATTTAAATGAAACAAGAAATATTAAAACCAATACAATTTGAGTGAAAAACGCTCCACTCGCCCCAAAAAACAAGAAATAAGTTCCTCCCCCAGCGAATGCATCTTTCAAAATTCGGACAGAAAGTGTGTGTGCACATTCGTCAATTGTCTTTTTTTTTCTCTTTCTATGAAAGTTAAAACTGCGTATGTGCAATAGTACGTTGTTTTTTAGCTCTAAATTCATGTGTGCGTGTGTCACGAATTATTATTATTATTATTATTATTATTATTATTATTATTATTATTATTATTATTATTATTATTATTATTATTTTGATTCAAATATTTTGTGTATGTGTCATTACTTTTTTTTTCGTAATATTTGGTTTTGTGCGTGTGTTTATATGTTACCGGTCTTTACTTTTACGGCACATCGCGCCTTCTTTTTATTTATTTAATTATTAGTTAAAACACATTCTCGCAACAAAACAATGGCTTGTTCCTTACTGTTTTGTAGTTCTCTCTCTGTCTTCGTTGACCACGCCCGTGCGTTCATTTATCATTTTGGACCTCTACATTATATGCACCTAAGTTCAAAACTTTTCTTTCTGTTATTTTCTGTTAAGAAAGCCTCGGTCACAGCAACCAAAAAGGTGTATGTTGCATAGCCCTCTACTTAGGCCGCGGCTTTACTCGTTTCGTACACTCGTCCCTGAAAGGGCTGTGGCAGTTCACATTTAATACTCGTCATTTTAAAATAACATTAATCACATAGTTAATATATGGTGTGCATACCTTTAGATTTCTCCCTCGCCATGTAGAGGGTCGCCGCTTCGATGTCGTCTAATGGATAAATTCTTTCTTCCTTCCTTCCTGCAGTGAACCTCGCCGTCTTTTGTCTTCAACAAAAGCTTCCTGAGCCACTCGCCAAACCATAACCTTTTTACTTTCAATTCATTTTATTACAAGCGTTGGTTATTTAATCAGCTGGGAGACATTAATTACATCGAGAGAGAGAGAGAGAGAGAGCAAATCACTACTTTATCGTAGTTACTTAACAATTATTTTTTTTAACCATTAATGGACCGGGGAAAGGATATCTCTCGCCTGTATTTTCTTAGGGAAATATTTCCCTTAATCGGTTGTAGACTATATGCTAAAAATCACGTCTCATCGGTTCTCCTCCAAAACCCAGACTAACTAAAACTCGCTTCTCACGAAGAACGAGTGATATTTTTTAAAATATACTCCTTATTATTGCCATTTCAGCAACGCTTCAATGTGTGACTGTTCAACTTACCTTATTCACGTAACCGTGTACTACACACAGCGGCATATCAACATTAATCGTCGATAACATCAAGACGAATTTCAAGTTGACTGCGATAAATATGTCTCAATCAAGCAGGATTAAACGAAAAAGAAGAGAAAAAAATATACTTTTACGTCTGACAAGGGTGTATATCCCCGAAAGTACTCAAGTTTTTAAAGTAAATAAATAATTCATTTTTAAAAAATAAATAGCGTTGTCTAGCTTTTCAAAATATATTTTTAAAAATATTCTCTTTATTATTGCCATTTCAGCACCCCTTCAATGTGTGACTTTTCAAACTACCTCATTCACGTAACCGCGTGCTACACCCAAAGGCTTATCAACATTAATTGTCGAAAACATCAAGACGAATTTCAACTTGACTGCGATAAATGTGTCTCATTCAAGGAAAATGAAAAGAAAAAAGAACAGAAAAAAATATGTGCTTATACTTCTGACAAGGGTGTGTATCACCGAAAGTACTCAAGTTTTTTAAGTAAATAACAAATGTATTTAAAATAACATGAACAATTGCGTTGTCCAGGTTTTCAAAATATTTTTTAAAAATGTTTTCCTTATTATTGCCGGTTCAGCAACGCTTCAATGTGTGACATTTCAAACTACCTTATTCACGTTAAATCGTGCTACACACAGCGGCATATCAACATTAATCGTCGATAACATCAACTTGACTGCGATAAATATGAAAGATTAAACGAAAAAAGAACAGAAAAAATATGCTTATACTCCTGACAAGGGTGTATTACACCGAAAGTACTGAAGTTTTGAAAGCAAATAAATGATTTATTTTACAAAACATAAATAAATTGCTTTGTACAGTTTTTAAAAATATTTTTTTTAAATATTCTGTTTATTATTACCATTTAAACACGCTTCAATGTGTGGCTTTTCAAACTATATATATATATATATATATATATATATATATATATATATATATATATATATATATATATGTATGTATGTATAATATATTATGATGCAGAAAACGATACTTTGATATAGTTCATATCGATTTTTATAAGAACTAATTTCAATTACCCTAGCAAACTTTACGATACAGAAGTTTTATAAACTATAGAGCAAAAATAAATATTGTATCTTTGAAACCAATTACTTATTTTTTAATTGAAATGTTTTTAAGAAAGACGCTCATGATTCATCTTGAAAATGCCATGTTTAAATCGTTATTAATTTCTTTTGTTGTTTTTTTACTATTAGCTTGGCACACTCCCACATATACCTGCCTTTTATATAATAGATGTTGTTTCCAGTAAGAATAAAAGATAATATATATTATTAACACATAGTCATCAACAGACACTATTTCGCCTTTTAAAGAGTCACCGGTTCACTTAAGCACAACTGGACAACACCAGGACTATGTTGGCGAACTTCTACCTACAGATGAAAGTAACATTTCGTAAAGACAAACTAAAAAAACTGGATTAATTTCCGTAAATGTTGGTGAGCGGTATTTTTACTATCACAAGTAAGTACTTAATATTTTTTTCTTTTTTCTTTTTAACAGCCATATTTAATTCAGGTGTACTACTACTACTAATACTACAATTGTTTCTACTATAGCTGCTGCTGCTGCTACAGAGAAGTTCAGAGACAACAGACGGCGCGACACATGCGACCGCTTCGCTACATACATGGGTTGGTCCATCAGGTTATGTTTTTAGTATTCTTTTCTCTGAGTTCATCAATCATTACTTGTTACACATAGCAGAACAGTACCGGAAACGAAGTCTAAAATGAAAAACACAAATCTAATTGAAATTACAGCTGAAATTACAGTCATGCAATCCCAAGATGATCTATTAGATGATAATACAATCGTCTTATCTCCATTTCCGCCATAGATCACACATCACACATCACCCATCACACATTAAACTTCACTCTTATTCCCATTACAGTCAGACTAACCTCTTATCTTTTTTATTCCGCATGATACGAGATAAAAATAGACAGTGATACGATGAACAGACTATATATCAATATTTATATATTTATATTGTTCGATTGATTCACTCGGGAAGCGGTAATATAAACAGATAAAAACACATTATCTCCGATAACTTACTTGTACGATTGGCGAATATTCTCCGAGCGTTTGACTTTCGAGTCTCGGCATGATTTACTCAAAGTATCTAGTAACACAGAAAAAACGTGATACGACGAAACAACTGTCTCTACATGGCTATATATACAAAAACGAAAATATATATTCTTGCCTAGTTGTGTTATTTCTAATATGCTTATTCATATATCTAATGAAAGCACGATTCCAATATTTTTCCCAATTCCGATACAATTACCGATTCTATTCTAAATTCCCTATTCCGATACAATTCCCGATTTCGATTCCGATTCCGATTCTTATAACAACAGTTTTCAATTATCGGTGTGTAGTAGTGGACATCCGATGGTCAAGGTCGACCATGGGTGATGCATCCTTAGCCTTTTGTCTGATCGGTTTGAGCAGCGTCGCTTGCGGCTAAAAAGACACATGTGGAAGGGACAGTGTCTGTCGCAAAGGTCACAGGGGAAGCGGAAGTGTCCTCTCCAGATTGTAAGCTGTAGGTTTGTTGATTGAGTATTGTTCGATGCTAGCCTTGGCGGTGGTATATCTAGGATAGGTTGTTGTCCCATAGGACGTAACTCTTCCCACGTCGCTAATGGATCCAAAGTAACAGCAACGCTTTTACAGTTTGGCACCAACGCCATTGGAGGAGCTGGTAAAACGGATTGTACGTAACGTCGAACTGCTTTAGGGGCCTCACTCCAAATGGTTCTTCGAGGTTTACTCCTTAAGACTTTCCCCGTGTGGGTTGTATTTCACAAGCCAGCTGAGGTTTTAAAGCAGGGTGTTACTTTTCCCTAGATTGACTGTCTTCAATGGCTGACAAATTCCACCTACCGGAAACTTAGCATATCTAGTAAAAAAGAAAAATCTGCATACAACGAAACAGCTATCAGTGCATGTCTATAGAATACGAGCGCACAAAGTAGGATGATAATCTGTTTTTACTTCATGATTATTTTCATTGTATGTTCTCGACTGAGCTCCTATCTGGGTTTTTTCCCCTGAAAAATTTTACAATGACACTCCTATAGCTACAACCACTGTAAATAATTCTATTTTCTTCTGCTGTGTACCTAAAACTAAACGAACATTCCATGAACACAGTTTCTTTCAAAGAACTAATAGTTTGTTGAATATCTACCATAGGGCCGCTTCTCAGCTTACATAAACATGCCCGTCTTCAAGTCTAATGTAGAAAATATTCTTGAAGAGCCGTCTTAAATAATAAAATTCTTACCACTTAAACCCATCGTTACCAATCGTCAAGGTGTGTTTTATTGTCTACCTGATACACTCATTAAACCGTATGCTCGAGTCGCGTGTGGCTCTTGATAAACGGATACTCATTAATACATGCAGAACTCTCAGTAAAAAATGACGAAAAATTCTGCTTTGTCAACGTTAGCACTAATATTCATATTAATATGAAATGACGTCTCAATCCATGATGTTAACAAGAAAAATAATGACAAATAGAAATAGCATATCAATCAGTATATAATAATAAAAAGGATAA
The DNA here is from genome assembly GCA_963556195.1 of Sepiola atlantica. Taxonomy (NCBI): domain Eukaryota; kingdom Metazoa; phylum Mollusca; class Cephalopoda; order Sepiida; family Sepiolidae; genus Sepiola; species Sepiola atlantica. Next base: position 153,977,812 of record OY744519.1, read on the forward strand.
CAAAGATAGGGCTTTCTGCAGTGTACGGATAGCCCTATTTTTTAAAATCGGATTTTAAACTTAAAGTATATTTATACGTTGTTTTTGTTTTTTATCTACTTATTTGAAAGCACAGAATACTTAACAAAGTCCCTCCCCATGTTAGGTATGGGTTTATGAATATAAAACCTTATTATTTCAGCACGGTTTGAAACTGCAGAAGTACAAAAGGCAGACAATTAAACTAGATTAAATGATTTCTTTCTGGATTCACTTTTGAAGGAAGATAGTTATCTGACTTGCGATTTGCGTTATCACATTTCCCAAACAAGTGAAATGTTTTAGTCAGGCATTTTTTCATACTCGCTGACTTTGTGTGACGGGACGGGTTCATATTAATTTACATATTTACAAATAACTAGATATCGGCCTTTATTAGAGAGTAGATGATATTTGGGAAATAAAAGATAACGGGCGTGGAGTAGAAAATTAAAACGATCCGTATAGATTATCTCGGCAGAACACAGAATATCTTAACCGACAAACATTAATATATATATATATATATATATATATATATATATATATATATATATATATATATATATATATATATATATATATACATATGTATTTATATGTATATATATATATATATGTATATATATATATGTATATACATTATATACATTATATATATATATATATATATATATATATATATATATATATATACATGCATACATATGTGTTACTATTTCTATTTAAAATTGTTATATGAAAATAAAAATTTTATAACACAAAGCAATTGTAATAGCTCAATAGTGTAAACCTATAACTATTATCTATACAATATTTTTTATTTAATTTTATACCATGTCCAATGTTATGGATGACAGATTCATGTATTTCATAAAGTTGTGTTTTATTCAGCATACACTTGTTTCAGACAAAACTTATATATATATGTGTGAAATGTCCTTGTGTATTTATTTCTTGGTGTGGCAATCCTCAGTGCTTATTATATAAAACAAAGCAATGAAAGGACAAAACAAGTAAAATCCTAAATTGCTATCAGTACTCGTTCGCAGCATCGTATCCTTATTTTCAAATCAAACTATGATCTCTATGTGTCCTAGTCGCCACATATACACATCTTATGCTTTTCGCTGTTAGTATTTTAATCATTGTTTCGGCGAGTGAGGCACATGACACGTATACTTATGTAGATAAACATATATATATATATATATATATATATATATATATATATATGATGAGAGCACAAGCTTGAAACGCTTGTGGATGTAGGTAATAATTATTTAGCATTAACTTAAAATCAATATTATTATAAACCGTTTTAAGAGACTTAAGGATAGCTCTGTTTGAAGAAGTTAATAATAGAGTGTCACGTAGCTATATGGCCTGTTCTGACAACGTTCATCGAACACTCTCCAGACAGTCTTTCTATATGGCACAAATAAATATAATTTTAATTCACTTTAGTAACGTTGTAGTGTCTAGTGGCTTGCGGATTCAAGGGTGATTTACTAACTGGGTTCGAACCTTGCGACTGTCTAATGTTATAATTCCCTACACTAATGAGAGCGAAAGCTTGAAACGCTGGCGGCAGTAAAAATATTTTTATTTTTACTAAAAATTAATATAAATATATATATATATATATATATATATATATATATATATATATATAGATGATTCTTTTCCATTGTTTTTATGTATTTATGAAAATAAAATATAAAAAATGATGATGATGATGATGATGATAATGGTGCTGCTGCTGCTGCTGATGATGATGATGATGATAATGATGGTGTTGCTATATCAAGGATGTCAGCATATACCACATCTCTAAGTCGAATAATATATGTTGATACATCCCTTACTAAGTGTAATATTATATTATTGCACCCACGTTCTCTATGTAGCGTATTAAGAATTATTTGATTTAACAAAAGATTATTTATATATATATATATATATATATATATATATATTATATATATATATATATATATATATATATATGTATATATATATATATCGTTTTTGAAATAGAAAAATGTATTTATTTAGTTTTTGTCATATTTACTGACAACTTCATTTCCGTTTGCAGGGGGTCTAACGAATCACCACTGTATCGAATGGGTAACACAGTCTTGAATCCCCTTAGGGCCGCCATAAAATAGCTCGTATTTTGTCTAGCGTATTAAACCTCGATGTGAGAAAGACCAAGTATATGCTGGTACAAGAGCATTCAGACGTATCAACCAGGTGTAATCAACGTGTTTTTCTATCGATCAGGTGGGGCGTTATGTAAATCGATAGAACGCGTTTTAGAACTTGAAGGGGTAAGATCATTGAGCCAGAAAGATCAGTATTTGAAACTGTGTGTTGGAGAAACATTCGCTAATTAATTAAGATCCAGTGCCAGATACGTTGTTATATTGAATACGGTGTCATCAGATACAGTATACTAGGTTATCGTGGCGATCACGGTGTGTCGATCAAGCGAAACCATCTACCCTTTTGTTATTCTTTTGTTTTTATGCCTTAAACATCATCGATATTGAGAACTGCTTTCTTGTAAATTTCACAACCCGCATGAATATAAAAGTTCATGAAACATATTCATTTCAGCGTATGTAGGTGTATGAACGTGGTTGTGTGCGTAATAGGTAGATTGCCATGTTCCATAAGCCGTGTAATCTCAGTCAGCGCTGAAACCAAAGCATTCGCGCTAAAAATACAACCACAGCCTAGTCTAAAACACGTAGCAAAGGATTATTTTTTGGAAGTTACAATGGTACTTATTTTTGAACAACACACTTCTGTATGAGAAACATCAGCCCGACCAAATCAAGACACATGTACTAGAGGTCAAGGGTTCATCTCTCTCTGAGAGACACACAAACACGACTGACTCCCAGAGAACCAACTAACTGTGACGTCTAAAGGGCACACTCTGACTGAACTCCCATGCTTATATCCTGGGATATGTGTATATCTTACAGCAACTATCCCAGAAAAAATATTTCGATACTAGCTAACCAGCACGTGAATAAAATAGTAGTCACTCGAATAAAGAATTATATTGTTTAAATATATATGCTTTGTGGTTGAGTATGTTTACACTCCTGTAGCTTTTTCTCTGAAATAGTTGTTCTGTATAAAAAATACAAAGTATGTGCAAAACGTATATTTTGCCACATCAATATATATATATATATATATATATATATATATATATATATTTATATATATATATATATATATGTTAAAAGTAAAATGTTAAAAGAAAAACTATATATATATCTTGACTGACCTGTTACACAACACGCTAATTAAATTCCTTACGCCCTTTCTCACTTTAATACTGAACACTTCCCGTATCGTATTTTTAACGTTACGCCGGGCGGAAAGTTTCAATACTTTATTTTACCGAGAATTTGCACATACTAAACAATTCTCATTTGCATAAATTGGACTCTTATCCTTGCACAGAAATAACAAGAGTGTATATTGTACTCGGAACACCTGGGTTCAATCTCCTACTATTCGACAGTCACTCTCTTACCTCGTGGACCCGGATGATGGCTTCTACATTCTCCTTAATTTGTTTATCGTCGATTCTAAGTTATTGCCTTTCACATCTGATAAGTTCAAGTTACCAACTCAGAGTCCCCGTTGTTATTCCTATACTATCTCATATGACGCCATTTGTTTATTTAGTTCCCTGCGAATATAACTCACCAAATAAGGAAGAGTTGCTGTACATTTCATATCAATCGGTAACTTTTCTTCTAGATAATGTAAATACTATCAGGTTGTAACGCCAATGAGTACATTGTAGTATGCGTTTGTAAATAAACCCGGACAACGTCGGGTTGTCTTTCTACTGAATAATAAAAGAAATAACGAGAACATGATCGAATACAGACTAAGTATTGACGAGCGAAAAGCATATTTAAGTATTATTGATTTTTCTCGATTAAGTTTGGCGTGTTTTCCCTTTCAGCAAATGTCATTGGTTTTTCTAGTGTGCAATTATTGCAATTCGTTTGATCGTGACGAACCTCCGGCGGGATTTACAATTTTATTTTAAATTTTTTAACTTTAAAACGAATGCAATTACAATTATTGAACGCTGCATCTTACATGCACATACCGTTTCTCAAAGCATTCATTCAGGATAATCAGACTTGCACAGTTTGGGGTGGTCGCATTCCTCCCAAAACATCAAGGTTGATTTGCTTACAACCTTGAGCCACACTGATTACTCGACAAATGACGAGACAGCTTCTAGAGAATTAGTATATATATATATATATATATATATATATATATATATATATATATATATATATATGTATATATATATGTATATATATATATATATATATATATATATATATATATATATATATATATATATACACTAATGATGCCGCTTGCTTGCGGAGTATAGGGTGATTTTTAATCGGATTGGAATCGTGCGACTGTCTGAGATTATAATTCCCTACACTGATAGGAGTAAATCTTGAAACACCGGCGTATGTAGGTAAACATAATTCAATACTATTTACTTAAGTACAATAACGATTGTAATTAGCCCTTTTAAGAGATTTAAGTTGAGCCCTGTTCGGGTAGGTAAAAAATAGACTGTCACGTAGCTATATGGCATGTTCCGGCAACGTTCGTCATACACTCTAGACAGCATTACTACATGTGGCTCCTTCGAATAAATATGTCTCATGGTTGTGTTGTAATGACGCTTGCTTGCAGACTCTAGAGGGATTCTGTAACCGGGTTCGAATATTGCGACCGTCTGAGATTATTATCCCCTACACTGCTTAAAACACCGGCACATGTAATTAAAAATAATTTAATATTTACTTAAAATGAATATCATATATATATATATATATAAATATATATATATATATATATATATATATATATATATATATATATATATATATATATATATATATATATATAGCAATAGATGAAGTGAAAGAATAGAATAAGATGTGAATCAAATTTTAGTACAGTTCAATGTTCAGGCAAAGTCATTAAAAGTCCTTAACTCATGAGTTTTCAAAGAAAATATTCTCCTCAGAGGACTATTACCGCAATGACATTACTACAGGAAATAAGAATTACACTTTGAAAATATATAAAAAATGTATATAAAAATACATAAAGGTATATAAAACATATCGTTTTCTTATCGTGTTCTTATCGTTTCATTAATTTGCATACACCTTAAATACACTTGTCACTGTTATCTACTGCATCGATAGCAAACGAATTCTTCCGCCTGGATAATTTTTGCATTTCTGGACCACCATTCACCATTTGGATTATTTCTTAATCAACCTCTTTGATATCTAGCCTGGAGCTATTTTAAACTTGTATAGGTTCACAAAAACGTATGTTTTGGGTCGATATATTTGATGTTTTATATACCTTAATGTATTTTAATATATATTTTTAAAATATATTTTCAAAGTTTAATTGTTATTACCTGCAGTAATGTCATTGCGGTAATGGTTCTCTGTGGAGAAGATTGTTTTTGAAAACTCATGAGTTAACGAATTGAAAGAAATTTGCCTGAACATTGAACTGTAATAAAATTTGATTCGCACCTTATTCTATTCTTTCACTTTTTAATGCTCTATCCAGTATATTGAGCTTTATTTTTATCCGAGTATTCACTAATTAAATATATGAGTTGCCTATTATATATTTTGTTGTATTAACCTAATATATATATATATATGCAAATATTGTTAAAAATAACAGAATTTGTCTATTTAATTATACTTTATTTTATTTTTCTATTTTTCTGATGGTCTATTTGTATTAACATCAAAATAAATAAATAAATGGTCAATGTTTCACAGAATTCACGAACGTTTTCGATTCTGAGGATGATTCGACGAAGAATGAAAAACGTTCGTGAGAATTATACAACCTATAGAACATTTATTATATTTTTGATTTTTATACAAAAAAAAACACATAAGAGAAATTGAAAAATAAAAATAGGTATACTTTAACAGACGAATTTTCTTATTTTTAACAATGTTTGCATAAATGAGAAAATGCTGCCTAAATACACACAATTTATATATATATATATATATATATATATATATATATTGTAGTTTAATTCATTTTAGACGAACTGCACTTTTGTTTTCCTATTTGAGAAGGAGGGTGTTCATCTAGAAATCTGAAACGATGTTCTACAAGATCGGATTTTATTTATTTATTTATTTAAGACATTACGTCTTATATTTACCCATATTGTATGAGAAAGATCTATCAAAAGATACAAAAGTTGTTGTGAAGATTCATACCTCAAAAATTGTTTTTAATTGTTTTTTTGTTCGTACTCTCTTTGACGATTCTGATTTTCAGCCTTCATAGACACCAATATATATATATATATATATATATATATATATATATATATATATATATTTATATAAATAATCAACTTTCGTAGTTTTGTTATTTGTTTGTTTTTTTCTTTACTGCCGACAGAAACAGCATAGAGATTTCTTTTCTAAGCAGTAAAGTAAAAAATATGCATAATATTGCAGTATGTCACCCTTAATAGGACGTGTCAGTATTTTTATATGGTATATATACTTAAGAACCATTTATACGTACATTAAAGTAATTTATGGTCACGTGTTTTTGCTTATCAGTTGTCATTAGCATGGCTAACTTAGATAATGATAGAACACTCGATATTATTTCCTGTGGGCCGACGTAATGAAGTGTAAAAATACTTAAAACAATAACGCTGTTACTGTCGTTTACTAGATTTAGGAAGGGTCCTACTAACCATCACACTTTTTATTTAACAGCAACGTATGCTGTGTTGTAGCACCCCTACCTCCGAACTGATTAAGTTGTATATACATGTTTGGTAAATAAATAAAACGTCAAAAAATTGTGTATAATATTAAGTAGGTTTTACCCATAGAGTGAATGCGGTATTTTGGCGACTGAGACTAGTTTAGAAAATAGACATACAGGACACCGGTCTCCATCCTACTCCACCTAATTTCGCCGTGTGTCACATATTATTTTAATATATAACATTTACTGTTAACCTTTTGATGATTACCACCGCTGAAATACCAAACTTTCAATAGACAAACTTAATATCTGTCAATGATATATACAAACAGGTTTTTTTTCTGCCGAGATACAAATATTAACATATACACTTATAATAAGATATTATTTTGTTTTGGAATTCCGTACGATGGGAAAGTTCGTTGATTATTTTTTCTGCGGACCATTTGTTTGTGAGTGCAATGAATGTGAATGTGGGTGCGGTTGTCTATAGAACCATGTAAATGGACTCGGTTATATTCGAACATACGTGTGTGTTAGTTCCAAGTATATGTGAAAAGCTTAATTGTAGTTACAAATTTTCATTTTAAAGAGTGATCCTAAAAAAAGTAAAAGAAATTCAATACTTAAACTTATATTTGCAGACACATGTTGTTGTTGTTGCGTTTGGTTTACGACATGTACTTTTGAATTTATTATACCGAAGTCGTACATTTTTTTAGGTATAATACCTTAATAGATTAATTTTGAATGGAATATATTTTTGTTACGTACTTCATTTGGGGTTTTTATTTTAGAACCGAACCATCTTCTTTAATCTCATCCATTCGACCATTCGGTCGGCCATTAGAATATTTATTCTGAGATAATATCATCTATAACATAAATGTACACTTCTACGCGGTCATAGATGATAGGATAAGAACAATCTACACCCGTTGATCTAACAAAACCAATCAGTTCACATTTTGTTACTGGTTACACTCCCAAGTTCAACTACAAGTTTCTCAAATTTGAAAAAAAAATAAATGGAAGAAGATCGGGGAATACATCAGCCGAACACTTTGTGAGTATAACTAACCATATGTGAATTGCAGTCTGATAATCCAAATAATATCATTTAAACAATAGCAGTAGCTATTTGATATCTATACAAGATCATATATACAATTCTCAAGGATGTTCGACATTGATACGTGACATAACAGATAATAACCTTTGTTAAATGTCAGTTGTAAATGACATCTTCTTTTTGGAGATTAAAGACGGAATATTTACTACAGGCGATAAACATTTTTTTTTTAACCAGCCTTTTGTTCTTATCTTGGATGTTATTCTCAGAACGTTTCGGCCGATGTAACATCCGTCCTTCTTCGAAAACGGACGATAATAACTATAGAAAAATAAATGAGCAATACTATATTGTTATGACTAACCGAATGTTTACAATCAACCCATATGATAAACGGTTCAGTTCGAAATTATGTAACAGTTGCCGAGTTTGACGAGAAGATTCACAAGTCCAGCAAATTCATTCGAAGAACGCCGGAGATTACACTAGCCGAAACGTTGGGAATATAACAACACACATGAGAATAGTAAGTCCAAAGAAGCAAAATAATACAATTCAAAACGCTGGTAATGTAACAAAACAAGATAAGAATAGTAGTCTGAATAATCAAAGTGAAACAAATATTTCCAAGTTCGACGAAAAGATTTCCAATCCTAAAACCTACACATGAAGAAGGTCGGTGCTTACATCGGCCGAAACGTTGTGAATATAACAAAGCAAAATGAGAATAGTAGTCCGTATATTAAAAATAGTAGAAATTGTCAGTCCTAATCTAAAAAAAATCGAAACATAAAAAAGATTCACGTATTGCAGAGAGCATTACTCTGTTAACTCTTAAACAGATTCAAAAGTTCGCGTCTGGCGTCCGAAATTTCAGATCAATCAATAAATTATCTTAAAACGCGCCTGGCTTTGCATTTAACTCGCAGCAATCTTCCTTGGTTCGTTTATTTGGTAAATTAAGAATTCCGTTCAATGTTTATGATATTTAAATGCAAAGCGAACATAGAAGCAGGTACCCGACCTCGACGTGATATACATTTTAAAAACGTATCTGGAGATTAACGTAATCGCCATTTGGCTGTAGAAATGATATATATTTTATATAGCGAATTTCCCCCATGTACGCTCATAAATGTATATCTACTTTTATTAAATAAAAACTGCTCACACTTTATATTACACAGTATATGCACATGCTATTTTTCCCTTTAACATATTATCCTTAATAGTAATAATGATAATAATAATAATAATATATATATATATATATATATATATATATATATATATATATATATATATATATATATATATATGGAAGTGAAACAATCAAAATAGTAGTAAACACAAATAACGAGCATTGCAATCACCAGTAAAAAGAATTACATGCTGTGAGCCAGAAACACGTGTCCATAGATTACTTTTATGTACGTATAAAATTAATAAAACTGTATATATTAACGAAAAATGCGTCCTATAAAGTTTAGGATGACTAAGTAGTAAGCAAAAATAACGAACTATACAATTTTATAAAAATACATTATATATATATATATATATATATATATATATATATATATATATATATATATATATGAAATAAGTGTTGTTGGAGAGCGGTAGCAATGCGTTCGTCAGAGGACACCGGCGGTACGTGAAATGGTAAACAAATGCTAATAATAACAATATTGAGAAATCAATAATTTTCAAATAATGTTCTTATATTTAAGTATTAACCGTGATGGTGTGGTGGTGTACCATCTTTTTAAATGTAAATTTTTGAGGGAATCCTCCATCCTCAGGAGCATTATATCCACTCGTCGGTGTGTGTGTGTTTTCGCCAACAGACTGGGGCGGAAATTACGATTTGTTTAGGTTCGCAGAAACTGTTTTTCTTTTTTATAAACGTTGAGGTGTGACTAGATTAAGTGGTTTTGTGTAATTAAATATTGTTAAATTATTTTATCAGTGCTTATTATTATTATTATTATTATTATTATTATTATTATTATTATTATTATTATTATTATTATTATTATTATGTGTGTGTAGTGTTTAGAAGTGTTCTATTTAATTATTATTGTTGGGGCAATTTCCGTTGTATTTCACGTTTAGTGTGTCAGATAGAGGAGGAGAAGTAACTCGATAGATTAACCTGTGCTTGTTGGAGTTATGTCCCTTGAAAGTGTTAACTAGTTTGACTCATCCCGTTAATTTATTTATTTATTTCCATTCTTTGTTTTATTAGTTCATTAAATATTATTTTTTAAACGGTTATGTATCGTTGGTGTCTGGGGGTCAGTATACGCTTTGTTTGGTAGGTTGTTATATGAATAATATCATAGTTTCATACATTAAATGTGTGTGTAGTTTCCTGAGTGTGGTTTTTTTCTTCGAACAGTTTCGTTGTATGTATTATTATTTATATTATAAGGTTGTATTATGACTGAGAGAATGTCTAATAGGATGAGGCGTTATTAGTCTCTAAGACACTCCCTCATATATATATATATATATATACATATATATATATATATATATATATATGTATATATATATACATATATCAAGAGTGTATTAGAAACTAATAACGTCTCATCCTAATAGACATTCCCTCAGTTTACAGGTAGAGGACCGCTCTAAGACATTCAGGTCGAATATAGAGTATATATTACTTTGCCTTGGTTAAGTACAACAAAGCTACAATTGGTTTCGAACATGCGTGTAATGTTCTCTACAAAGACCATGCTGGCGTCCTTTCGAAAGGAGATTCTACCCCATCGTGATAGTCATTTTAAATGTGATTGCCGTACCGAAAACGTAGGTGACGACGTTAAGGTTCAACAACACATACCTAGCAAAATTAGGAATGGTATCTTCCGTTAAACAAACATTCTGAAAAATGCATACGTGCCCTGTATCACGGAACATTTGATTAAAACCCCTGACGTGCACAATCCATTTCAGAATTGACGTATTTACCATCTATAGTCCTACTTACTCGTTATATAACATGAAAATATGAGATATACGTTCGTTTGAAGCGCCCCACCCCTATAAAATAGTGAGGGTATATCACGATAAGGGGGAATTAGTCTGTAAGACACTTTGTATAAATATCATAACGCTGTATTTTTTATATATAATTTTTTCTCACTCTTCTTCAGCTAAGTGAGAGGGATACTGGTCAGATTGCTTGCTTTTACTTTTAATCTAAAACGATGTATATATTGATATAGATGCAAACAGGGGGAAATGAATGAGGTGAATCACTGTGCATTCATCTCTCGCTATCCTTCCAGACCTCATATACATTCAATCTCATTCTCGTACTCTTTCTTTTTATCCATACTTATTGCTATTGCTCTTCGCTTCCTTTTTCCCTTCTGCTTAGCCTTTTTTGTCCTTTTAATCGTTTTTGCTTTTTATAAATGTACTTCATAACCGTTAACACTTTTGCTGGATTACTAAATTATTATTCGATCTGGATTTTTAACAAACACTGCCACTTTGTTATTCAGTCCAGGAAGCAACATGAAGGCTTCTGCAATCCAGGTGTATTAATGAATTTTATTTTTTTTGGTGATTAATTTCATAGCAAACGAGCTTTGACTTGAACATTTTAATCCCCCAGAATAGAAACATTCGCAAAATAAGTTTACACTAGCTTCATACCTTAACCCCTCAGTTTTTATCAAACGGACTTTCTATGCTTCTTCAATGGTCATGATTTTATTTGGATATTTAAAACCTTTTGAATTGTTTATATTTTAAAAATATTTTATATTTCCTTATTTCAAATGTTTGCATTTCAATAATTTTACTGACTTATCTCTCAATTTTTTTTCTGATGATACCGGAATATCTTTGAAAGTTAATTGATTAAGGAAAGTAAAAAGTGTTTTATATAATATCTGTTAGAACAATTAATTGTTTAATAAATATTTCATTTCATCCAATTTTAGTTCCCATCACTTATAACTTATCACAAGTACACCGTTTCTTTATAAATTCCTTCCTCTTTCACACATATGTTATTATCTTCGCACTCTTATACAGAGAACATCGCTTATCTTGCTTGGACCCCTTTTCTTCCAAATACATTTTCTGGATAGTCAACCTCTAAATGAACCTGATACAACGCCTCATATACATATATATATATATATATATATATATATATATATATATATATATATATATATATATATAGGTTTTTATAGGTACAACATTTTAAAATTGATTTTAATAATAATTGCGAGGTAGCTATAATTACCAAGGACGGAGAGGCTTATAATACTAAAGCGAGAAAGAAAAAAGAATACATTTTTGATCCCTTACTCTAGTAAAACGGTTAAAATATAAAACAATGTGAATGGAGGAGAAAAAAAAAGATGGTGGTGAAATCGAACGAAAAGGACCCTGTTTATGTGAAATTACCATGGATTGACACCGCTAGCCAGGAACTTTCGCATAAAATTATTTCAGCCGTGTCTCGTTTCTTTTTTGCGACTAATGTGAGAACGGTGTTTTGAACCCGCAGTGCTTTCCCCTCTTTTCACACGATGGTATCCCCACCATTCAATACCATTTAGTTGGTTACCATTTTCGTGGCCAGTGTGAAGCTGACTACGTGGGCGTACCATTCAACGATTAGAGGTTTCCCAGAGTTTCCCAACACATCCCCTTCTCGATACATAGGTACAGACAGTAGTCGACATCCGGGCGTTTACAAGCTCATGAGTCGGCCATCGGCAACCATTTATTGGAGTGCCAATTATGCACTGAGGGGTATTCGGATGAGGCCTTTACTCTCTTGCACAGGGCTCGCTCGAAGAATCACCTTAAGATTCTCGAAGCGGTCACCATCAACTTACGAAAACCGTCTCTGTGCAAGCAGAAGAGATATACCCACAGTTTGGAACTGATGGGTACATAATTTTGTTCCTACTCATTCGATAATCCATGTATTTACCACGATTTTAATTCGCTATTCAAACACCTTATTTTAGTCGACGTAATATCTTGCAAATGTGTCGACTCGAAACACATCTCGATTTCACCAACATCTTTTTTTGTTCTCCATTCAATTTTTAAAATATTTTAACCGTTATCCTAGAGTAAGTAATGACTAATTTATTATTTTTTCTTTCTCGCTTAAGTATTATAGGGTTGTCTGTCGTTGGTAATTATGGCTACCTCGCCGTTATCATTAAAATCAATATATCATTTATTTGTCGGTTGTTGCATTAAGTGTCTCATTTTAATTTATCTATACAATTTTTTTCCGACTGCGAAGTTTATAGGAACAGGAAGACGGCCCCTTGAAAGTAATGTAATATCAAGTACAAGATATTCTCCATATTTATTTATTAAGTTAGGTATGTTTTATTTATTTTGCATTAAAAATTAAAGTAAACATTATCCTCATGAAGTGACTATTCTCTATGAGAGAATTCTACATCTCTAATGAACAAAAACAATGATTTAAATAAAATATTGCTTAAAATGTGTTTTTCTTTAAACTGAAACTTGCATGAATAATTTGATTTTATATATATATATATATATATATTAATAATGGAGTTTATTTATCTGTCGGAAGCCGAAACTCCATCAGAGTAGCATTGTTATTTACTAAGTCCGCCAGCTTTCTTATATTCTGCTAGAATAACCGCCGGTAACACTATGTGCGTTTTGCAATTTACATAATCAATTGCTTATCAATTTCTAATAAATGATACTATTCGCAAATATACACGCATAGTTTTGTTCTTCAGATTATAACAGGTATGTACGCTATTTTGCACGCTAATAATCTTACTTATATAAATTATAATTTAGACAGACAGATACATAAACTCCATTATTAATCGATTTCTTTGATACACGTAATGTGTTACGTAGTTAACAACGCTGGCTGTTTAATAAATCTTTTCCTCCCTCCCTCCGTTAATTAATGTGAAAAAAAGAGGTGACGATACTCACGTGAAGAAAATCAGAAGACCGGAAGGTAAAACCCGATGCCTTCCATCTATTTATACTAATAAGGAAGGCATTCAGTGGTTATAAAGTCTTCCTCTAATACCGGAGAGGTCATTAACATTTTGGACTTGCTTCTGTGTTAACCAGTTATCAGTTAATCGTTTGATTTGTTACCAAGCTTACAGCTACCCCCTTCCCCATCTTTAGTTATTTGTTAACTGACTCCCCGATTTCGGTGGGAAGTCGCAAATCGGCAGTGTTTCGCAAGACAACAGCACTTCTACTATTCTTACACTTCAACCAGTCGAAAGATTTTTTCGACACATTGCGAAACAATTCTGCAACAGTGTGAAGTTAGCTGGACCTTTTTTGGTTGTCTGATTACTGCCCATTCATAGCTTTTTTTTTTAGAATTACCGTTACAGCTACTTATCACCCCCTTAGGCGAAATGGCGGAAACTATTGATACAGTACGCAACAAAATTTCGGTCATTAAGGATATGGTTCAGACGAAACTTGCAAGTTTGCATGCTGGAAGGACTTCTTCACTTACATTTTCCGTGTTCGAGGAACAGATTATTAACTATCTGGTGGAGATTGACTCTCACATTAGCCACATAAGACTTCACGACCCCTCCTCTCGTGACGAGATGGAGAGTTGGTCTTCTGAATACGCAGGGTTTTTGGATTCTCTCCACCAACTCCGTATAACTCATCCCCCCTCCAATTCTGATAACGCATTTGGCCTACCTCCACACTCTCCACCATCTGACTCCTTTCCTCGCAGGACTCGTTCTTCCTTTGTAGTGAACCCTCCTCAGGTACATGTAAACGCGCCTACCTTTAGTGGTCGAGAGATGGGAGAGGACATTATGAGCTTTCGTAGCTTTCTCTCTCGATTTGAGAATTGCGTCGCAGGAATGGCGAACGATGCCGAAAGACTTAACTTTCTTAAGTGTTCGGTAACTGGCCGACCTCTTCTGCTCATCAAACACCTGAGTGTATGCGACTTGAACTACAAAACAGCGGTAGACATCCTTAAGTCGGAGTATTTGGATGAAAAGGAAATCATACAGCAAATATTTCAGGATATCCTGGATTATAAGGTTCGACGTGATGACCCTTCTATGGATTTAGGGGAATTCCTAGCAAAAACCGCTGCCCTCCTCACTGAACTGGCAGATTCCTTTGGTTGTGACTTTACCGATGATCATTCAGCAGGTGCTCGCTTAATGGCCCAGATTCTGTTCATCAAGTTCTCCAAGGAAATAAAGAGTGAAGTTATCCTGCTAACCGGACGTAGAATCCCTACTTTGTCCTCTTTACTTCGTGACACTGGAGAAGCAATCAAACGACTGTGTGTCAAGGAGGGCAGATCCACCCGTCCTACCTTCCCGAGGTTCTACAGCTCTCAAGGTCCCCCCTCACGGAAACCAGGAGGTTCTACCCCTCGTAAAGATACCTCCTTCCTTACCTCGACTGAAACCATAGGAAGTATTCCTCCTGTCATGCGCGTTTCCTTCTCTTGGGGAAACAAGACTGTACAAGTTAACTGCCTGCTGGACACCGGAAGTGGGCGTACTTTTGTTTCGAAAGAAGCTCTACAGCCTCTGTACATCCCTGATTCTGAGGGTCGCGAGTATGAGCTTTCGCTCACCACATTCCAGGGACAACATAGGAAGTGCTATCGAGAGGTCGCTCTGAAGACCAGTCTGGGAATAGAACAACTACTGATACTACCCATTCTAATTCACGAGAACTTGGATCTTTCGTCACATTTGGAACACCTAGATGACCTGTTGGATAATTTCAGGGGAATGGGATATACACTAGCCGGAGATTTCGCGAGGGGCACCAACAGAATTAAAATTGAAGGTATTCTTGGACTGGATGTCATCCAATATTTGAGACCCCTTCAAATTGTGCCCTGCGTTCGGGGCCAAGCCTTTTCAGTGCCATCCGGACTCATTCCTTTTGGAAGAGAAGATGCTTTCCTCCCCGAGCAAAACCCATCTCTTCAGGAAAATGTAGGCCTCTCTTTCCGCAGGGTATTGGATTCTACGGAGAATGTTGAGTCATCTCTTTTGTGTTTTGCGTTGGAGTCTGAATCAACTTATACAGATCCTTTAGGAGATTTCTTCCCGGACAGCCAGGTGCAGAGGGGATTGGAGCTCATGTTCAGCATGGAATCGCTGGGGCTCCCCAATGAGGAATCTCTTGCTGAAATTGACCAGGAGAAGATAAAATATTTTCAGGAGGCCATTATACTAAAGGACAACAAATATTATGTGGAACTGCCTTGGCATATGGAGAAATTATCTCGTGTTCGTTCCAATCACGCTGTCTCTCTCCGCATTTTGGACCGGGTAGTTAAGAAACTAACGAAAGAGGGTGTGTATGAAGAGTACCGGGAGGTATTTCGTCAACAGGAGCTAGATGGCACCATTGAGGAGATCAAGGTACTTCCTCACCAATTCAAAGATTACATATGGATCCCTCACCGACCCGTCATGAAGACAGACCCAACTTGTACTACGAAGATTCGACCTGTCTTTAATTGCAGTTTAAAGGTTGGAAACTCTGTTTCTTTAAACGAGGCAGCCTATCCCGGGATTAATCTGAACTGCGATATGCTGAATCTCTTACTTGCATTTCGGTCTAACAAATATGTGTTGTTAGCAGATATTAGAAAGGCATTTTTGATGATTCGTCTGAAACTGGAGTCTGATAAAAACAAGTTTTGCTTCTTCCTCCGGGATGGGGATCGACTTCGATGTTACAGATACACAACGATCATTTTTGGGTTTGTGTCAAGTCCCTTCATCCTGAGTTGCATATTGAAGTTCCATGCAGCACGATTTCCTCAGGACCGTTGTCGATCTATGATGGAGGATCGATTTTACGTGGACAACCTGGTAATGACAGGAACAGAACCAGGAATCATTACCGAATTGTATTCTACCTCCAAAGCTCGCCTGCAGGAGGGAGGTTTTGAGTTGCAGGCCTGCAACTCCAATTGTGCCACCCTCAGAGAAAAAATGAGTCAGGACGGCACTCTCAGCACCCATGGAGGCAGTTGGGAGAGAGTATTAGGTTATCGCTATGCTCCACTTACAGAAGAAATGAGTGTCAACCCGGTGAAATGCCAGTCGGATGCTTCGACTAAGCGAAGAATACTGGCTGAAGCCGCTAAAATCTTTGATCCTTTGTCTCTTTGCCTCCCTGTGACCCTGCGGAGCCGAGTATTAATGGCCAAATTATGGAAAAGAGGATTAGGATGGGATGAACAAATCCCAGGTGAATATCAGATGCTATGGAGGACTCTTGCTCGGGACCTGTCTGACCTGAGTGACTTACCATTTGACCGTTGCGCCTTCCAGGGAGGTCAAGAAGGAGAATTATTCGTTTTTTGTGATGCCTCTGCAGATGCGTATGGGTTTGCAGCATACGTCTTACAACAGGGTTGTCCCCGATTGATTTTTGCCAAAGCCAAAGTGGCCCCCTCTAAGACGAAGTCGCTCCCGACATTGGAGCTAATGGCCATATACTTGGCTCTAAAATGCTTGCCCTCAGTGTTACTGGGCTGCAGGGATTTGATCCTCACCAAGTTATATGTGGCAACGGATGCACAAGTGGTCTTGTCATGGATTCTGTCACAATCTATGGCAAGTAAGAATGTTTTTGCTCAAAATCGGCTCAAGGATGTTCTTCATATGAGGAGTCAATTTGCTACTCTCCATGGACTCGAACCGGTGTTTCGTTATATACATACCTCGCAAAACCCAGCTGATCTCATTACCAGAGGAATGTCCTTGAGGAAATTCAAGTCAGTTTTCAAGTTTTGGTGTCATGGTCCCTCTTGGTTGAGGGGAGGAAGTTCTGCCTGGCCGGTACAGGATATGCCATGTCTCAGCAAACATTCCCAACAAATGGCATCTGCTTGTGTAGGTGTTTCCGTGGCCCTCGAGACAGAATGTACTCCCTGCATCAACTTTGGACGTTTCTCTCAATTTTCCCGCCTTCTCAGAGTGGTTACATTGGTGTTCACGTTCATCAATAGGCTTAGGGGGCGCAATGAAGATGCGGGAGGAAAGGCCAAAATATATCTGTTAAAAAACTTGCAGGCCCAATCCTGCGTGGTGGAATTGCATTACTTGCAGGATCCCTCTGGAAAATCGGTCCCCCCACTGATCCATTCTCTTGACTTGTTTCTGGACCAGGATGGCCTCATCCGTTCTCGAGGCCGAATAGACAGATCACCGCACCTCAGTTTCGAGGTAAAAAACCCCATCTTATTGGGCAAGGACAACCTCGTCACTAGACTCATTATTATGGATTGTCATTACCGGAGCGCCCATTTAGGAGTGGGATCTACTCTAGCTGAGCTCAGGCGTTGTGGGTTTTGGATTCCTCAAGGGAGACAGGCGGTCACTAAGGCTTTGGCATCTTGCCATTTATGTAAGAGGTACAACTCAAGAGCTGTTCTCCCCACTAATTCGGCTAGTCTTCCAGTGCCTCGGGTCGAGTTCACGGAGCCTTTCCAAAACACTGGAGTTGATTTTACTGGACATTTTTGGATCAAGAGCGGATCTACGGAAGAAAAAGTGTACCTTTTACTCTTTACTTGCATGTCCATCAGAGCTATACATGTGGAGGTGGTTCCTGACATGGGAATGTTATCTTTCGTGCAGGCCTTGGTTAGGTTCACTAACCTGTATGGTGTTCCTCAAGCACTTTATTCTGATAATGCTAAGACATTTGTAGGCAGCGGCAAACTGTTTTCCCGACTCTCCCTGTTTCACGAATACCAGCAGAAATTTGCCACCTCCAATATCCAGCTGCGCACTATTCCTCTGTATTCTCCCTGGTATGGAGGTGTGTGGGAGAGATGCATACAAACTGTCAAAACATGCCTGCACAAAACCATAGGCAGGGGACGAGTGGATTACTTCTCGCTAATAACTATCGTTTCGGACATCCAGAGGGCAGTCAATAATCGTCCTCTAACCTACTGGGAATTTGCAGACCGAGGACTAGAAGCTGTGACCCCTAGTATGTTCCTGGGACCCAAGAAAAACCCTGGATTGATGTTGAAGCTAGGAGCAAGTGACCTGACAAATACAGCTCCCCCTGGTCGCAGAAAATTAGTTGAGACAATGATGCTGCGGAATGAATGGTTGGAAAATTTCCGGCATTTGTGGTATGAGGAATATTTCCTCTGTCTTAGAGAGAGGCCTCAAGGCCGATCACAGGAGTCCTTCACTAACCGAATAAGGGTAAATGATGTTGTCCTCATCAAGAGCCCCCTTAAACCAAGACCATTTTGGCTATTGGGGTCCGTCTTAGAACTTTTGGAATCTGACAGGGGTGTCGTCAGATCGGTACGTATCAGGCAGAGTGATGGTGCAGTGGTGGTGCATTCTCTCAAGAATCTATTTCCATTGGAGCTTTCCCTTTCACCGGAAGAGACTGGACAAACCGCAGACTCTTCGTCCCCTCCCAACATTCCGAGCTGCTCCATAAGAGAGGAGGCCACACTGTGGTTATGCCCAAAATGCAATTCCCCTCAAGGAGAGGAGGACATGATTGCCTGTGATCGGTGCAACGAATGGTTCCATTTTAGATGCGCGGGTGTGGAAAGGGCTCCACCGCAGAGACAGAAATGGTACTGTCCTGAGTGCGTTCCAAGCAAACGCCGGCGTGGTAGACCCAGCTTACTTCCAGCATAAATTAAAGGTCCTGAGTACGACTTCAAACTATAGCCTACCTCACCTCTTTTTTTCTTTCTTTTTTTTCCTTCCTCTTGTTCGGGAGTGTGTGAAAAAAAGAGGTGACGATACTCACGCGAAGAAAATCAGAAGACCGGAAGGTAAAACCCGATGCCTTCCATCTATTTATACTAATAAGGAAGGCATTCAGTGGTTATAAAGTCTTCCTCTAATACCGGAGAGGTCATTAACATTTTGGACTTGCTTCTGTGTTAACCAGTTATCAGTTAATCGTTTGATTTGTTACCAAGCTTACAGCTACCCCCTTCCCCATCTTTAGTTATTTGTTAACTGACTCCCCGATTTCGGTGGGAAGTCGCGAATCGGCAGTGTTTCGCAAGACAACAGCACTTCTACTATTCTTACACTTCAACCAGTCGAAAGATTTTTTCGACATTAAATATGGTGCAACTGAATAAACAGCCACCGTTAACGCTCGCATTCACCGTGCTTACTTTTTTTTAACCGTACTAAGTTATTTTTTTTATGTTTTAAAACACAAATTCACTGAATCAAAATGTTTAATTAAATTAAAATAATAATTGATTTAAAAAAAACACAAATACTATTAAAACACATGCGCGCACACACACACACACCCACACACACACACACACACACATTACACCGACTTCAGTTTTCAACTTTAGGACCCACAATAACTTTGACCTCTTCATTACGGTAGGGTTTTTTTAATTGTTGATTTTACTTTACGTACATTACGGTTAGGGTCAGTATTCTGTTTTTTAAATTGTTGATTTTAATTTACGTACACTCTCTTTCCGCTTTCCGTATTACGTAGGTGGATTAGGCACAAAACGACTGCGTGTCCATAAATGCGAGCAGACGATACTTTGGTGGGGACACCTTTTACTGGGCAAGTAAATAACTGTTTTTAGAATCGTATTCGCTGTATTTCTTCAGTGTTACTTTTAATTTCGGTACACTTTCCTTTTCTCTTTTTGAACAACTAAAACTATTATATATTATTTCGTAAATTCTTACGTGAATTTGGAGCAAAACAATTGGGTGGAAAGAAATGCGAGCACACGATAACTTTGGAAAGGTCATTCCGAAAATAATAACAGCAGTCGCAAGACGTTTTCCAATCGTTAAGAATTGCATTATTTGTTTTCAACTGTGAATACCAGTAACTTACCCTGGAGTGTGTAAAAAGAAAGGAAAAGGAAAAGACTTATTTTTTATATAGACCTTTTCCCTAAAAACACTGTATGTTTCCATTTTCTTCTGGAAAGGTGTTCTCTGTCAAGTCCATCTCATTATTTTCTTGGCGTTAATTGTGTGTATCCTTTCAAATATAATTCCTAAACATACACTGCTTAATTTCACTTTTGGTTCTGAGACACAAAATCTATGCTCTTCGTTTCTTTTACCTGAACTAAAAGGAAACTAAACAACAAAGTGGTAAATAAACACCGTCGTACGACTATTGTTTGTTTGGTGGGATAGTTGCTAGGAAGACCGCTCGCTGATACTTTGTTTCATTTAAAAAAAAAAAATTTTAACAAAATAAAACCGGCTTTAGATTAAAATTATATATATATATATATATATATATATATATATATATATATATATATATATATATATATATATATATATATATATATATAATAATGGTAATAATCCAGGTAAAAAACATCCACAAGGTAGTAATCCAAAGAATTTCAACCGGGGTTATAAAAAGTGCTCAATATGAAATAGAGCTTCATATATGATTATTTGCATTTACACAGACATGTACAAAATATGCGACACTGGCATGTCGATGTTATCGATCAACAGTTATTATAAACTGAGATCTCATCAGGCATAGTTAGAATCCGATCTTAACCTCATATCATATTTGGAGAGGGTCTCTCCAAATATGATCTGAGGTTAAGATCGGATTCTAACTCCCCTGATGAGATCTCACTTTATAATAACTGTTGATCGATAACATCGACATGCCAGTGTCGACGATTTTGTACATGGCTGTGTGAATAAAAATAATCATATATATATATATATGGGAAAATGAAAAAGGAAAAACAAAAAAATGGATGTTTTTTATGTGTACATCAACGTTTCATCTTTATTTATAAGACTTCATCAGGATGATAAAATAGAGACAAAATGTCATGCAAGTACAGAGACATGTAGAGTAGACATATTGGGAGGAACAAATAGAATGAAATAATGGCCACTGCTGGGTGGACGTCCGTATTTGTTGGAGAAATAGAAATGAATGTTGAAGAAAATGAGTGGGGAAAAATGGAAGGATGGGGTGAGCAAGGACTACTGTGGCTGGTGGTAAGAGAAAGAGGTGGGGGATGAGCGGGGGTAAAGTGGATGGCAGAGAGGGAGTGGAGGAAGAGGGGGAAGGGAGGTGTTTGTATCAGATGGCTGCGGTCAAGATTGAAGGGGAAAAGTAAGTTGGAATGTTTGTGTATTGGGGGTGTATGCAGGGAAAGGAGGATGGGTAGAGACGGAGGGGGGGCTGTGATTTTGGTGGATGGGCGAAAGTTATGGTCTTAGAAGCGTTTTGAGAAAATGAGGGAATTTAAGAAGGGGTATTGGAGAAAATAGTTGAGAGGGGGAGAGGGAGGATTTGTTGTGATAGGGTGTGAAATATTTGAAATATTTGGAAAATGATAGCAATGAGTGAGGGATTGAGAAAGTTTATTTGGACTGCAGTATTAAAAGTGTGAGGAAAAAAAATGACATTTTTCTCTATTTTATCATCCTGATGAAGTCTTATAAATAAAGACGAAACGTTGATGTACACATAAAAAACATCCATTTTTTGGTTTTTCCTTTTTCATTTTCCCATCACGTCGGATTACCTTCAACCTTCTCTTCCCA
Organism: Sepiola atlantica; assembly: GCA_963556195.1. NCBI lineage: Eukaryota > Metazoa > Mollusca > Cephalopoda > Sepiida > Sepiolidae > Sepiola > Sepiola atlantica. The sequence goes on from OY744519.1 coordinate 154,000,384, forward strand.
TATATATATATATATATATATATATATATATATATATATATATATATATATATCGGATTGACATCCTATAACTAAGGGGAGACAAGTACGACCGTTCCTTCAATTTGACTAAGCCCTTTTTTTCGTCTCTAAGAAAGAGAACCTGCGAGAACTTTGATCTCGGCAAATCACGTTGACACAGGTTTCCAACCAATCACAGACCAGAGATCATGCGCGACCACGCGTGATTTGAGTGATATAAAAGAAGATACGCTTTTCTTCTTTTTCTCTCTTTTTACCCGTTCCCAGCAAGTAACAGGTCCTGTCAACGAAGTGTTTTTCTCCCTACGACCAGCGATTAAGACAATCCTATCAGCATGACTCGAAAAGGCATGGGGCAAGAAAATACTGCTTACTACTGTCTAACAGTAACTACACGCCGTCTCCCCTTTCTTCTTCACCGGACACAGGACGAATAGTAAGCCTAACCCTTTTTTTCCTTTCTCTGTTCTTTCGAACGCCAAATTCCTACCCTTTCGTACCCGGCAAAAACAGGGGTACAGGGACGACTTATTTTCCTTAAATTACGCGCACACCAAAACACGTGTGCTTTCCAAGAAGAAACACTAAAAGACAATTTTATACAAACAGTAAAATGAACATTTTCCTGTGCACAAAACTCAAGATTTTCATGGAGTAATTTACACAATTTAATTGAACCACGTTGAATAAATTGTTACACCCATATATATATATATATATATATATATATATATATATATATATATATATATATATATATATATATATATATATACATATATATATATATATATTTATGTATACATACATATACACACACACATATATATATATATACATATGTATATATATATATATATTGAATAAATTGTTACACTCATATATATATATACATATATATATATATATTTATGTATACATACATATACACACACATATATATATACATATGTATATATATATATATTTATGTATACATACGTAATACACACACACACACTCACATATATATATATATATATATATATATATATATATATATATATATATATATATATAAGAGGTTTATGGAGCTTAGTCATACATAAGCATCTGTTTAGCTGTATCTTAAAACAACCGATAGTTACTAAGAACAATTTCTTGAGATATGTGAACATCTAATTACATCAAGTTTTGGATCAGAAATTAGAAACAGGTCCACTAGTTCGACAAGCAGGTCTCCAAATTCGAATATGATCGCAAGTTACATCGATTGAAAATCGTATATATAAAAACTAAAATAACAATAATAACAATAATCTGAATAATCTAAATTATCCAATCTTTATCTAAACATTCCTAAGTTTCGTACCAAATGTGCGTATTGCGGCAGGAATAACTCGAGTAAATCTTAGACACATTGAAAAGTTCGAGTCTGGCGTCTTCAGCTTCAGAGTAATCGATAAACTATCTGAAAACAAGTCTGGCTTTGCAGACTTGGTTCGTTTATTTGGAAAATTATGAATTCTGTTCAATGTTTATGATATTTAAATTCAAAAGCAAACATGGAAGCAGGTAACCGACCTCGACGTGATATACATTAGAAAAAGTATTCAAGATAATCGCCAAGTTACTGACAGCAGGGTTATTCATTTTATAAAACGTATTGCTCTCATATATTCTTATAAATATATAATTCACTTGTTATACTGGAAACCTTCCTCACTTTCGTTTAGTAGAATGAAAATCTCTACAAAGCCTCAATGAGTCCATGTATGAAGCGTTGCCACATCTTGACTAGTGCACCAGTGACTAATCTTTCCGTTCTAGACGAAGCCCAATAAGCCTCTAGCCTAATAGGTCTTACACTTTCTACAAAGCTTTATCTCCTGTCTAATCCCCGCAATGTTACATCCCTATGCAAAGAACTTAAATGGAGTGTGCTCCGATGAACTTGCTGCACCTGTGAAACCTCAACGTAAATATCTTCGATCAACCGGACAAACAGCGAAATCTCAACCCTTCAGCACAGAGATCCACAAATGTTGGAAAGCTTTCTATTCTAATAGCTTCTTTTCTCGGACCGGTTGCCTTTTGAATTATCCCCATGCTCTCTGTTTCCCCGAATGTACTATATCCAGAAATGTAACTGTAATGTGAATAAACATCTTGCTGCTCAACTCTCAATAAAGGATACCCTTTTGAAGCTGGCATCTACTTCGCAGTAGCCTCTACGTCTACGTGACAATGGTCCTTTCTTACAAGTAAAAAATAAATAAATGAATAAACATATATATGGCAAGTAAGCTACACAGAAACGTGTATGTTTCACTAGCAGGAAGACACGTCGCAGTATTTCATGTAGCACACTAAGTTCTTTTTTTTAGTATGTCGATAAGACCATATTACTTTATTTTTTAAATGCCCACCACTACTACACCCTTATTTAATCGGAAGTTAATGACATTTTGGAAAAGTTTATTAATTTTCTTAAACATGTGGTTTACAGTTAATCAAAATCAGATATATGTGTTCAATTATGGGTGCAACGTTTTCAGCGGGTCTTGAATCACGAACGTCACTTCTAGCAGAAGTTCATGGGGTCACGTTACGTTCGCCGAAAAACTATTGCTTTCTTATCTGGTTAGAACTGAACAAGGTAAGACTATTTTGCGGGCGTGCTTCTCTAAAATGGGAACAGAACGTGTCGGCCGACTGATGTAGTATAATCTGTCTCATCTCTATCTCCCAATCTCCCTCTCTCTCTTTCTCTCTCTCCTGCTCTCTCTCTCTCTCTCTCTCCTGCACACACACACGCGCGCACACACACACACACACACACACACACACACGAATGCGAAGTTTCTGTTTCTGTCCCGTCGAATAAACATTTCATACACTAAACAACCAGGGTCGCGGTCGATTTGAATAAACCGACAAAAAAGCCACCTGGGATCACAATGATGATAGCGGTGACGACAACAGCGACGAGACATCAATCCGCGTCGGTTTTATCAACAACTTGGGTAAACAACGACTATGGTGATGATAACCGCGACACGGGGTGTTAAGGATGTATACACTCATCGGTAAGGGGTATGTAACATATGTAGTTAACGTATAAAGATGGTTTGGTACCATAGCTGTTTTAAAGAGGTCACATTAAGATGTAATACATTAAGTTGCGCTAACAGATTCGTGACCACTTCATATACTCGTATACATATAATTTAAATGTCACCATAAATAGGATATAGTTGAAGTTTTAACGAAGGATACGTTTGCATAGCTCCTTAAATAAAGTACTTAGAGATGCATGAGTAAGTACCCTCATAAGAGCATAATAACGTTCACATACCGGTTCTTGTTTGAGTACCGAAGTTAAGCAACACTGATCCTGGGTAGTACCAGATGGGTGACAATTTTGGAACACCTGTCGCTGTATGTAAGAAAATGTCGACCCGTCTCTGCAAGAACTGCAACACGTAACGTCGTCATCTCCCCTAACAGAGATATAATGCGACTGGGGACCACTTATGAATGGTATACTCTCATAAAATGACAACAATGCAGTACAAGTACATATAATTACTCCTTTTTTAATTTACCCAAGTTTTACATTCTCCTGTGAGGAGGTGGTTATGAAGTGCATGTTGTTTTGTCATGAGACCATCTTCCTAGAAACTACCTTCTTGTTTTTTTTTGGGGGGGGGGGGGTGGAGAAGGTGACAAGTGGTAGTGTATATTTGCTGTTGTTATGCTACTACATTCACAGGCATTACCTTCTTTTTATGGCTAGGTCGCCCCAGTTATTCCTCTACTATTTTAGAAGAGAGATAGCAGTAAATGTACGGTTGGTAATAGTGCCATCCTACCAGAGATGACCTCCTCTTTTTAGGATTAGTGTAGTACATGTTAGTTTATACTTCCCCTATTTAGGGTTAAGTGTATGTAGTTCGTTCATTATGATGAAATCCTTCTAGCCGTGCAAAAGTATGCGAATGGGGGAGAGCATATATCATATATTTGCTAGTATATATATATATATATATATATATATACATATATATATATATATATACATACATACATATATATATATATACATATATATACACATATATATATACATATATATACACATTTATATATATATATGTATATATATATATATATATATATATATATATATATATATACCTATACATATATATATATACCTTTACATACATATATATATATATATATATATATATATATATATATATATATATATATATATATATATATATATATTCATCAAATGGCAGCTGGACTGTTTTGGAGGATCTACGGCACTCTCCAAACTTCTACGCATCCTACAATCTTACGAAGATTTACAATTTTTGAAACTTGCGGCTACAATCTTCGCGAGGCTTTCAACGGGGTACCTTTTTCTCATATTTCTTTTGCCCATTATCTGTGCATTTAGTTTTTCTGCACTTTTTCTGTACATTTCTACACTTTCTTTTGTTCGCAAAGTTTCTGATTTCATTTGTCGTTCACTTTTTATCTTAAACAATATTTTAACTTTTCTATTTGTTTCTTTTATATTTATCTTCCTGTATTCCTCTGATGATAAGAATTCTGCTCCTAGAAAATACATGGTTTAATAACTGATAACGTAATAGATTTTGTATTTTTTAAATTTGTATTCCTATATCTTAATTCTATCTGTCTCTTTCTCTCTCTCTCTCTCTCTCTCTCTCTCTCTCTCTCTCTCTCTCTATATATATATATATATATATATATATATATATATATATATATATATATGGTTATATATATATATGTATATATATACATACATATATATACATATATATATATATATACATACATATATATATATATACATATATATATATATACATATATATATACAATATTTTTACAATTTGTAACCAACCATAATTGCTCTTCCTGAATGTGCATTTTCAAAAATAACACCGTTACAATCAAACAGACGCATACCTCCTATACATCACAAGGTCGAGATCACATAACAAGGAGATAAAAAACGAAACTCAAACTGATTCTATGCCTGCTGATGACTGGTTTGCAGTAAAACAGTAGCTGATTTTAAATTAGTGAATATTTTAGAATTAAAATTATTATTTTTGCGTTGGTTTGGCTTTTTAAATTCACAAATTTCTATTCGAAAGTTGTATATATATTCATCCAAAAGTAGTGTTTGCTTTTTTACTACAATTGTCTGATTTTCAGCACGACGCTTCCTCTCTAACATGGCTTAGCTAATTACTTCTCTGAAGAGAATTAATGACACCCAATATACGTCAAAGATCCGTCAAATCAAATGAAGGGATTAACTCCTTCATAAAGGCCACCATGTCTATCCTTACTCCGGGAATTGGCGTTATACCGTGCCAGGACGATACATCCCAAGGTGAAGTCACACCAGGATAAACTCACCGGCCAGCGATAGTATCACATAATGTTTAATCAAGGGTTTTAGAGTCACTAACATAAACTCTGTTGCACTAATATTGTTTGACTCCAGTGGCAAGAAATAAGGAAGCTGTCTGAAAATTTGTCTGCCGTTTTTTTTAAATTTAGATGTCGTTTTTCTCAAAATAGTTGAACTTTAAAAGCTTCCGAATATTGTTAATTGCACCATGTTATCAATAACCTGAGCGGTATATGCATTCATACCTTTCACAATTAGTGAATGTGATACATACGAGTACGTGTATGAATATTGTAAACTATTTGGGTTAGCTTTTCGATTAAGACGAGTCAAATATAGTTTAGTTTATTTCTAATAGCATGAAACTGCAGTCAAGTGTGACTCTCAGCACTCATAATATTTTATTATAAGTAAATCTCCACTGAAAAAGTTATCGATTCTTTTTGTCAACTGTCTTAATTCGGTTCGGTTCCGACTATAGATGATCATTGTGTTGTGTGACTTTCTTTTATTATTTACTTCGACATCCGTTAATGCAACAGCATAGCTACCCAATACTTATCTCAAGTAAACTACACCCACGCATTTGTGTATCATTCCACAAATAAATTCCTCGGCTATAAATGGGGCAAAACATCATATAATTACTTTTTACAAACAAAATGTTTAAACAATCTTACAATTAATTAAAGTTATTAATGGTTTTGCCTATATTAACAACCTTTTTTTTCTAAAAATTACATTTTCCTGATTTACATCAAAGATTGGGCTTGCTTAATTTTAAGTAGGTCAAATAAATAAAATTTGACCAAAGCTACCATAGGTTGTATTGTGCTACTTTATTGAGCGCAACCCCATGACGTATTTGTAAAATATAGCGTGTTCATATATATATATATATATATATATATATATATATATATATATATATATATATATATATATATATATATATATATATACCTCCTTTCTTAGTGCAGGTCTAAAGTCTCACAAGTAACAACCAAATAAGATACTTGTACCTTCAAAGCCATACTTTGTATCTGCCAAGCCCAACTACATGATCCTCTGTTACTGAAGCAATCGTTCCACGATTGTCTCTATTAGTGAATACTCGCTGGAATTAAAGTTGGGCACAACAACCCAAAAGAAAATAGGGGCTCGACAAAAAGGGCCTTATATTATTGTCGTGGTGATCTCCTCAAAAACTTATAAACGACTTTTCTTTCTCTAATCACCTCTCTTGAGGCGTGCAACGGCACGTTTGCTTCTGTCTACCAGGTTGAGGTGATATTTTAGTTCATACACGTTAAGCCTATGTGACTGATATCGTATGCACGTATGAACGTCGCCTTGGATGTCCATATTATATATATATATATATATATATATATATATATATATATATATTATATACTAGCAATGTTCATATGCCTATTTAACACTGATTTACGAAAAATGTAGGTAATTAAGTGTTTGTATATGTCCTTATCATCAGCTCTGTGGTATTTGTCAATTTAGTATCCATGTCATTAAAAATCCCTACACGCTAATTAAAAATAGTTTCCAAAATTAGAGATTTATATTATCCGGGTGCTCTTCAATAAGTAGTAAAATAGAAATTTGAACAGGATCAAGTTAGGATTGTTTTAGATGGTTCTTAATGAACTGGCTACAATTCTTTTACTGTAAGTATGCCCCTATTTTTCATCCAATAATTCAATATTGAACTTTTTGACTTCAATTTTGTGCGCTCTTAACTTTAACCTATGACCCTTACGTTTTTTTCCTTTTTAGTATCCTAATTTGAGTTTGTATAATTTGGAAGCTTATCTTTTCAATGTGAGTGTAAGCCCTTACCCCAACCACTGTTAAACGATTTCGTAATCTACAGAAGGCTAATAACTTCCTTTAACAATGTTTTTATATTTTATTAATATATTTTCAAATATTTTTATATGTATAGTTCATTTCAACGGTTCATTCCTAATGTTGATATATTTTCTTTCTTATTCATATATATTAGATGTTTTACAATATTTGTATTCTTATTTTCTATTTTTTATTTGTAACTTTATTCTATTATATTTTTATTTTATTTATTTTTCTGTAGACTTTCCCGTAACCTTTGAACCGAGTCGAACCCCTTGCTCACCTTCTTAAATATTAACTCTTAACGTCTGCATCCGATTCCCTTTACTTTTGGATACAACTTCCATTTTCAACCAATCCCCTAATACAATCCTTTTACCTTACTACGTCCCCACCAACACTCCCACATATCAGTCCTCATGAACTGCCACCTATCCTATTGGGACGACTGACTGTTTTGTTCATTTTTTGTCCTCCTCCACCTACCCTATTAACTTCAATGTTCTGCTCATTCCAACAAGCCCCGCATTGATATACTCTTATATTTGTTTCCGCTGCCTGTTTTACTGTCTTCTATTTTTTTAATCTCATTGTTGACTGTTCGTACAACTAGCTCTCTGGATTGAACTCACCATTCATCATTTGACTTTTCATTGAATAACGCTATAAACACTTTTTCCTGAAAACTCTATGGAAGTTTTAGAACTTGCTTTAGATACACTACTGACATCCTAAAATGTCTACACACACAACTTGATTTTCTGGGCCATTTAATAATCTTTGCCTACTACATCTTATTTTCACAACATCAGTTGTCATTTTTTTCTTAAAATCGGACTAGATGTTACCTACTTAGAACATGATTCCATACACTCATGATTCCATACACTCATGATGCCTTAAACGGTTATTTTTTCCTATATTTTTAACATTTAAACAATATTTTGTATAATATGTATCTTACATCGTTTGCACATTTTGATTTTTCATAATTCCCCTTACCAACAAATCTGTTTTGATTTTCTGAAAATAAGATATCATTCTTTTGAAAGCCATGGCTTAAGGGAAATAATCATATTTTTTTAATCTAAAACAACTTGTCTTAAATAACTAATGACTTAATAGATATTAATTTTGTACACTTTTCATTCTCATGCATTACTTGTTCACACCCACACACAGACAGTAAAGATGGTTTAATCGTGCCCCCTGACACTAACCTGTGTATTTCCAAATCTCGGTGAATATATTTATATACACACACACACACATATATATATATATATATATATATATATATATATATATATATATATATATATATATAAAGTAAGAAACTAAAAGTTAAACTTTTAGTAGAAAGAACCTATAGTGAAATGGTAAAAGCTCAATAACAAGATAGAGCAATTATAAAGTTGAATAGACGAAGAGTGATAAACATGCACGAATGTCCAAATTTATTTCAAACTCATGTTTATTGTTCTTTCCTTAAGCCAAGGCTTTTAAAAGATCGAGATATTATCATCAGAGGAATTATACAGATAGATAAGTTGGCAATAGAAAAGCCAAAGTTCAACATTTGAAAAAATATGAAAAATATTTAGAAAAAGATGGGTGAGAAAAAAAGGTCGAGTAAAAAGATATTGGGTTTGTCCGGATGGTAAATTGTCCGCCGATAAGGTGTCCAATAGAAGAGGGTTTCAATGGAGAAGAAAAAGTTTCGTAGAGGCCTCATGGGTAGGCGTTCAAAAAATAAGTAAATCCAATGGTGAAAATTGAGTTCAAATTCGTAGATAGAGCGTACTTTAACGGAATTAAAATGAAGATATCTGGCCATTTAGAGAAAGCTTCCAAGGCCGAAGAGAATTCCAAGTCAAACGAAGCGATGGAGGATTGAAGTGAACCACTTTATTCCTCATTCGCCTCGTTTCACTTGGAATTCTCTTGGATAAGTGAGGTTCATTTATATTCAAATAACCATGCTTTTATTCTTTAAAACATTCTCATATAACAGTTCATCCCAGTGTGATGTATGTTTACGATTAGTTTCGTGTGAAGTAAACCAGCTCACATCATTATGTCCACATTAGCTCTCTCCACTGCAACTTAATCAGAAAATTCACAAACAGAAAGCCTCCAATTTGAAATTTTAAAATAAATATATATATATATATATATATATATATATATATATATATATATATGTGTGTGTGTGTGTGTATGTATATGTGTATATATATATGTATAGCTATGCACACAAATAGACAATACACACACACACACACACACACATATATATATATATATATATATATATCACGAAACACTGAAACTCATAAGATTTTTAAATACATAATGACATAATGATGGGCAATGAGAATGAGAATCATTCCTGTTATTCCGACGTTAATCGCGCATCGATTACCGCGTGTGTCGCCTCCTTTAACTTATAACCATGCTTTTAGCCGCGGAGCACGTAGCAACTTTGCAAATTCAAATCCAATTTGTCTCCTTTTCATATTGATATTTACAAATAAAGACCACATTAAATGTGTTCGGCAAAAGTTCTGCTGTTTTTCACCCTAGGCTTCATGCAATTTTTCACGCTGTTCATTGATTATATGAAGAAGTACACCTTTACCAATAGACTTTTCAATAAGTCGATCGATGTGACTGTCATTTCATACGCCTAGCATCGGCAGAATAACAATGATAATAATTTCATACTATATTTGTCTTTTTTATTCTTTCTGATTTCATAATTCCACGTTTTCTGCAATCTATTTTTTAATGTAAATACGATGCCTATTTATAGACTAGTGTAGTTATTCTGGATAATAGTTATCTTGTTAGGTATACTTCACCTCTGATGGGATGTGTGATGTCTCACGAGTCACAGTAAACGTGAACGTTCATAACATAACATGTGGCTGGTAGTTCCGGAACGTGTCATACATGTGATTCTGCTCGACTGAAGAAATGCGGCCTCCAACTAACAACATTATACTCACCCAATATATACGAATCTTTGTTTAAATAAATCGCAAGATTTATATTATGGAAAGATTAAATTCGATGCGACCGTTTTCTTATATCTGTTTTTAATGAAATAATGTGCCGTCTTTTCTTTTGATAACGTGGTATGCACAGCAAGTCTATGATTACTGATTATTGAGCAAAGAAACGTATTTATGAATCGCAAATCAGAAAAAAACCTAGCTAGCAGCTAGCCATACTCACGACTTTTCTTGAAATACTGTTTTAATTTTAATAACTCCATACAAGGCATGAATCAACTTGATGTAAGGAGCTAACAAAAACTAAAGATGAGTATCGCAACGACAGTAGATGCTTATTGACCTTAATCTTGAAAATACCAAGTCTACGTATTGGAGGAAAACAGTCTACAGGAACAGAGTCTCACGAGCTTGATGTTCTTATTAAAAAGCTACTGGCATAGGAAGTTGTATTACAATGAGGTATAAAACTACGAATTGATGGAAACCGCTAGACCAACGAGTGAAACGAGCTGGAACAAACGAAGCAGGGACTAGATCACATAATTCTGTAAACTACATACCATAATAGCATTTATAGAAAAGCCTGAGACAAGCAACATATGATATATTCCTTACTTTTTTTCTTATTCCTTAAAAATACATATGAAAAAATTGCCCTCAAACACTGTTATATATCCAGCCACTTTATCACAAACTCAGATATTGGTTGAAGTACTACTTATTATTTACTGCATTTCATCCATATTTTTTATTCATTTCTATTTGTTTGTTCCCTCTTTCCATCATAACGTATTTGTCGCACGCACTGCATTTCTTTTCAAATAGTAACAACGTGCCATTAACCTCTAGTTTGGCGCCGTCTTATTCAACACATCTCAAGTCGTTACTTTTTCTAAGGACGTCTGTTTATCCAAACGAAACCGGTAAATCTCTCGTGTTTAATGATGTAATTCTGTGTGTAATTATTTAAACTTTTGTTATATATATATATATATATATATATATATATATTGAGAGAGAGAGAGAAAGAGATAGATAGATAGATAGATAGATAGATAGATAGATAGATAGATAGATAGATAGATAGATAGATAGATAGATAGATAGATAGATAAATATATACATAGATAGATAATTAGAAAAATACACGTTCTTATACAGGTACAATTAAGTCACGAAATACACCAATTTTGCACAGAAATGATGTCCCCTCACGAAGGGAAGACTTAAGATATGATGCTACTAATAATGGAAGCCTTATTCGAATTTAGATCAAAATCTTTTACATGGTTTTATTCTAGAACTCGTTTATAATTTAAGGTTAACAAGTATGAATTGAAATTCAGAGAATCTTGGTTCCTAGGTGTCTAATGACTACGGATGAAATTCAATGCAAATTTTAGTGTCCCTTTTAAATTGACGAAAGTAATTTAAGTTTCCTTGGACTATTTAAAAGGAATTTAAAGAGCACAATGTTAATAGAAGCACAGTTTCTTTTGAAAATTCATTCCTTCAGATTTGAATAAAATCTTATTCATATTCATTACACATCACTTTAGCAAGATTCCTTAAATCGGAATTTCTTATTAATACATTTAAAGCTTAGGCCCTATATTTGAGATATTTTCTCGATAAAATCATGTAATAGATATAAATATAAAATCGTAATCAATAAATAAATTAAAAATACCAAAAGTTTAGTATGTTTTGATTTTTATCTTAGAAAGACGAGTATTCTTTTAGTATATATATATATATATATATATATATATATATATATATATATATTTATCTTAGCATTAACTCTATCATTTTTGGCTGATTCCTCCTAAGATGGGCCCCGATAGGCCTGATAGTACTTAAGACACCCACAGTTATTGCAGATTTATCTGCCAATTCCCCGCCGAAACAAAGACCCTGACTCAACAAATATAAATGATCCACGCAAGGATGCCCATACATAAATGGCCTGTCATATCTAACACTAGGGGTGGGACGTAATGGGTGAAAATTTCAGATTCATGCGAGTAGTATTTTTCTGTGTTCATTTATACATAAATAACACTAAACAATCAAACATTTTGATAATTTTTACAAATTCAGAAGGTGCAGGCCGAAATACGCCATTAGGGCTCCACGGGACTCAAAATCTATCATTTTTCGGTGAAAAAGTGGTTTCATGCGTCATTGCAGGTCATAAAACATCCTCAAAAGCTACGGATGGATATAGATGGTTAAATCTGATATAGTAGTTTAATTTAGGACCATTCTCAGGCTGTGAAAGGGTTTTCATGAATGTAAAATAGCCAAAAACTAGTGAAAATAGCCCAAATTAGCCAAAATCCGCCGTTAAGCAACCTAATTGGTTCCCAAGCCTCTACAGCATTAGGCATGGGTGTAGATAGTTGCAACCATTGTAGTGTCGAGACCATTGCATTGTATTATATTCAAGCAGTTTAATAACACTTATTTTCTTTTGTTTTCAGTTCAGTTCAGTTTAGTTGAGAAGATAGGATGAGTGGAACAAAGTACCAGTACGATGATTGGGATTTCACTTTGCTTGAAAACCTCCCAACTGTACATGAGTGCGTTTTGGCCATAGTTCATCATGCTCCAACTTATGGATCTACAAAACAGAAAGAGCATCTCCATCAATTTTCTCTGGGCCTGCTGGCTCACTGGCAAAGAGCATTTGGAAGAGACATTACACTAACAACAATAAAAGAGTGAATGATAAACTTTATCGATACTTGAGAGAGTACACTAGCAAAGTTATGAAGGGCCATGGATCGAAGAGGTCAAACTTGATTCAATGGAAGACAAAAAATCACATTCTTTTCAATATTCTGGGAAAGGGTGTTGACGTGGAGACGTTTGATGCAACTGAGAAACAGTTTTTCTTTGATCAAGTTGAACTCAGCCGGAAGGTTATTATTGACAACATGCATATCGATGAAGAACATGAATCAATGGTTGTTGAGACGGAGGAAAGGGAGTGACAGAGAGATGTAAATACATTTGGGAATTCTTCTTTCTGGTGACCATGATGAAGATGCAGACGAAGTAGATGTATTTCCAGATGAAAACTCCATTCTGCTTTCTTGCACGACAGATGATAATGTGAGCGTTGATACTGAAGAAGATGTTGAAATCCTAGAAGAGGCTGATGATATTTCTCTGAATGAACCGTGTGTCGCAGTTTTGAACACTCCACTCGGAAGAAATTGGTACATCGGAATGACTAGAAAAAAGGTTGACGAGAACAACTACATGGTGGAGTATCTGGAATGTTTCAACCGTGATTCTGCAAAGCTTTCATGGAGAAACCCCCAGATAGATGATGAACAGAACACGAATATAATCCAAATCATTCCATGCAATGTGCTCGGTGCTTGGGACATGAGTACACGCAAAACCAATTTCGCAGTCGAGAATTGGGAAATTATTGAAGGTTTATTTCAGTTGATGTACAAGTAATTGGCTGATCTCCTGTGCAGTTCCCCATGGATTCCCCCAACTTCAATTGACTATTCCATGCCATTCCATAGCCATTAAGGATGATTTATTAAATTGACTCCATTATCCACTATTCGGTTTATATGATTCCAGCGGTGTCATTTGGATGCGTAGTTTGTGGTGCATTTTTAACCATTTTGGCTGAAATTTGACCCCCCATTTCTACCTTGGGGGCTCCTAAAACCCCCAAACTGGTGGTAAACCTTAGTTTCCTTACAGTTTCAACTATCTACAGCCATGCATAACCATTGTAGAGGCTTAGGAACCAATTAGGTAGCTTAACAGAGGATTTTGGGAAATTTTGGCTATTTTTCACTAGTTTTGGGCTATTCTACATTCATGAAAACCCTTTTACAGCCTGAAAATGGTCTTAAATTACAGTAGTATATCAGATTTAACAATCTATATCCATTCATAGCTTTTGAGGATGTTTTAGGACCGGCAATGTCGTATGAAACCACTTTTTCACCTAAAAATGATGGATTTTGAGTCCCGTGAAGCCCTAACAGCTTTTTTTGGCCTGCACCTTCTGTATTTTTCAAAATTATCAAAATGTTTGATTGTTTAGTGTTATTTATGTATGAATGGACACAGAAAAATACTACTCGCATGATCGGAAATGTTCACCCATTACGTCCCACCCCTACTAAATATATATATATATATATATATATATATATATATATATATATATATATATATATATATATATATATATATATATGAATTATTATTTTTAGTTTCTACATACATGTACACAATCTGCGACACTGGAATGCTTCTTTCCAAATATGATCTACTGTTAAGATCGGATTCTAAATCTACCTGATGAGATCTCAGTTTATAATAACTGTTGATCGATAACATCGAAATGCCAGTGTCGCAGACTTTGTACATGGCTCTGTAAATAAACATAATCATATATAAAAGCTCTATTTGATATTGAGCACTTTTAATAAACCCGGTTTAAATTCTTTGGATTACTACCCTGTGGATGTTTTACCTGGATTATTATTATTATATATATATATATATATATATATATATATATATATATATATATATATATATATATATATAGTATTCCTATACACAGACCATATTTATTTGTTAACATAATTAAATTAAAAGATAAGAGAATGAAAGGCAAGCTGACCGGTTTCGAACCTCGCTCAACAGAGTTAGAACGTAGTTAGGAGTAAGAGGAAAGGTATGCTACATCTATTATGGCGAGGGAAAAGGTGAAAAAGCAAAAACAAAAAATGAATCAAATAGTAACTAAATTAAGTCCGAGAAATTTTCATTTTTATGTTCACAAAGAGAAGGTCTCATAGACTTAATGTAAATAGTTTCCAGATCTTTAGATGACTTACTGAGTCAACACTGAATTCCGAGGCACAGGAACAGTTATTTATGCGACGTTCGAAGAACGACAAAGTGCCTACGGATCTACTAAATCACTCATGATATTTTAACTGAGTTGTTCAAGGTCACAAGAAAGTTTAGAGAAAAAATTGGAGACAAAAGCATTTTTATTTTTTTCCAGGATCTAAATTTGCTATTTAAATTCGAAACGAAATAAAAGAAAGACATTTTATTGTTCACGCACGAATAAAGGAAGGTCTGGTTGGCCCAACCTGTTCTTATTTTAGTTTTAATTTGTAGTAAAAAAATTAATCTGCTGACAACTTCGTGGTCTGAAAGTATTTAAATATGTTCTTTGTGGTACAACATAGATGTCTTATTTAGCTTCGCCATCCTTGGCTATAGAAATAAGTGATTGATTCACCAAACAAATCTCTTTGTCTGTACAAAAATGTTACTTTGCCACAAGAGCACGTGTTGTATTTTTAACCAGACCCATTTTGACGTCGATACGAAAATATGTTTCCCCCTCCACCATAAAAATTATATTATTTATTTATTTAGATGTAGTCGCAGTTCGCACTACGTTGGGCGTACATCGCAAATATAAAACACCTGGGTCTTAGAACACGTACCCACAAAATTCGTCAGGCAAATTACTTACCAACTGATGTTTTGCATACTACGTATGGTTCTTCTATTTCCGAACATTGCATAAATAACCGTTCCTTTGCTTAAAAATCCAGTGTTGACTTATTCTCTATGCTCAGTGAGTCACACTCCCGCTATCATCTGAAGATCCTAGAAACATAAGAATCCTAGAAACATTAAGTCTTTGATACATTTTTCTTAAGGAAAATAAAGATAGGTTAATCAAAACCACTATTAATTAAAATTTTGGAATGTATAGATATCAATGTTAGTATTATAGATATAGTTTTCAGATTATGTTGGTGGGTTATTATTATACACAATAGGTTATGTAACTGATTGTATTGGAATAACTCCGGATGATGGGATAACTATTAGTACCCAGGAGATCTATGAATAAATAAGTTACAAGGTTTAGAATTTATATTGAAAAAAGAGATTTATTGAAGGGTGAACATAATGATAAGATTAGTGAACTTAAATTAATAATAATTAAACGTCTATTAGACTAAATCAATATAGATGGACACAGAAAGAGAGCATATAATTAATCTAAAATAAAATAAAATAAAATAAAAAATGCAATTCCTTTATAAAATAACGCAAAATAATTACAAATAATAAAGAATTAAGTAGAATATCATAAAGAACTAGATAAAAATAATAACTAGTTACTGGTTTCTAATTCTCAATTAATTATGGGAATGATATTGTGGTTGGATCAACTTAGTTCGTTGGTAATTATGATTGATATTTGTTAAGAATGTTAATTAAATAATAAATAGCGATTGTCTTAATGTACATAAAACTCTATGTGGGAGCTTATTGGGAAAATGTTTAGTAAGAAGATAAAATAAATAATTAAATCCTTAATACATTACGCACAATAGATAAGTATATATATATATATATATATATATATATATATATATATATATATATATGTGTGTGTGTGTGTGTGTGTGTGTGTGTGTACGTGTGAGTATGTGTACATATATATATATATATATATATATATGGGTGTATGTGTGTATATATATGTATATATGTTATTATTTTATTTTACATCTATATATAAGTGTGTATGTGTGTTTGTCAGTATATAAATATGTGCGTATTAGCGTGGATGTGTGTATGTGTGAGTTTGTCTTGGTGTGTGTGCGTGTAGTTAGGAAAGGGGAGACAGCCGAGTCAAGCCGGTCCTGCCAAAAGTTTGAGCTGACCGACTTTCTTATGCGTTGATAGGTAGGTGTCAAAATGTCATCTTATGCAAAAAGGTTCTCGTCTGAAAATTTTGAAATGTAATTTGTTTGTTTGTTTTTCGTCTTTTGTTTTGTTTTTTTGTGATTGTTTATTGGCTGATCTAATCTTTGCTCCTCAGTATATCCCTGAGGAGCCGAGAAGGTTCCGAAACAATTGTCGGAGACCCAAACTATGTTTATTTTAATATAAAAGCTCTTATATATTTATCACTTTTGAAAAGTAATGGTTTTGTTAATTTTGTTAATATTTGAACTTAATTAATTAATGTATATATATATATATATATATATATATATATATATATATATATATATATATATATATATATATATATATATGCAACCGTTTTCGTTGTAACACACCTGCTGTTGAATATGACGGACAACTTATGTCGCAATATTCTTGCGTAGATCCTTTCTATTCGTCGAATTAGATTATTTATTTCTGTGATGAATTAGCCGGTTACTATACTATATATGTAGGAACATACATCTTTTAGAATGATATCGCTAGTATAAAATTGATTCTGTTAATAACTGTTTTTTTGGTTTTAATATATAAGGCTTAGAATGTATATATATATATATATATATATATATATATTAATATATATATATATATATCTTATATATACATATCTTATATTTTCATTCAGTCCACCATAGAATATGAATCCAAAACCATAATTTAAATTGGTTTTGACAACACATTTATTTCTGTATTTTGATTAGTTTTATTATTGACATCTCTCATTTTACCAACAAATGTAATTTATTCAAATTTAATATGCATTCCTTTCTCTTACTCAATGTTGTAACCAAAATACATAAAAGGTTATGGTTGGTTATAGGCTTGGGAGACATCATGTCATAATCTTCTCATGAACTTGTCACTGGCCTTCATTCTACTTTTTAAAAGTTTTTAGTCGTAATTGCTTGAATTATTTCCACGTAAATACTCTGATGAGTGTGGACGAAAGCCGGCTTAGTATATTCATGAATCTTTTAAAAATTATTTCTTCTCGTTTTTATACTTTTTCAATTTCATTCCACCCCTAAAATGTCACAAAAGTCTGTATTCCTTGCTTTAATAACATTGTGTACCACTTAAAATGTATTTAAATATCATAAATGGTATATAAACATGCGAAGTTGTGATGGAATTCTTAGTAACTGTGTTATCACTCTATTTTTACACCGAATTTCATTTATTTAATAGGTCAGTTATTTCTGCGAATGTATGTTCTTTTTGAATTAGTCCAATTTCATCAATATTTAGAATGGTTGCAGTATATGTTGTTCAATAGTGAAATAACATATTATAATAAACAACTAGAGGGCAAACTACGGACAAACTTCAGGTGTATTTCCGATGAAAAATCGTCAAACTAAAGTAGATAAAAGCACAAAATTAATTTGGTTAAAACGTGACTACTTCAGAAAAATGGAAAAGAAACGAAAAGATGCGACCGTCCAATATATATATATATATATATATATATATATATATATATATATATATATATATATATATATATATAAATATATAAATATATATAAATATATATACATATATATATAAATATATAAATATATATAAATATATAGATGTATAAATATATATATATATATATATATATATATATATATATATATATATATATATATATATATATATATATATATAAAGTAATCCAACAAAAGATATAAGCGCCAACTAATATCTTATAATTAGTGAAACATCCGGATAAAAACTGAAGCTCAATATACTGGATAGAGCATTAATATTATAATATAGAATAAAGTAATAAAATAAGGTGTCAATCAAATTTTATTAGAATTCAAAGTTCAAGCAAAGTATCCTTAAGTCCTTAGCTCATGAGCATGAGCTAAGGACTTAAGGATACTTTGCTTGAACTTTGAATTCTAATAAAATTTGATTGACACCTTATTTTATTACTTTATTTTATATTATAATATATATATATATATATATATATATATATATATATATATATATATATATATACATATATAAAATATTGTTACATATAAGTGGGTAATCCAGCAAGAACTTATATTCGTTAAAATATATTCTTACTGTACTAAACTTGTCCTCAACTCATTACTACTTCAAGGCTTTTTTCGCAAAGAGTATTTGCTGACCCCAATGTACAATGCATCCTGTTTCTGGTTTACACTTTCGAAATATATTTTAACAAATATATCAACATGCGTTATTACCCACTTATATCTAACAATATTTAATATATAAATATAGTATCGCAAACAAAATAAATCAAGAAATAACATCTATAACAAAGCGATATATCCAACACTCGATTGGATTGGCTAAGTTGTAGAGTATCAGTCTTCAGGTATTCTGGTTTCAAACTCGCTAAGTTCGAGCAACGCTAATGGGCTGTAAACGATGAAACAGGTGTCCATGTATACTCAAATGTAATATATATATATATATATATATATATATATATATATATATATATATAGAATTATAAAAAGAAAAACTATACACACATTAAGGTTGTACACATAATAACTTATTTCGACCCCTTTAATTAGGTCTCCTCAGATGTATAGACAACCACATCAACGTTTTTTGACGTGGTTGTCTATACATCTGAGGAGACCTAATTAAAGGGGTCGAAATAAGTTATTATGTGTACAACCTTAATGTGTGTATAGTTTTTCTTTTTATAATTCTATTTTGCTCTGTTTAAATTACATTGAGCTCTGTTATTCAGATTCTCTACACAAAATTGAAATCTACACACTATATATATATATATATATATATATATATATATATATATTTATATATATGTGTGTGAAGGAAAGATAAACCGTATACGTATGTAGATAATATTTAAATATGTATTATAATTATCTGTTACGCTGTTTACGCTTTGCGTTTGATGAGTAAATAAAAGATGCCGCCAACAGCCGTAATGCGTGTTCCCAACTGTCGAATACTGACAGCCAACTGTAGCTGTCCACCTCTGCGACATATATACGATGTATTTCTCATCTCGTCTCTAGCCATTTACTTTTGCTACATAGTTCTCGTACATCTTAAATTATTCTCTACCCGTGCAGTCTGCTCCGGGCTTTTTGATCGACTGCCTCATCCCATTTTACCACCCACATTTTAACTATGTGACGTCACGTCTACTTCTAGTATAGTCGAATTGGAATGCGAGTGTACACTTAGCTGACCTTGACTGAAGCTTATTTCTATTCATCAAACGAATACAAATTATATTCAAACCATATTTTACAAAATGATTCATAGGAATCAGACTGAGTATGCGCACTCCATTGTGCACTTTTTGATCGTCAATGTACAAACAATGACACCATACGTAACAGTACCGACACAATAAAATATAATTGAATGCACTTTTGAAATCCGCCATTTGCAGCTTGAACTGAGTCAAAAAGCGAACTCCAAATATGAGCTAAAACTTGTTCCCCAATGAAATCATTGTGTTTTCATTCCTGTAATCTCCGTACAAAAGTAATATTTAATTCAATTATGCCAATGCCATGTTTATTCAATGCTTATTGAGTTTTATTTAATTAGGTTTACACAATCTTTTGGGAGTATTGTGTTTGCTTATTTTCGTTTTGGTCGAATAAAATCAATAGGGAATCATTATAGAACTGTAAGATATGTGACGTCACTCCATGCTCTAAAGCTAAGGAGTTATAGCCTTCTCTCCCTATCTATCTATCTATATATTTATATATCTATCTATCTATACATCTATCTATATATCTATATATCTATCTATATATCTATAAACCTGTCTTTATTTATATATATATATATATATATATATATATATATATATATATATATATATGCTATTATTATTTTATGTATTTACATAAAATGTCAGAAGCAGGTATACTATTTTATGTATCGTTTTTCCGTATTTACTTAAATAGTGCTAAATATGTGAGTAGAGATACGTAGTAAGTTATGGAAATCTATAAATAGAAATTAAGCTACAAAGAGGAGTCCACGATTCATTCCTGTGGGAAATCTTCGAAGCCCATAACATAACAAAATTACAACTAACAATTAATAAAATAGCATTCACCACTGGTACTAACGCCTTATCAGTCTTTAACAATTAATACATAATAATAATAATAATAATAATAATAATAATAATAATAATAATAATAATAATAATAATAATAATAATAATAATAATAACAATAATAACAATAATAATAATAATAATAATGGAATAACAAATAAATGAATAAATATATATATATATATATATGTATACATACATAGATTAATAGATATATGACTGATGATAAAACTATATATATAATACGGCTCATAGTAACAATAAGACACAGTCTCCTGAAAACGGTCGACAGACCAAAAGCACTAGAGGAATGGCCTACGACACAACGTTAGGTGCCATACTCCATCAATTAACACCAGAAAACCGAAAAATCGCTCGCCGCGTCGAGAAATTGACAAGAAAGATAGTGAAAATAGAGAGCCCCGTGGTCTTTAACGACGCTTGTATAAGACATGACTTACTGCCGAAGTATATATATATATATATATATATATATATATATATATATATATATATATATATATATATATATATATATGAGAAAGGAAAATTGAGAGTAATCCGACGTAATGGGAAATTAAAAGGAACAACCAAGAGATATGTTTTTATATTCATCAACGTTTCGTCTTTATTTGTAAGACTTCCTCAGGATGATAATTTTAAGAAAAATGTCATGCAAGTACATCGAAATATTAGGTTGACATGATGGGTTGATGAGAAAAAGTAGTAGCCGTGGCTGCTGAGAGCACTAGACCAAGGTCCGGGCTGAGAGAACTCAGTGACAGAGAGGGTAATGAATGTGGATGGCTGTAGGTGAAAAGGGGAGAAGAGGGAGTGTTAGTGAATGTGTTTTAAATTGGGAGAGAGGGGGTGCAAAATTTTGTGTCGTGGTAAAGTGTAGCATGAATTTTGAGGGGCTGCGGAAAGAGGGAGGAAAGAGAAACTCTGTGTATTTGGTATGTAGGTATTATCATTTTTTTTTTTTAAAGATTTTAAGAAATAAAAATAATTTGAAAGTAAGCGGGGTGGTTGGGTAAGAGTGTGAAAGAAGTAGTCGAGCGGTAAGATGTGTGAGGAGGGAGAGGGAAGATTTTGTTGTGGTTAGGTGTGAATGTTTTGGAGGGTAGGAGTATTACCCAGCTTGCTACGTCAGCAATGTGTAAATATAAGTGAGTAAGAAGGAAAGTGTTGAAATGTGAGGTGAATATGACTATGAGGGGAAGGCAAAAGAAAAGAGAAGGAAAAAGTGATATTAATTTTGGCGAGAAATAGGTGAAATGTAGTTTTGTGCAGGCAGTGTCGATGGTTTGAAGTTAATTTGAGGGCAAAAGGGGTTTAAATATCTAAATATTCGTGAGGATGTCTATATTCTGTTCTTGGTAAGGCTGTCTTCGCTCAATCTTTATTCTGCACTAATGATAGATTCTACGCTCTATAGACCGGTACCGTCTTGGCCGTCGAGCCTTTATTCCGCCGGCCTGAGGTACTGTTATGTGCAGTTCTAGGAGGTAGACCGTTCGAGGCTTTGCGTTCTTACCCTTTGAGAGGGGGAGTTTATTGCTAATCGCCTGACGCTCTCCTACCAAGGAATGCTGACGGGGATGCTCAGGCATTTTTATACGGTAAGAGTGCGCTTTTTCCACTAAAGTTCTTTCTTTTCAAATCCCACTTTCCTGACCTCCTGCTACATCTTACCGCCGTGGGAGGTAAATAAATACCAAATAAAAATGTTGCTCAAAATCCTCCTTTGCCTTTGGCTAAGATCAGAGTGTAGTATATGTTCCAATGATTGCTACACTGTGTAGATCGGTATCGTCTTGGCCTTCAAGCCTCGATTCCGCCGATCTGAGGTATTGTATTTGCTTTCTCACCCTTTTAGAAGAGGTTAGTTTATTGCTAATCGCGTAAGACGCCCCCACCGGGGAATGCTGACGGGGCTGATCAGACATGTTTGTAAGCTACAGTGCTCTTCCTCTATGGTGCTTGATTATCGATTCCACTTTACCGACCTTGTGTCAAATCTTACTGCTGTGAGCGGTTGGTAAATACAAACATAAAAGATCACTCAAACCGCATTGAGTCTTTGGTGGTATTTAACGGCAAATAAGTAAGTGTTAAATTTTGGACAAGTAACTGTATCCCCTGTGTGCCAGAAACGCATGTTATGTCACATTGCTGCATGAGAGACATGCGTGAAAAAGAAGTTGTCAGCCGATTGGAAGTTTCGGAGAGAACCGTACGTGTGGAGAATGACTTAACACCGACAATAAACCAAAGTAGCACAACATAATCGTAGCTGAGAATAACACGCTCCAACGCTGACACGCTCCAACGCTGACAGAAGTAAAAGCAACGCTAACATCTCAATAAAAGCATCAGTCATTTTCTTAATTAGATGATTTCTTCGTTGCTTCGTGCTGTTGCGAAACATTAATTGCAGGTGCTCTGGTCATGGGAGGAGAGTGGACATGAGGTAGGGTTATATTGTGCTGTTATGATTTGTGATTGCATTTATAACAACCTATTTATTTTATTTGGGTGTGACTTGTCAGACATTTACTCATCCACTTAAGAGAGTTAATACAATGAATGATTATTTCTCTAAGATAAAAAATTGGTAAACATTATTTAGACTGAAGCGTTATTGACACATAATTCGCGCTTTTTTTAGACACACCTAAAGGTTGCATCGGCCGAAACGTTTTGAGAATAGCACCCGAGATGAGAACTTTAGTCCGAATAATTAAAATTACACTGTGCTTTTTAAAAATAGATAGCTATCAATCTGCAGCCGTGGCGTAGTTCCGACTGCAAACGGAGAAATCCGAATTAAGTTCCGACTTTTACCAAAATGTATAACTACAAGAGGCGCTGTTACTTGCCAGACGACAATTCTTCGATCAATTTGAAATACCAAGTTCCGACGTTTACGTCATGTTTAAATACTTTACTTTCTTTTGCAATTTTTCATTTGAATTTTTTGTGATAACTTTTAATTGACTTTTATTAAAATTCTTAGGATAGGGTTCGATTTATATTATGTAGAAGTACCGAAACAATATTATCGAAAACACTTAAATACAAAATAAAATAAACAGTTGCTTTCGTTAAACATGATTTTTCAAAAAGGCAAAAATACATTAAATTTGTTCGGTGAAGTTCGTAAATATTCGCCAGTGTCCGCCGTCTCCGGTGAAACTCGGATTTTGTGACGTACGCACTGAAATGTTCTCGGATACCTATTATTAAAAAGTACTGCCGAATTAAAAAAACAACTTTTTACGAAATAAAAGGTTCGTTAAAAACCGAAGCGATATTTATTGTAACTGAAATGTAAAACATGTTAACTATTTCTTCTTTTCAAAGAAAAATTGAGATGAGAACGTATTTCTTGTGTCAAAATTGAACAATTGAAAAGTCGTTCAGTTTTTACTTATTAAACACTTCTTTAAGTTTATAGCACTCCGTTTTACTAATTCTTTGATTACAGATGCTAATAAAATCTCTCTGACATGAGTCTTGAACTGCACACATGAAGACTCGATTTGCTGACACGTCGTAAGTTGTTGCTCAGTTGATAGTGATGCCTCTCTGTTTTTTTCTATATTTTTCTTGTAGCAGTTATCTTTTTTGATTTAGTTTTGTATTGTTCAGTGATGAATATCTGCTTTTTTCTCTATTTCTTCATGTTGAACACGTCTCTTTTTTATCGAACACGCTCCAGTCAAGACATGAAGCCACTTAATATTATGAGCTAACAAAAACGAAATATTATTATTGCAAATACAGGAGAAGCCTAGTGGACTTAGTTTTTAAAAGACAAAACCCATAGGGAGAAGGGAATCAGTTGGCTGGAAGAGAGTTCCAGAAAACTGCAGTTGTAGGAAAGACGATACTGGAATAGGAATACGTATTACAATAAGGTATAAAAACAGCAAATTGATGGAGACCAAGGAGTAAAACGAGCTGGTTAAAAGGAAGCAGGGAACAGATTCCAAGTTTCTGAAGCAGACATTACATAATAGTATTTATAAAAAAGACTGAGACTAGCAGCATCACGTATGTAAAAGAGAGGGTGCAGAGAAGAAGAAATTGTGGGGTCTACCAAATTACAGATACGTTTCTGCACCTTATCAAGAACCCTGAAATGGAGCAGAGATTCACCAGCCCAAATATGACAACAGTACTCCATACATGGTATGATAGTAGGGTTGTAGAGATAGAGAATAGCCTCAGGCGAGAGCAAGTGCTTAGAGCGATAGAGAGAATCGCCTTTACAATAAGCAAAAATAGTAATGGATCTAATGTATTAAAGGTGTTATGATACATAGGTGGAACAGTTGGAAAGTGCGTATCATACAGGGATATATGGGATGTTCATATCATAAGGGATATAAGACAATTGCCTATTATACAGGGAACGCCAAAGACAAAGAAGTGTTAGATACGATTTCTCTTAAACAACAGAGACATTCATAAAAATCGTCCTATAAAAAGCAATTTGAAAGCTTAATAAAAATGACGACACAAAATCATTTGGCTTTTATATCGTTACTTTTTCTAAGAAAATACTTCTGCCGTATAGAGTAGGCATATATAATACCTAATAGCGGAATGTGAGCAGTTCCATCCCACACGACTACTCTCTTACGACGTACGGAAACAAGAGAAAGAGTGCATAATCGTATCCGTTTCTATTAGTATGATATTATTATGCAATATCTTGAGACGTTACCTTAATTTTTTATCGAGTATAAATGAAATAACAAAGTCTTGCTTCACAAAACTTACACGGAATTTTCAATTTAAAAAAAAACTTAGTTAACCTCAAACAAGGCAAGTTTCCACTATACGCTTAAGGGGCTCCTGAGAATTAGGGTGAAAGTTAACGGGGTGATTATCCTAAATTAGGAGCTTTGCAGCAGGATGCTTGTTCACATACGTTTTACATTTCTGTATGCCGGTAGACAGTCGAGTTCCAAAGGCAGGCAGCTCGAGTAAAGAAACTATTGAGGTAGATGGCTCTCGAGCATTTGAGGAACTCCACAGTGAATAGAGTGGATAGCTAATTGTCGGGTTGGTCGAGTGTATCTACATCGAGGGGGAGCACAAGCAGCAATTCATCAGAGCACATTTCATTGAAGTACTTGTAAAACAAAAATAAGGATGCAACATTGTATTTCAGCACTATTTCATTCAAAACATGGAATAGTCTCTTTGCAAAATTGTATGTTAGAAACGCCATTGTTTGTATGATTTATATGATTCGGACCAGTATTCTCATCCTGAATGTTATTCTAATAACTTTTCGGCCGATGTAACAACCGACTTTGTTTTTAACTCAGCATTATTTGTGTCGAACTCGGGAATCTATATAGAATTTTGAACTGAAGCTTTTATTTAATCTAAGGGGTAGATTGTTCTTGTTTTCTCACCCACATTCAGGTAGAAGTCTGAAGTAATTTGTAATTGTATTGTTAGTGTGTATTGCCTGTAGCGAGGATCGAACCTGCAACCTCCAGAAGACTCTCACTTAGAACTGATTGTAACGTAACACTTTATGCGTTGCGCCAAATGTCATGAAGAAGGGCGGATGCAATTGTATTAGAATAACATCCAATATTTGATTATAGTTCGAATACTACAGATAATACAAATCAAAGAGTTCGAATGAAAAATGCGACGAATCCTCGTTCTTTAAATTAAGAAATTAAATAATAAAATGGTGAACATATCAAGTATAGACATCCAATAAGATCTTATTTCAAAGCCAAAGAAAATTCCGTCGATATCACATTGTTTAATAGATGTTATTTAGTATGGAAATGACACACTTTTCCGTGATAGATCCGCAATTTGGAAAATGGCGATTTTCGCGTTATGCATTCGAAATCTTCATATATAAATCATGATCTAACAAATTGTCAAATAATTGTTTTTTTAAAGAAAAATAGAAATTGCTTGAATGAGTAAATTCAGAAATAAAATACAACGATTTTTGTTACACAAAATCAAATAACATATGACTGAAATAGAAAAAATAAATTGAAAATAATGAATAATAATAATAATACAATACTCACATTATGACTATTCATTAGAATATTACATTGCGACGCTGAGAATTGTTTGGCAGATTAAAATTGAATTACTGAAAAATACAATTTTAATCGAACAGAAATTTGATACGAAATGAAATCATTTTTAAACCAAAATAAATTCGAAGATTAATAAATGTTTTAAACTAAAACAATACAGCGAGATTCTTGACGTGAGTCCATGGAATCTGCGCGTTTAAGCAGAAGCACAGTGAGTACAGAGAAAAACAGTTCAGCGGCTGAGAACGGAAATGAGTGGGAGCAACAGTTGCTGTGACTAGATGGGGCTACGAAACCGACCTAACCATCTGTGTTTCGTTATATAGGAACAGATTGAAATTGCGTATTATATAAGAGTATATGGAATGGCGTATGATATAAATATAGAAATTGCGTATCATACAAATTGCGTATTATACAGAAAAAGGGATGGATCGAAAGTGTATATTTAACAGGGATAGATCGAAATGGAGTAGTATATATAGATAGATTGAAATTGCGTAGTAAACATGGGCAGATGAAAATAGCGTACTATACAAGTATGAGATTTAAATAGTGTATTTTACACAAGGGCAGATGGAAAATGCCTATTATGCAGGGACATATGGCAATAGCGTTTTACACAATGACATATAGATATGGCGTATTGTACAGAGACACATGAAAATATCGCATATAGGATTTAGTAGAAATTATGACATATCATATAGTGATAGATTTAAATTGCGTATTATACAATGATAAAACATTTGTATTAAACATGGACGGATGAAAATAGCGTACTATACATGTATAGGATAAAAATAACGTATTTTATTCAAGAGCAAATGTAGAATGTATATTATACAAAGACAGCTGGCAATAGGGTTTTACACAAGGACAGATTAATGTAGCGTATTATACAGACACATTTAAAATGCGTATTATCTACTTGTATTTCGAAGCAGGCAATCATGGACGTAAGCACACGAACGCTGGAATCACCCCACATTAAAGTGCAACATTGTAACCGACATGATTTTAACTTGGCATACATAGTTCGTCAGTCTACATTAAGATCCACTTCTCTATCGCCATTTCCTGCGTGTTGTTATTAAAGTGATATTTCAAATTGAAGCTTGACAGATAAACCAGCAGACAAAATAAAATCATATACAGACGCTAAATCTACAAAAAATACTATTTCAACATAGACATAACAGATTAGAACAATGCTAACAATTGTTTTGAACAACCATCGTGATTTGTTATATTGTAATTTAAAATGAGTCTGTAAAATTGCTGTTTAAGTCATTCATTCAACTATGTAGTCACCACAATATGGAACATATGCCCTTTAAAATCGTTATTGAAATGTATGTTTCATAACTAGCCTCGGAATAGTCAATTTATTTAAGAAGTATTCAGGATCAATATAGGTATTTCTCGGGTTTTCACTTAAACACAAAGATTATGATATTTATGATTACATTATTTATATGATATTTCCCTCATCCCTAAATTTGCTGATCTCCAATGTCATTTGATGAATTGTTAAATAATTAATTTAATTCAATTCAATTACTCAATTAATATAGTACTAGCAAATTTCTCATTACTCTACAATAATACCCAGTAACTATAACAAATTATTTTGAATAATCAATCTAAGCTGGGTTTTTTTCATTTTCTTATCTTAATGATTTTTGTGAGACGAGACATCTTACAGGTTGACAAATATTCACCCTCTGTTTATAAGACTCCAACCGTGAGATGTACTCGGCGTAATGTTGGTATACGTAAAGGAATTTTTACCTAAATTATTATATACAAGTAAATACATTTATCTTCTCCGTTCAAAGTCAGACCCAAGTTGCAATTCGTCCGTGAGATCGATATTTTATTCTGACTTATCGTTTCCTTTTCATTAACGTTGGTTCATGTTGTTTTGTTTTAAATAATTTATTTTGCATTAATTCCTTTTCACAATATATTTCGTCTGCAACAAATTATTTTACTGATAGTAATGTTTTAATCATACCTCATTTTTGCATCTACTGTTATTGGTGAGTTACCACCTAACAAGGCCAAGTACATTTTGAGGATACGGAGTAATTAGATTGACAGTTGTATGATGAGCAATACTATGAATGGTTTGGGAACGATTGCCCTTTTTATTACTTAAGAAAACGGTTGGACACTTAATTGTTGACTTTTAACTGAAAGCAATACCATGTTGGGAAGCACCTTCGCGTTATTGTGTTCCACAGATAGTTAGCTATTTTATAGAAACTTTGTTTATTGAAGTTCCGTTTGATGTTAAGTGCACAGAGTAAGAAAATAAACTTATTTGCAGTGGTCGTAGTAGACTAGTTCTTATTGTGTTGATAAATAACATTTACATATTATGTTAATATTATTGAACCCGCAAAATCCTCATTGAGTCACAACGATGTCTATATCTTTACAGCCTACACAGCCACGTGACGTTATCACGTCTCCATTATATTTGCTTTGATACGCACACTAGCAAAATAGCGTTTACATGATGTTTAACTTGAATAACAATAACGGCTTCAAAATGAGGATAATGAAGACCTTTTTGTATTTACTTTTAAAATTAATTGTAACTGGAATAAAACAGCAATACCAAATCTTCATCATCGCATTTACTTATTTTAAATTAATTAGATGAAGGCATTCATGTTGATGCAGTTGAGTGTCTTCTTAAAAATTATAGGTAAAAGAGAATTACTGATTTGTTTTGTTGATCTTCGAAAATAATTAACGAAGGTTATTTAAATCGCCCATAATCGATAATTATGCGAGTGAAAGATGTACGTACTTACTAAATGTCTGTTTCAATCACGTAAATTATTTAAAATACCAGCTCTCAGTATACTAGCCTTTTTGCTGGTGCCGGATTTTTTTTCCTTTTCTTCACCAACAAAAGATGAGACGTTCGTTCTTAGTAGCAGCAGCAGCAATTCAACTACCTAACAGCTGAAAACGAAATAATGTTGCCGACGACACTCCCGAATGACGTTAGCTGCGTTTCGTCCGAAAAGGGTCCCCCAATTCGAGCAAAAATGTCACTCCGCTTTTAAAACTTTTTTGAACTGCCAAAAGCGCCTATTTTATATAATCACGATCGTCGCATCAAAATCAAACAGTTCAAGGTTCGCTCCCGCGCACAGTGACTGATCCCTTGCAGCGGGTGCATGCTAATTGTGACCGCTTTTCCTTTGGTTTCTCAGCACCGTCATCACAGCAAGTTAACCTTAAAATAACAGGAATACATGATAAAATACTAACTTTAGATTAGTAACTATTAGTGTAAACAAAAAGCTAAGGTGAACAATCCAGTATTTTTTTTTAATTTTTAAGAAATTACACTTTTTATCGGACGCGGCAATCGTTGGAATGTTTCGCCATTAACATGAATTTCAGGGGATATAATTAAAATTAATTAAAATGAAATAATATAATAACAGAAGTTTTGGGTTATTTCAGGGTAGGCTTTTTAGGATAAGGGTTATGTAATGGTTGGCGTTAGAGTCAAGGTAAACTAGAATAAGGTTATAGTTAAGAAAAGACTACTTCTCTAGATGAAATTAAATTCAGCAATTTTCGAAAGGGCAAACAACAACATAATAGAATAAGATAAATATATGTGTATTCATTGAAATAAATTAAACACTAAATAAATTAAACATTTAAAGATTTCTTGCAAAAAAACGTCAATATACGCTTATACTTGGTTAGATTTCGCCAATTCATCGAAAAAGACTTACAATTAAGCCTGTATTGACAGATCTGTTTTGAAATACAGAATAAAACGGTATCAATCCAAATTAAACGCACACATATTATCGAAACTTTTTATTCTTTGGCTAATTATGTATCTACTGGATTATTTTCAGACATTTTAGTGAACCGGACATTTTTCATAACGTTATCCTGTTATTTCTATTTATGACATATTATATTCGGGGGTCGAGCTGAAAAAGTATACAAATCTGTATAGGTTCCTAAGTTCGGCTAAAAAACATCATGTCCCTGTCAAATTCACAAGTCTCTAGGACAGATAGCCGTTTCTCCGCTTGTCAGAAGTAAATAGATTGAAAAAAGTCCTTAAAATTTTAGTCATCAGGGTTTATTTTCAGAGGAAAGGCAACAGTTATTTGTGGAAGGGTATTACGTATGGTACTGATTGCCTCCTTTGAAAGAAATCTTTTGAAATAGAGAATAAAAGTGCGCCACACTAAATTAAATCCACGCATATTATTGAAACTTTACTTTTTAAATTATAAATCAAGTGGACACTAACTTAAATTTTTAGATTTTTAAAAAAATGTGATTCTGCCCAAATTGCTTGATTTCTTAACACTGGAGAAACCGCTATCTGTCAACAAAGACTTGTGCCTGTGGCAGGGACATGAATTGATACTTAACTCTAACTTTAATTTATCTAACTATCATACACACCTAAACTTAACCCAAACCCTGAAACCAAACCCTAGAATAACCCATAACTTCTGTTATCATTTTATTCTAATGAAAGTTTAAGTTATCTCCCTTGGAATTCATGAGAATGGCAGCAATTGTAGTGTACGATTAAAACTTGAATGACTTAAATATAAACAAATACTAGATGTTATACCGTTAATTTTTATGTACGCTAATATTTTTTCCTCAAAATGATTATTTCCTAAAGTGTTCCAATCATTTGGAATGTTGAATGGCAGAATTATATCGGGGGTAAAGTTGAAACAGTCCCGGAATTCTAAACTAGACAGTTTATTTCACCCAGGGAGGTAGATTGTTCTCATTCTGTCTCATATGCCTTGCTAAAATTGTTAATATTACCCTATTCTTAGTTGTCATCGCCCGTAGGAAGGATTGAACCCTTAACTTCTAGAACAGTGGTTGTTAAACTGTATACACTCTGGACACACTTGCAGTACTACATATACTTGAAAGCGCATTGTATAGAAAATAGAAATAATATGATATAATGTGAACTGTGTAACATATAAAACAAATAACGCACATGACAAAAGTAAACTAAACATACTCTCTATGAAGTTTATTACATCCTGTGTTAACGAGAAACATGAGCTTGATGAGAACTTGAAAATTCTTTTATGTTCGGTCTTATGTTTGAGAGTCAAATCCTCATTTCTTCATCAATGCATCAAAGAGTTTTTTTACACTTAATTGTTGCGAGAGTTGAACATCCCAGCGCATATAAATATCGACACGTGTTCTTTTTTGATAGAAATCTAAAAATAACTTCAAGAGACAATTCTTCGAGCAACTTTTGTTATGTATTTTAAACGCGTACCCCACTAGTATACCAGTAGCTAGTTGAAGACAAGTAACTCATAACTAGCATAATAAAGTTACAACGAAACAAGCTGTGTTAGAAAACTAATGGTATAATATAGTAACTTAGTATACATTTGCGTTCGTATCTGGTTTAATTTTGTTCAGGATTCATACTTGAAATAAATTTAAAAAACTTACATCTATTACATTGCTTAGGTCGCTGGAAACATGGTTGGATCATTCTACCGCTCCAGAAGGTTTCTCACTTCTGACGAAATTCTTTACCTACAGAGGAGTTAGATGCGTCCAAAGATGGAGTACTGTTGCAACATTTGATAATATGCCTCTCATATCCTCTCCTGCCTTTACAGAGTAGGGAAATGACTTGAAAATATAATGAGGACTCTCCTTTTCTCCCTCCGACGGCCACTTTCTCACAGAAGACAGATGTTTGTTAATATTTCATTTTAAGAGCTTCCAAACAAGCATATTTTTACTGTTGATTTTAGTTCTTACGATCTATCAAACGTAGTTGGGTAATAAAATAAGGGAGGACAACGTGGGTGTTCCAAGTTCTAATCTAGTTTGTTCCACAGAAATAAGTTCACTTGAGATGTTGGCAAACTTCACGTGGTCCCTTACATGAGTACGCGATATCTTTCAAGAAACATTCTATCTAGTAAGATATCGGTGTACACAATTCTGAAACGGTACATTGTTTGTATAGGATTGATTTTTAAGTTTTTTGATGGGTCTTTGTTTCATAGAAAACCTGGAACGAAATCGATTCGAACTTGGCAACGCATGGTGTCAGTCCGTGTCGTTACCCACTTAGCTACCATCCCATCCCATCCCTGTGACTTATTGAGTTTTTTGCAAATTACTGCTTATTAAAATCCTAATTTTTTAAACATAACTCAATCCCAAAACCGAGGAATATTTTAACATGTATTTCATGTGATAAATATGTAGGAGAAGGTAATAAGGAAACCATCGTTCATTCACCCAACTTAAGTATAATAATAATAATAATAATAATAATAATAATAATATTAATAATAATAATACGTGTGTGTGTGTGCGTGTGTGTTCGTGCGTGTGTGTGTCTGTCATAAATATGCACACGAAAGAATCCAAGATTTTGATGGTAAACTATTCCCTCTCTCCATTTCTTTATTTACATATATATATATATATATATATATATATATATATATATATATTCATTCATGCATTCATTTCGTATGAGCAATATAGTTACATTGTTGGCATTCGTTTCCCCGATACTTTATTGGGCAGAATTCTTTCCAGAAATACATTAGGTACTTAGAAGAGGGACAACGTCAAGGTTGCGAACCTCCTAAGTGACAGTATTTTTATGGGATGAACTTGATTTGAACTTGTCATACCGTGTCGTCAGTCTGTATCGTTAACCACTTAACCATCGTCACCTCCCAGAGACATTTCTAGAGAAACATGTTTTTGCTTTAGTTTATAGTACTTACTATGTAAAATTGGTGGTTGGGTAATTGTATGCCAAAACGGAATATGGTGTGTATAGTACTGACTTTGTAGATTTAATTGAGGAGTCTTACTTATATAGAGCACTTGGTTTTCACAAATAGTCACTTATTTGTATTAGTTAAATTGAACGTTGCACCACTTTATATTTACTTTAATTCAACAAAAACAAATCACATGACACTAAAGCGTAGGTTTTACTTTGCAATAAGGGTCATATATTTATGGTGTTATCCTAAGTGATGAATTTTGAAGCGAGATACGTGTTTATATAACATTTAAATTGATGCATGTCAGTACATTCAGAGAAACACGGAGCAGGAAGGAAATCAAAAGGCTAGTAGTTCGCGGAAAGCAGCTATTGGAGTAGGAGCCTTCCGGCACTTGGGGACCTCTACAGTGAAGGGTGGGATTTAGCTGATTGTTGGTTGGTCAGGAGTATGTACGTCGAGCTAGAACCAGTGCAGCAAGTTTCTCGGATAATATTCCATTAAAGTCTTTATAAAACAAGCACAGAAATGCAACATTGCGGCGATGAGAAAGGGGATAGAGATTGGTAGACAGTGTGTTAACCATTACCTTAGATGCTCTGTTTGGATCCTGTTTTAAGGAGAGATAGACTAGTTGTTTATTCAACAACCTATATGCGATAAAAATACTCCATGTATAGGCAAATAGCGACCCTACAGACATAGGTTACTGGCAGCTGTGAAAAGTTATCTAGCCCGGTAAAAATGGCATCCCTTCCTTGAAGCAGATTTGGCAGTATCTTCTATGTATTTGTTCCAATTCATTTTATCTGTTAATGTCAGCCATTGCAATTGTGTGTTGAAAAGGGTTATTATAATCTTTACAAGAAAGGAGCGTTGTCTTTGTAGCACATCAACCCTTTTCGGGTTATTAAATGGCAAATTCGGTAATTTTGGTAAACGTTTTTATGCTTCAAGTTTTTTATATCTTCGAATATGTGTTCATAGTGTTTGGTTTGGTTGTTTTTGTAGTAGAAAAGTGCGTTTTTCTTTTATTTGCAGAGCATGACTGAGCTGTGCAAGCGGGGCAATTACATCAATGGTTGGTGCATTTTAGGCCAGGCAGCCAGTATTTAAGACCTCATGATCTTGTCGCACCATAGGACTAATCTTAAAATTCTATTTAAAACTTAAGTTACTTAAGGTACCATGAATTAAAACAAATATATTGAAGACATTGGTAAGACTGCTGCAAAGAAGGTGGGTTCCCTCTACGTGCTAGTGAAGTTTACACACTTAACAGTATCATATATCTTTACAAAGCCACCATCCGCCTTTGCATGGAGTATTGTTGCCACATCTAGGCTGTTGCACGAATCCACTAGTCTCTCCTCATTGGACAAGGTTAAATAAGAGTCGCTAATTGAACGGGTCCTTAATAGTGCTCCGATGAACTTGCTGCTTTGGTCGGCCCTGGACGTAAATAGACTCGACCAACACCACAATCAGCTAAATCCCATCAATTCACTGGGGGCCCCCTAGATGCCGGATATTATTCTACTTTATAAGCATATTTTCTTCGTGCTGTCGGCCTTTGGAACTTCCTCTTGTTCCCTGTTTCCCCGACTGTACCGAGATGCAGGCATTGTAAATTAATGTGAACAGGCATCTCGCTGCACAGCTCCTAATGTAGGATGACCGCCAAAACTGTCACCCTAATTCTAAGAGGACCTTACATCTACAGTGGTAGCTTGTCTTGTTTAGGATGATCTATGTTTAAATAAAAACAACACCATACCTTTTATAGATAATCATGTTGTTATTTATGTATGTGTGTTTATTTGTTTGTAAGGCAAGTCGGATTCTTCAATAGGCTCACATAGATCGTGCGTCAAGACTGTTTGGTCTGCATGAAGTCCACCATCATTAGTCGTAGCTATGCATTAACCTACACGATCGCAGGGATGCACCACGGATACTGAGTAACGCTCAATGATTGCATGCGAAGTCGGGAAAGTTTAGATGAGAAAAACCAAAAAATGTCACAGAAGCAACATGTCAAATTTCTTTCTATTTGTGTATGGTGCTGCGCCTTCCACATAATTGAAGTGGGGCGACCGAATCACGACGGGTCCTGATATCCTATCACGACCGATTTTGATACAGAATCACCATATCATTTTCATATGGATATTAATGACATTACAACGTTTCTTCCACCTCAAAAACGGTGCGGAAAAGTTGGGTTTTAGGGGTTGTTACTCTTGTTCAGCAAGTTGAATCCGTTTGATTGTTTAACAAGTCAGAATTATGCATGACGCTTACGTAGTTTGTCAGAGTTATCGTGTCAGCATCAAGTGCTCGTTGCTATTCGTTAACCTGTAGGATTCTGATTATTCCCGATACTGTTACCTACAATGTTGAGTTGTTACATGCGAACACGGGAACGGTTTTGTTCATAACATCAAGAGGAATGACACTGAAACAACGTTCCCACTTTCGTGGTTCCTTGCCTGATACGTTTTTTTTTTGCTGCGTGCAATGCGTAGAAGCGACAAGAGGACGACAGATGGTGATGCTGACACCTCCTGAATTTCCATCGGAGCAATGATAGCCTTCTAGTTATTATACTTCCACCTTGCCACCACGCCTTCTACGGTTAGGAATATTTTGACTTCATCGTAGAGT
This sequence comes from Sepiola atlantica, assembly GCA_963556195.1. Taxonomy (NCBI): domain Eukaryota; kingdom Metazoa; phylum Mollusca; class Cephalopoda; order Sepiida; family Sepiolidae; genus Sepiola; species Sepiola atlantica. The sequence goes on from OY744519.1 coordinate 154,037,253, forward strand.
GGTCGTTCTTGTTGTTGGCTTCTGTAATATATACAATATCGCTTGGTTATTTGATATCGAAACGGTGCATGTTTTGTATACATTTGACTTTGTAGATTTTTTGAGAGATTTACGTTACATTCAGCATGTGGTTTTCTCAAATGGTCACTAATATAGTACTACCCAGGTTAAACATGGCTTAACTTCGGTGATATATAGGGAAGCGGTGTGTTATCGTGATCATAGGCGTATGTGCATTTTCTTGTACACAATTGAGTATATCTAATTTGGTTTGAAAAAATATCTTCAATTTCGAGAAATTAGAAAATAAATATTAGCAGAAAGAAAATTGTTTTTTTAATGAAATAGTATTATATTTGGAGAAACTCATTATATTTTAGAGATTAAATTCGAATTACCGAAAACGACACATTTTACAAAAAGAAAAAGAATCTCACATTTTTCCAACCAAAAGAATTTAAACTATCAAAAATTTAATGAAACAAATAAAAATAAAAATAAACACGACAAAACAAGTGTATAAGATTTGTGTCGCAAAACTTAGTTATGACCAATGTTTCCTTTTGTTTTAAGCCGCTCTTCGAAGATTACGTTTTTGAAAAATCAATTATCAGGTTTTCGTTTACAGTTTTATATCATTTTTTGTCATGGAGAGAATTCTAGACATAATATTGCATCAATATACAGAACACTAACTAAAAGCTGATATTGTGTGAACTCGTTAAAAATACAAGACACGGAACCGTTATAAGGTTCACAATCCTTAGTGCAATCCAACCATATTTTGTCGTCGACGATCACTTTGACAGAGTGTGAGCTGTTCTGGCATCTTTCAACTTTACACTACCGATCTAGAGTCTTGTTCTGTGCAGTTCTAGGAGGTCAATCTGCCGAGGCGTTACCTTCTAGCGCTTTTAGAAAAGGGTTAGTTTATTGGTAATCGAGTCCGGTGCTCCTATCGAGAAATACCGACAGTACTGCTCAAGCATTTTCTGTAGACAAGAGTGCTCAACCTTTTCGGCGCTCAGTTTTCAATCTTTATTTACTGACCTTGTGACATGTATGCCAGCGAGAGAAGGGAGATAAAAGTAAACAAGAATATTCTGTACAAATAAAATCTAGTCAATGTGGGACTGATCTTCAAAAGTACTATGATTTTTAAGAAATAGGTTATCATTGCTTACAAGGTGATGTACTCCCTCAAAGTCCATCAATTGCATCTTACATACTTGTCAGATAACATTTTGTGACACAATTATATTTGGTATCAATAAAGTTAACTCTATGCATGGCGTGTCCACCATTCTCAAGTCATGAATTTAAAACTTACGCGTTACGCTGTTTGAAATGAATAGGTTAAAGGTGAGAGCATCTCTTCTCCCAATGCCACCAATCATATTTTTACTGAGATACAGCTATAGTGTGCACACACACAGTTTACTCTATGCCAGACTTGTTCACCAAGGTCTAGTCATTAGCGTCCAGCATTAATTAGATAACATCATGCTGGCACACTAAGAAAACAAGTGAGGGTTGAACCATGTGCCGTCTATCAGGGATTAAACTACCGAACGTTACGCTTACAACTAGAATATTGTTGAATGTGTGCGATGACAAGTATCCACTTATGCAAATGTGCATTTTTTTGGATGTGCGATTTCTTTTTGAAGTCAAAAGAGTATGAACTTTCTTCCCCGGACAGTGTGAAAAATTGACGTTACAAGTTTTGACCACGTCGAGAGTTCAGCGAGAGAAATAAAAGATACAAATATATACGTTTTAAGATACGAACAACTTACAAGCTATGTCAGAATTTTCCGTGCCGTTAATTTTTTACATAATGGCGAGTTTGTATGTTCCTCACCTAATACGCCGGTGCTTGTCACAAGCAATGAGCAGAGGCGGCTAGAGAACGACGGATCGTGATGCTGATTGTTTCTGGGTTTTCACCAGATTCTTGTAAGCTTGGTAGCAGTGATTTTATTACATTGCCACCGTCTCTGCATCGGTGAAGGAATGTTGGACTTTTGTGTGGAGTGTTTGCGGTTGTTGAGTTCTACGCATATATAATATCGCTAAGTTATTTTAGGCCGAAATATAATTCTTCTCACTACGTTTGACGTTTTGGATTTCTTTCAACAGGTTTTCGTTACATACACCATCTGGTTTTCGCAAATGGTCACTCATATAGTACGACCCAGGTTAAACTTGGCTTGACTTCGGTGATCTGTCAGGAAGCGGGATCTTAACGTGATTATAAGCGTATGTGAATTTTCTTCTACAAAAATGAGTATATTCAATTCGGTTCAAAATAATATCTTCAATTTTGAGAAATTAGAAAATAAATATTGGCATAAACAACCATTTGTTTAATGGAATGACACACTATTTAGAGAAACTCATTATATTTTAGAGATTAAATTCGAATTACCGACAACGACAAATATTACAAAAAGAAAATTATCTCATATTTATTCGACCAAAACAATAAAAGATATCAAATATCTAATAGAACAAATAAAAAAAAACACCAGAGAGAAATAAAAAGGAAGAAAACAAGTGTATAAGATTCTTGTCGCAAAACTTAGTTATGAGAAATGTTTCTTTTTGTTTTAAGCCGCTCGTCGAAGATTACGTTTTTGAAAAATCAATTATCAGGTTTTCATTTACAGTTTTATATCATTTTTGCCATGTAGAAAATTCTAGAAATAATAGTGCATAGTTTATATTTCAATGTACAGAATTCTGACTAAAAACTGATATCGTGTAAACTCGCTCAAAATACAAAACACAGAAGCGTTTATAAGGTTCACAATCCTTAGAGCAATCTAACCATATTTCGTCCTTGACGATCACTTTGATAGAGTGTGAGCCTTGCTCTGTCGGTTGGAGGTATAGTTCTGTGCAGTTCTAGGAGGTCTATTCTCCAAAGCGTTACTTTCTAGCGCTTTTAGAAAAAATTAGCTAATTGGTAATCAAGTACGATGCTTCTATCGAGAAATACCCACATGACTGCTCCAGCATTTTCTGTAACTAGGAGTGATCAATCTCTTAGGTGCTTACTATTCAATCTCAATTTACCGACAGGGGGTCATATATTCACGCGAGGCGTGGAAGATAAAACAAACAAGAATATTTTATACAAATAAACTTCAGTCTACTTTTGACTTTGTCTAAAATTGCAGTCATGTTTAAGAAAACAGGTTCTTATCGCTTACAAGATAATGTACTTGACCATATCACACCTGATTCTGCGTGTGATGGTGCTTTTCAGCTCATGAATAGTCTGTCGACTGGTTTGATAAACTGTCTTTTTACGCTGTTTGAAAAAAAGGTATTTTAGGTTACAAGGTGACGCCTACTATCTTAATTTGCATCCACAGAATATGTTATACTATTCACAGTACGTTCTCTGACACAAACATATAAATAAACTGAAGGTCATGTCTGATGTTGCCAACAAAGTTCAGTCAAATATGTCCAACAGCCTTCGTTTCATCTTCGTTTAACTTTAAGCACATCCCAAATGGACGCCTAAAATGGTTAATAACTTATTTTTTTAACTGACCTGGTTTATCGCTGAAATCGTCGTCTTCAGTTGGTGAATAGTTTGTTTATTGTTTTCGTAGACATTATCTTTACGTTGTTTGAAAAGGTCCGTATAGGTTAAAATTTGACGCCTCCTCCCCTACCTAGAGCACCAATTGAATCCTTTCTGAGATACAGGTATGTTTGGCACAAATAAACTCAATATATGCCTGATTGTCCACCAAGGTTCAGTTTAATGGTGTTCAACTATAGACGTCCTCATGCGGGTACATGGTTGAACCGTATGTTGTCTATCACGGATTGCATCCAGAGTGACCCGCTTACCAATCGAATTTGGTTATTTTTGTGCGGTGACATGTAATCATTTTTCAAATGAGAATTGCTTTCTGTGTGCGCATCTCGGCTAGATAAAAAGAGTAGGAACTTTAATCCCGTAGGCAAATTTATATGATGATTTTAGACCATGTTACGTATTCAGCGAGAGTGAAAGGGACATAGATATAGCAAGAGAAAAAGAGAGATAGAGAGTGAGAGAGAGAGAAGGGTTTTCAGATACGAAAAACCTACAAGCTATTTCGACATTTCAAGTGCTGCCCTATTTTTCACATGATGTCAGATTCTAACATTGACCGGAATTCCATCACTGAGTTTGACGGCTCCATGCCTGTGGTGGACTGGCTTTAAACAGTGGAACTCACCTGTCGCTTTAGTGGTTTCAAGAATGTCGAGTTAGTCATTTCCCTTCCATTAACAGACTGGATGTTTACCTATCGCTAACCGACAGTTATAAAGTCAACGTTTATCTAACGAACTCTGCGCTGTACAGAGCTTCTGCCATGATTCCTTGTACAGGAGACATGACTTACAATGACTGAATTACGTGAAAACGGGGTAAACAGAATGAGAGGATTAACAAAACAAAACCTAAAGTAAAAAATATAAGTAAATACTGCTGATATAGATTGTGCATAATGCGTGTTAGTCACAAAGAAAATAAATTTATATTTCTTAATAAGACTATGTGGAGAAATGAAGATTGCAAATTTAGCGAACAGTTTCAATTTAGTGACGTTCAAATATAGGAAATCGATAGAAGACGTGGCACAACATGTAGGTTCTGTTTACGTATTTTGTGTTTTGTCGATCGAACAGGTCAGACGTGTTTAGCAGATCGTACTGCTCCGTCATGAGGGATCGAGGATTACTAAAAAATAATTGTATTCTGTAAATGAAAAGAAAATGCTAAGAGAATCGAGGAAAACATGTTAGAAAACGAATATGTGCTGTTGTTATTATCAGATAGTAGCTGCTTCTAAAAAGGGGGTGATGTACAATGACTGTTATTAAAGAGAATTACTATACAGACAACTATTATTGCAGATGTAATTAAAAAAACAAAAAAGAGAGAACTAGTCTGCTACTTGACCAGTCCAACTATCAATGTTGTTGATTACTACAGGTAAACAAGACATCATCAAAGAAATTCCCGACGGCGATGCAACACGGCCTGCAAATATATAAATAAACGCTATAAATATGTTTGTTTTAATACAGAGAAATAGCCTATATTAATGTACGCTTGTATTTAAAAAAAAATAGCGAACGTGTCTTAAGAAGTCACGTATAAAATCATTTGTGAAATAAACGATACAAAACGTCGCAAAAAGCTAGACTAGAAAACTTCTCTTGGCTTTGGACTATCGAAGAGTGCAGACGTGTTTTCGAATGTATTCGAGTTGGAGGAATGATAAGTATGAAATATTACTGTTTATATGCAATAAAAAATATTTAAAACAATTTAAATATGAATATATAAAAGAATAGTTAACCACAAAACGAATATGTGGTGTTGTTATTAACACGACAAGCCACACCAACCACAGATATGCTACAAAAAAAAGCGAAAGAAGCGCATGCGTATACCCACTGCAACTAAAACTCAACTCTACAGGCAAGCATATTATACCAAGTGCTGCTAATAGCGAAGTTTAAAAGAGAGCGAGAAAGATTGAGAGAGAGCAAGAGAAGGTAGTGGCATCTTCTACTTTGTCGCTGAGCCTATCAACGGGTCAACAAAACTTTTGCTACAAGAATGTCAGTCATATTTTGAAGTCTTAAGATTCCCAACAGTATAAATATAAATATGTCTTTTTAGAATATAAAAAAAAATCGTTCAAAAGTATCGCAAGCTAAGTAAACAAATGAATGGCATCTATAAAAAAAACCAACGCATTCAATCGCTAGCGGGTATTGAGTCAGTGGTAGAGCTTCTAGCTCTAGTGTCTGGGGTTCCGGTTTCGAATGTCGCTAGATTCAGCCACGCTGATGAGTCTTAAAACGAAAAAAACACGTGTAAATTGATTATTATATTTTTTAAAAAAATTTCGTTCTCCATATATGAAAAGATAACATCCTCGTGTTTGTCTGTCCTGTGCGTTGCGGATGAAGGAAAAGAATTCTACATGGCGTCCTTGAAACTTTATTACGTACGGTTCACGCTGAGTCTCGCGAAGTCACATTGCACGCATGCAAATTAGGTGTGCCTCAGTCTAATAAAAGCGGGTCTCTTACCGTCTTGAACGGAACAGTGCGAAGTAAGTGCACGTGTGACGAACGTAGAGATCTGCTTTGGAAGCTGACAGACGACTTTGTGATCTACGGACAGAGTGATTTGCGTTTCTTTGGACCTTCGTTTTTTACTCCAGAGTAATTTGCGTTTTGTTGCACCTTCGTTATTACTCCAAGCTATTCCGGCGATGGACAAATTCGACTTGAGATTAATACCCGAGTTCGACGGCTCCCCCTCCGTACCCTCTGTAGTCGAGTGGTGGGAGAAAGCCGAGCGCGTCTGCAGACTTTGCAAGATAAAGGATCATGCACTGGTCTTCTCGCTTAGGCTGACCAAAAGAGCATATTCGGTGTATCAGCAGCTCGGAGACGAACCAGGCCTGGAGGAAGTTTGGCAGGCGCTATACGCAGCCTTTGCTGTGGACCCGTTCGTCGCCTGGAGGCAGTTCACCGAATGGCGGCTTGGGCTAGATGAGACTGTGGACACCTACCTGCCCGATTTGAGGAGGCTAGCCGCGCCGTTCGGTGGAACAAGCGAGCGAATACTGGGATGCGCTTTTCTGCTAGCATCGTCCAGACTCAGTGAGATTGGGCTTGACGAGTTGTTGGCCAGAGCCCGAAACATTTTGAAATAGGACACAGAGCCGGTTTCGGCAGGTGCGGAAGCGTCTTCACCACCAACAGAAGACGTGAGATGCTACAAATGTGGCGGGCCGAACCATTTTTCAAAAGACTGCCGAAGCGGTGCAAAGGACGCGCCCAATTGAGGAACGTTAACACGCGTGCGTTGCTACCTGTGCAACAAGCTGGGCTACGTAGCAAGAGGTTGTCCGGGAAACGGGCAAGGGGAGTAAGCTTTAGCGCCAGTCTTCTCCTCAGATCGTCGCCAAAGACACCGGGTGCACGCAGACCCTCGTGTACAAGGCATGCTGTGACACATGAAATGAGGAAAGGGTCCCGGTATTGACGAGTGGCGGTGGCTCGATTACCTCTTGTGGCGTTAGCATCATTCGCACAGGTGTCGGCGATGGGCCCACAGTAACCGTACGAGCCTTGGTTGTAAACGGTGACCTGCTCGGTTACGACTTGCTCCTGTGAATGGACGTCATCAAGGAATTGGGTGGTGTACGCATTGATGGTGAGGGTAGGGCACATTTCGCAAAAGCGGGCCTTTCTCTGAGTGCAGCCATGAAGCTGGAACAGCCTGATTTTTGTGCGGAATTCGACCAGCGCACGAAGTCCTGGACAGCATCCTGGAAGTGGTCGGAGTAGCAGCCACTCGAGAAATTATGCAATAAGGTGCCAGAATACAAAATTCCCCCTGTAGCTCGTGCAGAATACGACAAGGAACTACAAACTTGGATTAGTAACGGATGGCTAGTTCCTTATTCAGAGAAGGAATTGGGTCTCCCGAAGTGCCTGATCCCGTTAATGGCGGTTATCCAACAAAATACGCAGAAGGTGAGGCCGGTGCTCGACTATCGGGGATTAAATTAGCACGTGGACCCTTTTACAGCTCGCGCGGACGTATGCACTGAAACGTTTAGGGAATTGCGGCAAGCGGGATCTAATGTATCTGTACTGAATCTTCGCAAAGCATACATTCAAGTGCGTGTACATAGATCACTATGACCCTGTCAAACGGGGTTCATCAAAGGGAAAAGGTATTGCCTAACCCGCATGGGATTTGGACTTAATGTGGCGCCATCAATTATGCAAATGATTGTTGATGCCGTTCTGACTAAGGATGAGAGCCTCAAGCGGGCAACATCTGCATATATTGATGACGTGTACGTGGACGAGGAAATTGTATCTGCGGCGCGCGAGGGAGCATCTCTACAACTTTGGCCTTCCCAGCAAGGAACCGGAAAGGCTACGGGATGGCGCACGGGTACTTGGTTTGCCGGTCTGGGAGGAAGATGACGTTCTGTATTGGAAAAGAGGAAATGAAACCCCGGATATGCCTTGTGGGGTCACACGACGAAACGTATTTTCCTTGTGCGGAAAGTTAGTTGGACACCTTCCTGTGGGCGGCTGGCTTCGTGTCGCGGTGGCGTTTATCAAGCGGAGAGCCTCCGACGTCACCACTGGATTGGATGACAAAACCCATCACGTCCCTCGCAATACAATGCTCAAAGAGGTCCTCACCAGAGTGCACAAGGAAGACCCAGCGCGGGGGAAGATGGTTCGTCGACAGCCAGAACCTTAGTGTGTGGGTTGATGCAAGTTCTCTCGCCAGTGGCGTATCGGTGGTCCATAATGGAACGGTGGTGGAAGACGCTTGCTGGTTACGCCCAGAAAATGACTCCCAGCACATAAACCTGGCAGAACTTGATGCAGTTATCAAGGGGATAACATTGGAAATGATTTGGAAGACGACCACCCTGCGACTATTCACAGATTCTGCTTGCGTCCATAAGTGGATTTCAGATATTCTCACTGGGAGGGGCAGAGTACGAACTAAAGCCACGAGCGAGATGCTCATCCAACGGCGGCTCGACACGATCATGAAGCTGGTGAACGAATACCCGCTGTCAATAAAGGTGTCCCTGGTCAAATCCAGCCTGAACAAATCAGATTGATTTTCTATATAAATAATTCAATTCGTTCAACAGTACTGTAAATAAAATAAACAAAAAAAACATCAATTCAGTATACATATTTCAGTTGTATACTTTTAGTCGGACAAACATATAGAGGAATATAAATATACTAACAAATACATGCTTCCTCCGATCGCATATCTTTTATATCATGGTGAGCGAACATATAACTGAATACCAAAGGAGAAGGTCATTCCTGGAAGTATTTTATCATAACGAACGCCTCCTCCCTAAAAAGGGAGAGGTTAATGCCTGGGAAGATGAAATCATGACACTAAAACAGCTAGTACGGAAGCACTTTCAAATAGAAGGAGGGCATCATGAGTAAAAAACATATACTATACTGGCGCAAAAAGAGGAGGTAATACCTGGGAAGAGAAATAAATGGGTGTGGGTATGGTATCGTTGCAAAAGAATCGATCATGAAGTACCCACCAAAAAATATTAGGTAGTTCGTGAGAAGATGACGTCATGACAACAGAAAAGATACTACATTACACCCTACCCCAAAGGAGTTAGTAATATCTGGAAAGATTACCCCACCGCCTTACAAAAGAAGGTACTTCCTACGATGACAGTCATATGAAAAGAGAACCGATACTACACTACTTACTCCCATTAAAAATGATATAATGATAGATTAAATCAGTTTTTTTAATTATTTTTTTTTAAATTCGTTATAAAAACATGTTTTATTATTCATGGGATTTTTTGCTAAGATCAGAGATTAGTATCTGTTTCGATAGATGATATACACTGTAGACCGGCACCGTCTTGAGCTTCGCCGTTGATTTCGCCGGCCTAAGGTATTGCCCTGTTCACTTCTAGGCGGTACAGACTCCCAGGCTTTGCATTCTCACTCGTTGAGATGGACTCAGTTTATTACTAATCGCCTAGGGTGCCCCTACTGAGGAATGCCGACGGAGTTGCCTACACATTGTTTGTAGGCCAGAGCGCACTAATCCTAGTACGCTTGCTAACCACACCTGACCTTGTGTTTAGCCTTCTAGAGAGAAGGTAAGTAAAAATAAGTTTATCTTGTGTCTAACCTCTTGCTGATGTGATAAACAACTTGCCCTTTTTGCTAAAATGAAACTGTAGTATTTTTTCTCGGTATCAGATTGTTTAATATTGATACACATATTGCGTAAATATAAGACATATGGCAATGCAACATTACAACTGTATATTACAGAATATTAATTCATTATAAACTGTTTCTAAAATAAATATGCACATTAAGAAGATCTGAGGGGTTTTCTAAGTGTTTAGGGGTTACTATATATACGATATTACAAAACGTTACGTATCATAGAATTAAAAAGTATAAATTCTTTAGATGTTTTTAGAGTTATGGAAACATGTTTACATCTATTCATTTAGATGATTATTTTTTACACAAAATAACTATAATCAAATTTGTTTTTAAAAAAAAATAATACAATTGGCAAAGATTACAAGATTAATAGAAAAAAAAAACAAATGAGTCTATTAATAAAATATGACGGCCCATCTATTTTGATTCGCTGATAATTTGTTTCCAAATTAAATTAGCATTCCGAAGTCGGACTGAAATATGTTATCAGCAGTTGCCCCCCCCCCCACCAGCACGAAGCTTAGAATAGTTTATAAAAACACTCGGATTATAAAACTGTTCCTGAAATAGATATCGCCTAAATCGATGAACACATATTTTTAAAATATTTTCTTAAAACAGAAGAATTATTAGATATAAAGACTGTTAATTTTTATCATAAAGACCAGTCGATATTCCGCGGTTACTTTCTTCATCTAGTTTGCTTGAGACAAAATAAGAGGATTTTTTTATTTCGGGATTTTTTTAGATTTGTATTGATAGTTTGTGCCATGCCAAATGAATCGACCCTTAATTATGATGCCGCAGAATTATAGGACACTAAGACCAACCCCAGTATTAGTGGTGTAATGATTGGCTTGCATGGGATATCCTTATATCTGAAGGGATGCCCCTATAGAATCCGAGACAAAGAACAACGAACAAAGAACAAAGAACAACAAACAAAAGGCAAAGAACAAAGAACAAAGAGCTTCCAACCTGTTATTAACAGAAGAAACATTACTATTCTCTCGCTACTTTATCGTTGTTTCAATGGAAAGTTCTCGACTGAGTTCCGATATTTAGTTCTTCTTTGTAAGACATTTAAGGCAAGAACTCGTTTTTCTATTACTGCAGGGCATATTGAATTCAAGAAACAGATTCGTGAGCAAAACGAGTCATGACCCTGCACGGTTAACAAACAATCGTATTGACAGATGGAATGATTGGAATAGCTTCTTTAACGAAGTTGTCTAACCCTAACCCAGAGAGCATCCACTACATTTAACGAATTACCTAAAAAGTAAGCTGGGTGACTTTTAGCCGAGTAAGACCTAGTTTGGAACGACAGCCAGCAACATCCGCATATGAAGATCAGCAACAAGCAACTGCCATTGTAAAAATCCCAGACAGACAATGAACATATTCACAGAGACTACACTCATTTACAAACTTGTACTAACCAATATTTCATGGACCTTAATGCCTAGCGATGGGTCCAGTATTGGAATAATATATAGGGAACGGAAAGTTACTGGCCTTTATCCCTCCAAGTGCATTGTATACGGTTGAATTTCCATAGACAAAACTTCTTTGCAAGGGCTTCTCGCTCGTGGAACCCATAATTGTGGGGCTGCTCCCCCGTTGATTACAATGTATAGTTTGTATAATTTCGATCATTATTCACAAAACAGCTGGCGCAACGGATACATTTCTAACTTATAATCATTTCTAAGTAAAAGTCTTTTGGAGGCTGAAGATTCACTTCTAACTACATGCGGTAAGAACCAAGAATATTATAAGTATTCCATTAAACGTATATATTGTCATGATTGACGGAGCAAAAACAATCTAAACCGGTGTATTAAATAGAGGTCTCAGTTCGAAATTTCATACATATCCCCGAGTTCAACATAATGATTCAAGTTAAACAAGAAACATCTGAAGAACGTCACAGGTTACATCGTTCTCCCTATGTTTTATTTTTAAAATAAATATTAACCTATTTATTTCTTTTAAATAACTTGTTCATTCTAAACTATGTTTAGTCTAAAGATTTTACCTGAGAGCACGTAGTAAATATCATTGGCAGAAACTTTGTGAAAATAACATCAAATATGAGAAGAGTCGTCCGAATAACACGAATAATACAGAGGATAAAACAACATTTTGTCAGTTTTTTTTTTCGTTTAAAAAAGCTATTCTGTCTACATGTTATATGTTTATCGATTTATGTATTGTTTACTTGATTAATATAAATGCAACAATAATAATAAAGGAGCAAATGTTAAACATTTAAACATGTTTTACTTTCATTAATCCTCGCCCGCTATCCAACCACAATAATGTCGTTGGCACGGAAACTGATATGGCTGAACTGCTTACCCTGCGTTTCGCTGTAAACTCCACTTTGAACTCCGCAAACCACTGGCTCCGCTATCTCCCATTACGGACTGAAGCCACACTTGATGTTCTAGCCATAACTCTATCTCATGTGCCTGACATCATAAATAAATTTGATACCTCTAAAGCATGTGGGACTGATCTTATTCAAGTAATAGTGATAAGGAAATGTTCTGCTAAACTGGCCTTCTGCCCTCTCCAAACTCTACAATAAATGGTTTGCTGAGTCATCCTTCCCTGATAGCTGGTAAATTGTCTCTGTGGTACCAGTTTTCAAGAATTATGGAGAAAAAATGGACTCTCACAATTACTGCCCCATCAGTTTACTCCAGCTCTTTTAATCGTGAATCAATCTAGCCATAATCCGTCACCTCGTTAATACGAAAGTTCTTTCTTTCTTGCTTTCATAAACTCTTCCTGATGAATGAGGTTAGGAAAGCAAGGTCTACTGCGTATATCGTAACGGTCGTCTCTCAACGCATATACTATACATTGGACAAGGCAAGTGTTGCTAGGGCGGTAGGGCTTGACATATCCAAATCCTTTGACCGTTCTGGAATAAAGGTGTTCTCATAAAAATAATTCATATAGTATTACTGGACGCATACTTAATATAATTCGATCCTTCCTATAGAAAAGAAGAATCCAGGTTGTCCCTGATGATCGTACATCCAACGAACATGACATAAATGAAAGTTGTGTGTCACAGGGATCGATCCTTGGACTTTTATCGTTCCTGATTTTCATAAACGATCTCTCTGATAACATTGTTTCTGAGATGGGTATATATGTTGACGACACCCCGCTCTACTCGTCATCTGGGTAAAACGTAGGCGCACATATCTGAGGCAATGGCTGAAATCTTAAAAAGTGGTCTCCAGTCTGTAGGTGAATAGAGTCATAACTAGCTAGAAACATTTAATGCTGCTAAGACAAAGCTTTTTTTCCTTATACAACTACACGACACATATTACACCACCGATTGCCATGGCAAATAACACATTACCAGAGAGTCCACTGTTCAAACTCTTCAGCCTAACATTCACAGGTAACATGAATTGGAACAAATATTAGGAGGACATTGTCAAGGCTGCTGTAAAGAAGGTGGTCTCTCACTACCATGCTAGAAAACTTCTCACACCTGAAGGTATCCTATATCTCTATAAAGCCACCATCCACCCACGTATGAAGTATTGTTGTCATATCTAGGTTAATGCACTATCCCTCTTAGACAATGTCTTAAAAGAGTATCTCATCAAATGTGTCCTTAACTATCCACCAAGCTCAACCTGCTGTCCCATTGCCGTAATGTTGCATCTTTTTGCCTGTTTTAGCTCCTCGACGTAAATACACTCGACTAAACCTACTAGCAGCTAAATCCCCTCCATTCACTGTAGAGGTCCCCAAATGGCAAGTAGCCTTCTATTCCAATAGGTTATTTCCCTGACCTGCATTCCTTTTGAACTCCCTCCTTAAAACAAATGGTAACACGCATTTCGCTGTACATCGCGCTATTTAAGATGACTTCCTAAACTTTCAGTTTAATTCTCAGTAGCCACTTACATCTACAGTGGCACCTTGCCTTGTTTGGGGTGAACTAAGTTAAAAACACAAAACAAAAAACAAGGAACATTGCTACTGTGACGTAAAGTTATACTGTGAATTAGGGGTCATATCTCCAGGGGCAACGTAAGTGGGTTCTGCACCGAGGTGTTCGATCACATTATATTTACATTTATGGGTGTTCATAAATTCAATCTGCAAGAAATGCTTTTCAAAGCCGAGCATTACAAAGAAAGAAAGCAACTAAATTAGAAGGCTATCCTGTATCCGAAGGGGCGGGACTTTTATTTATTGCCGGGTCGGTTGCGGGTATTTACTTCTAGAGAGGGCACTACTAGTGCAGCAAGTTGTTCAGAGCACAGTCAATGAATGTACGTGTAAAACAACATTGCGACGATGGGACAGATTCTGGGGCTTGGTAGACAGTGTGAGAGGTATTCAATTAGAGACTTTTTGGAACTTTGTCTTAGAGGTAGAGATTAATGACTGGTTTACCAGCTCAGATGTTACTTTAAAATTTCATGCATTGTCGAATGGTTGCTTTGTGTGTATATATATATATATATATATATATATATATATATATATATATATATATATATATATATATATATGATACTAGCAGATGTGAGAAGTTTTTTTTAGCACCACAGAGGTATCCCATTCTTTTTTAGCAGCTCTGTTCATACATGTAATTGTTGCAATACATATTACCTGTGAATGTTTGACCAAAGAGTGTAAATTATGTTTTTCAGATAACGTGCAAGTAGCGATGGAAATCGGTGGTTATTATAATTGCTAAGTGAGAGGAGCTATGTCATTACATGTTACTATTCATTGTGCCCCTATTCAACAACAGACTGGATGTAATGTTCTAAAGAATCCAGCCATTGCTTTTGAAATACGTGTGTTAATGTTTCACAAATCTCCAGAATAGATCGTGGTGTCATGCAGTGAGAGTAGTAGTAATTTGTTCGTGTTTATCCTTTTGACTCCCCTGTCTCAATCTATCCTCTACCCCAGCTGCTGAGAGACGAAAATAATGGCAGTATTCACTGACCCTTATTGTCGATGACATTTCAGATAAGGTCATCTTACAAATATTAGTAAACAAGCTGCCAAAATATTTTACCAACAATGGCGAAATTACACACACAAAATAAATAAAAGGTATCGTCTCATCCATCATATCGGCGCACTAATCCCTACGTGTCCGAGTTATAAATCGTTAGATCTTTTTAAGGAAAGAAAACCATGTAATAAATATCGTTTTTACCTGCAAGTCAATGATTCTGAATGTTTATTTATTTGGTTTAGTCGTATATCAACTCGTGTTTTTTGGGCCCTTGATTCTGACAAACGTAGAGATTCAAAGTGATCTGCAAATTAACTTATTGTAAGTATATATATATATATATATATATATATATATATATATATATATATATATATATATATATATATATACTAGCTGGCTTTGTAATCGTGCTATCGCTTCACAAATATACCCCTCTCGGACGCAATTGCATCATAAATTATGAAAATGATGAATAATAATGCCCCAAAGTTTTACCCACAAAGAACACGCGATTTAATCATATGGTGTTTAAGTGTACGACTATCGATTGCAGCCTGGCACTCTTGTTGGCTTAGAAAGATCTCATTATATTAAATATTTGTCCAATAATACCGCAGGAATCATTTAAAAATAAGAGAACAAATAGTAATATAGGATGTATGGTTGAGAGCAGCAGTGCTTTGGTTTAATAATTCTTCTCGGGCAACGCCGGACATCTCACGGGTCACTTTAACCCATAATATTTGTATATAGAGAAACCCACTAATTTACTGTCAATTATATAATTCATTATGGAATAGTAGATGTATGAAATACTTTATATAAAAGTTGTATGAAAGTTGTATATAAGTTTATAAAATATTATAACTTATATTTATTGTAATTATCAGCTAAATATATTTCTATAAATATAACAAAACATAAGTTATAAAAAGAAAATATTAACTGTCAGTTGTCAAAAGAATTGTGTGTGAGCGTAAGCAAGCCCGACTTCGGCGTAATTTAATCCAGAGAATCGAATTAACGTCTAACGGTAGTTTACTCGAATACTGTGAGAAAACTTGATGAGATATAATGTCAGATGAGGTTTTGTTTATATTGGAATTTCGAAACCAAGTTATTTTATGGTCGTCATATAGGAAAATCAGTATGTAATTATTCAACATTCAAGTTTGTGTTTGTTTAGTACGATTAGATGTGCAAAAATAAAACAAAATGCTTACATTTATAGTTAACCAATCAGAAAAGGAGTGAGAGTAAATTCGATTTCGAGAAGAAAGGGTGTCCTGTTCTTTGTTTCGCCTGTGGGTGACGTAAGCATGTACAACTCTATTCTTTAGATATTACATGCATCTATCAGACTCAATTTCCCAACATTTAAAACTCTAATGAGTTTATACTAAGAAGGATAGAAAATTAACTATTCTTAATATTTCTATTTCAATACTTTTAAGTTATGAAATCATAATTTCATCCAAAAACACTAATATATGTTCTGACATGGATCACATAGTATCACTACTATTAATATAACACAATTATTAAAAATTAGTAAGAATACAAATAATATACATTATACTTTATAATAATTACGAACTAAATCAGAAATCAAATCAAATAAAATGAATAAAATTACAAATTACATGTTATATATAACACACAAATCTTATAATCTATTTGACGAACTGAAGTTTGATGATTTTTTATCGAATGCAGATTTGGAAACACCATATTATTTGGTTATTTAATTGTTGTTTTGCAAATAAGACATAAAAAACGTACACGTATTTTAATTTTGTTTTAATAGTTTTTCTGGGCTTATTAATACTATACCATTAGTGTTTATGTGTCGTGCGTATGATTCGACTTATACTCATTCCTAGTTTATTATTGATGGAAGGTGAGTTTTGCAGTTCGAAACTAGCGTGTGTCCGTCCGTGCGTACGCTGCTCAAGCGAAATATGATAGTCGCAGATATGGATTGAACTAAATTCGGTCTGTAGCCTTGTATTCTTTTATTATCATCGTCTTCTACATTTTTCTCTGTTTATTCTGTCTGTTCTTCTATTTTTTATATCGCTTACGTCACCCATATTGTGTATTTTCTTTTATTCTTACATAAACGATTTTTTTCCTCGAAATTCGGATATGTTTCTCTCACTCTACTTTGTTTATTAATGACTTAATTACAACCAAAGCACACTATTATTATTCTTGTTTAGGAATAAAAGAAAACGTTCTAAAATATGAAATGAGGGAAGACTGACAGCCAGTCATATTTTTAAATTGAAAGAGACCGATATTTTATAACATATCATTTTTTTAAAATCTAATCTGTCTGAAAAACTCACGAAACCGTAGAGAATTGAACAAATAAAATAAAATAAATAAAATTACAAATTCCGAATCATATATAACACACAGGACAGCCGAAATTTCTATTACATATAATTACAAAATCATATATTCCGAAAAAGAAATAACTAACGAAATCACTCGAGAATAAATTAATAGAATAAACATCTCAAATGTGCTTCTTCTCTTCTGCCTGTCTCTTTGTCTATATCCTTTACGTCATACACATTCCGTGCATTTTCTTTATTTATCAGCCAACATACACTTCTGGTCGGAATAAGTGACTTTACTTTTTTAATTAATCAATTATTTACTACAATTAGTCAATATTATTATTATTGTGTTGAAATATAACAGTGAAAACAAGAGAGGCGAACAGCCTATCATAGTTTTAATTCTTTACAGCCGAAAATGCCATTAAATGTAATTAAAAAAAATCAAATATGCCTGTAAAAATCGTACAGAATCGATCAAATATATAAAAAAATAAAAATCTCAACATTTTCTTCCATCTATTTCTCCCTGTCTCTCTCTGTCTTTCAATGTATCTATACCGTTTATGTCTTCAAAAATCAGCGCATTATTTTTATTATTCTTAACCTTAACTTATAGCCACATTTTGATGTGTTTGCGTAACTTTACTTTTTTTTATTGATCATTCACCACAATACAATAATAGTATTATCTTTGGGCAGAAATATTAAAAAAACGGTTCTTGTAATAGACGTTATCAAATGTGAATAAGGACAGACAAACAGACCGACACGTTTTTAATTTTAGACAGTCGATATTTTCATTACATATAATTGAAAAAATATCAAATCACAAAATAACTGAGATATCAACAAAGAGATAAAAATAAAAAATAATAAAAATACAAATTACAAATAAAATATGACACACGAGTCTCATAATCTATTTGACCGACGGATAATTTTCTTGATTTTTATTGAATTTAGATTTGAAAATAAGACATAATTATCAATTTTCTCCACGAAATGTAACACATTTTTTTTACAGTTCTAAAACAAATTAGTATTTAATTTAGGAAACATGAATAAGAAAAAAATACTCCGCGGGCAATTTGCAATGTTCAAATCTGCTTTCGCAATTACGACCAGAAGCTATGTCAGACCACTCTTTAGTCTTGGTCGAAAATACATTTATGTACAAATAAGCAAGCCTACCCAGCGTTGCCTGGTCATCATATACTAGCTTGCTTTGTCAGCTCGCTATTGCTTTGCAAGTGTACCTACTTCAACTTCTTGAAAAAGGATGTTTCGGGATTTTTTTACATGAGAGTTGATGATTTGTATTATTCTCATCTTGGATGTTATTCGCACAGAATTTAGATCGAGAAGATGCATCTGAAAGAGAGCAAATGTTATATCGACAGACACGTTGTGAGAATACATCAATAGTCTGTATAATCTAAATGATACTTGAATCATTAATTTTCAAATAAATTATTTACTTCATAACTTTGTTGTAAAATATTTGGCATTTATTTATGATAGATACACGTTAATAGTTAAGTAATTCTGATACACATGTTTTCATCTTTCAAATGTGATCGTAAAGAAAAGAAAAGAAAACAAACTTAACCTCATCACTTGCAATTTAGAAACTTATCGAAGATTATCAGTCTATTTTGAAAGGGATCATTTTAACACAAATACAAAATATTGGTCCAAAAATAATAGAATATTGCGAAACAGAACTGTTTGTTTCATTTAAATCGAAATACCCATCGAATTAAAATTACAATAACTGCGACTATAGAAACAAGAACGAAAACTTACCAGCTGAAAAGCGAATGATATGCTTGTCGTACCGTGCGTGCCCATCTACCAGAATAAAAAGAAAGAGTGTTATTCACAATTGTAGATTGAGATAGTTGATATTGATTTGCTTACGTAAATCACCCATACTCATGTGTGTAGAGCACCTGACTTAAGACAGGTTGAACACATGAGTATATCTTAGAGAGCAGATAGAATAGAAAGTGTCGGTTCCAGAAATTGGTTAAGTGTTATTTCAGCGTTATAAGAACAGGAATACATGCTAGGAGTTTCGATTGCGACTGTGATACTTTTTTACTGTCAGATTACAATAAGAAACGATAGTTAATAAAAATAAATGCTAGTTTATAAAAGACATTTGCAAATAAATAAACCTAGTAACTATTTTCGCATATGAATATGTAGTATATAAACATACCGTTCGTCTATTGTGTAAAGTTGAATTATCTTGAAATAATGCGTTTTAACTTAACTGTCAGTGCGAGAAATGGACCCAACTGTTGTATTTATTAATTTAGAAAATCCATATCTGTCATTAATATAAAATATTGTCGCCATATTTAGGCTTGCGCGCTAATATTTAACATAGATGTTCTGGGCAGGGTGAAAATAACACATTCTAACCTAACAGTTCCCTCATTGTCTGCTAATGTATAACTCTTGTCACATTTGTGTGCTTGTTTTAGAAGTAGTACCACGGAATGTGACCAAGAAAAAAACTTACTCCAATTGTATCTTCTCAACGTAAATACGTCAAAACCACACGAAAATCATACCCCTTCGCTGTAGAGGTCGCTAGAAATGTCAAAATGTTCTACTATAATATATTCCTTTCACAAACTTCTTGCTTTGGGAAGTCCCTCCTTGTTTCCTAGTTCCCAAGCCGTAACACCATGCAGACATTTAAATGTAATGTGAATAATCCAACTCCACACACACATTACCCATAAAAATCTGGTCGTTTCCACAGTAGACCCTTACGCCTTTGATTATTCGGTCTACTTTTCTTATCTTTGTTATCATGTTCACCGGTACTTATGCAGTTTACGGACTGCGGTAAAACCGAAATGCGTCGCCATATTTCGGCAGGTTACGTAAACCGCCGGAAGGTGCCGAAACGGTTAACCAGTGAAATCGGAGCCGACAATTCGCAAACGCAATAGAAAAAATTGCTGAAAATCCAGCATTTTTTTTTATTTGGTCAAAGTAAACGTCATTCTTATTCTCTGGGGACAGACGCTTTACTCCCATGAAACAATTATTGACTTTTTTCAAAAAAAGAAAACTGATAGACGAAAATAAAAGTTGTCAAAGTGTGTATATACATGCGAATTAAAAAGAACACATAATTTGAAAGAAAAGTATTCTTTTGATATGGCCAGATTCTTTCCATTTCCTTTACTCGTTCTTCTTTTCTGTCGTCTGCGCTTACGTTCACAGACAATCTGCTTACAATAAACCTTAACTCTAAACTAACCCTAACAGAAACACACCCTAACGCTAATAGAAAAAAAAACACCCTTACCCGAACCTAACCTAACAGAAAAACACTATAACCGTAACAGGAAAACTACCTAACCCTGACCTAGAAAAGAAATCATGAAATAACTGTTTGCTATCAGGTGTTTGATTACATTTTCTTCGCTAAAAATAAATATTTATTCATAAAACTAGCCATAAGAGGAGTGTTCCTTGATTTTAAGTTCTTTTCTCTTAATTTTAAATTTTCTTAGAAAATAAACTATATGTCCATTACTTTTTCATTGTATCTTCTTCATAAAACCTCATGGTTTATTCAAATGTTTTCCCCGTTATAATTAATGATGGCTAGCGTTTTAACATTGGTTAGAGTTTTTGCCCCCAAACAAGAAATTTCGTTCGGCACATTCCGACGGTTACCGTAACCTTCCGGAATGTGCGAACTTTAACGCGGTCCATAAACTGAATAAGTACCCAATTTTCTAATATTAATCGTTTTGTTTCTGAATATTTTGAGAAACAGATAAACAAGTTATATTACATTGATTATTTAGACTACTATTCTCATCTTTGTTCATATTTTCACAGCGTTTCGGCCAATGTAACATCATATTAATACATAGTAATACTTAGTAATACTATACAAGATTAAGTTTTAAAATGAATGGAAAATAGTTTCTCCGAGGGCAATTTGTCTTATTTTAAATCTGATTTTGCAATCACACCTTACCTTGTTGGCGGAGCTTAGAATTCACCGACTACAATCCAATGCTGAGCACTCACCCCGAAAATGGGGCAACCTATTGGCAACCTGTGATGTTATTAGGACGGGATCCTGGTGGCTGAGCGGTTCGTAGCTTGGTCTCTTCGGATTCTTACTTTGGGTAGACGGGAGGTCGGATAGGTTGAATCCGATCAATCGGCTTTTTATTTAATGCCCAGGTATCTATAAGTTAATCCATAACCGTATCATCTCTCTGACTCTTCAAAAAATCAACACCTTATTACTCATTTTTATTATAATGTTGCTCTCTAAATAGATACAGAGGAGTATCACTACCAAAGAGTATTGCATACAAAGAGCAATGTCTTCAAAGGTAATATCCTCTAAAGTGCAATACATTCTAAGAATATACATAATTATCATACATATATAATTATATTTAAAAACTTTTTCGGCATTGAATAACCCACAGATGGTTGATATGCTGTAACACAAATTAAACGAAGCTAAAGTAAGCTATTACGACTAGAAACTATGTCAGTCATCCCTTGAGTCTTTGTCAAAAACAACATTTATGCACAAACTAGCAAGGCTATCCGGTATTGCTCGTTAATTAATTTGTAAATGTCAAACCTGTGATTAAAAATATTTAATCATTATTTTATTTCAATTTTTTCACTTTCTCGGCAGTTTATGGGATTTATTATATTGTCGGGTTGGTTGAGAATATTTACGTCGAGGAGGCACCAAGGCAGTAAGTTCATCAGAGCAGACTCCGTTGAAGTACTTGTAAAACAAACACGAGGATGCAACATTGCGGCTATGTGACAGTAGTTTGAGCTTAGTGGATAATGAGGGAAATATTAGATTAGCGTGTTTTAAGACCTTGTCTGAGAGGGATAGACTAGTTCATGGTGCACCAGCCCAGATGTGACGACACTACCCCATGCATGATTGGATGGTGGCTTTATTGAGATATAGGATACTGCCAGGTGTGATGAGTTTTCTAGCACGGAAATAGGAGAGCTCACTTTCTTTGCAGGAGCCTTAGCAATGTTTTTTATGTATTTATTCCTATTCATGTTACCTGTTAGGTCCTTGAAGTTGAACGTTGAACCCTCGGGATATTTTTGTTGTTGCTGTTTCTATTGAACTGTGTTCTACCAGTAAGACTTTGGAATGATATATTTGAAATGATTGTGTAACAACCTCATGTTACAGAACATATAAATATTGCAAAAATATGGGTTGGTAAAAAAATGGTAGTGATACTGAATATTAACCAGTTTCCGGGAACTTCGCATCGGCAGCGTTCGAGCATGTTACGAGGCGACTAGCTAATAAGCTGTCAGCTGGCAGACAACATCGGGGAATGCGGCGTTTGGTAATCGAAGACGCAGACCGATTGTAAGATGTTTTTAAGGAAGTCTACGAAGACCATTTGTTACTAAATCCTCGTCAGATCGGATGCTAAGAGCATACAGTAGAGATAGACGAGTCTCTGTTTAACCCTAACCGTAACCCGACCCTAGTCGTAACCTTTACTATCACCCAACTCTAAAACTACTTTTCAACCAGTTGACTGAATACAAAAAAGAAATGCAAAAGAAATAATCAAAATATATTTATTAACAGTATTTAGCATTGTTTTGTTGAAAAATTAAAGGAGAGAGAGGGGTCAGTTTAGTACGCTGGAGAGATAGAGAAATATATACATACATATTAATAGTCGGATAGCACGTCTAACTACATTTCTCGTCACCCCACCCGATGAAGGCCAGCATCTTTACGCAAAAATTACTTAAAATTATAAATGACGCACTGCTAATTTCAGAATAAAGTATCTTTCCACTATGGAATAACATGTCTCTAAAAATGTGATGATATTTAAAATGTTGAGTAACAAATTTCACAGAAAAACATGTTCTCTGCAATTTAGTTGAGTTTATTCTCAGAGATCGCTTTTTTGCAGATGATTTTCGAGGAATTTAAGAAAGAATCCTCACAGAATAGGTGTGCATGTGTTTTTTTAATTAGATGAAGTTGTAGACCATTTGACATAAACTTGTTGTTGTATTTGATTGAGATAGGGGGCCAGGACCTTTTGTCTCAAGGCCTGATGGCTGACCCTGGTTGGCCTCTGTATTGGCTGGAGCACCATTTCCAGAGGCAGGAAGGTTTACACCATTGCTTACATCTTAGTGCATGTGTTACTTTAACTTAGATTACACTAAAAAGGCAGAACATATCCGCCTGGAAATCACGTGGGGTCGTTACTTCTGTGTACAGGTTTCCTTTGTCACTAAAAAGTGTGAGTCAAACTTTTAAATTCAAATACAACCCTCGTTATACAATTAAACGTCACATCAATAAATACTATTTATAAAAGAAAACAACATGAAGATAAAGAAAAAGAAAACAGATTAACAGAGAAAAAAATTAATTCCGACTTGTAAAAAAAAATAATTAAATGAAATCAACGTTTAGTTTTTAATTATTTGTCAGAATTATCTCATTTCCTTTGAAACTGTCTTCCGGTTGATGTGGTGATTTAATTTGTATTTTTAAAATCGCACGTAACTTTCATAATCCATTGAATGTGTGGGATTAATCATCTATGGCAATAAAGGTGAGGTTACTGTCTGTTTGTTTAGCAGTGTATTCGCTATATACACCGAAAGCTAAACTATAGATATTCAACCGATCTTGACAAGAAACGCTGGTAATCAAGTTTTCGAAGATTCCATCTTTTCTGGTCTGGAGCAAGTGGTGCAATGTGGGGAAAGTAGCTTGTTACTTTCAACAATTTAAAACCCAAACTTCTCTTCTTCTATCACGAATTCATGGATTCTTGTTTTTCCCCAGTCAAAATGAATGGATCTCTTGTTGAGGACACTCCTTACTTTGATAAGCTCCTAGGATTGACTTTATCTCCAGACCTAATATGAAAAGCTTACATCCAATATGTTACTAAAGCCATTGGAAAAATAGTTAGCTCATTCTACCACTCAACACACTATCTGCTTTCTCTTGCACGCCTTCGCTTGTTTAGCATGATTAAATATATATGACACGGGATTGTTAAACGACGTCCTTAATAATTAAACAAGTTCACAGCAAGTTCTCACCTCTCTACCACAATTATAAATACCTTTTTTTAATCTCCCTGTATGCCTGATAGAAAACGATATTTCTATGAATAGAGTTTCTTCATAAGACCTTTCTACTTGCAAGAGCGTAAGAACACGGGACTGGTTCCCTGTAGGATACTACTTCGCAGTCTTCACATCGAATACTAACACATGTTTACCGTAAAGTTTCAGTCTGTCCGTTTATCAGTTTGTTCACTATAGACCCCGAAGGCGGAACTATAAATATTCAAGCGATCCTGACAGGAAGCGTTGGTGATCAAGTTCCCGCTGAATCCGCATCTTCTGACCTAGAGAACGTAGTGCAATGCGGGAAAAGTTGCTTGTTAGTTTCAACACTTCTAAAAACCAGCCCGTTTACTTCCATCACCAACGTATACATCTGTGGTTGATCATGATGCAATTCGTGCGAACGCCAAAAAGCGAATCGCTTGAATAGTTACGTTCTTGCTTTCCCCAGTTTGTTTGGATACGCCTTTCTCTTCACTTTCAAAAGAAGTTAAAGTATTCACAGGAACATGTTAACTCAATATTTTTCAACCAGTGAATATCGTTTTGAACCCTAAATAGTACAAGCCGACGCGAACTGAAAAACCCTATGAAGACGAAGAAATGACCAAAGTTTTTTCACAGATCCCACCTGGTGCATTTTGAAAGAAGCCCTCAAACGTTTGCTCCTCCCACGCACCTTTGGCTGAGGGATAGCGAAAAACAAGGATCACTTCAAAGACTAACATACGAGCTCCATCATGTTGCGCACATTTACACACGCACTAACAGAACAAAGTAAACCCACGCAAACCTATATAGTGCCACATTGTCTAATACTCACATACGCATATTACTCGAGCACGCATATTCACACCAATTAATATATAGAGACATAAACCTCCTTAGACCTCGTGTTTGATATTCACTGAACATATTTCTACCACAAACACGAGTTGCATACACTTTCCTGAATGAATATCTCTTAATTCAAAATCACTTTTATCTTCATGCACATTTTTAGTTATATAAATGTTTTGTTATTTAATAATGTTTTCAAATGATTTTTCATTTACAAAACTATGTTCATGTTAAGTTAGCACTCGTTAGCTGGTGACCCTTATACTCCCTAAAATCTTATTTCATTTTATATTTAATATTCATGCACGCCAGTAGATATCCTTTATTTCGTTCCTTCGCTATGCAACCGACAGTTTATTATGTGCATTAATTGCTAGCTTGGTAAAATATCAAAGACTCTTAGTTTTGCCTCAGTCGAAATGAATGGCTCTCTCATTGAGGAAGCCTATTATTTTAAGAAGCTCTTATGACTGCCTTTCACTCTAGACCTGTTGCACTCGTTTACTTATATAGTATTTCTTAAATATATACTACAACGGATTGTTAAACGACGTTTTCTTAATAATGAAACCATTTCGCAGTAAGTACGAGTCTGGCTACTACAATTATAAAGAACTGTTCTTTCTCCGTATGTGTGTCTAATATAAAACGATACTCATATGAATGCAGTTTCTTCCCATGAACTTCATATCTGCAGAATGTAAGATGACGGGACTGATTTCACGTTGGGCGTCTTTAAATCCAATACTTGCCGTAAACTTCCCCTCAAAGAATTCAAAATATTTCTATTCCTCATTTTCAATCCCTTCATAATGTTCGCCATCATTCAACTGATAATCCTGCTATCTAATTACCACTTACTATTTTGTCACTGATAATTAGTAACTCAGTTGAACAAGTTTAGCGTTTATTTATCATCATCGTCATCATTAGGGTTTTGACTACCCTTCCCTGGTTTCTTTCAACCTTATTTTGTCCTGAGCTTGGCGTGTCCATGTAGAATCATGTTGGCTGCTGAAGTCATCTCTCCAACAGGTTATTTGGCCTTCTTTGTCTTTTCCATTGTCTCAGGGCCCATTATGTTGCTCTGCAAGTCCACCTGGTGTCTGCATATCTCGGAAGGTGACATGTCTATCTATGTTTAGGTGTTCGTATGGTAGTAATGATGTAGTTTACACGAGTTTGCTGTCTCATCTAAGTTTTTATTTTTATTTTTTGTAGTCTAACGCCGAGCATAACACGTTCAGAATGATATCCATGTTGCTTGTCGCCAAGTAGATTATTTTTTCGAAGATGGTTGAGAATGTCTTTGTTTATATCATATTCAAACAACTCTAACCCTAACCCATAATGCACAGGATGTCATTCTGTTTGTACTGAGTTATCTAAAATTGATATTTAGTATTTTAAACACTTGGCATATCGACGAGTTTTTTTCATTGATATGGAAATCATTTTTCTTTAAAGAAACGCTTGAACAACTTTGAAAAATCAGGAGTTACTTTCATGGACAGATTCTAACAAAAATGACCGGAATGCTGTCAGAACAAGTTCCCATCTTCATAAGTTTGCCAACATCCAACACAGAGATATGGATATCGCTTAAAAGTTTTCAGGTGAAAATTATAGCAATTTTTCGAAATAACAAAATGTCAAAAGAACCTTGGCTTGGGTTCTAAGATACATTCGATTCGCTAATCGATGTTTTCTATAGCCCACTTTCATAACATTGTTTTAATGGAAATCGCTCCAGACAAAGCATGCCACAAGCCTTCAGTGTTTGTAAAGAAACTACTAGAATAGAAAGCTTTATCGCAATGTAGAATCAACACAGTGAATTGATGGAGACCACTAGACCAACGATTCAAAGAAGCTAGAGCAAAAATAGCAGTGAATAGATCACAGAATTCTGAAGAACACATGTCATGAAAGTATTTATAGAAAAGGCGGTATTTTTTTCCTTGGGACGCGCGCTAAAAGTCCTTCAGTATCGATGCTTTCCGGAGTTTAAAGTTAAACGCCGGAGAGTGTCGAATGAAAATCTGTTGACTTACCTGCGTTAAAAAACACAAACGCGACTGAATTTACAAGAATGACAAAACAAGCAAACATTTTTCGAAATTATTTATTATCTTAACGATGTTTCAAATAAGTGTCTAAATTAAAATGTTATTATTTTTTTCCTTTTTTTATTATTAGACATTGTATGAAAGATATATTGAAAAGTTAATCAAGTCAGTGTTGTTGTTTTTTTCATTTCTTCGCGCAAATTATTTTTTTTGTCAACTTATATTTTTACTGACTATTTTTGTTTACTTGGTTACATCTACGGTTAGGAATTAGGGCAGTCGGGTTAGGGTAAGAAATTAGGGGTTAGGTAGAGTTAGGAATTGGGGTTACGGTTAAATATAAGAGTAAGGGTAAGGACTTAAGGTAAGGTTAAGGGTTATGAATTAGTGTTAGAGTAAAAAATAGGGTTAGGACAGTGTTAGGAATTAGGGTTATGTCAGTCTCGTTTGCAGACGTCAAAGAAGAAAGAGCCGTAGAAGGAAGTATTTCAACCGGGTACTGTTCAGCAATCTGCGACAATATGGAGGCGAAAGGATGTTTTCGAAATGTTTTCCTCCATATAAAGCTGACCAAGTTGCTGTCTAAAAGATATCTTCTTGTCCCGCATTATTTCTTGTTTCACTGTTTCGCTTCCTTTCACATTCGCTCTACGTGGTTGGTAGTAACTTTAGTTTTCAGGTCTACGAAATGTTCACTGTGGTTATCAGTTTGATGTGCGAATCATTCTTTTCCTAGTTTGTTATATGCTCGCCAACAGTCAGACAATATTGTGCTCCCTGGCAACGCATACTTCTTAAATAATTAGAAGGAGGGGTTCGTCGTTTTTGTCTGGAACTGTTACTAGGAAACCCTCCTTTTCTGCGGGATCGTATCAGCCGAAGAACCAGAGCGGGCGGAGACATCGTCCAACATTTTTTGTCGCCGATTGAACAGCGATTCATCAACTTCTACCGTATGCCATGGGCCTCTGATTTTACTAAAATTTCTATAGAAATGTTGATGAAATACATCACGCACGAAATTCGCCCAATCTGTTATTGTTTTAGTGGATCCGATCCCGTATTCGTTTAATACTTCTTTAGTGGTTGCTAGGTCTTGGACGACAGATATATATATTAGTTTTATAACTTGCCCTATGTACAAATGAGCCTGCTCAATAAATGTCTCACTCCTCAGCGAAAGCCAGCTTCTGCAGCTGGCATTAAGGCATCTCCAAGAGTAGTTATCCGTGAGTTTAGTTCGATTAGCGATCTCGCATTTTTTTTTCTTCAGCAATTAATTCATTGTCCTGACATAAATATGTTGTTCCCTCAGGAGTATCGAAAACCAGTGATACTATGTAAAACGTTATGTTGCACTCGGGTTTCGACCAGTTTGCACGTTCAGCGTTTCATTGAATTTGAATGCTTAGATGCCGTCTGCTTATTCGTCTTGTTTCGGGGTTTTCCGGCGTTTATCGTAAACCGCCGGAAAGCACCGACACTGAGGGACGTTTAGCGCGGGTCCCGAAGTAAGAAGATACCGAAAAGACTGAGACTAGCAATATCACGTTTGTGAGAGAGAGGGTGCAGAGAATTAGAAAGGGTGTACCCATTCAAATTACATATACGTTTCTGACCATTATCAAGAACCCTTAAATTGACATAGATTAACCATCCCAAATTTGACAAGAGTACTCCATACATTGTCTGATAGTAGATTTGTAGAGAAAGAGAATAGTCATAAGTGTTAGAAAGTGTTTAGAATGATACACAGAACCGACTTTACGAGAAGCAGCAAAAGCAATGGATCTAATACATGAACTACACGAAAGATTTGGTGAGAAAGAAAGACCAAAAAGTTGAATAGTCGATTTCTTCTTAAAAGCGAAGCCATCTACAAGAATCTCAGAGGGAAGTAGATCAATTATTTTATAATAATCATTAGTAACTACATTAATATCGAGTTACATCATTATTTTGGGTAGAATATTACGATCCTTCCACACTAAAAATGAACTAATCCCTGGGAGTATGATATCATGGCCACACACCAGATAATACACTTCCCGCACCATCACCATCATCATCATCATCATCATCATCATCATCATCATCATCATCATCATCATCATCGTTCTATCTTACGTTTTGTTAGAGTACAAAACGAACGTAAAATCGTGGCAATTGTACATTCGTTTTCTACTCTTACAAAACGTCAGATAGAATGATCATGATGATTATCATCATCACCATCATGATGATGATTATGATGATGATGATGATGATACTACTTCTGATAATAATAATATTAAACATGCTTTTAAAAGAAATGCAAATATTTTTTTCCAAGGAATTATGGAAAACATCAAAATGTCTTTATCGGATTAGGCAAGTGCATTTTGGGGCGAACATAATTTATATTTATTGTTGCGCTTTATCAAGATTTGTAAATTCCTTTCGTTTGACAACGCAAAACAATGTTAAACCTTTGATTTTAGCTTTGCTTAACAGGATATAAACACATTAAAATATAAATAAATTACAGACATATACGGTCCTTTATCTTCTGATTTCATTTTAATAACCACAATAGCGTAAGTATTGTTGCACACTGATTTTCAACTCTACAAAACTTTGGCGCAATAGATGTCGACGCAAATCTTCTTTGCACGTGGGACGGGCAATACAAATGAAAGTATTTGTTTGTTGACACTGTTGTGACAGCCTACGCAATATTTCCGCTTGTAAAGACATACATAGTATTTAATTCTATTATTTCAGAATGGATGTTTAGATGGCAGCATCTTTAAAGTTAAAAGGGTACTTAGGTCTGGGATCGAATCACTCGACCGGCAGAACAGCTTTCCCCCACACCGATGATTCTCGGAAACACAGTAGTAGTGCAGAAGATCATAACCGCATTGGTACCGTCGGTTTCAAATCAACAATCACTTGTAATATGTGATGTAATATGTAACGTAAGATGTAACGTTCCATCATAAGCAGGTTCACACACCGGAGTCCGTTAAGCGGTGTTGAGCCTGGTCAGCACTGCAATTTGTGACGATTTGGGAATACCAGATGTAACATGTAACCTTCACTTATCTCAGCACTGTTTCCACTCGTCGTAAATTACCCCTTGACAATGGAAATAAGCAGTGCCGACGCAGTAGAAGTGTTGGTGGGGTTTCGCAACCATTGTTTCACAACTATATACGGGTGCATCCTTTCAGAGAGTGTCCATTTTCTCTCAAGAAAGAACGAGAACCATCTCTGTAACGTAATAATGTGTGTAATATGTTACGTATCATGTAACGTAATATGTTACGAAGTATACACAAAATGTGTTACGCAATATATACCGTAATATATATGTAGTAATATGTTACATTACACGTAATGTATTTTGTAACGAAATATAACGTATGATATGTAATATATTACGACGATGTACCGCAATATGTTGCGCACAATGTTACATAATACGTAACGTATTATCTTACATAGTATGTTCCGTAATATTTACTTAGTATGTTACGAGATATACATAGCGTAATCTATATGTGCCGTAATAGGCACTGTAATATCTTACGTAGGACGTTCAGTAATCTGTAAGCCTTTCTGCATGTTATGCAACGTGTTACGGGGTGTATATCGTAATATATTGCGTAACATGCGTTGTAATATGTATTGTCTATTATATAATATGTCATGTCTTACGCAAATAATTAAATATATACTAAATAGACAGAACCAATACAGCAGACATATCCTTGAAAAAATACTTAGGTATATACACTATGTTATGTGCTAAAAGTTGCTGATGATTAATCCTGTTAGGCACCTGATATCTCTTTTAAAAAACTCACTAGGAATTTATAATTCGGTGCTGTTCATTTACACGTTTTACACTTTTACTCATGCTGTGATGAAAGAAACTTCTAAAGAACATACGCTCGACCTGACACCACAATCGAATATGACATGCTTCGTGACAAAAAATACAATAATAAACTGATTAATTGATTTCATTGTTAGGATGTAAGTTTACCGACATTTAACAAAAAATGCTAAAACATATGTCAGTTTATTTTGATAAGAAACTATACTATATATATATATATATATATATAGATATATATATATATACATATAGATATATATATATATACATATATATATACATATATATATATATACATATATATATACATATATATATATACATATATATATACATATATATTTATAAACAATAACGTCTGAAAATGTTCTTTATCTACTACGTTTTCTCAATCCTGAACCAGATTCTTGCAATAAATCGTAATAGAACTTAAGCCATATGATGCAGAATTTACTTAGGAAAAACATGAACAAAATGATATATTTCTTTGCCTATTGGTATTATTACTAGTTAAATTGTAGTTAGCTGTAATATTTTCCATAAAAATCGGCAGCAATCTTTAAAGATGGCCGCCGTTTTCATAACTCAACTACATTTAGGCTTGTGAAAAATAGTATGATATTCTTTGGGGGTATAGGTGTTTATTTGCCACCGTTATATTTCAGTGCTCTGACCTTGCCGACAATATAAAAAAAATCTAAAAAGCTTTTGGGGTTTGGGCCTACAATCTGATGGTCTGATTGTAAGGATAGAGAATAGCCTCAGGTGTGAGAACGTGTTTGGAGACATAGATTACACTGATTTACGTAAAGCGGACAGCACAATGTATCTAATGTATGAACAAAAAGAAAAGTGTGATGAGAGAGAAAGACCAGTAACGAAAACACTGTTGGTGGTGTTTCTCGAGACCCGGCATGTAAATATTATAATTGGATATTTAAAATTAGATACGACCAATGAATGGGAGTATAATTATTTTCTCAACCGAAAAATGTCTTACATTTACAAAAAGAATTCGAGCTTTAAGTTTTTTTTTAGATCAGCGTCAGATTGCGATAAAAAATGTGTATAGCCAATAAAAATGAGTGTATAGTGTTTTATGTTTTGTTAAGATCATGCCATGATGCACCTTTTGGAATAAAAATTTATTTAATATTACGCATGAAATTATAAGAAAAACACATGTTTAATTTGTAAATATTCTAGTATAATCGATATCAAGTATGGCGGCATGATATCGTAGAATTACTCGCAAATTTACTCATTAATAAGGTGTTTTCTTCTGATTGCATAAGTAATACTGAATAGCTGTTTACTTTAACAGGTTCATCATGTAATACTCTTAACAAAATATAAAACCATTGTTTTTGCCTATACGGAAATGTTAGTACTTTCATAGCGAACTCACCGTGTTTCCGTGACTTTGCGTCGTCAACGTTCGGACAGGTTACAGTAGCGCTTGAGAGTTGACGAGGCGAAGACTGACAGATGATAAATTCAAGAAAAGTTTAAAATAACACAATTTAAGCGAAGAAAGTAAAAGTAAAATACATATATATAGAAATAAAGAACAGACAAACCATAGCTACACAACTGTTGTTAATTAGATATTTTATTTTCATGTCAAAGGAACCATTGTTAATAAAATAATTTTAAATATTTTTTGTGCAACGAAAAGTTTAAACATACTTTTTTTTATATATATAACAAACAACGAAACAACTTACTTATATATTTTTGTAACTTTCTTCAATGTATTATTTTTTTCTTTTCAGCAGTTTACGTGGTCAGAGTTTAGGATTAGAGTTTTGGATAAGTCTTTCGCTAGAAATGACGGTTGCTGACAGAAGTCAATGAGTCATTCGGGAGAAATTCATTTTTTAACGCGCTGCAGACTAGAAATTAATTTATTCTAATAGTTATTGTCTGCTGGCTTCAACCTTATTGTCAACCTGATTTTGCAAACTCTCGGGTGCTTCCGAGACCTGCCCAAACGTTGACGACGCGAAGACACGGAAATGCGGTGCGTTCTCGATATGAATACCAATTTTTTATCACAATATGTCCCTTAACTTATTCTACACTTTTGTCAATAGATAATAATAAAAATAAGTCATATGTTATTCTGTTGCTACAATAACTTACTAATCTTTACTTTAACCCTAATTCTAATAACTCGGTAGATAACATGATGGATTATGAGCTTGTCGTAGATTACAACCCTTATCCTAATAAACTCATCTTAACTCTAACCCTTACCCTTATTCTAACAAGAGAGCAGATGACATAGTAGATTAGAAAGCAATCGGTCGATCACATTTTAGAAAGCACCGAAGTCGTGTTGTCTTCCATTTCCTTCTAACCTTAACCCTAACCCTAACTCTAACAAATCGAGTTATCATATATTAGACTAAAAGCCATTCTAAAGATCACAACCCTAATCCTGACTAACTAGTCCTAACTCTAACCCTACACCTAACTCTACCAACTCGTAGATCACATATACGATTAGAACTCATTTCATTGCTAACTAACTAATCCTAACTCTGAAACTAAATTTAATTCTACCAACTCAGTAGATAAGATATTTTATTAGAAATCATTTGGTAGATTGCACCCTTTATCCTAACTACTACATCCTAACTCTAACGCTAACCCTTAGTCTAACAAATCGACAGATCACATATTGTATTGAAACAAATATTTAGATCACTATTTGGTAATACACTAACATCGTTTTATCTTCCTCGTTCATGCTGAATACCCGGAAATTATCAAACAGCCCGTCAGGCGCCACCCATCAACAGATTTCGGCGGTCTCCTTATCGCCTCTCAACTAATTTCACTTCTGATTGATTTTTTTTTTTGTGAATAATTTCATCCACATTCTCCGGGGTCATGACACTTGGGGATGGGGGCAGTCCATAGTATAACATATGATGTATCGAATTGTGCTTAATCTAATATCATATCGCTCGAGTTGTAAGAGTTAGGGTAAGGGTAAGAATTATTCCAAGTTAGGGTTCAGTTAAACGGGTAGATCACATATCGGAATGTAAACAATTTGGAAACTCACAGTTTGAATTATAAATTCTGTAGATCACAACCATAATCCGAACTAACACATCTTAACTAACTAATCCTTACTAACTAATCCTAACTAACTACTCCTAAAGAACTAATCCTTACTCGGTAGATCACATATTAGAAGAACACCGATTTTCTTTGGCATTGTTATTTCAATTGGTTTTATAAAAATACTTAAAATAGAAATAGCACACTTACTACAATAGAATTATGTAATTGATTGCTTTATTTTTAAAAAGTATTGCAAAGTTACATATTAAGTTTCGTATCACCCAATCATGAAGGCGTCTGAATTCAATCAGCTCGATTAGTAAAGAGAACATATTTTTCCATCTACTTTTCCACATCTTACTTCGACCCTTTTTGTTCATGCCCCCATAACCTGACACGTAATGCTTATTCTAATGTTAGAACCTAATGTGGAAACTGTTGTTTTTCACATTAATTTTTAATGCGTACATTTACTTTTGCGCTAATTATGTAGACTAGCGGGACCCCGTGAAAATAAAACAGTGCTTTCTACATGACCCTGTTTCGTTTGCTGTACATGATAACACTTCTATTCCAATAATAAATGTATGGCAAGGTCAATGCTATTACGAAAAACACGCCTAATTCTTCTTCTGTAAAAAATATTACTCATCGTCTCTAAAATATTATCTAAAACAATAAATCGAATAAGTCTATTCTTTTTCTGTTAAACAATTTTAAAAACATTAAATATTCTCAATAACAAGAATTTCACTTTTTTAATGTATTTATTTAGATTTTTACTGTTTTAAGCGACGGAACAAAATATTTTGATTTTGGAACAATTTATTTTTAAATGGGTAATTCGTAATTGATTACTTTAGTAACATCAGATAAATAACCAATAACGAGTAAGCATATTTACTGATCCGATGATCTCATTTTTAATGTGCGTAAAAAGTGATAACGTACGTACGAACATGGAATGCTATAGCGTATTATATATATATATATATATATATATATATATATATAATAACTAATATAAGTTAGCAAACATTTATACGGAACAAAACTTAGGTTTAGTATACGGAACGTTTATGTTTTTGTCTTTTAAGGGAAGTGGGGTATGATCAACTCTGCTGAGCAGCCATGGAACTAAATACTGTCATGTTTTTAAATTCCCGAAAAAGTTTTTCATGGTAAAAAACTGATGATCACTTAAATAATGTTCGAAGCAAACTGTAAAAGTTAAATTGACTTACATGAGTGATTTTCCCCTGAACGACTTGGGACTTACGGTTGGTTTTTTTATATAGTTTTAATGGTTGAGAAACATCCAAGACTATATATATAAATATATATATATATATATATATATATATATATATATATATATATATATATATATATATATATGTATATATATATATATATATGTATATATATATATATATATATGTATATATATATATATATATGTATATAGTTTTAATGGTTGAGAAACATCCAAGACTATATATATATATATATATATATATATATATATATATATATATATATGTATATATATATGTATATATATATATATATATGTATATATATATATATATATATATACATACACACATTAAAGGAGAGAGAAATAAAAGTCAAATTAGAAGTCAACACAATGCATAGGTGTAACGAATAGACACAAACTGGAGCAAATTAAGACATATAATTGTGGAACAGGTTAAGCAGTTGTAAGAGAGCATGTTCTGACGTCTTGTCATCACATATCATTCATGAACTGATGTGTGTCTTCCCGTCAATCAAACTTAGTGGAAATCAGCAGACTACTAGTGGGCATGTCAGCGATGAACTAATCCCCTTTGTATCAATTAGCGAGTCTGAGCAAACTGTTTACGCCAACCAAACTCTAATTCAATAGAACGCAAAAGATTGCGTGCATATGAATGAACAATTGATATGTTATGCAAATGCTACAAAAGCTATCGTAGCCGCACCTAATTTAAAACTTGAAGTATATCCTATGTTGATGAAATTTATAAAATCCTAATAGGCTTCTCCGGGGGACACACTGGAAGAAATGCCGAATCTGTACGTTACCTTCTATGTTCAAAATATGTAGTGTACCCAGTAATAAGTGACACATTGGAACAGAACCCTATTAAAATGGGATGAAGGAGGTAGTAGAAACAAAGAAAGTAATATTGTGTGATGAACATTGTGAAATAGTACATAGTAGTTATCTTGATTCTATCCCAGGTAACATCGGGTGTTGCTGCTAGTATGTAATATACATTAGTCTCGTTCTTTGTCAGAAGCGGAAAGGCGAGATGGAATTCCAACATGACACACTGTGTTTAGCTTAAGCCTGCCTGTCGAAGAACTCTTTATAGTCCGATGTTCCAGTTAAATAAAGTTGAGTCACACTTTTGTAGAGATGTTAGTATTTTTTTTATTAAACATTCAATACAGCTACATTCAGACACGGCCGACTTAACCAAATAGCTAAATTTATCATGACTCTTTCCAACAGACCATAACACTATTAAAATCAATTAGGTTTGAAAGGCACTTAGTTATTGTGAACTACTTTCATTGTTCTTCTCACATAGTATGTCATACATATTATTTACATGTCATAGAATATAATACCTTTGAAGTCTTACAGGAGTCTTCTCCCTAATAGCACTATTATCTGCGCACTTAGAGATTCGAAAATGCTTCCATTGTCTCTCCCTGTTAATTTGACATAAATATACCCTTTTAGAGTTCATGTAGGTACTGTAACGTCCGTTCTATATAAACCACATCTACATACACACACACATGGAGGTTTATATAGGTTCGCTAAGAAGTCACTAGTAAATCATCGAGGGAGTTTTTACTTGAATAGCTTCTAATTTTGTAATGGTATCTTAATGGAATTTTAACTAAATATAATGAAGACAATGGGGATGTGTTTGCAAAAAAGAAAAAAGGAAAGTAACATATTTCATTCATTAGGTTCACAAATTCGTGCACTTTTGAAAACATTATCCATGCCAGATGGCAGGATCACTCGAGTACGATTTAATTACCCATCCTCGTGTGTGATATTTTTCAATTCCTGTACAGTTGCAGGGTTGTTGATGCAAACTTTTTTCTTTGAGATACCTACACTAGGGCACGGATTTGTGAATGAGGTCAGAAAGTAAATCGTAATCGAGTGATCCTGCAATCCGTCATGGGTAATATTTTGGAAAGGGCACACATTTGTCAAGCTGATAATGGAAACCATTAAAAGATGATATTTTTCATGAATAATTTCGTTTTCATGTTTGTTTGTTTTTTTGCACACACATTTTCATTGTATTTATAATATTATGTTAAAATTTCTTTGAGGTACCGCTAAAATAAAGGTAAATGAATTGGAACAAATAAATAGAAGGCATTGCCAAGGCTGCTGCAAAGAAGGTGGGCTCCCTCTTCCGTGCTAGAAAACTGCTCACACCTGACAGTATTCTATATCTCTGCAAAGCCACCATCGCCCATGCACGAAGTATTGTTGTCACATCTTGGTTGGTGCACCATCAACTATTCTATCCCTCTTAAACAAGGTCAAAAATAGTATCTAATCTAATAGGTACCTTACTATCCACCAAGCTCCAGTCTTTGTCCTACCGCCGCAATGGTGCACCCTTGTGCTTGCTATAAAAGTACTTCAATGGATGATTTTTTAATGAACTTACTGCTCTGGTGCCCCTTTAACGTAAATACGCTCGACCGACCCGACAATCATCTAAATCTCATATTTCACTGTGGAAATCCCCAGATGCCGGAAAGTCTTCTTCTACAATAACTTATTTCCTCGAGCTGTAAGACTTTGGAACGTCCTCCTTGCTTCCTGTTTCCCCTACTGTACAGACATGTAGAAATTAAAAATTGATGTCAACAAACATCTAGCTGTACAGCTCTAAATTTAGGATGACCCCCTAAAATGTCACCCTAATTCTAACGTCTACAGTGGAAACTTGCTTTCTTTGGGGTTTACTCAGTTAAAAACATCGATTCAAGTCAAACATTTCTCAGTGATCCCTCAGAAATTTCTATTTGTTAAGAGCTATCGATTTATCTGTGTCTATTCTCTTAAATCCTATAGTTAGTGAACCTATCTTAGTATTTTATAATTTACTCAAAATAATATAAACAGAAAATACCAAAGAAAAATAATTCCTCCTAAAAGTCTTATTACTGCAGAACGAAAATCAGTCATTATTATCGTTTCTTTTCGGTAACTTTGCATCGATTTCTTTTTTTATCTTTTCGTTACTTTATTTATTCCTCTTTTTCCTGCGTGTTTTATTCAATGTTTTTACATTTTAGTGTTTTTCTTATGACTTTCAGATATCTACTCCAGTCGGAACTTAGGTTAGCGTTGCCTATTTTACGTTCAGCAATTTACCTTTTTTCTTTCCGAAAGTCTTCCTTTAGTCTAATTTACCAATGGATTCCTCCAACGCTTTTTTGTTATTCTGCATCTCTTTAGTAGTTGTTCGTTTTATTGATACGTTCCCAAGTTCTCATTTGTCGGAGTACCGCGGCCATTTTATATACTTATTTTTTAGAATATTATATTGTGTTGTATTTTTGTTATTCACTTCGCTTACGATTATCGTATATTACGAATCCATTCTTCTACTATGGAGTATGTTGCAACTCCTTTATTTTCCGACCTCGTTCTGCATATCGTTTAGTCTGAAGTGTGACATGAAATCTATCTAATGTAGGTTAGGGTACAGGATGGCTTCTCCAACACAATGCTAAAAATGTGTACAGTTGATGAAAATGGTGTCATGTTTTTTTTTTAAATAATATAAATATAGAAGGTTTTGAAGTTAAAATCAATGTATTATTACGTACTAATAGGGAAATAGAAGAAACATAATACATTTTTCGTCAACATCTTAGCTGTTCAAAATCGATTCTTGAAAGCATAGTTACACATTTTGTGATCATACTGTCTAATTTATATGCATAATTAGCATACGTAGAAATTAATAACTATATAATTATATCCTTAAATATTGCGATTATTGTTATTATTGTTTTATTATTTGTTACTATTATTATTATTTGGTTTCTTTTATTAGAATAGAATTATTATTTTTTACATCTGAATTTTATTCTGCCGTTGTATTTTTACGATTTGTCTTATTCTCGTTCGGCCATGACAGTTCCTTGCCATGTGCCAAGGGAAAACATGGAGTTGGGTAAACTACCTTGCCCACAACCAGGAACATCGGGCTGGACAAATGTCTCTACTGTCAGCTATGATTAAATTCAATTTAAAGAAAAAATGGAGACATACCAGGACCTTATCACTGGCAAGGGTCTTATAAGAGACCTGCCGAAGCTGGAAGATATAAACAATAAACCACTAAGCATGTGTTCAAATTTTCTCGCTTCGGTGGGTGGTAGACCAGTAAAACTAATTTAGACCGACGGTTTAATATGTGGAGTGCGCTGTTCGCCCCAAACGAGCATTGCATAGAGATAACCATTATATAAATAATCACAAGTGAACACATACTCAGAATAGTGTATTTAAGGCGAAGACGTACAACGGTCTTGGTTTTTCACGTTCACATCTTTATAGATGGTACGCATACAGCCGATTTCTAAACCAAATACGGTGAACTAATACCAGTAATCTGTGATACTTTTTTATCAATCTGGAACTTCGACTTATTGATAAACATGAATCCTTTTGAGGAAATACCTTACTATTTGGAGGTTGGTGAAGACAAGTTGCCCAGCTTGCTGGAATTGTAAAGTTGTGGGTCACTTCATGATAGAATACCAACTAAGAAAGAACGCCAGACCAGTGACAAACTCAAGAAACAGAGTAGGTGGGGCTGGGCCTTAATCAATTCCGAACCCGCATATTATCACAGGAAGGAGGGCGAAGAAACGGATTTTCCAGACCTGAACTAGCTAAAGGAGGGGATATTGACGATTATACAGGGTAGGAAATTGTTTGGAAACTTGCCCTGGACTAACTTAGAAAAAACTACAAAATATCTTAAAATTCAAGAGATGAAAATATGTCGAGATCGTAACAAGAAACTGTGCCCATTAAACCTAGCCCTGTGTACTCTTTCAAAACAACGTCCGTATCCCCAGTGTCTAGTCCTAAAGTTTCTCGAAAACCTTCTCCAAATAAGATGGCACCTCAATTTATCGATCCCCTTAAAATAAGAGAATACAATCATACCCGGCCCCGTCCGCGTCTGTCTCTCCTCAAGAGACCCCTAAAAGCACATCATCAGCTTCCCCTTGTAAGTCTCTCGCTTCACTTTCTCCCTTTTCAAGCAACACACTTAGATAATCTAATCATTACTCCCCAGTAAAAACAGACCTAAACATCCCTCTTCAACCAGCTACAACTATAGAAACCATAGAAACAATAGTCCCCTCAAAAAAGAAAGTGGGGACACGGCAGTTGTTGCCGAATTTCGAGGGAATCGGTTACCCGAGTCAAGGTCGCCATTTCAGTGACTTACGCAATTGCTGTCTTTCACCGAAGTAAATGGAAAGTCGGTAGATGACCCATAATAGACGATGTGAATCTTATTTGTTGGAAGAGGCGAATCTCACTTTTGACATTTCATCCCCTTTAGCATTTTACAAGCATCATTAACTACGTCTCTTAAAAAACTGTACCGAAGGGTCGCTGTCAAATTAAACCCTCTCTTTATAGAGCAGTCAAAATAATGTCCCCCTTGATGTCAGCAATGGGGTTCAGGATTGCCTCATCAATATTCAGATGTGCACCCATTCCATGGGAAAGGCCGTTGGCACCTTTACCACATTAATGTTCGTTCCTTAAACCCAACCTCTAGATACTACAATGCCACTCTATCTCGCTTGCTTTAATGTCGGGGTGCTGAGCGCCGATGCTCGTAAATTTCGAGCTAGTCTGGACCTTCAGCATCTCGAAGTGGATATATGTTGTATACAGGATACACACTAGGGTTAAGGTGATCATCTGAGTGCGCTGGATATGTATTTCCATGTCTATTCAGCGTATTTCGATGGTCTCTCGATGGGTGTTTCCTGGCTAGTAAAGCGATCACTTGAATGCAACTCGTATGGTTATCTTAGCGGGAGACTCGAACGCGGTCCTGGATCCCGATTTATATCGATGGAGTAATAGTTCTAGGCGTACGTACTAAAATCAAGATGCTAAAGCATTTTGTGAATTTTTTGAGAGGTTTGATCTTATCGATAAGTTCCGGAATGAGAAGCCTCTATGTTTTGTATGGACATGGACATATAGACGCGACTCTGGTTCTGAACAACTTTTAAGTTATATTGACCGGTTATTAATTATGAGAGTCAACGTAAGGTTATTAGAATGTCCAAGCTTCCATAATGTAGTTCATTCAAATAATCGACTTATTTAGGTTCGGGTAAACTCACATAGACCTTATAATAAGTTAGCTGCTTACTAGAAATTCAACACTTCGTTTTTGGGATGTAAAGGGTTACGAAGAACAGATATTACTAAACTTACAGCGGGAATTAACGGGCTATACTTGGGAATAAAAAGTGGGTTCATTTTTTAAAAGTCATCAGGTCCTAAACAGCCGATTTGAGCCAACGACTCAATCTAACAACTACGGCAGCTCAAGTGACACAATAAACTGAATTAGATCGCTCGGCAGGAGCAGGGGATAGTGTTAATGTGAATATAATTTAGGCGGAGCGGGCACCAAGTTTTTATAGTAAGAGCTAGGTTAAAAAGAATGCCTCAGAAAGCAGCATGTATGTCACCTGAATTGCGTACAGAGAAGTTTCGTAACCTTTACCGATCGAAATATCGCACGTGGCACATTACAGGACGAACTTCTAGTAACCACGAACAGAAGGTATCTGGAAGGCGTTTCGCTCTCATTTGCAGGATCTTTTTACCAAAAAACCTGCTTTGTCTTAAGTTCATTTCGACCCCTATGAAGCCGACTTTTCCTGTCTTGAGGCGACCGAAGCGGCAAGGTGCGAAGGTTACATACAACGAGGAAGAAGCCAATGACTCCCTTAAGTGCGTCAGCCTGAATAAATCTTCTGGGATCGATTATTTGCCATACTAGGTGTATTGTAGAATGTCGCACATTTTGGTTCCCTTGCTGAAAGTTTAATTTAAATATATCCAACTACTTTATAATTTGAATTTTGAAGCTGTTACGCAAAAGACAAAATAGTGGGTATAGGATAGATAATATTTAGCCCTTAACAATGCTGAACACAGAGTTACAGATTTTGCCTAAGATTTTGGCAAATCGTATGTAGATTGTGTTGGCTGCTCTAATCCGCCCCGAACAGACTTGCAGCGTAAATGGTAAGACTAGTCAAGATAATTCGCACTCGATACGCTTGATCATGGATAAAGTCTACACAGATGCGGTGCTGATAAATTTAGATCAGTCCAAAGCATTCGATAGCGTTGACCATCGTTACTTGGAGACTGTTTTGTTTGTGGCCGGTTTTGGCCCGAAATCCCGCTCTTGGATACGTCTCTTGTATACGAATACCAATGTTCTCGTAGACGTGAATGGTGTAAGATCGGAGCCCTTCGGATGATTATGATCGATTTATCAAATATGTCCGTTATCACCGATGGTCTGTGTATTTGTATCGGATCCATTCTTTCATAGTCTAAGACGGAATCCGGTCCTAGTTTAGATTGCTCTGACATGGGCTGGCACTACGTTAAAGTACTCCGTCTATACTGACGACGTGACAGTACTTGTAACGAGCAATGCCGAGATTAGTGTCGTCGACAGAGTAATAAGAATGTATGAAACAGTAATAGGGGTCACAATTAACTGCGACAAGTCAGTGGCCCTACGCATTGGTGCCGAGAAAGGTATAGCCTTACAGGCACCCTTTGGCTTGACAGACGGGCCTTGCTAGCTACACAGCGTCTGGTTTTACCCAGATTTTAAGTTGGTGAATAATTGGCTGGAAGTGCTAAAAGCGATGCGGGGCGCAACTAGTTTGTAACCCGTAAAAATCATTAATTAAAGGGATAGCGGAAGTGTGTGTCTCACACATTTATCCGATCATCGTATACCGTCTATCAGTTATTCCTTCCTGTCGGATACGCTGTTTGAAATACAGTGGGATCTTTTCAATTTCTTGTGGCTTGATAGTCTCTATTGTTCGTCGCAAGATCTGTTTTCTACATCCTT
The DNA here is from genome assembly GCA_963556195.1 of Sepiola atlantica. Taxonomy (NCBI): domain Eukaryota; kingdom Metazoa; phylum Mollusca; class Cephalopoda; order Sepiida; family Sepiolidae; genus Sepiola; species Sepiola atlantica. The sequence continues at coordinate 154,080,704 of OY744519.1, forward strand.
GTGAAAACAGGATGGGTATGCTAAGCGTTGAGATTCATTAACATACGCTGCAGCTTTACATAGGTCGAATTTTTACACACGGTGAGGGAAACGGTAGCTTCTGGAAAGGAAGACACGAAGATAGCTTTTTTGACTTTAAAAAGTGTGCACTCGGGTAAGGAGGAGGCACATAGTTTGCCACGAAGCGAGTTCTCATTTTATCATGAGTGTCGACAGGATTTTAAATCACTTTCAAGGTTAAGAAAAAGGCTCTCTGACACCCTGTTGTTGTCCCGAAAGCAGTGAACGATAATAGGATTAAGGGGCTCGGTTTTGTGAGGGAGAGCTACGCTAAAGCTGGCCTTGGTCGTCTGGGTTAGGATGTTTCGGTAATGACGAGAAATCTATAGCCTGGCTGTTGATAAGAAATACACTGTGCGTTGGCAAGAAACTCCACTCATCTGGCATGGCGAATTTCCCGACGTGTGCGTGTGTGCGTTGTGGGGACGAAGACGAGACGATGAGTTACACCTTCGTACCGGACCATGGCTCGCTTTCTTGATGTAACGTCGTTCGACGAGGTGGGTGAGAGTTGCACGACTCTGTCGAGTGACAAGTGCTGTTATTTGAGCGGTATTTGGACATACTTTAGGTAGATGGGTTGACGTTGCATGAACGAACATCAATTTATTACCCGTCGAGGACTAGATTAGATGGATTGTCTTAGTCTTATTGTTGTTCATAACTTAGCTAGTGTATAAGTGATTTAATGTAGTGCCGCTATTTTAATCACCTCTGTTTACTCCTACCCCCGCTCCCAATTAGGTGACATATAGCTTGATTTGCCAGAGATGCAGGTCACTTTTTTATATTTTCGAATGTGGTGTAGTTAATAAAGCGTTAGGGCCTGTATTAACTTCATTTCGATTGGGAAATCTGCCAAGGTTTAGAAATTGGGGGATATTTTTATTAACTTGGGTTAGTTTCATTGTATTTATCATTCATATTTATTTTTGTACACAATTGTGTTTATTGCCCAAATACATACACATATTAAGTTAGAAGCTAAATAGTTTGCAATTGTTAGTGATGACCGATTTTTATTCCACCCCTTTTCTGGTAGTGTGCCACCTTTTTTTATATTGATGTATTAATAAAAAAGATATCGAAAGTATACTAGGCAGTGACAACACACGTTTTTATATCCCGTTTGAGTGGACAAGTAAATTTGGTTGATTTTATTGGTCCATTGTTAAATTTGTTGACACCTGTTATTTTTTCTTGTTACCTGTTGTTGCTTTTCCGACTGTTTTTATTTTAATGGAGTCGGATTATTGTTGGTTTTACTCCGGACATAGCGACCGCTAGCTGTGTGCTTTCGGGTGGATAAAATCAGACTACTGAGAATTTTTCTCAACATCCAACCTAAAAGTCTGAATGGAGTAAGCCTCCTTTCGTCAAAATTAACATTGGCGAATTTGTCGCAAATGCTAAACAATGCACTGAATTGTTAACAGAGACCGGTATCGTAATTGAACTAGCCAGCCTGAAACAATTTGCAACGCAAACTATTTTAATGTTCGTTATCGATAGGAAGACCAACAAACAGATCATGTAAACCAAAGACCAATTATCTAAACTTACTGCTACAACAGGAAGGAGAGCTGACATTATTACCAAGTGTAAAAAATATGATATTTGGTATAGCCTATTCAAGACGGAAGAAGATTGTATCCTCTTGTCCCAAAAAGTAACTATTACCAAAGATGAATACAAGGGTTAAAGTACGACGACGATACCAATTTCCCGTTGGCGAATATATCTGTGCATTCTTTTTAAATATGGAGATGTTACTGTAATCTCCGTGGGCAAATTTAAAAGCACTTGGTCGTTTGACATCTGGCTAAATAAGAACGCGTTCAAAAAATACCTTATTACATTGAAGCATGTACGGAAAAAAACTACTCGTTGTAGTAGCGGGAATATAGCCCGCCTGTTGGATCTGTGGGGAAGTGGGGCACCTGAAGTTTATTACTCTGGATCACCTACTTTAAAAGTTGCAGACACTAAAAAAAGCAACGAAAGTCCCCCAATTAAACCAACACCAAACTACACATCTACCCCAAGAAAATCGACTATTTCTTCTGATCAATTTGAGAAACGTTGTAATAGCACTTCTGAATTTCGAGAGAAAAATTAATGGACGTTAGTTACATCCAAAAAATCCACCCAACTCTTACGTGAAGGCAATTACTGAGAAATAACTACTAGATATCAAAACTAGTAAAGATGAGACGGGAGAACATTTTAAAGAAATATTGAATCTCAAAAAATCCCTGGACGAGAATTGAAAGGAGGAACAAAAGAAAGAAAACACCTTTTTCTAGAGACGTCTGTTAAATTAGTAAGACCAATTCCCCCTCTTAAAGAACGCCATCCTCTGCGAATGGCAGTGCCTTTCCCAATAAAATCGTCTCTCTCAAAGAAGGAATATAATATGACTCCCCTGACATCTCCTCATAAAGCTAACTCCCCTTTCCACAGACGATCTCTGTTCTGCACTCCTTGCAACACCCTCAAACATACGCCACCCCCTCTTCAATAAAAACGGAAATGCCGTCTCCTTCCTCACCAATTACCCCATCCGCACCAATTCCCAAGAAAAGACAGAGAAGCCATTCATTGAAGAATGATTCGTGGAAAAAGTGTACTTTACTTTTTACCGGCATAGACGCTCGAGACCGTGAAGATGATGGAGAACCACTTTCGTAACCGTATTGCTCTAAAAACTGTATAAAAAGGAGATTTCAAACCCGAAGAATGTAGCCAACGCTAAAAGAATTAAACCATTGTGAGGTTCAAAGGGGAGTCGAAAAATGTCAAAAGTTTGATGGAGGTGGCAAATCACTATTTTAATATGACGCCTCTACTTGCATTCTTCAACGATGAAGAATTAATAGAATTTAAAAAGCGCTGTGTATGGAGATCCCCGGTAAGGATGCACCCATCTTTTTTTGTGATGATGGAACTAACATTACTCTTCGAAATCGGAAGCGGGTCCACAGACGGTCTCATAACTATTACAAAGGGGCATTTCCCTGGGGACAGCTGTCGGTCTCTTGAAGCCGTTGATGATCGTTTCGCATACCCAAGTCTAAGGCATTATAATTTCTCTCAGATTAACAAACTTAAATTGCCGGTAGTTGAGGGACACATCTCGTAAATTTCGAGTAGTACCTGACCTTCAACGACTCGGTTTAGATATGTGTTGTTTGATGGAAACCCACTTTCTTTCGAGTGATCATCAAGGTGTGCTCTATTCAGCATATTTTGATTTTCGCTCAAGTGAGTTTCCTGAAAATTAAGTGCACGTTGAATGCGTCGTGTTACCCTTTTTTGCGAATCCGAAAGTAAGGCTGCACGTTTTGAATGTTACCGTAAACGAATGTGATGTTTCGGCTTATTGAGGTTTATGCGCTCAATGACTATTTTGATCGGATTTCTATTTTTCGGCGGATCGATCCCTTTGAGGATACGTCCCGTGGATAATTCTTTCGGAAGACTGGGACACGGTCCTGAATCTCGATTTATACGGCTTGGGGAATTCTTTTAGGTGTGTTAACATGAGTGAGGACGTAAAACCATTCCGGGACTTTGTCGATAAGTTCGATCCTGTCGATAAATTTCAGAATAAAAAAACCTAGTGAAGTAGTATGAACTTAGGCTGCTAGTCGCGGTTCCGATTTGGAGAAACTTTTAAGTTGCTTCGATCGGTTCTGAATTAGAATAGTCGATGTAGGGCTTATACATTGTCCAAGTTTTCATAACATAGTATTTTATCAAACGTATCATTAATTTTTTTTCGCAAGGGCATAAGTACTTGGGATGGTATGAGTAAGTTCCGGCTCTAAACGATGTTAAATACAGAGTTCAAGGTTTTGGCCAAGATGTTTGCTAACCGTCTGCAACTTATAGTTTTAAAGGCCGGATTATCAAATATAACTTGAACATGATACGCTTGACATAAATAAGTCGACACAGAAGCCGCGCTGATCAATTTAGTTCAATCCAAATCATTCGATAAGTCGATCCTGCGACTTGGAGTCTGCTTTATCTTCGGCTTGATTTGGTCCTCAATTTCGCTCCTGGATTCGCCTTTTTTATGCAAACCTCGGTACTTTGATGGAAATAGATGGTTTGAGGTCAGAACCTTTCAATTTATGTGCTTGCGTTGGAAGCTTTTGTACGCAGGTTAAAGTGAATCCTGTATTTCAAATAACGTAAACGTGTGCTTGCCCCATGATAATGTACTCCGGTTCTAACGACGTCGTTAATGTGCTAATAACGAGCAGTGCCGAGATTCGGGCGGTGTACGTGGAAATAAGATGGCATGAACAAGTGACAGGGGCCAACATAATCTGCGACAAGTCAGGTGGCTTACGAATTGGCCTATGGAGGTGTGTAATCGAAATGTCATCCCTTCTGCACTCGGCATAGCTAAGGAACTCCCCTATGTTCGAAGATCACATAGATACTTTAAGACAATAGAGATATAAATAGTGTTACCTTGATCGTAAGGGGCATTAGTTGTCACTCTGTATTTTGCCTTTATTCTTGTAAACCATCATAATAATAGACCTCTTCAGAGGTCCTTTGACTGGACAGATGAGCCTTGCAAAATACTCGGCGTCTGGTTTTGCTCTGATCTCTAAGTGAGAGAAAAATGGTCAGAAGTATTAAAAGCGGTTAAGGCTGCAGCCCGTCTGTCGTCTTTGAGAAATCGATTTTAAAGGAAAAAGCGGAAGTGTGTAATTCGCACTTTTATCCTCTCGTTCTCTACCGGCATTTAGTGTTCCCACTCCCGGCAGTCACACTAATTGAGTTAGTGCCAGCTATTCTCAAGTTTTCATGACAGGGAAAGCAGCCAATTACTCGTCGTGAGATCTGTGGTTTACATCCGTCTGAAGGGGGTCTTTGTATTACCAGAGTTGAGATTCGTAAACATACGCTTCGCTTAACATACTTAGACAGAATGTGTACACATTGTGATGGAAACGATGAATTCTGGAAAGAAGGCCCAAAACAGCCTTTCCGGCTTTGAAACATGTGCACTCTAATGTTGTGAGGCATTTCGATTACATCGAGGTGAGTTCTCCTTTAATCGCGATTGTCGAACATCCTTAAGGTGCATTCTACTGGTGGCAGAAAGTCTCTCTGACACCCGAGTTTTGTCCCGTAAAGCATGATATCGGGTAATGGTGAGAGATCTCTTCGAGACAATATGACTGATGGATTCGGTCTTACGAAGGAAGAACTTCACTTAATCTGACCTTTCGTTTCTTACGCCATTGTTTGTCCGCTGTGTGAGTTAGTTGAAGGCTACAGAGTCTGCATGTTGAAAATACATTTGTTTGTTCTGGAGTCTTGTTGACTTGTTGCAATTGGGCGCCGACCATGAAGTGGGAGTTACACTATGTGTTTATTTGCTTACTGGCTTTTATGAGAAACGTGATTTGGTCGACCCGATAATAGAAAGTTTACGGGGAAAAGACCTTCACTGCTCCCCAAGTAGTCTTCATTGTGATGTATCGCTTGAAAATGTGTATCAAGATGGAGAAAGTGAAACTCTCCTCGGATAATTTAACGAAAGATGGGTGAAAGTTGCGCGTTTGTTCCGAGTGAATGGAGAATATCTTAAGTGCTACTGTTACGTGCCGTACACTGAGTATTGCGTAGTTCAAACGAACACTGACCATTTTATTTTCCACGGTTCAACAAGAGTATATTATGTTCCCACCTCCGTTTTTGAACTTAGCTAGTCTATGTAAGATATTTTATGGCCTCATTTCATGTCTGTCCTTTCCATCCTGTTGTTTTTCCTCTAGACTTTTATTTTATAATTCCCATCTCGACACCAATTAAGTGACAGAATTGCTGTTTTGTCAGAAATGCTAGTCTGCTTAGGTAATCTCGAGAGGAAAGTAAGAAATAAAGCTTTCGGGAGCTCCATCACCTTTTTTTCGATTGGCCAAACTACTTATCTGCCACATGCTTTAGTAGGAGGTTCTTATACTAACACTGAATTGTTTGCCATTGTATATATTAATTTATTTATATATAACATTTTTATTCCCCAACTTCCTAATTTTCACGTTTATATTGTTAGTGTTTGGGTTGAAGTATGTTAATCATAGAGTGTATTTGTTTTGGTAATTGTGACTAGTAAAGTTTATTAATGTTAGTTAAGTCTACATTTTCCCAATCCCCTTTTTTCCGGCATTGTGCAACATTTTGTATTTATTTTGCAAATAAATATTGAAAGTACAGTAGCAAGTGACTAGCTTAATCTACAACTTCACAGCAATGGTGTAACCGATAGGATCCCACTTGTCTCTGGAGGACCCTGACTTTGTCGACAAATAGATAATATGCTTTGTTGCGAGTGCAAGGACTAAAGCAAAAATATACAACAAGGAAACGGGAGGAGAAACTGGAATAACATATTTATTTTAGGCAACAGCTGGATGACAGGTCTTCATTATTAAGTCTGTACCGATCACTGAATGTCAAGGCACAAGAAGTCGCAACCTGTAAAAGCTCATTCTTTATGTATTCAAAACAACAACAACAATAACAACGAAGGCGGATGAAAAACCTCACGCAAGGGATGTAACTTGATAAAGTACATCCCTTTATTCTTAGATGGATCAATAAACATAGTCTCTTAACTTAAATGAGGATTTCCTTACACGCTTAAATCTCCGAGGAATAAGCGATGCTTTCTGTACGATCTCTCTATAGGTTCCACTTCAGCTTGATCATGTCTTACCAATTTGGGTACTCCTTTATCTTCGGTAGACTCTCTTGTACTGGTTGTCACCGTGTCATCGTCAGTATCATTCATATCAGTTACATCCTCCTCTGGGACCAGTATTGTCCTTTTAATGATCTGGTTGAATGTGTCCGTGTAACTCCTCTTTCGGTCTCTACCTCAAAATTGACATTACACAAATGCCTCGTAATGATTCCCTCCAGCCACCGTTGAACAGGGCAAAAATTAATCCCAATGACTGGATCATTCACCACATTTCGGCATGGTGTCATGATCTGAGTACCCTTCATCATTTTGTAGTTGTATACCCTGCTCTTTAACTTGTTTGACTGTAACATATGAAAGGCTGTTCTTAAATGTCGCTTGAACAGCAATTCAGTCAGAGGAACCTTAGTTACTGTGTGTGAAGCTGTCCTGTAGTTGAAAATACATGTGTTGACTTTTGTTTCAATTCTCTACATTGTTTTTTGAATATCCGAAAAGTGCTTTAAGCCTGCCCGTTGGCGGAAGGATCATAAGGAGCCGTAAATATGTGTTTAACCCCATTTGCCTCTATGAAAACCCTGAATTAATCACTGGAGAAACAAAGGCCATTGTCAGTCACAAACAGCAGAGGCAAACCATGAGTCGCAAAGATTCCTCTCAATTTCTCAATGGTAGCTGAAACAGTTGATGTCTTCATTATGCAAACGTCCATCCATGTGGAGTAGGCATCAACCTCTATTAAGAACATGTGCGAAAAACCGGGCCAGCATAGTCTATGTGAATCCTTTCCCAGTACTTAAATGTGTGCATAATTCCATTCAGCAGCTGCGATCGTTCAGGAGTTGTAACATACTGGCTTTTCACATCCATCTTGAGCAAACACAGCTCTCACGCCATTGGAAGAAGTACCCACTTGCACAGGTGTGAGCTTGGACGGGTCAAAATGACTCAGAAGGGGTGCTGTACACGGCATTTTCTTTGTCACTTCAAAAAATTTTTGTAGGCAGGCTCCCAACTTCCAAACTGTGTCTCGCCTCATTAGACTGTGCAGTGGTTCTAGTCGTGTGGGCACATTTTTGGTAAATGGCTGCGATAACAATTTACTGCCATAAGATAGGCTTTCAACTCTGTAACATTCCTGGGTGTGGGGGATTTTGCCATCACAGCCGCTTTCTCTGGTAGAGGAGCTGTACCATCCTTGCTAACCTTGAACCCTATATAGGTTATTTCCCCAAGAAGGAATTCGCACTTGCTTCTTTTTTTAATTTGAGCTCAGCTATGCTCAGCGTATGAAATACCCTCTCTAAGTTGTTTAAGTGGCTGTAAACATCGAGACCTGAAATGTGTATATTGGCTATCGTACCTTGCAGAAATGAACATCTTTCAATTGTTTGTCCATCTCCTGTTGAAAAATGCATGTAGCACTGTGCATCCTGAACTATACCTATGTGTGTTTACAGTTAACAATTCATGGGAACCTTCTTCCAATTTCAGCTGCTTATAGGCATGGCTTAAATCCAGTTCGCTGAATTGTTCACCCCCTCGCAGTGTAGCAAATATATATTCGATTCGAGGAATAAAGTAGCTGACACATGGAGCTGCTGCATTGATGGTTTGCTTATTGTCCTCAGATATTCGGATACCCTATTGTTACGTTTAACAACGCGCACTATGAAACTTAATTGAACAGGACCTTATTGAACATGTTTCATTTGGGGGTAGCAAGTGGGCATCATCCATTATAGTTTTGAGAAAGTCAGACGGATACATACGTATATGTGGAGCTTATAAGATAGGCGTACACAACAAAGTTTGCTCGGATTCGTATCGTATACCTAATTTGGAAGTTGCATTACATAGGATGGCAGGTATGAGCCTTTTTTACAAAAAATAGACTGTAAAACCACCTTTCTCTATAGATGATACTTCCAAAGAAGTAACGACAATAAATACGCAAATAGGGTTGCTAAAACTGAAAAGAATGCCATATGAAACGCTATATTCAAAAAATGATATCGAACAGGTTTTAGGAGAAGATATAAAATATGGTATGTTACCAAGACGATATTTTTTTTAAGAGCAAATAATGAAATTGAATTAAAAAAGAAAATCGACATCATTTTAAACAAATTAAAAAATACGAGAATTACTATACATTAAAAAAATGTGTAAACAATGGTAATAATATATCATTTTAAGGGTATTTCTTTGTAAAAGCAGGTGTATCAGCAGACTAAGCCATAACAGAACAAAATATGAAAAATGCCTATACGTACAAACAAAAACAAATATTGAATCTTTTTAGAAAATTGGTCAATTTCTACAGGCGATATTTACCAATATATAAACCCCTTACTATACCGTTTGCAAATTTAAGAAAACAAAATGTTGAATTCATTTGCACAGAAAAATATTCGAAACCATTTTAGAGATTGAAATTAGTCATGGAAAAGAAACTATTTGATCCTAAAAAGGATAAAATGGGGATAAATAAATAAAACATACAACTTACAAATTATTTTTGAGTAACCGTTTTCTCCGCTAGCGACAGAATACGAACTAACATGGCTGACTATTCTCCAAGCACAACGAATTTAGGCCAAGGTGTTCGCTTGGTTTATGTTTATGTTCGTCCATTTACAAACGGCTTTTTTCCAGTAACTCAGAAGTGTTGGGAAAATAACACTCAACACGAGAACAGTCGTCTGAATTACCCAGATTATACAAAGTATCAATCCTCATCTCAAAAATCCAAAAACATAAATATATATGTATGTATATTAAACTATGACGTATCCACGACCCTGACACACCGAAGGGCACGTATTTACTGTTCTGATACTACACTTCATTTTTTCTCTGTTTTAGTTCACTGAAATAGAAATATTTCTAGACTGAGTACATGTAAATTTTAGTCCCAATCCAGAATTACTTTTTTTAAAACAATATGTTGCTATACTCTTAATCACTGAATGTGTTCCTAATTCTAACTTCATGAAGAGGCAAGTAAATATGGCGACTGGTTGTTTGGGGAATAACGTAATACGTTGTCCCGATAAACGTAAAAACTATTATCTAAATGAATAAATACGAATCATGTTTCCACCTATCCTAATATTATTAACATAAACACAGAGTGCGTTTATTTAATTTTATGATACTTAGACTGTTATAATACCGTATATATTTGAACTGTTAATACCTTCAGACCCATTTACATTTTTCTTAATTTGCATATTAATTATATAAGCAGGTTCTAATAAATTAATATTTTGTAATATATAGAGTAATTGTGCATTGTCATATTTTCTGTTATATACACAATATTTTCATTGATAGTAAAATGTCTGATGTCGCTGAGATGCTGAGAACTTATATTAAGAACAGATATTATACGTTGATCCTAGCCAAAGAGCAAGTAATAATAATCATTATGTTTTTTTTATGTCAAGGTATTTTTACGTGAATGAAAAAATGAACATATATGTTTGTATAATGGGGTTCAGTAGTAGAGTATCAGTTATGTGGTAATAATACCGTCCTCCCAGGAATTACCAACTTTTTTTAAGGCGGGGGGGGGGGGGGCTGGAAAAGAGTGTAATGTGAAATATTTCTTGGTGTCATGAGCCCATTTTTTCCAGTGACTACCTTCTCTTTTTAATGGCGGCGGGTAGTGTAGTATTTGTTATGTTTCCATGATCCCATACTCACATACATAACATTCTATTTACATGCGGAGAATACTCCTTTTATTGTGTGGCAGAAAAGTATATGTTCGTTCCTCATGATATCATCTTTTCATTATTAGTGGTGGGTTAGTGTACTATTTATTCTTGTATACAATATTCATAAATTATTACATTTAATAATGAAATAAAATATTGTTTATATGCGACAAAAATGGGTTCATGTTGTTTTAAAAATAATATTGTATAAGGAACAATTCCGATTAAAAAGTGCCATATCATTACAAATGTATTCGGAAGAAAACAACCCTTTGAAATATGTTGTGAAGTAGTAGATTTACCTAGTCAGTTGATAGTGTACATTCACACTAGCTATACTTAACGAGAAACGTATAGATTCATCTATTTCTACAAATGCTAATTATGCATGTCAATTAGCCAATATCACTATATTTCCATGAAGCGTATAGAAGTGCAAGATGCACTAGAGGCATGACTCCTCTAGTGCATCTTGCACTTTTAATGATCGTTTCATTTTCGATATTACTTAGCTCTTCTTACACATCCTTATTTATTTCTCTGGGAGAGCTTGACCTATTACACACTAAACTGTTACCACAGTCGTCATCTTTCATACATTGATCCGAATCCGATTCCGAATCCTCATGTTGACCTGCTTGACCTTGCATTTTCTAGTTCTAACGTTTCATTCTGTACAGTTTGTTCTAAAATCTCAATAACGGAATGAGTCGTCGCGATCTGTTCATTTGCTCTTCGTATCTACCATGGTACCTTATTTGATCTGAATGGGCCACCACAATTTTTCTCTATTAATTATAGCTGTATTGTTTCCTTTTTGTACGATAAATTGTGTCGTTTCTCGATTTGATTATTTGTTGTTTTTGTACAAGTTGGCTTTTTAATTAGTAGAATAAAACTTAATAAACAGAGTTATACTTTGTCTTCCCATTAAAGCTGATGGGTTTTCTAATCTTCCTGTGTGTGATATTGATCGATAGCTTAAAAGCAGCATCGTAGAAAAACTTCTGTTTTTTTCTGTTTGCTGAGAACATGCATTTTGTCTCGTGTTTACGCTCTGCACTATTCTTTCCACCAACCGATTCGATTGAAGGTGTAATGACAGTGTCTTATGCGGTGTACATCCTTCTTTTCCAACTATGAATTAAGATCTTCATCACAACACTCTATAGCATTGTCAGATACTACGGTTTTTAAGATACCCATTTTAGCGAATCTAACCCTTAAAATCTGTTTCACGGAATAATTTAATTGTCCAGCACACCGACTACATCAGGTCAGACTGAAAAAGAGTCTACTAATATTAATAAAAGTCCACCGCTAGAAATGTACGAATAGTCAACATGCACACGACTATATGGCTCTACTTCTCTGGGCCATCAATGTAATGTATTATGTGTAAAATTTCTTAATTCTCTACATATTTTTCATCTTTTTATATATAAGTTGATATCTCGTAAATCTCTCGGCAACCATGCGCTAGTGTTATTATCCTTGTGTCGCCGCTTCTCCACAGTGTATACATCTCTAATTGTTTGTGTTCCTGGGGGAATTAACGAATCACTCGAGTTTCTATCGTTAATGCATGCCTTAATTCTTTGTAGGGTCTCTCTTCCTTAGAACAATTTCTCCATATATTTTGTCTTATTCTCGATGTTATCCTACTCATTACGAGATAATGTCTAGTGTCCATAGCCATTCTATCTAAAGATAGAACATCAGTCTCTACTGAATTTCAGAATATATCTTAAAATTATTCTCATGATTTATCATTACACTTTTTGTAAAATCGCAACCTTGATAGTGCATCCACATTGGAAATTAAATTTCCTTTTATATTTTCTATATCAAAGGTAGATGCCATTAACTTTATTGCCCACCGTAATATTCTCGATGTCGTAACTTTTGGTAATTCTTTTCTTTGATTGAATACAAATTCCAATTGTCTATGATCACTTCTTACGATATTATTTTTCCAATTAGAAATTGTCGAGCACTGGCCCATGGTTATTTCTCTGAATTTACAAACATAGATTTTTCTCACGAAAAGTGACTGACATGAACATAAACCAAGCGAACACCTTGACCTAAGATTGTAGGGCTTGGAGGACACTTGTTAGTGCAAATTCTGCAGCTCGTAGAGTAAACGTTTACGTAAAATATAATTTGTTAGTTGTCTGTTTTATTTTAATACTCCTATTTTCTCATTTATCGAAGTGCCGATTCCGTTTTTAAACTTATTTTATAAATATTCGTTTTGTTTTAAATTCTTATGTGTGGCCCTCCACTTCTCCATTTCATTCGCTTCCATTCCCTTACGATTAAGTACAGTTCTATGCAAATTAATTCCTCTTTGACTCCTGATGTTTCGAGTCTATTATTCTTGGACTTTTTCTGTAAATCGTTACGTTTTAAATTGGAAATTACATTAACCTAATATTAATACTATGACTATTTTAAATCTTCGTTTTTACGTTTTTGGCGACCACATATTCGGGTGTGTATTTACCGCACAAGCGGTTGCCATTTTCCGCGTCGTCTTTATTTACTCGCCTTCCTACGAGGTCAGAGTAATTTTTTATCATAGTTTTAACGTTTTTAGCGACCACGTATTCGGGTGTATATTTTCTGCGTCGACTTTATTTACTCGTCTTCCTACGAGGTCAGAGTTATGTTATATCATAGTTTTAACGTGTTTAGCGACTTCCTGTTCGAGTATATATTCCCCGCACAAGTGGTTCCCATTTTCTGCGATAACATCTGCTGCAATAAGTACATGTGTTCTAATCTCTTTCCCAACTTCCATTCGCTTTTATTCTCTTACAATTATCGCATATTTTCTACAAAATCATTACTCTTCGACTCCTTCTGATGCAATTCTATTATTCTCTGATCTCTTTCTGCAAACAGGTTCGTTCTAAGTTTGACACGACATAAATTTAATGTAAATCCTATGAAAAATGTTTACGTTTTAAGTGACCACCTGTTCAGCTGTATTCTTTCCGCACAAACTGTTGCCATTTTATGCGTTGACTTTATTTACTCTCTTTCCCAGGAGGTCAAGGTAAGACACAAGGAGAGTGTATAATGTAGAGCCAATCTTACTTTCCCAAAATGAGCACGTTGGGTGTTGAGTAAAATACAAACATTGCCTGAATCTAGAAATATTTCGTTCGCTTGAACGATTACAGAAAATATGCAGAGTAGTATCAGAACAGATACTTGGCAACAGCATGCGTTTCTATTACTGATCATAAACTATCTGATCACATCTGTACTGCAGAATTTCTAAAAACAATCTGGCATCCAATTAATACCATACTCTATCAAATGTAAAGTCTAAAGATTGTTTGGTCACGTTAAGCATTCAAGTGTAGGGCTATGAGAAATATGTGTTGAAGACATAATACAAGGAAGCTGGTAGAAAAATAGAAACAAGATGGATAAACAACGTTTGTGAATGGACAGACATGAACTTAAACTAAGTGAACACCTTAGTCCAAGATCGTAGGTATTGGAGGACACTTAGCAATGTTAGTGCGTAAGCGAGCTAAAATGTTCATTAAAATAATAATTTGGTGCATGTATGTTTTATGTATATATTCCCATTTCTCATTTGTCGAATAATTATTTTTAAAAAATCTATCTCATTCCCTTTCTTCAATATATTGACTTACATTCTTTTCCGATTACTGTATATTAGCAGGAAGACTCGACGATACTTGGGATCGACTTAGATTCACCACTATGTACTTTTTAACTATGATTATAACACCATACTACTTTCTGCCACCGTCCCCTTTTAATATATGGGCGGAAAACGCCGAAATATTGGAAAACTCTCTTAATTACTGTCTTATAGATATGGTTGAAATGTCATTAATATCTGATATAGTGATTTGATGGGTTAAGGGGGTTTAGAGGTAGGGTCACGTATGCATTCAATACATAGAAGGTAACATAAAGATTCGAATCTAGTTCCATTGTCTTCTACGGAAAATGTTATATATATAATTTAAATTGATAAAATAGGATATATTTAGGGCTTTAAAGGAGTAGTCACTGATAGCAGCCCCTTAGTAGTACACTTTGTGATTTAATAAGAATGTTACTATATGCCGCGGTAAATCTTATATACTATATAATTTTACATTTTATGTAGATAATATCACCTTTCTTTCAATAGGGAACACGCAAACATCACAAAAACGTGCACACATAACACCGACAGTAAGTTTGATATGTATAGACCATTTCGTACGAATCAATTCTTCTACAATTCTAACTGCTGCGATTTGATTCTTCTATAATCACATTCTGTAAATCGTAAGCGCCTGAGCTGGACACTGAATTTGTATAATGATAAATATTTGTTAAAGAAATATCTCAATTATTTTTGGACTGCTACCTAAGATATTTTCCTTGAATTATTTACCCAACGCTATAGCGTATGCGCTTCAATCGCTATAAGTAAAAACAAGCTCGTTCGCGCATGGGCAAACTTTTGAGCTATATCTATCCTCTTTCTAGCAAGGTGTTCAAAGTCACTCCGATTGACAACCTCCGCATAGCCTTCACACAACATGACGTCGTATCTGCCAGCCAGTGTTTTGTGTGTGTGTTTCCTTCACCAAACCTTACATGTTGCGGAGGGGAGCGTTATAAATGACATTTCCTCGAATGGTTACCAAGGAGCCGGAACCTCAAATCCGTCTCTCATGGTGTGTTCTATTTCGACTGATATCAAAGTATGAATTTGTGTCGTATCGGGACCGAAGGCAGCTAGCATTTAACTGATATACACCGAGTTATTTTCCTCAAAGAAATTAGACAGAAAATCAAAGTATGTTTACCTACCTTCTCATCAGGATGCTAGACAAAAAGTCAGGTGTGGTTAGCCAGCGAACGAGGATTAACGCACTTTGGCCTACAAACAAACTTTAGAAGCCCCGTCGGCATTCTCAGGTGTGGGCGCGTCAGGCGATCAGCAATAAACTAATCCCTTCTCAAAGAGAAAGCTAATCCTGAGAGGGTGGACCTCATAGAACTATACAGGGCAATAGTGTCGACTATCAGAATATATACTACACTTTTACTTCAGCCAAAATGCCGAGATGAAATAGGCCAAAAAAACGGTTGTGAGAGCTTTACTGGTTTCGGCGAACTGTGCTAGGATAAGATATTCCCCAATTAATGACGGGGATGAAAGGGTTGGAGCAATGCGACTTTTAAACATCCTGATAAAAAGTTTTAGGGGTTAATATAATAAAAAACGGTTTATCTAATGAGAGCGTTATTCTGTATCAGAAATGATTCTCGTGATGAGATCAGTTTTTTACTGCTTCAGCGGATAAAATAATATTTGCGTTAGCGAAATTAATTAAAACGAAGCAGCACATCAGCTGCTTTATTTCGATTGCCATGTATTTCCGATAATCTGCTACTTCAAAGATTCCTTCCTGTTGCAATTCAAATCTCTTACGAGATCAGTCTCTCACGATTCCGATTATCATACCATCAAATTATTTTAACTATCTATTCCTAAGCAACCATATTCGTATCTGTGGTGGTGGCAACCACTCATTTGCATATACGAATAACATTACATTATAAATGGCAAGCCTAGGTTGGCCTTAGTGTGTATTACCTAAATGCCACCGGAAGTGACGCCGAAGAGCGTACATGTCCTCCCACCAAGACTCTCTGACTCGACACCTTCATTTGTACATACTGTAACTATACCTTTTCTTTAATACACTTATTATTGCATTCTCTTTGTTGTTTGCGTGTTCATTGTATTCCTCACTAATTATTGTTCAACCTTGCAACCACAACAGTTGGCGACGAGATATGAAGCGTCAAATATAACAGTTTGACGAAGAACTATTAAAAAAAAAATAGTACAATGCAAAGTGTTGACGAGCAAACGGATTTTACGCTAAAGAAAAGTTTCAACTTAAGTGAAAAAAAAAAACTCGAACGTGGCAAAAGCGACAATTTACGCCGTTTTCTGGGAATCCGACTTGCAAACGAATGTAAAAGTGAATTTTTGTTTTGTCGCTAAACGACAAATCTGTTTTGTATTACTAAAGGACCAACTTGCAAACGAAAAGCGGATTTTGTTCTGTCGCAAAACGACAGGTCAGACTCGTATTACGAAAAGCAAGAACGTAACCTACGAAAAAAAAAAAGTTCACCAGTGGATTCTAATTACTGCTCCCCGTTAGCAAAACAACAACTAAAGTAATCTTTTAATTAATAATTTGTTTGGCGGCGGTACTAAAAGGAAATACCATAGCTAGAAATTAAAGCTCAAGTAAAGGATTTTTTTTTAAAGTTGTCACTGGATAACGGATAATACAGTAAAACGTCACGAATAAAAAAAAAGAAAAAAAAAGGGTAATCTCAATATAAGAGTATTTTAATTACTAAAATACTAGAAGAAAAAACTCCAAAGAACTAAATGTACTGCATACATTTTTTTCAATTGTGACTCGAAAAAAAAAAAAAAAAAAAAATGGAAGACTTATTAAAAATGTTCATGCAATTTTTACAGGCACAAGCTGACCGCGAGGAAAGACAAAATGAACGTTTTGCTAAAACACTGGAACTACTAAAGAGTAATCGAGAAAATGTCGACAGTGTTAATTTCTCCCATACAACTATCTTTAATAGTATGGACACATTTAATTATGTGCCGGAGGAAGGAAAGACTTTTGAAGAGTACCATACAAGATACGAGGATGTCTTTCAACTGGACTGCAACAATTGGCCAAATAGCCAGAAAGTGAGCCTCTTACTCAGGAAATTGGGTATATCAGAACACAGCAAGTTCATAGATTACATATTACCTAAAAAAACTGCGGAATTAGAGTTCATGGAAGCTGTGAAATTACTAAAAGAATTATTTAATCCAAATATATCTTTTTTTCATAAAAGATGGCTGTGCATGAATCTAAGAAAGATGGACAACCACGATTATTTGACATACGCATCAGTTGTCGATAAAAACTGCGATAATTTTAAGCTTGCGGAACTAACGGTAGAAGATTTTAAATGTCTAATCTTCGCACAAGGGTTAGTTTCCACGAAAAATGCAGAAATACGCAGACGAGTGTTGTCTAAGCTGGAATCTGAGCAAGATTTAACCCTCCAGAAACTAGCAGAGGACTGTGAAAGGGCCATTACACTAAAAAAGGATTACAAAAATATAGAAGAATCCGGAGTGGCATATGTAAGAAAAGTTAGAAAACCATACACACAAACCAAGAACTTTACAAAGAAAGGCAATCGAAATGGAACGGGATATTACAATCCTAATAACCATAAATATAGGACAGAATATAACAAGCCTCTTCCTAGATATAACTGTAAGAGATGTGCAGAAAAGCATTGGGAATCAGATTGTCCTTATTAAAAGAAAAAAATGCTACATTTGTAAGAAGGTGGGACACAAAAGCGATTGCTGCAGATATAAAGATTACACCAGAAAGAGAGTACAGCAAACAAAATCAAATACAAAATAAGACAAAGGTCGGCGAAAATACGTAAAAGTGGAAATATTTAAAACACCAATAAAGTTACAACTCGGCTCCGGCTCCGATATTTCTATTATAAACCTGAATACATGGAAAAAGTTGGGTAAAAAAACAACCATGATGAAAACGAGTAAATCAGCCCGGACGGTAACTGGTGGTGGTATAAAATTTGAAGGAGAAGTTGTCCTTCCGATAAAATTAAAAGGGATTACGAAGAAATTAAAAATATTCGTACTGAAAAATAGTGAAAATCTGTTTGGAATAGATTTAATTGAGAAATTTAGACTATGGGATAAGCCAATCAATACATTCTGTAAAAAAAATAGAATGTTCTTCTCCAACAACAGTAAATATAAAAGACGATTTAAAAGAATTATTTCCTGAAGCATTCACGACTAACTTAGGTCGCTGTAATAAATTCAAGGCCTCGTTTGAACTTAAAGAAAACGCCAGCCCAATTTTTAGAAAAAAAGCGAAACGTTCCGTTCGCTGGGTTGGAAAAGATTAATAAAGAATTAGATAGATTGGAACAGACAGGAATTCTATCAAAAATAGAACACAGCGAGTGGGCAGCCCCCACCGTATACGTAAAGAAAAAGAATGACGAAGTTAGAGTGTGCGCAGATTTTTTGACAGGGGTCAACTCCCTATTAAAAGATCACCATTACCCTCTACCAAGCCCAGAGGAAATATTCACGAAGTTAAATGGTGGTAATATCTTCTCCAAGATAGACTTGAGCGATGCATATTTGCAAATACCGGTCGAGGAAAATTGCTCAAAAGTACTATGCATCAATACGCATAAGGGATTATACAGATACAACCGATTGCCCTTTGGCATCAAAGTAGCGCCCTCCATTTTTCAGCAAGCGATGGACACCATGCTAAGTGGTATTGAGTGCGCATGTGCATACCTGGACGACATTGTTGTCAGGAGCAAATCCCTACAAGAACATAAGGAACATTTGAAACAAGTATTTACTCGAATACAAGAATTCGGCTTTAAAGTAAAAGCAAGTAAATGTGACTTTTGTATGAGCGAGATTAAGTATCTTGGACACATAATAAACAAACATGGACGACGTCCAGACCCAGACAGATCTGCGGCAATAAAAAATATGCCAGCACCTGATAACGTAACAACCTTGCAGAGTTTCTTAGGACTCGCAAATTATTATCAATCTTTTATTGAAGGAATGCATAACTTGCGAGCCCCCTTAAATAATCTGCTTAAAAAGGATACACCTTGGAACTGGACGCAAGAATGTCAAACCGCTTTTGACAAAATAAAGAGCGCACTAACATCCGAATTATTCTTAACGCACTTTGACACAAAATTAAAAATAGTCGTCGCTAGTGACGCTAGTTCCTACGGCTTAGGAGCATGCATTTAACATATTATGCCGGATGGGTCTAGAAAACCAATAGCGCACGCTTCGAGAACGCTGATACCAGCCGAGAGGGCATATTAACAAATCGAAAAAGAAGCATTGAGCATAATCTTTTCCGTGACTAAATTTCACCGATATTTATATGGTAGACAATTCTTACTTGAAACCGACCATAAACCGTTAGTCACGATCTATGGATCAAAAAAAGGATTGCCGGTATACACCGCAAAGAGATTGCTGCGCTGGGGTACAATCTTACTTAATTACGATTTCCAGCTACAACATCTAGCATCAAAAAAGATTTGCCATGCGGATGGACTGTCAAGACTGATACCACAGAAACACAATCTGGAAGAATCAGTCATTGCAGCAATTCGGACAAATGTTGAAGTAAAAAATATGGTAGCAAACATTATTAAGGAACTACCCGTAACTTTGTCGGACATTAAAAGGGAAGCCGAGAAAGACGAATACATAAAGGACATAAAAGAGAAAATTATAACGGACACAAAGGTGCAGGAAGTTTTCTCCATATGTAACGATGTGTTACTGTACAGTGAGAGAGTGGTAATACCCAAAACATTGCAGAATAGGATGCTAAGAGATTTCCATACGGGACATCCGGGGATAAATCGAATGAAGTCGTTAATGAGAAGCTACGTGTACTGGCGTAACATGGACACTGACATAGCAGCAAAAATAAATAAATGTAAAGGATGCCAGTTAGCAGCAAAATCCCCACCTATAGTACACAAACCTTGGCCGAAAACCGACCAACCATGGTCGAGAATCCACATGGACTTCGCTGGTCCAGTAGGAGAAAACTATTATTTAATTGTAGTGGATAGTTACACAAAATGGCCGGAGGTAATGCGTTGCAGGAATCCAACAACGAACAACTCAATAGGGTTCCTACATGAGTTGTTTGCAAGATTCGGTGTACCAGACACACTAGTCACTGACAACGGAACGAAGTTCACATCCGCAGAGTTTAAGGAATTTTGCGACACGTTCCGAGTAAAGCACATCACGACTCCGCCGTATCATCCAAGGTCGAACGGCCTTGCGGAAAGGTTCGTGGACACGCTAAAACGAGCGTTAAAGAAATCCATTGGAACACCAACAGAAAAAGCTTTGCAACAATTCTTGCAAGTTTATAGGATCACACCACATCCTAGTACACCATCAAACATATCACCAGCTGATCTAATGTTTGCCAGAAAGGTAAAATCAGCGTTTGATAAACTGTTGCCAAGACAGGCAATTATCCGAAACACTACACACACGAGAAGAAAGAAATATAACTCGGGAGATCGAGTATATTTTAAGTGATACACGAATAACACATCTTACTGGGAATGTGGAGTAGTGGATAAACGCATTGGTGATTGTACATATATGATTAAAGGTCCACAGAGTATACATAAAAGGCACCTAAATCAGATAAAAAAACGTCATATCCAAGATGATGATTATACGACAACAGTCGAAGAGGAGGAAACCATAGATGTCATATACGAATCCTTTTAATTTGGAACCGCCTCAATATACACCTGAACCCCGAAGATCAGGTAGGAAAAGAAAATTTAATGAACCATTGATGGTAAACCCAAAAAGAAAAAGATATTGAAATCTGTGTGACTTCAAATCTTGGGAGGGGGGTGTTGTGGTGGCAACCACTCATTTGCATATACGAATAACGTTACGCAATAAATGGCAAGCCTAGGTTGGCCTTAGTGTGTGTTACCTAAATGCCACCGGAAGTGACGCCGAAGAGCGTACATGTCCTCCCACCAAGACTCTCTGACTCGACACCTTCATTTGTACATACTGCAACTATATCTTTTCTTTAATACACTTATTATTGCATTCTCTTTGTTGTTTGCGTCTTCATTGTATTCCTCACTAATTATTGTTCAACCTTGCAACCACAACAGTATCTTTCTCTAATTTTAAGGGTCTACTCGTCATCTTAACTTGAAGCCCAAGTTTCTAATAGACGTACGCTAAATTAAAAGACAGCACAAATTGCTTATTATTAATGTGTTTTGCGAGGTTTTCACAACTCCAAAACAAAGATCGCGGCTGGCGTAAACAGTTGTGTTGTCAACAGGAAGATGCAGTACGAATCTTACCGGTGAATGTGTGTAAAGGTTGTCCGCCTCCCTCTATGTGTATTCTTCTGTAGTAGTATATGTGGTGTCCATATATCTTCCTCTCTCTATCCCTTTTATACGGATTATGTAATAGTTGTTTTACATCGGATTAATAACAGCCGCACATATTTTTTTTCAGCTTTGGGATGATTTTTGTCTATAAAGTAATCTTTGCATTTTTTCATATGAATTAATTGATTTCACATTTTAGCATTAGCTCAGTCTATTGAAGAAATGGTGTAGAGTGTTTCGATTAGAGGACGCCAGTTGAACAATATCCGATACGTTAGTGACACCGTACTAATGGCATAATTTACTGAAGACTTGCAAAACCTTCTCTACGTAGTGGTTCAAGAAAGCGAAATATACGGATTACAACTGGATGCCAAATATACCTTTTTCATAACGATTTCTAGAAAACCTCCATTGCCCACCTGTGAAATCAATATAGGAGACACTGTAGTGTCGTAAGTACAATCATTTAACTAGCTTGGGTCAGTGATAACACCAGATGGAAAGGGTAGGGCAAACTTAAAATCTAGAGTTGTCCAGTCAAAGAGTGCGTTTATGAATCTGTCTTCTGTTATTCAGTGTCGTACCATCTCGCTGGAGACTAGATTGAGGATACTTCGAGCGTACCTTTAGTCCATTCTATTTTATGGATACGAGACGAAGACTATATGCCCTAAATAAGAAACTAAACTTTTGTTGTGTGGATACATGGTTTATTCGCCGAATGCTTAATATTCACTAGAATCAGCATGTAACTAATAAGGAGGTATGGAAGCGATCTGGATACGCACTTGGACAATTTGGGCAAACATTAATGAAAAGTTAAATTACTTTTATCGGCCATATATATATATATATATATATACATACATATATATATATATATATATATATATATATATATATATATACACACAAAGGAGTCGAACATTTAGTTCTTACTGATAGTGTCTGGCTATAATTATAAGTTCCCGAACAATATTTGTAGGTGGGCACACCGGAATCAATTGGGACTATTTCGTTACATGGATAATAGGACAATAAAGAAGATCATAGTCGCAGACGCTTTACAAAGGCGGGACCGTCCATAATGACTATTATGTACCCATATGAACAATTAATTATCATATGAAATACAATTATTGTATAGACACACATTCGTTTATTATTTCATTTTGAACTATCTAAAAACAATGTTCTGTAAAGTAGTTATTAAAATTTTTAAAAATATGCAAAGTCAGGCACTGCCGATTTTAATGTGTTTGTTAAAATATCAACCTATTTGTTGCATACCCAATATTTATAGTTCGCTATGAGAAATTACGTGCAACTTTAATTACTTTGTGTTTTAAGCAACATAAAATCAAATGCTAAAATTATAATTCTTAGGCAAAATAATTACGGTAATTAAATAAACAAAGAAATCATTAACAAGCGGTAAATATATTTTTTAATTGAAATGATAAATAATCAAATAAATGAAAACAAACGAAGAGATTTAATATATACCACTTTCCATATCAAATGCTAAAATATTACATTCATTGATCCTGGGCAACGCCAAGTATAAACAAAACACAATGAAGTCTTTTCTTCCAGCCAATTTCGAGTTTCCTCCTCTCACAACAATTTTAAGAGGAATAATGTGGATAATTACAATAGTTGAAGAAAAATGTAACTTACATTTGATAATAGTAGGAGTCGAGTAATTTTGAAAGAAAATTGTGAGTTATTTCCTAAAAGATTTTCTAAAGTAATGAATTTACATTTATTTCGAAATTACAACATACTTATATTAAAATGACATTATTTCTTTCAAAGTACCGCATAATTACACTGAAAATTCATTCTCTTCTTTCAAGCCTACTACATAATTATATTGAAATGTCATTGTTTTCTTTCCAAATAACTACATAATTACATTTTAGTAACATACTTTCTATCGAAATTACTATAATTGTATTGAACTTACATTGTGTACTATCAAAATGACTACATAATGACATTGAAATTAGATTATTTTCTTTAAGAATTATCAAAATTACTACGAAACTACACTGAAATTACATTATTTTGTTTCCAGAACTACTATATAATTACATTAAGATTACATTATGTTCCTTAAAATTACTACATAATTGCATTGATAATTTCATGTTTACTTTCAGATTATTACATAATTACATTGAAATTTCATTGTTTACTATCAAAATTTCTACATAATTACATTGAAATGAAATTGTTTTTATTAAAAGTTACTACATAATAACATTGAAATGCCATTGTTTTCTTTCCAAATTACTGCATAATTACATTGTAAACCCACCGTGTACTTTCAAAATTCTTACATAAATAATTACTAAAGACTTTGAGTCCCTGAGTAAATCTGCTCGATTTGAACCCTCGAAAATGAATCTTTTTTTTTACATTTTAGATATTATTTTTCCGACGCAACACCGAATATAATTCACCAGCTTTGTATTTTTTGTGTCTTGTTTACTTTTACCTCAGGACATAGACTGGCGGGCAGCTCTGCTTTATATAATAGATGGCGAGTGTTTATAATGTAAGAGTAACAAGGTTTTACATATCACGGTCGATTCGTGTCGAACAAAAAATGTTATACCTACGTTGTCTTAAATGACATTGATGCATTATATTAATGTCAGAATAAGAATACTTAATCATAAAGAAGAAAGATAAATGTCATCCAATTTAATTATCTAGGTTTCCTGAATCAGAAAACTGAACTTATATTTATGTATATTCAGTTTGTCATTTCAACAGTTCGAAAAAAACATGGCTGATTTGGAAATATAATTATTTTCTTGTGTTGTCTTAAATGGCATTTAGAAAAAGCGTAGAATCAGACGAATGTCAAAATGTGTAATCTGTTGCCAAAGAAAAATAATTTAAGTTATGCAATATTTCAACTTATTCGATTCACACATTGCAACGCTGAATCTTTATATATATATCTATATATATATATATTACATTTGTCAAGGGAACCTTGTCGCGTATGAAACTGATAATAATATGCTACGATAAGAGAACATGTTAAATAACACATGGAGGTTTATCTATGATGTATAATAAAATGAAGCCGGTCTATTTCTTGAAGGTTGTCAGCAATAGCCTTGACTATTATACATTGCTATTTAATTCTTACTGGCCCTTTGTACTTCTTTCTACTAACATTATAAACACTCGCCATCTACAAAAATATTTTCGCTTTGTTTCTTTCTTAAAATACCTAAGTCGGTTATGGATGAGAAAAGAATATATATAATTCCACACGATTAGACTAATTGTCTAATAATACATTTACGTTAATATATATATATACATATATATACATATATATATATAATAAAATGAAGCCATTCTATTTCTCGAATAGTCGTAACACATCGCTGTTTTATTCTGGTTAGCCTTTTATTTATTTTACTACTTGTATGTGTGTTACAATAACTATATTTTGTTTTAGTTTCTTTAAAATACTCGTTCAGAATAATGATAAAATAACTTGTTTATGAAACGGTGAATGATATTTATAATTCCATACGATTAGAGAAATTGTTCAATATTACATGGACGCTTATCTATATAATTAAATGTAGACGGCCTCTTTATCAACGATTGTCAGCAATATGTTAGACTGTACCACATCGCTATTTTATTCTGACTAGCCATTTATTTATTTCTCTTCTTCTATGTTATTTACAGATAATATATTTCGATTAAGTTTCTTAAAATACTAATTTCAAGGATGATTTAACGGCATATAAAAAGGAAAATATATATATAATTCAATACCAGAGAAACGGTTTAATGATACATGGACACTTATTTATATAATACACTGAAGCCGGTCTATTTCTCGAAGGTAGTTAGCAATAGCTTTGAACATGAAAAATTGCTATTTGATTCAAACTTTTTATTTATTTAGGTTTGTACTGGTAGTATGTTATTTATAAGAAAAAATTCGGTTAAGTTTCTTATTAAAATCTCGTTCGAATGATTATTAAACTACATGGCTTATGACACAGAAAATAATATCTATAATTCTATACGAGAAAATAAATAGTTTAGGTATACATAAGCGCTGATCTATATAATAAAGTAAAGCCTGATACTTCTCGAAGGTTGTTAGTAGTAAATTTGACTGCGCCAAATCGCTATTTAATTTGACGGGCCATTTTTACTTCACAAAAACATATAATTTCATTTCATTTTTTTAAATGTATAATTGTGCAAAGAAAATTGCTACAGTCGATATATGTTTAAATAACGACTATCAACTTTTGACAGCAATTAAATTATATAAATTCCCATATCATCTACTTCAGAGTTTAGATAAACAATTATGTGTGTTTAAACTAAACATTAAACAATATATTTATAAATTAACTGTGACGGGTTAGATTTCTCAAGTAAATATGGCGGTTAACAAATTGGAAAATAATATCTAAAATTTAATACGATACCATAAAATGTTAAATTGCACATACACAGGCATCTATAAACTAAGGTAAATCTAGTTTCGTTATTTAATTTGTTCATCAGTGGCTATTACACAGACAAATATATATTTGAGTCTCACTTCCCGCTTATTTTCTTTACTCGGTTACTATATTCTTTCCAATAAACAATGTGTTCCATTTTGGTTTCTTTAGAAAAATACTCATTCTGCCTAGGAAATTTGGTAGAATAAAGACATGTACAGTAATAACTATCAGCTACGAACATCAATAAAATATATTTACATAAATATATACTTCAATGGTAGAATAAACAAGTATATACGTATGAAATACATATTAAATTATTTATTTTCATATTTATAATTGTCTGTATGTGTTCTATATGCATTAGATTTCTGAAGCGAATTTGGTCATTTATGAAACGGAAATTATTATCTATATTTTCATACGGTATTATGAGTTGTTCAATGAAACATGGGCGTGTATCTATATAATAAAGTGAAGCCGGTGTATTCTGAATGATGTCATCGATAGTTTGTTTCTGACTAATGTATATTTAGTTCTGACTAGCTTTTTAAACATGTTTACTATTTTGGCATGCCCTTAACAATAAAAACTATTTTAATTAAGTGTCTATTTTGAATACTCGTTCAGGGGAGTCTTCAACTGGTAGCTTATGAAACAGAAGGTCTTATCGTTAATTCCATACGATCAGAGAAAGTGTTCAATAACATATGGAGGCTTATTACTATAATACAATAGAGTCGGTCTATTTCTCGAAGGTGTTTAGCAATAGCTTTGACGGTGACAATTCGCTATCATATTCTGACTAGCCATTTTTTCCACTTGTAGTATGTTATCTACAAAAATATATTCATTATTTATAGTTTTTTATAAAAATAGTCGTTCTAGAGAGTCTTCAACGTCATAACTAATGAAATAGAAACTAATCTCACAAATTCCATCCGATAAAGTTAACTCTGCAATAACACACGGTAATGTATACAGTAAACTGAAGTCGGCCTGTTTCTCGAATTTAATAAGCGATAGCTTTTAGCTTGACACATATATATTAACTATATTTCGCTATTTTTGCGTATACTATATTCTGTACAAAAATGTATTTCGCTTTGATTTTTTCCTTAAAATACGTATTCCGGTAAAGAATATCCTTATAATGGAGACATTTTTCAGTAATGCCCATTAGATTCTGACATCAATATAAATGTATACATTGTTATATCTAGTTGCACTCTAAAGAACACAATCAAATTAAGAATATTAAACTAATCATTTCTTTAGTCATTGATTCATGCATTATTCCGGAAAAGGCCCGTGGAAAAATAAGTCTAAACACCACAGATGCTGAAACAGTATGTTCGTTCATTCATCTTCATTACAGATTATGTTTCCATTTAAAATTTAATTTTTGCAAAATAAAAATGTAAAGGCTTTTATCATTCGAATTTGTTTATTTATTGATGGCACTTCTATGCATCTATACATTCTTTAGTTTGCTGATTCGTGCAAATTTCATCCTATTTCGCAGATGCGTCTGCACAATCACGTTTTTCTTTGTAAATAACTAATGATGAGACAATTGCAATTTTTGTTTTCGATTCCGATACAATATACGAGTATGTTCAAAATTCCCGATTTTGATTCGTTTTAATTTTTAAAATATATACTGAAAAATTACATTGGCCAAAACATAACCTTCACCTTGGCATACACTCGACTGAAAACACAACTTCTGCCTTGGTTATGAATTTACATCGTATTTAGACGTTAGTATGAGCTATGTATTTAAAGAGTATTAACCTATTAATTTCTTAATCTAGTGATTCATGCATCACAAAGCTATATCTGCATGTTTATGTGTAACCTTTATTAAACGGGCCGTGATGCGTATGACACGTTACATATGATATGTCTCTAATATGGATGTCTTGTCTAAGAACCCTGGTTAGGTCTCTATTAGATAAATTGTAGCGTGTCTATTTATTTTACTCTGACATAGATATATTTGATTCTTACTAGCCTTCTTTCGTTTTTATTCTTAGACAACGTTATTTTACGTAAACATATATTTCACTTATTCTTCTTCATTAAAGTACTTGTTCCGTCTAGGAAGATGATTAAAATAAAGATGATACACTATCGATTTGCTAAGACACTATTTTGTTAAATAAAAAAAATTATATATATAAATATTCATATAAATATATCAATATTATTATAGTGATATTTATTAGTTTCATCTACAAACACATGTGTTAACAATTACTGTCGGTATAAACATTTGGACCAAGTCACCCTTGACTCTGCAGCCTGGTATTCAACGTCTTAGAATCCATGCATCACCATACGAA
>OY744519.1:154114180-154166680 GCA_963556195.1 Sepiola atlantica
ACTACCTTGAACACTTAATTATTAACTGGTACTTAGTCCTTGTTATTGGCAGTAGAATAAAAAAGCCTACCATCACTTGTCGACTTATTTCGCCCAATGACTTCACAGGTAGCAAGATGGCAATGATAATGATATTTATCATTATTACTATTATTATTATTATTATTATTATTATTATTATTATTATTATTATTATTATTATTATTATTAGTATTATTATTATTATTATTATTATTATTATTATTTTTTAATACTATTATTATAATTATTATTATTATTATTGTTATTATCATTAATATCCTTACAAACTTGTTATCTCTATTTTTATTCTAATTTTATTTATATTTATCTTTATTTTTATTTTTATATTTTATATTTATTTTTATTAAGGCTTTTATCAAGACTGTTATCACTGCGACTATCGTAGGTATGATTGGCAGACGTTATCATTGTCATAATCGGTTTTGTTAATGATAAAACTGGTAACACCAGAAAACTTCTCTTATAAAATAATTCCACTAGTATTGATCTCGGTATAATATAATCACAATTTAAAAAATATAATCACAATAAAATTCACTGCAAATAATAAACAAAACATTAAAATAAAATAAATAAAATGCAAAAGTAGCAATTAATACCCTAAATTAAAATTATCAAACATTTTTATCCTCATGATAATTACTTATTAGAATTAAAATAAAATAGGATTGACGGCTGTAATCATAATTTTATTCTCATTTTAAATTTAACTCACTCTGGCCGTCGATCCACCCCCCTTCCTCCCACCCCGGCCGAGATTGAGATCATCACAGCACAGACACGTGAAAAACCTCCCACGTAATAATTTGAAACACGACTTGTTGGGGTCCTCCCTTTCCCCTCTCATGTCCCATGTCACCGTTATAGACAAAGTCCCAACTCTGTCCCCCTCCCCCTCCAATGTATTTTCAATTTTCAATCTCCCGTTAAGGTGAACTTTTGCCATTTGAATTCCATCGCTTAGCCCGATGAGTTGGTAGCTATTTGCACCAATGAAACGAAACTTGTTTTGTCGCAACTAATGGAATAAAATAAATATATATATATATATATATATATATATATATATATATATATGTGTGTGTGTGTGTGTGAATATATATATATATATATATATATTTATTTATATATATATATATATATAAATATATTTATATATGTATGTATTTATATAAATACATTTTATTAATGATTGTCTACGAACACTACTGTTGTAAGGTGTTTTTATATGAAATAAATTACGAAAAGAAGTTACTCGCAAAACGATTGGTGTAAAACATTATCGTGTTTAAGTAGGATGTTTTTATGCGTATAATACATTTATATTGTCAGATGTATAGTTTTATTTTTTATTTATACCTTTGCAGGATCAGAACTTTTTGCAAACTTCCGTTGCTTTTTTCAAGTAAAAAAAAATATAAAAATTCGTAGAGAAATGTTATTTAAATTTCCAATCTCGAAACGGAAAAATAATAATGATAATAATTAAATATATAAAACAATACATATATCTATACTACTTCAAAAATTGTTTCATAAAACCGGACAGATTTTATATACGAAATGATAAGTTGCAGCTATCAGTATGTGACTTCTTGTCATTTATTTCATTCATATATATATATATATATATATATATATATATATATATATATATATATATATACATATATATATAAATATATAAATGTGAATTAGTTTTTTATTAATCACAACAATACTTGCATCACATCGGCTAAATTAATAATATTGTATGTATAGTAGAGACGAAATACATAAAAGCGTGTATTTGCATTTTAACTTTGCGCATATATTTTTACAAGATTCATTTGAAATTTTGTGTCATATTTTCCTATATTTAAAATAAAACCAACATCTCTTGGTAAAAATAAAGATAATGCATAAGCAGGAAGAGATTATAAACAGAGGAAAAGGTGACTTCTTTCTTTTTCATGCTCCCTCTCTTTCTCGTCTATGTTTCACTTTCTTTACTCATCTCTCAACTATTTCTATGTTCCTTTTTAGCTTTTTTTAAAAAGAGGCTGACTTTATTTTCAATACGTTGCCATTCAATTTGAAATATAAGATAAATAAGGCACACACATTGTATCGCTCAGGAGAATTGATTTCTTTTTTGCTTTGATTTTTACGGTCTTATTTTACAGATGAATACTTTTTAATAAAAATAACGGAAACGCAAATATCCACCTATTGACATGAATAAGCTTTTGTACAATAAAATTATGAGTAACATATGTATTATTTAAAATGTTAGTTTAATATGAGACTAATTAGTTGACCATCTCTCATATATTCCGATTAATTTGGGGCGGGGGGAGACTCGCGTTCGGAGTACCAATTTCATGCTCACTCCTATGTGTGATCTTTTTTGTGTTTATTTATACTTATATATAATTACATACATATCCGCATGCATGCTTATATATATATATATATATATATATATATATATATATATATATATATATATATATACATATATATATATCTTCCACCCTGTGTGTGTTATACTGGCTAGTTTTTCTGTCTTCTTCCCTCTCGTCGCCTTTACCTCCTCCGCCTACCGCCTCCCCTATACTAGCTCAATAGATGTGTAAAAGAAAATAAATAAAAATATAAAAAAAAGAATAAAAAATAAAGAAGAATATGTCACCCAAGTGTCAAATCATATTTCAATGTCACTAAAAGTCTTCTCATATCGGATCATATTTTCCTCCTCCGATGTGTGTGCCTTCAAAATAAAATGGTCCTAAATCTTCACTTTTTCTGAAGACGTTCGCTAACACGAACGAAACCGGTCAAATATTTTGTTTTTGTTTTTCTCCTGCATTTTAACCTGTTTTCCGTGTGTCATTTTTAATATTTCATGTATATATACATATAATATTATGAGGTAATGTAATATACTACGTATATAAATATATATATATTTATACATATATATATATATGTATATGTATATATATATATATATATATATATATATATATATATATGTGTGTGTGTGTGTGTGTGTGTGTGGGTGTGTGTATTTGTGTATATGTGTGTGTGTTTCGTGTTGAATACATAAGTGGAGTTTAGTATTTACTGGTGTATAAATGTTTAACAATAAGGATTAAGATTAATTTCATCGTGTGTCTCATTAATTTGATTTGTTTTTTGTCAACACGACTTATATCTTTTCAAATGGGGTAAACCAATACTGATATATTTTAAATAAAAATATGATTTTAGTTTTTGTTTAATTTACTCACAGATAAACAAACAGCACATGCGACCTTTGTGTGGCCTTCACATCTCAGATTTGTCTGGCTATCTGTCATACGGCTTTCCCCTGACACTTTGTTCCATAGTTGCTTATGTAAATTGACGTCAATGCTGCTAACTATTATTTTAGCCTACACCGATTTTTTAACCACATTTATTTTCAAACCATCATTTATTCTCTTTAAAAATGTGTTTAAAACATAGTTCACTCCAAACAAGGCTGTTCGCCACTGTAAACTTAAGGAGTTACTGAGTATTAAGGTGTAAGTTTTGGGGGTCATCTTGTGTGTGCAGCTGTGCAGCGAGATGTATGTTTTGATTAGTTTAATTGTCTGCATGTCAGTACAGTCGGGGAAACAGGTAACAGGGAGAGAGTTCCACAACTACAATGGCTGTTACATAAATCACAATATTAGACCGAACATAGGTTAATTATTTTCTGGTGTATTGTATAAACGTGCATTCATCTAAAAACTTAAATGAATTAACCCATACTACAATAACACATACTTATTTCCAGATAGGGTTTTAGTTTGCAGCTTTATTTGTTTTGAAGTATATGTTATTTAATATTCTAAAGTAATAGCATAGTATTCTCCATAGTCCAACCGCTTTAGAAAGAGGGAAGAAGTTCTTTGAAACACGTCGATTCTGTTCCACAAACAAAATCCAAGAGGCTGTCTCTTGATTTCTATCTGCCAAATCCTTATTTTCTTACACGGCTACCTGTCTGCTACGCAACCTCCTTGAAATGTTAATTAAATTTAATTTAACTTCAAAGAGAATGTTATTTTAAAGTTGTAAGGCAAGCTAGCGTTGACCGGGGCAAAAGTGTGAAACTTATATTTCTCTCTTTTTAACTCCCTCTTCGAACCCTTTTTTCTTCTCTGCCCAGGGTCTCTCTCTCCCTTTCTCCCCCCCCCCTCTCTCTCTCTCTCTCTCTCTCTGAACATGCACAATGACTTGTATAGATTACTTGAAGAATGTGTCGGTGTAAAAGAAGTAACTCATTCAGAAAAGTCAGATTTGCTTCGTATAATTAATACATCAATTATCAAGGATACAGACACCCTGAGGAAACCTAGCCTTGGTTACCATCAAAGAGTAAATACATGTTTCTAAATTGTAGATATTATACACCGGGGCAACGCTGATCAAGAAAATATGAATTTTGTAGGTCTTTGTTTAGTAATTTGGTACATTTAGCTCGACATACACATATACACACACACACAACTGTCCTTTTATATAACCCACTATAAATCTAACGGAACACATTGTCTTTGATCTTTAAAGTATTTCCGTTTAATGTATTTGCATAATAGTCAGTATTTATCTTCCCCATGTTCACCCCCTAAAGGTAAAATGTAAAAAAATGTTCGAAACACGTCGGCACAGTTCTGTAAACAAACTCCTACTTTTTGCGAAGCGTAATTCATCACTTACGTAGTACCTGTTTAGGCAACGTACTTATGCCACGCTATACTTGGTTCATTGCAATAAAACAGCGAACCATATATACCCTTAAGGGGAGTTTGAATTACTTACTAGACACAATCCTCGAGTTTTTTCGGGCTCTCTATACAAGTGTGTGTCAGGACAACCTGACATACGGATACTTCACCCAACAAGTCAACCCTGACTAAATGATCCAAATAACATAGTATTCACAGCACAAATACGATCCATCAGAACGCCTATACATTGGCGCATACGAGCAATTGTCTACCTTTTTCGACTGATGTTATCTAAAGTAACAACAAAGCTAGACACTTAACCAGACAATATTGCGTATTGTCTAAGAATCCGTTAAGACAAAGAGACCTCAAGAACGATATACTAAAACATAGTTTACTGGTCAATTAAGGAGTGGAAAAATTAATGTTCTTAACTTCTTTATTGGCTCAACGTTCGAGAAATAGGTGAAAAAACATTAATAGAATATTCAAATATCTATGTATCTCATATAAAGATAAATTGTTAGCCCCAGGAAAGTGCCCTTGGATTTCTGAGCACTTCGACTGTAGTAAAGTAAAACACGTGAAGTCAATTGCAATTTTTCAATTTTGGTAGACACATGTTGGAGCAGTAGTACATACTTAATTAACTTCTGTATATTATCCAATAA
Organism: Sepiola atlantica; assembly: GCA_963556195.1. NCBI lineage: Eukaryota > Metazoa > Mollusca > Cephalopoda > Sepiida > Sepiolidae > Sepiola > Sepiola atlantica. The sequence goes on from OY744519.1 coordinate 154,119,639, forward strand.
CCCAATGTGTTTGCATAATTTTTAACATAAGGTTATGATAATCTCATATAAAATATGTCACCTCCGCGCTCGAAATAATATAAAGTATTCCCCAAATTAAACACAACATTTGTCTTTGGTAGAAATATCTTTCCGGTGAATGTTTAAATAGATTATCTCATTTGAATGAGTAATTCATCAATTGGTCACTCTGCAGACTCACAAAATATTTCAGGCACACTGTGTAGCTTAATTGCCATACACATATTTTATAACTTATTAAGTAGTTCTACTCACGTATTAAGAACTGTTGAAGTAAATACTAAAATATATATACATAAAATATTTAATCTATTTATAACGTTTTATGCAGATACATGAAACGGTAATTATGATAAGGAAAGAACACCCGAAACGATGTTATCTGTAGGTATAAAACACTTAAATATTTAAAATAATATATTTATAGTTAATGCCCCTTTAAGATTTGATAGTCTAAATAGTAAAAACCTGTATAGAATTACACTATTGCTGTTATTCTAGTTATCATATTATATTCCGCAACATAAAGCTTGCACCCGCCTCTCTGGTAAGAGAACATTAATTTCAATTACTGTCTGTTGGGATTTTTCGCGGTCGTGTCGAGATAGACGTTAGGCCTATTATTGTAAGCTTAATTTAAAAACCGCGTTTGAGCCCATGCGTCCCCTGCAACCGCGACGCCTGCACTGCTGAGTTTAGAACACCCGAAAAGACGTCGTTTGTAAGTATAACACACTTTAATAGTTACAAATCTCTATATATATATATATATATATAATCTATTACGTCATTAGTTTCTCAAAACAATGTGTTTTAGATGAAAGACATGTATTTTCCTTTCCTTAAGCTATTGCTTTTCAAAAAATGAACTATTTTTCTTTTTGGCTAGTTTTATTTGCCTATTACACATAAGTCTGCTTCAGTTTTTTTGTAGTCTTGAGAGTAAACAGTTCATGTGAACTGATGGTTGTGTCTTGAACAAAAAATATGCTTCATGTATTTCGAACATTATTTGAAGCACAAAGAGATATGTGATTTTGGTAGGCTAAAACAAATCAATGCAAATAAAACACTATTTTAATGAATTTGTTCACTTAATATTCTGAGGTTTACAGAATATTTAAATATTTAATGATATATATATATATATATATATATATATATATATATATATATATATACGTGTGTGTGTATTTATATAAATATTATTATATAAGCTCTTTTTAAGAAAATTAAGGTTGATCACTGTTAAGCGATATACAAATAGACACTCACTTAAGCTACAAGGTGATGCTTCGATTAGTTCTGTGAGGTCTTATAGATTGTCGTGATGCTTATAATAATCTGCAATTGGCATGAATATTACTTCATTTCTCCGTATCACGTTATAATTTCTCATCGCCGATAGGATAAAGCGAAAGCGTGCGGTGTAAAAGGTTACTCTTGGAACAAGGTTCGCGCATTGTTATCGTCTGAATATATTACTCCGTTGCACTGAGTAGAGCATAAGCTGGAAACGACGTCGCTTGCAGATAAATATAAATTCATACTTATTTATCAATATAATTATCTAAAAGTATATATGTGTTTTTTTCTCAAATAAATAGTTTAATAGATAGAATGATTGATTGATTGATATATATATATATATATATATATATATATATATATATATATATATATATATATATATATATATATATATATAAAGAGAGAGAGATAGAGATAGATAGATAGATAGATAGATAGATAGATAGATAGATAGATAGATAGATTAAAAACCAACACTGGAATGTCAACGGGGTTACTATCGTATTCATTATTTAAGCAATGCCATGTAATTAGTCTCAATACTATAAGAATTATCGGGTTGCACTTCGCAGTGTACGTTGGAATGGACCAATTCTCGGTTGTTTGTTCAGAAAATTGTTTTCTTTATAAAAAAAATATTAATGAAGCTGCCATATGTTATTTTACGATCGAAGGATACAAGTTCTTCAATTACATTGTTTTGTTTTGGTAAAATAAGCCACCGATGTAAGAAATGAGGAAAAACGGCGCCGTGCACCTGTTCTGTTTGTAATACAATAAGCCATTTTGTATTCGGACCCGGTGTTTCCAGTAGTGGACTGAAAAGTAAACGTAGGAAGTATAATCGAAAAATATTCACGTGTCAACTACTCGACAAACGTCTAGGCTTACCAGAGGGAGCATGGCTATGGTTTGGAGATCTATTGTCCAGAATACATTACCTGTCAAGTAAGTAAGCGACTTTTTATGTAGAGGATGGCGTAAACTACAGAGTACCTTACCAACAAACACGCGGTAGATAAAAATTAAAAACTAACGTGGATTTGTACACATAGTTTACAATGTACACACGGTAATCCAAGTAGAGGAGGAGATGAATGAATATATCAACAAAGTGTCTAGAAAGCGCACGCATAAAACTGACTTTATTTATCCAAAGACATTGCCTTTTAAAAGTTCCAGATAACAACATGATACATTTTATCATTTGAAGTTCATGGTTTGATCAACTTCAATCACAGAAAACAAGAGATCAGATATAAGATTTGTAACCTTTTTTTGTCCAAAATCCTGCTTAAAGTCATCTAAATGGTGAGTGGTAGTTGGCTGGAATGTCTACAACATTGTGCTAATGGAAGGCACATTGCACATGTAATCTAACATATGTGTAACCTTATACGTATACGAACGGATCATGATTACTTATACTATTGTTTGTTATCTTGCGAGTTTGAGTGTCTGCACAGTAGATCATGACAGAAAAGCATGAAAATAATTGAATATCCAGTGTAAGTTCAGGTCCTGAGAACATATGCAAAAAAGTAATATTGAAAAGAGTCACTTATATAGGATGCGACTTGTGTTGACACTTTTGTGCCCTTATCTGTGATAGAATCGGCAACAGAGCCTAAACATGCAGCAACACTAGCGGAGAGCCACATTGGGTCAAAATATGCCGGTCTTCTCAACAGAATTGTGTTTCAACCGATTGCCGCGACTTCCTTCTGCAGCCTTGGTCTGTTAATGACTCGCTACACCGGGGGCAATCATGAATTGACTTGGCTGTAAAAGCGCCTCGATCGACACTATTCATCGAAACCCTTGAGTCCTCTCCCGGCCTGCCAAGCAAGCCGGACATTCGATGAAACTCCTTTTTGTGTACATGTTGGTTTCGAAATTAAACATCTTATTAATTTGTTCATTAATTCTTTTTTTAAAGAAGTTATCCACCATCCACTATATATATATATACGACGCAATCACGTTGACAATATACGGCACAATCACGTTGACACACCGGTTCCCGTTAGATCACCGAAGTTAAGCGGCGTCGAGCCTGGCCAGTACTACCATTTGGGAATACCAGGTGCTGTATGTGCTCTCTGCTTATCTCGGCATTGTTTCCAGGCGTCCTGTATTACTACTTGCCATTTGAATCAAGCGATGCCGACTCAGGAGAGCGGTTGTTGGTCATTGCGCAACCCTTGCAATAACAAATTCACGCGCGGGCAGCCCCAGGTGGGGCACTCATACGTCGAACTCGACGGGAGAGTCCATCATATATATATATATATATATATATAAAGTTAGGTGTGTGTATGCGTTTATATATTTGTCTCATATACTTTACTCCTCAATTAATTTACTGATCATTATAAATTTGAGAATACAACTCTTAGACATAAGGGGTTTTAATGTGAGCTATATTAGTTTAACTTTGTTTCATGCAAACGGGGTAATAAAGGGGATAAAAGCGTTCAGATACATCCGATTTTATAAAGTATTAGACGTCAACTAATAAATATTCCCATAACTAGGAGTATTTTAGAGGTTTTTAGGGGGCCTATTACGGGCGCATGCCTTCGTTTTAAATTCAAATATCTAGGTAGCCACTGTACTGATATATGAAGAAATTATAAGTAGTAGAAAATTACCAGAAAGCCCATTAAACTCGAAGCGGAGAAATACTACTTTGAAAGAAATGCATTTTGTTGTTTCGAAATATTATGCATTTCAAACATAATGTGCTATTATGAAATAAGGTATAGCTCGTAGAATATGTAAATACATAGGTATATATCTCCAGAGCCACCATTCACCACTGCATGGAGTATTGTTGTCACATCTAGGATTGAGTGTCTCCTTTCGAATAGGTACAAAAAGAACCTCTAATCAAATAGGTGTTACACTGTCTACCAAGCTTCAGTCTCTCTAGAAATACTTCCACGGAATGTACTCCGAAAAACTGGCTGCCAATTGCCACTTCGACGTAAATACACCCTGACCAATCGGACAATCAGCAAAATCTTATCCAATTTACCGTAGAGGTCTTCCAGATGCAAGAAGCTTTTCTACTTTATAAGCTTCTTGCTTCGAACTACTAGTCTTTGATATCCTTTTTCTTCCTGTTCTCTATGACGTATCAAAATGCAGAATTTTAATGTAATGTGAGCAAACATATCGCTGCGAATGTCTCCACTTACGATTCCCCCATAAATATTGCTTCTATTCCACAGTAGTCCGTGACGTCTCAGTAGCGATGTCCCATGTGTGAGATGAATCAAAGTAATATATATATATATATATATATATATATATATATATATATGCGTGTGTGTATATATTATAGACTTAAAGTAAACAAATTTACGACATATTCATTTTTATATTTTCGAAAGCAGTAACATAAACAACAGTTGAGCGCACGATCGTTTCCGAGATGATATGGATTTTTATTGATATCCAGTCCCTTTATCAACACAAGGTAGAGACACGAACTTCAAAGTAAAACATACAATCAAGACTTTAGTATAGTTCACCTTCATTTATGCAGCAATTCGATAACATTAGGGAGAGCTTAGATTTGATCAGTACAATCCACCTCTCATAGTAAACCGAGCAATGAAATGGAACATATAAATGAGCACAATTTATGAAAAAACGGCTATTTCAGGTATAGAAAACACAGTACTCAATAGCACAAATAAATCTTTTTACAAGTATATATATATATATATATATATATATATATATATATATATATATATATATATATATCTCGCGAGAGAGATGTATATTTAGGCAGTAAGTGTTATTAATACATTGACGACAACGCGATTTTCTCTTTTCATAATTTTTAATTAGTGTCCTGACTGTGCGAGCAAATTCCCGATTCCCAAGTATTAATTCGTGGAGAAAATGGATGATTCGATTCGAAGAATTTTTTCATATATATATATATATATATATATATATATATATATATGCCATAAGATTGATGAATAAAAATATGCATAGAATTATTATTCACATGTAACTACATATGAAATAACATACATATGTGGATAAATAAGAATTTAGAATTGCAAAGATTGACACACACTAGACAATAATTAATACATTACTAGCACTTAACAAGAGATGATTACTTTCCAATCACCCCGTATAAGGCAAGAGATTGGCATTGTGAGAAATTGATATGAATTGCGATGACCCTGGAATATACGTAAGCAAAATGAGCGTACACAATAGCACGCATGCGCGAGCCAAACCCTCCATGAACCTGTTTACAGCGAATCACAGCGAATTGATTATTCCGCTTCAAACTGTCATTGACCACACGCATGAACAGACAATGGCCTCTCCACGTCAGCTTAGAACTACAGATGGACAGCTCTGGCTTCGTGTAATGGAGTTTCGTGTTTTAAATTAGTGTCAACTACGTCGGCGTAGTCCTTTGGGGCGTACACCATAGACAAAATACCGAACTTGGTGCAATATAACTAAGTGTTCGAAAAAAGGAAGCTATATTATAATGAGGTCTTAAAACAGCGAATTGATATATTCCCTGCCTATTTTGATCCAGCTCGTTTGACTCGTTGCTCTAATCGTCTACACTAGACCAACGAGTCAAACGAGCTGAAACAAAATAAGCATGGAATAGATCACATAATTCTGAAGAACACGTGCCATGATAGTATTTATAGAAAATACTAAATATCATTACCGATTCCGATTCGTTTTAAAATTCTAAAGTGTGAATTTTATAGAATTTATAATTTAACATACAAGAATTTAGAAACTTTTCGTGAATTTCCGCGATTTAAATTGCGATATTTTGTAATAGAGTGGTGATGTGACAATTGAAACTGTTTTTCCCGATTCCAATATAATAACCGATTATTTTCTAAATTTCCGATTATTTTCGAAATTCTCGATTCCGATTCCGATGGTGGTTCTTGACACGTCTAATCGCCTAAAAGGGTAGATTTTAGGGGGATTCGAAGCGGAGAGTATTCATCTACTTTTAAATGTTGATATAGTTTTCTTTTTAATTTCATGACTTTCTTAATTGTTTCTTTTTATGTATTGTTTCCAAGATTTTAATAAAGTATATTGTGAGATGATAATCTATATTCTTGACTTGTGGCATGTTTTCCTATTCAGCCATTCGGTGCATATTACCGTTGCTATTTTTACCAAGCCTTTTTTTCCAATGCTATTTTAACATACATTCGTTACTATAATTTACAAATTTTTGTTTTACTTGTAGTTGAATGTTAATAGGGATTTATAATTTTATACTATATACTAGCAATAGAAAATTAAGTTAACAAAAATTAAAAAATGTTTTTTGAATTGGAAATTAGACTCACATTTTTCCGATTCCGAGAACGATTTGGATACCCCAAAAAGTTGGTTCCGATTGTTCCTTTTCCTGATTCAATTTCCATTTAGTCGCCCCAACACTAGCATAGAGACCCCGACCTGTTTTTAATTTTAACAACGGGGAATTTAATCTAGTTTCGCAATGTCTTCATTTGAATAACTTCATTCACCAAATGCCACTCCATAGCCCACTGTGCGCCTCTATTATGACCTTGAGAGAATTCTCATCGTAACCCTACCTTCATCATCTATTCGGAATATTAACAGCAATAATATATAACATATCTATTATTCTTAAAATTTTAACTTTTAGGTGATAATTTCCTTTTTACGTATTTCGATGTAATATTTTCCGGTTTTCGTAAACAAACACGTCCCATTTTACTGCATATACATATAAAAATATTCAATTTCATTTATTTTAATGAATGATCAACGCTAATAAAATCCTGTGGACCACTTGAGGATAAAGTTCCAAAGACCGGTGGTTGGATGTTGAGTTCCACCGCGCAAGAAATCAAAATTTAATTAGAAAACCGATGTATTTCCCGGTGAAATTGTTTTGTTCCAAATCCGAATTATTTCAGTTTTTAAAAGTTCATGAACCGAAACTTTGACAGTAATTTCATTCGTTTATTTAGCTTTCAGTAGTCTTTTATATTTGTTCAAATTAATATTTCGGTGATTCAATCAGCAAATAAGAAAATATTCATAATCTTTGTATTAATAAAATAGAACATTCTTGTGTATGTGTCTGTGTACGTGTTTCCAATTCCTACGTGACATATGTATTATTTTTAAATAACTAGAATAAAGGAGCCTATGGGCCTACATTCTAATATATAGTAATTTTTTTAACTCCAGAACGTAGTTAAAGTAATAATTGTTTAGAACTATTAAAATACTTTCAAACGCTATTGATGATGTTTACCCATTCATTTCTTTATTTTTTTTTATTTTCGCTTATGTTTTAATTCATGTTTTGATACATGACGTAAGTTATGAATAAATGAAGTCTCAACGAATATATAATTATTTTGTTAAGGTAATGTTTTAAGCTCTATTCATAAGGAAGTCCAAATAGATTTATTTCTTGGGAATTAAGTATGTACTATTAATGCAATGTTCGCTATTTCTTAAAGTAGTTAAGATTCCTGATGATTCGAAAACAGACACATTCTACAATGTATTTACTAAGTTTGAAAAATGATGACCGTAGGAAAAATTGTGACTTGCAGACGGACAGAATCTCTATGTATATAAGAAACTAGCAGGATAACACGACGTTGCACGGGATTGAATTTGGGTCACTACTATGTACTTTTTCGCTATTCTCATAACACCATATTACTTCCTTGGTTTTTAATACCACACTCTTTCTGTTTTCCCACCTGGTATAGTTGAAATAGCTTCAATGTAGGCAAACGCTCTAAATTAATGTATTATACATATGGTTTACATTTTATTAAACTCGAATATACGTATTTTAAATTTTAAAGGACTTATGTAACTTCGATCCTGGGGTACGCAGATATTCGTCACATAGAAAGTAACAGAGATTTGCGAACACTTCATTGTCTTCCCCAAAGAATTCTATGTATCTATATCAGGTTATGCTCAGCAAATATTCTTACAAAAGCCCAAGTCACAGTGAAAGGTTAAAATGTTGAGGAAGTTGACAACTACATCTACCGAAGGAAGATGGGGAGAGGCGACGCTTATATGATGCCTAACATTAAACGGTGAATTGTGATTGGATAGCAGCCTTCTCCAAAGTAGACACCCATGAGAAGGAGAGATTCCATCATGAAAATAAAAAGGAAAGTGTTCAATGAATAGATCAAGGCTGTGATAACATATGGTAGCGAAACATAGGCAATAATTAATGCAGCGATAGGAAACCTAAGAGTGGCATAATGCAAGCTGAAACGTATTATGTTTGGTAGCAGTTTACGTGATAGAAAAAAACACACTATGATATGACAGAAAACTGGAGTAAATGACATCATAATTACTATACGGATGACAAAAATATATAGGCAGGTCACCTTTCAAGATCTACAGCAAACTGGTGGGCATATGGACCGACAGAATGGACCCCGAGTAAATAGCTGAGACAAAAAGAGACGTCTACAACCCGGTAGAGATATGTCCTTGATAGCCAATAGGGTCCTACATGGCCACCCCTAATCAGGAACAAAACAAAGTAAAAAAAATGGGTTACTCCTCCAAGATTCATCAAAAACCCTAATGATGATGATATATATATATATATGTAACTCAACGTCTGTTTGTTCCTTATATAAAATAAGATAAGAGAATCTGCATGAAATGTAAAATTGTATTCTCATGCAAAATTTACTGGGAAGACAATGGAAGTGTTCCCAAATCTCAAAGTTAGAGCATACGGGAAGCTTCACCGACTTCAATTCTTACAATAAATCTAAATCAATGGTTCGACAACTTCATGAACCGAGTCTTTAAAGTGTTTTGTTTCTCAACATAACCGTCATATATATATATATATATATATACTTACACATGTCGCAAGTACATCGAAAGCGCTATAATATATATATATATATATATATATATATATATATATATATATATATATATATATAAGTATTTCATGTATCCAAATAAAAGTTTATAGGAAGATATCATTGTTTTTATGTATCAATTTTCAGTATTTACTTCAACAGTGATCGATACGTAAGTAAAGCTAGGTAGTAAGCTATGAAAATATATTTATGGCAATTAAGCTAAACAGAGGCTCCCGCGTTTCATCCCCGGAGGAATCTTTAGGCTAAAATGCGCGTTCGATACTCCCGCGACGTGGGAGAGAGTATTCGGTATTCAGGAATGAGCAGTCGTTAAAGTGAACATCGTGATTTAAAATGAGTCTGTGTGTGACTAGTGTGTTAGTTAGGTTTTCTGTTTTACGTTATGGTTGTGTATGTAAATGCGAGATTTTATATTTTTATCCGTTTCACCAATATATAACATCAGACATCCGGCATATTTTATTTTGTACATTTTTTGTAAAGTGTCATCAGGGAGTAGTTGTGGACGGGGTTTGGTGTTGAGTTAATGCCTGATTGTTTTAAAGGTTTGTGTTCATATTTTTATCTCAAATTTGAATTGTTTTTGTACGGAAATAAATATGAAGATGACACCACAAAAATGTATCCTCATAAAATACGCCAGAACAAATAACACCGAGATGACTGAGAAAAATAAATCTTCATAGTTCTTCACTATAATCCCATATCTACAATCCATCACGAATAAACACATAGTTACCAGGAATTTTCCTTCATGCAGTTTATTAGAAGATCGTGAGATTACTTCCAGATAAAAAGTCCTGAAACCCAAAAAAGAGAATGCAAAACCTATTTTATGCATATCACACACTAAACTGTTACATCAAGGAACCAGAAGACCCATTCATAGACAACTCTTATTTTCTTATGGTCCCTTTCCAAGCAAAAATAAAACAAGCATGCTCTAGTTGATATTCATGGAAAAAGTTGTAGAAACTCACACAGAAGAGGATACAGTAGCACAGCACCTGCCCCATTTCTCTTGGAAGGATATTAACGCTTTTAAAGATCCGGATTTAGAAAGCGGCCTTCGTTACATTCAATCTAAATCGACATTGTAATAATTTCTGGTAATGCCTGCGTAGGCCTCTTTCTGATGCAAGAGTGAGTGATAGCACCTGCTGGGGAGCGTAATAGCGATTGAGAATATATTACCCCAAAATAAAATCACTGTGCAATCGTCGGCGCTTCAGAGTGATACGTTTTAGCTATTTGAGTCGGCGTTTGTACGGAAAATCACATAGTCTTTGTACCATTCAATATATATATATATATATATATATATATATATATATATATATATATATATATATATATATCGTCTTTTTTCTAAACTGTATTGATGAATCATATTGTTTTTCCTTTTTTTCCTGATATTTCTGAACACGATTTTTGCGCTTATGAAAAAGCACACGTATGAACAATCTTAGATATATATTTCTATATTTGGTTGTTCACTTCGTAGATGAAACGTACCGTCAAGTGTATGGATTTTTTGAAAGATGAATAAGAAAATGGTCTTCGGAATCTAATAGTCTATTATATACTAGCTGGACCCGGCGCCCGCGGTTGCACCGGAGAAAAATAAAAGAATGAATCAAAATGTGTCCACATTCGAGCGAATGCAATTAGGTAACATCGGACAATATTTACCCAAGGGAAAAATGAATTCTGAGTTGAAAAAAATAAGAAATTGCCACAATATAATATGATATGTCCTTAAATATATATTGTGTAGTAATAATCATGATACAAACAAAAAAATGAAATAAATTCTGATCTGAATTGCGCAAATTAAGGTGTTGTTTAATAAATATTTTAGTAACGCAAATCACAATTTCGTATAGAACTAGACATGAAAAACAAATCTGAGGTGTCGGTCAGTAAATAGTGTTTGAAGCAAGTATGAGTGTAAAAAGACGAAACTATGATTATTTGGTATAAAATACGTGTATAATATCTATTGTTAAAATGCTGAGAAAATTTAAATAGGTCACATTATTTGTAGCATTTCTAGCGACGCCGGTCTGTGTAATTTTTAACTGCTTTGAGTTAAGTAAAAGAACGTGATTTTTCATTATAACAATATACTTAAAATCGACGAATATTAATTTGAATAGTATGTGAGCAGAAAGAAATTCACATATATGTGTAATGTTTATTTTCTGCGAAAATGAAAGCACGTTTTCTTGAGAAATTATGGCGAACGAAATATATATATATATATATATATATATATATATATATATATATATATACATATATATATATATAGAGAGAGAGAGAGAGAGAGGGGGAGAGACAGAGAGGGGGACATAGTTCGTAGAGTGAGTATTAGAGAGAGTACGTAAAATATACCTCACAATAATAAAAAAAAAACTTAACGTTGAAAAAGAAAAACACAAATGTTAGATTAATGGTAGGTTTAATATGGATGGAACAGAAAAATAATGAACTTGTATTGTCTGTTAGTTAAAGTTATGTAATGTTCGTAGAAAAACTGATATTGCGTGCTTCTATAAAATTAATATCAATAATTAAAATGCTTTCGAAATGAATACTGCAGTTTGTTTTAATCAGTAAGTATATAGCACCATGATTGTGAAGCCTTAAAGGTGGTATGTTTGAAATTGTGTAAGTGTTTAGGTAAATAAATGAAAGTATACCTATATTAAACGAGAACTGATAAAGGACATGTCTGAAGTCGAGTCGCTGATGAAAAGATTTTAGAATCACAGAACCCTATATGTAATAATGTACGTCAAATGTATTATGTACAACCCCGAATGAGAATAAGTCTATACGAAAAAGTTATTAATAACGTAATTTCGAAAACCAACAGAGTTAACAGAAGCGTCTATTGAATTTGTACGTAATGCATTGTAGTATATATTTCATTAATGCAGAGATGATTAGAAAATAATACCGGTTACGTTTTAAAATGTACCTGTGGTTTATTAGTTCTCGGTGTATATGGGGAGAGTGTTACTAGTAGAAAGGGGGATACGTCTTGACTTTTTCTCTTTCTTTCTCCCTCTCTCTCTCTCTTTCTCTCTCTCTCTCTCTCTCTCTCTATATATATATATATATATATATATATATATATATATATATATATATATATTCTTGGAATGTTTTCAACCATTACAACTATATGTAAAAAAAAAACAACACTATCAGTCCTAAGTCCTTCGTAGGTAAACTACTATATATATATATATATATATATATATATATATATATATATATATATATATATATATATATATATATATTGAAAGAGAGAGAGAGAGAGAGAGAGAGATTACAAATACTCACCCAACTGATCGAGGGTAGTTAAGTAATATATATTTCTACTCAGAAAACGTATATATTTCGATGCCATCAAACCAAGGATCTTTCAAATAACCATTGACTGACGCCCCATCCTCCCGCACCCCCCCCCAAAAAAAAACAAGTAAAATAAAAGAAAGAGAATATGTTTTTCTTAAAAAAACGTCGCCGTTCAGATTGCAAAGGGAGATAATCCGGAAACGGGGAAATGAGTAAAAGATTAGCGCCGTACTCGCACGGGGTCTTTTCTCGCACGGCTCATTGTGTTTCGCGATCGACGCTGACGGGATTATGTACGCTTGCGCAACACGATCGGAAACCAACGTCGCGTGAAATCGACTTTTTTTTCTTCCTTACGCTACACATCACGCTGTGTTTTCGCACCGTTTTATCCAAAGTTTTTCGTTTCTCGTTCGAATGGCCAACGTTGACGACATTTATACGTATTTCCAGCGTACATAGATAGACAATTGAGCAATCACAGGCAACGAGAGATACTGAAAGAGGCATGAAAGTATTGCGGAATAGTCACATATTTTAATACTATTAGTAATAGGTATCCACAAAAAGTATAGTGCTTAAGTCATCAATTCTTTTTTATAGAAATCGCCCAAGAAAAGGTATGCCACTACTTTACGCAAAGAGATAACAGGAACCAATATGAGTATGGCAAATACGAGAGATCCGTATTTGCGTTGGTCTTGAAAAAATCATAGTTATAGGTAGGAAGAAAACAGTCAGCAAGAAAAGACTTCCACAAGCCTGCGGTTGTTAGAAAGAAGCTACTGGAATATGTAGCTGCATTACAATGAGGTATTAAAACAGCGAATTGATGGAGACGATTGCGTGTTTCACCGGAACTTCCGAGACTGGCGAACGTATCGAACTTCACCAAACAAATTGAATATATTATTAGCATTTCTTTTGCGAATAAGTTATTTAACGAAATAACCTGTTGAATTTATCTTGTGTTTAATTGTATTCAGCAGTATTGTTTCTGTACTCCTACACGATACGAACTGAACTGCTTTTTTTACCATACCCGTAAATTTATTCTAAGCTAACCCTAAACTAAACGTAACATTAGCTTTCGGTTAATTAGACTAAAGTCGGTTAAGTTCAGTTATTGATTGAAAAAATAGTTGTTTTGCAAATAAGAAACAGCGCCTTTTGTATTTGTATATTTCGGTAAGAGTGGGGGCATGATTCAGCTTTCTCGGTTCGTAATCGAAAACCAATTAGTTATAAATAGGTTTAACTACTTCATCTTAATTTCTAAAAAGTAAGTGGTGTGTATATATGTATATACTCGTATCGAGTAAACCGGGATGGAATGGTCTACTTTTTGGCGTTCTATTTCTTTGACGTCTGATTACTTCCCCCAAAACTACATGCATGAAAGGGGAAATGTTCTCAGCAGTCAGTCAAGTTACGATGATGCATGTTAATGTAATTTACTACTAAAATGTGCCAAGTGTTATGAGGTACTTTACGTATTAAAATAAATACCAGGGTGAAATTGTCTACATATAGTAAGCGTTTAAAAGATCACCGTAAAGAATAGCATTTAGTATTTGTTCATTAACACATGTATATCAAGTAAAGTTACTTTTTCTCTTCCAAACATTTTTTTACAATACAATTTCTGCTAAAGATCAGTATCACTTGGTAACACACAGGACAAACATACTCGTTACAGATGTTACATATCCACAAACTCGTATCATATACTTACAAATGTTAAACACACATACAATGAACTAATACAATTTTTAGACACACTCGTACCTGAAATATGACAAAACTACAACACAAACTCCGCATTGGGAATGGAACCTCTTATGCAGTGTTGAAGTTGTATACTACTCTCATGCTAAATATATTGATAAATATCTAAAAGTGAAAGGTGCCCACTTACACCCGGCCACTTAATTATATTAAACACATTTATTCACATCAACGACTAAAAAAAGCTTTGCAATTATACTGATATGCCCTCTTCATTTACAGAATTATATATATATATATATATTTATATATATGTAATTATTAATTATATATATATACACACACACACACATATATATATATATATATATATATATAGAGAGAGAGAGAGAGAGAGAGAGAATATATATATATATATATATTGAATATATAACAAAAATATTCTCATACACATTGTAAATTTCGGAATTATAATTTATTTCGACCTCCTGGCCTCTTCAGAATGCTAGCGAGACAACTACATATTGCAAATGACGGTAAAAAGAAATAATCACCAGCCAAAAAGAAATAACATGAGCAGAGAGAGGGATAATAAACAGGGGGAAGAGCAACACACTTAAGTTACAATCATCATAACAAGTAGGGAGGGGACTAAAAAGAGTGTCAGATAATATGTGTGCAGTTTGAATTAAAAATAAAATTAAAAACCTTTTATTAAAATACCTGGAATTCATATTTGTCATGATATTTTGACACGAAGTAAAACTTTAATGCCCCTCTTCCAAACGCGGGTCCCACCGACAGCAAGACTCGGTGTTGTAGGAGGGGGGAAGGGGCAGTGTGGCGAAACCAGTAGAAAATAATCAAACGGGGGGGGGGGGAGATATTCAAACAAGAATACAAACAAAGAAATAAAATAAATTAATAAAACCAAGATAGAAATAAAAGATAAGAGTGACACAAAATATAAAAGTAATAAAATAATAAAATTATAATTGAAACAAAATAAAAGAAAATAAAGTGATTAACAAGTTGAAAAGTAAAAAATATATGAAAAAAATCTAGCCGAAAATAAAATGACATATAACAGAAGAAAGACTGAAATACTTAACTAAAGCGATTAATGTATTGTAATCAATTTGAGAAAACAGGATTAAATCTAGTGAAGAAATTGGGCGATAAAACAATATTGATAAAAGCAATGTCAGATAATAAAATAGTATTACTAATAATGACAATAATAACGCTAATAACAATAATAATAATTGTAATAATAATCATTCAAATATTGATGATAATAATTATGATACAAATAATAATAATAATAATAATAATAATAATAATAATGATTATAATACTAATAATTTACATAGTGCTAAAGATAAAAACATAAAATAAAATAATCAAGATACTCATAACAATAACAATGATAGTATACATAGTTGGTAAAAATAATAATAATGATAATAATAATAATAATAATACTACTAATAATAATACTACTACTACTACTACTAATAATAATAATAATGATAATAATAATAGTAATCGTAATACAGTGTTAACACTGATAATACTAATAATACATGATATAAAATAATAATTTATAGTTACTAATAGATAATAATAATAATAGGTATGATGATAATAATAGTAATAATGTTAATAATGATAAAAATACATATTCAAAGTAAAAATAATATAAAATAGACTAAGATGAAGTCAAATAAATAGGGAAAATAAAAGGAAGCAATATAAGAAGAATACACATAAGTAAAAAATAAAATGCAAATAGCAATAAAAATACAAATAAGAAGATAGAGAAAGAAGGGTAGGGGTAGGGAAATTGTATCGTAATCCCAAAACAGTAAAGAATGACTATTCTAACCCAAAAACAAATAATATAAATAAAAATAAATACATTCAATATATATATATATATATATATATATATATATATATATCAATTCTTAACTAATCTTAAGTAGTTCACCGTCACCGACATTGAATTTAAAATGGAAAACAGTTTTTGAGCATGTTTAAGAGTTTAAAGTTGCAAATAGACAAAATGCATTCGAAACTACGTATAATATGTATTTAATCATTAAATTGTTTTTTCAAATGTTATCTTATCAGAAATTTGATTGTAAGCAACATGCAAAAAAGGACCCTACTTATTATAAAAAGGTAATAGTTTTCTCAAGTTATATGAATTGAAAGCAGCAAAATATTTTATTAGTTAGTGAAAAACTGCATACTCTGGCATTCACACTTCCTTCTTCGTCAGAGTGCAGAGCTGAAATAATGATACAGTCGAAAATGGAAGCATCAAACTCTGTGTGAAAATTAAGTTGGGAGAAAATAGGGGCAATCCTTCGTGGCCCATTTCACCTCGATGTACCCTACCAAGGGAGGCAAGAGAGTATGGCATAAAAATGAAAGATTTTTACAGATAAGATTAACTTTTAATATCTATCTATACAAAGTTACGTATGTGTGTAAAAGAGAAAACGGCTACTTGGTGACGTCTTCCAGTTTTGAAATAGGTAGGTGACAAGCGAAGTTTGTAAAAAAAAACAGTTCCTCATTATATTATCGGCCGATTATTTTTAGGGGTTTTTATTTACTCCTCCCCAGGAGTTAGGCACAAGGCCAGTTTTATCTTACTCCCACAAGTAAGATGTGACCCAAGATCGGGTCGAGAAAGTGGGGTTTGAAAAGCCAGCGCTCGAGAGGTGAGCACTCTGGCCATTTAAAAATTGCCTGGGCAGCCCCGTCGGCATTCCCCGGTAGGAGCGCCTCAGACAGTAAGCAATAAACTTACTCCTCCCCAAAGAGGGGAGGCAAAGCCTGGGAGGGTGGACCTCCTAGAACTGCACAGGATAGGCGTGCAGTATCCATCGGAACAGATACTACCCTTTGATCTTAGCCAAAAGGCCGTTATTTAACACCTACCCACAATAGGAGTATGTGACACAAGGTCGGAAAGTGGGATTTGAAAAGCCAGCGTCTGAGAAGGTGAGCGCTCTGGCCATTAAAAATTGCCTGAGCAGCCCCGTCGGCATTCCCCGGTAGGGGCGCCTCAGGCAGTAAGCAATAAACTTACTCCTCCCCAAAGAGGGGGAGGCAAAGCCTGGGAGGGTGGACCTCCTAGAACTGCACAGGACAGATCAGACCCATAGACCGGCGGAAATCAAGCCCCGAAGGCCAAGATAATACCGTCTATGAAGTGCAGTATCCATCGGAACAGATACTACACTTTGATCTTAGCCAAAAGGCCAAGAATAATAATTTGTATTCAACATTTTTTTTAAATTATTAACACTGACACTGGTTGGTATGATTCGAATTATTATTTATTTTATTTCAAATAATTAAACCAAATATTTGGTTCGGAGTGGCTCCTACTTTTTAGGGTGATTGCGTAGTGTTTTACGCACTTGCAACTCGGACTTAGGATTAGGTGTAAAGGAAAGATATTTAACTCTCCTTAGGAAATGTTTACAAAGTTGTCAAACTCAAAATTCTACTTGAAATCGAAGCAGTATAAAAGTTGACAGAGCTGATTTTTAATAAATACCACTTGTTAAGTGTCGATTTCAACACTGAAAGTCGTCACAAAGAAGTCCTGTTTTCTTTTTCTCGGTATGTGTATATATTTATATATTTGCATGTACAGGATTCACTCATAAACTAATTAATACATTAATTATACATTGTGTTACACGGTTACTAGTGTGGACTATACTGAATGATATTTAGTTTTATGAAAAAGGGTAGAGGTTTCGGGACCTGACATGTATATTTAAAATATATCAGATTTGTATTGAAGTGAATTTGCTCGAAAGTCCTTAGATAATAATCAAACAAGACTCCCTAAATGTACATTTCTTCGTAGGAAAAATTATAGTCGCCATCTTTATAAACAAAGATAAATATTCAAGCTAAGGAAGAACAATAACTTATTTTCATTTTTTAAATTAAAAAATATATGTTTATAATCGTGAGTAATCGTCTTCTATAGCGAGCCTCTTACTTGGCTTGTTAAAGTGTAGACTATATATTTCCGATCTAATTAGTATTTTATTTTGAAAATTGATATAACTTATGTTTTTAAATGTGTACTATTGTTTTTTTGTATTTTTACTAAAAAAATGGTTCAAGTAAAAAAATATATATAAGTTTATTATAAGTTATGTCGAAATTCATTTCACTTTAAATAATCTACGTGACTGAAATAAAAATTAGCGCCAAATGAAAGGAAAATACCAATTTTCCTAAAGAAAAAGGGTTAATAAAAAAGTCAGCATGCCTGTTTTTTTAATTTATTTCATAATGAGGGGGGTATTAAGAAAACTTTACATTAAAATAATCTCATAATTCAAACAGAAAGTCCAATTTTATTGGTCTGTAGTTTAAGTAAAATACGTTTTTTTTATTTCCGACTTTATATTTATATATTTTTGCTGTTTTATTTCGTATATAAATCATAAACTTCAAAAACAATTAAAAAAAATCTATTGTCGCTAGAAAAGGGTAGAGTGAGAGAAAAGAGTTACATGTAGTGATGACAACGCCAATTTTTTCTTTTAGTTTTAAAGGATTCCCCTTTCTCTTGAGATAGATAGATAGAAAAGGAGAACCCAATAACCTCTTATTTTCAATGAATATCGTTCTGGCTAGTTTCTATCTAAATTATCTCCCTTGATATTTTAAGAATCTTGTTCGTAATTTATTAATGTGTTTAATGAAATTACTTACATTAATAATTGTGAATTTAGACTAAACATTTGTAGATAGACAGGGACACTAAAATGATATAATCATAAATGTATCAAACATAGATATAAAACGAAGTTATGCAAATTAGACAGATATTTGAATGTCAATTTGTGTATCTTTACTAAGATATATACGGTATTTGAAAAATTACTAATGTATTATGTCCTGTGCAGTTCTAGGAGGTCCACCCTCCCAGGCTTTGCCTCCTCTCTTTGGGGAGGAGTAAGTTAATTGCTTACTGCTTGAGGCGCCCCTACCGGGAAATGCTGACGGGGCTGCCCAGGCAATTTTTAATGGTCAGAGTGCTCACCTCTCGGGCGCTGGCTTTTCAACCCCCACTTTCCGACCCGACCGTGGGTCACATCTTACTTGTGGGAGTAGGATAAAACTGGCCTTGTGCCTAACTCCTGGAGAGGAGTAAATAATACTAATGTATAATTGATGTATTATTGATTTAGATAATATCAGCCCCTTTTTTATAGAAATATAGGAGTGATAGATAAGTAAAAATTCGCATTTATTCATTTATATATATATATATATATACATATATATATATATATATATATATATACATATATATATATATATATATATATATATATATTAACAACTGAGAAGCGGAATTTTTTTGTTAGACTCATGGCATCGTATTTTTATAGCTAATAATCGGAAGATCTTCATTGATGTGGAGCTTTTGCGCATGTTTGTATAAATAAACATATATATATATATATATATATATATATATATATATATATATATATATATATATACATATATTAGTACTTCATGTATCCACATAAGATATTATAAGGAGATATAATTTGTTATGTGTCAGTTTTCAGTATTTACTTCAACAGTGCTCGATACGTAAGTAGAGCTAGGTAGTAAGCAATAAAAATATATATGGCAATCAAGCTACACAGAGGCTCACGTGGTTCGTCCCCGGGGGGGGATCGTCAGGCTAAATGCATTTAGTCTGACGATTAGCCCCGGGGACGAAACACGGGAGCCACTGTGTAGCTTGATTGCCATATATATGTTCATTGCTTACTATATATATATATATATATATATATATATATATATATATATGTATATATATATATTAATAGAGAGAGAGATATATAGAGAGAGAGAAAGAGAGAGAATAATATACTAATAAAATATGAGTAATAGAGAAGCTGGTGTCGGTGTTTTAACACTCATCAATATAGATTCAAACAACTGAACTTGTAATCCAGCGTCCATATAGACAGATAAGAATACACTGTGACTAATAGATAGATATATGTCAGACGTATCTGATACACAGTCAAGTTTAACTTGCTTTTTTATAGATAAGAAGTGAAAAAAGAGAAAATAAAAATCTATTTTAGCAGAATATTTAATATGATGTGATTGTCTCCTAAAAGTGGAGGGTTTCGTAGAGAATACATTTCATGAAAGTGATGTATTTAAACATATGTTTATTATCAGTTTTTATATCTATAAACACTTATTCCAACACTTATTGTGCAAAACATATCGAGTTTGTTTGTTTTTCTTTTCAAAATAAACAGTTTGTTTCGAAATTCACAAAACTGATTATGTTTATCCCCTGAATGGCCAATTGAGACAGCAACCAGACTGATTGTGTAAAGTTTTTATCACTTTATCACAAAACAAACGTATTAACGCACATAAACTCTCTCTTTCTCACCTACTCTCTCTTTCTCTCATTCTCTCTCTCTCTCTCTCTCTCTCTCTCTCTATATATATATATATATATATATATATATATATATATATATACAAAATATATATAAAATATAGATATACAATTATGTCTACAATCAGACAACGTCGCAGCTCACATAAACATTAAAGCCACAGACCGGTAGCACGAGACAGATTGTGTAAATAATTATATATCATCTAACATTAAAAATCTGATATATATATATATATATATATATATATATATATATATAATTCATTTTTGTAATAATATAAATATAATTATTTCTTAATACCCACAGCCATCTATGTTTTACTTTAAGAATTATCAGTGTAGCCAGTAACATGATCCGAAGCCTCTTCTGACATTCTCTCCAAACGGTTACTGAAACAGCTAGAATCCGTAGAGTGCTCAACAATGGAGAGAACACTTTGCTATATTGCTAAAGTAAGAAGCTTTTAACATGTTCCATTACACAGTGCTCATCTGTTCTAGGGAGCCTTACACATTTATACAAAATTGTTTTCTATACCCACAAACATATATGTTACATCTTAATCAAAGCTCATTAGTGTAGTAAGCTAAAAGTGTGCGAAAATCACAAATTGCGAAACCTGTACTTAAGTAAACTTTAACTTCTATACACCATCTTTGCCCACAAGAACACAAAACAGCTATAAGACAACTCAAAACATACACGTTTATTAATTAAATTAGCACATGTAGCCACCGTTAAGTGGTCAACCAAGAGGAGATATATTTGCAATATTGCTTTAGAAGCGTTTCATTTTTTCCTTAGAATATATATACATATTTAGTTATGTACATATTTACACCCCCCACACACATATATATGTATATATATATATATATATATATATATATATATATAAACTGAAGTTGCTTGCTATAAATTGTAACCTAATGAGAAAAGAGCATATCTAAATTCTACTAATGGAAAAAATGGAACACGTTAAATCTTTAATATACCAATGAATACTGCCGGTGTAAAATTAGCTTAAAGATTCATATTGTAGGTTCTTACATAGCGAATTATTATAACTCAGAAGAATACAAGATTTATAACATAATCAATATTATGTAACACTGTTCCAAAATAATAAAAATAAACAAAGACAGATATGTACATTTTTATTTAAAAAAATATTCAGCACAACTAACGGAAGTACAATTGCCTCATTTGTTAAATGTCCAGATCAACAATGCAATTGTTAAATAGTTAAACACACACATAAAAAAATGCCCTACCAGGATTCAACACAAATATTAACTTATTGTATATGTTATTCCATTTTTTATGGCCGGTGATTAGAATAAGTTTTCAGAATAAAATGCAAATTTCTTTTGTAATACAACACTGTAGATTAGTCACTTAAAGCACTAGATTGTCTAATAAGTCATAAGTTCTATCATATATATTTCAATAAATAGTACATAACTTTCCTCACAGAAAATTAAACAGTAACATACTATGAACTTTAAAATACAAAAGGGTGTAATAATTATGAATGAAGATCTCTTCATGTCGCACGAGAATCACAAATCATCTGATTATTAAAAAAAAATGTATATTTTGTCTGAGGACATTGCCAGACACAATAAACATTTTTCTTCTGTTCGTTTATGTTGAAGAATATATATTTTATTATCATTTTCTGAATGTTTTCATGAATTTTTATGTTTCTGAATTTTTGAGGTGAGAATTGATATTTGATGTGATTGTGTAATTTTGATTATTCAGACTACTGTTCTTATCTGACTAAGTTTCGGCCGCTGTAACATACTGCTTATTCAGGTGTGTCATTTCGAACTCGTTTATTTCATCCACGTCTTACTGCTGTATCATTATAGTGATAAAGCAGTAAGAATGCACATAACAAACTACGTTTAAACTTGCAGCTTCTTCTTAGCGTTCGGTGGATTGTGAACTTTATGATTGCTGCTCATATTTTACTACAACTGCGGTCTTTTACCCATTGTCTACTACCCCTGGCCCCACAGGCTAGACTAACTTTTCGATGTTGTTCCTAATCGTGACTCACTACCATACTGTTTTACTAAAGCATCGATTTGTTTGGGAGGCCGGGGCTATGAGGGATGTGGGGGCGGTGAGTCGCTGGGTTCGGTGGTTGTGATGCATTCTTGGAGTATACATGTATTCATATCAGGTTATACTCATAAATTCTTTATACGATAAGTATAGCTATTTATGATAGTTGAAGTTAATTTTAATTTTCGCTTGTGCTTTCTATGAAAACATATATGTGTGGCAATAGCTATGCGTGGACGATTACATGTTATTTTAAATCCTTATAGTATAAGACTTCTTTCGGCATTCTCCCTGTGAGAAAACGCAAGTAGAGCCCCCCCCCTTCTATCCTGACAACTGATCTCATAATCGAAATAATACTGTTGGTAAATGTATAGCAGGAATACAGTTATCAATGACACTATAGGGGATGACTTTAAATGTGTATACTTTTATTTAATGATAATACATTAATAAGTCGATAGATATTGACAAGTCCAGTTTGTAGCAGTTGTTTTAATCCTTAATATTGCATCCATCGACACTATTTTTCTCTGGTCTTCTCGGTTTTAAAATGACGATTAAAAGAGAAACCAGGTCAGTGAACATGCACTATTTTGCCCATAACACACTGACTAACCGGACGGCTTTTAAGGTACCATATGAGATAGGTTCCACCTAGGTCCACCCTAATATACTATCATTTTTTCGCGTGACAATTACAAACTCTATCAGGGCATAATGCTATATTTCCCAACTCAACTCCTTCCCGATTTCCATTCAACCCCATAATGCCCATAATTAATGTAATTGTCCATCGAAGGCCATTTATTCTAAATCCAATTTTCTGGTTAGATGTTGACCTGGTCACTCGATTTTTCTGTGACTCTCTTGATTCTATACCCTTGCGAATAATTCTAACTCTTTAATTATGTAGAAAAATCCTTCAATTAATGGCATGTTCATGTTTACCTTTATTGGGATCCTAATTCATCTGATTACTTTGTTGAGAAACTGTGTACTCCTCTTCCAATTACCGGAATCGCCACCTTTATGTTATTCTCTCTGACAAGTATTGTTTCTTACTGAAAAAATTCTAACAAAACCCAGCTTTAGTAACGGCAGCAGCTGTATTCTACATGCTGCGGTCATTATTACTATGATGTTCTTGGATCGCTATCGCTATGATTTATTTCTCATCCCATAATATGCTATCTTGGATCGCTATCGATATGATATCTTTCTTATCCTATAATAGTTTTACTTAGATTCAAATCCAATATTGTCATTATCGATTATATGTACATTATTTAACTTTCGTCAGTGTGTGTCTCGCCCTCTTTGCATGCCGACAACTGAACTAAACGGACGAGGACTTCGCTGTCCTTGCTAGCCGCGGCGGGGGTGTGGTGGTAAATATGGTGGCATAATATATCGATAGGTAATTGATCTCACTCACATTCTCTTTCTCCCTTTCTCTGTGTGTCTCCCCCTCTCTCTCTCTCATACACTCACACAAAAGTTTCCGTTTCTCTGTTTTAATAGACATTTAAAAACCCATAACAAGTCTCGGCTTCGTCTGTATAAAAGGACGAAAGGGTTAGCCAGTCACAGCGATGATGATCATGACGGCGACGCAGAATGATACAGCGATGACCAGTAAATCAACACACTGGCGTTTATAGTACAACTTGGGTTACAACAGAAAAGACACACACACATATATATATATATATATATATATATATATATATATATATATATATATATATATATATATATATATATATATATATACATATAGGGGTGAGAGAGAGAGAGAAAAGAGAAAGATAGGAGGTGATCACTTGGACCGCATCAGAAGAAACACTTGAAAATAATTGTCATTGTGTATATGGCCACCCGTTAAATTTACCACACTTTAGAGTGTCATAAACAGAGCATGACCTCTGTAGAAATGTTACTTTTTTATCTGTAAGCATTCACCCCGTTTAAAGGAATTATGAAATTCTGGGTCGTTTAAACTCAAGATAAAACATCTGTCCTATATTTAGGATGATTGTTCTTACCTAAGTTTAATATTTCTCACTTGTAGCCAGCCTTTCATTAGCATGCATCGCAAACATGCAACCTACTAAATGTGTCACCAAGTGCATGTTTACAGTGTAAATGCTTCACATTTTTGCTTATGCAATGATATATTTAGTTTAATATATATTCCGCCTATTCAGTCAGATTTTTGGGGTTGACTTGCCTGCTGTTTCGTTCTAGGTGTTCTTTAGTGTTAGCACGTGCCCGATGTGATAACCTGCCTTGGTTGCAGGCTGTGCTCGTGTAAGCTCTAGTTCGTGTAAGGCTATTTTCGTTAAAAGTGTGTCGTCATATTGTTTCTGAATTTTTGAGATACGGATTTTTAATTGAATTTTTTGGATTATTCGAACTACAGTTATTATTTTGAGTTTTATTTTCACAACACTTCGGCTTATATAACCTCCGACCTTTGTCAGGTTTGTCTTGTAGAACCTGAGAATCTTTCTGTCAAACTCGGAAATCGTAACGGATAAATTAGTCACTAAAAGTCAGTTCTAAGTGAAACTCTTCGACATTGGCGAATTACATAGGACTTCTATCTTGGCATGACTCACCAACGAAAGCATTATACCCCCGAGGATTTAATAAAGAGTTCTGTTTGAAATACCGTACAGATTCCCCAGTTCCACAGAAAGATACTGCGTTCAGCAGGGTGCTCCTGAAGAAGGTCGAAGGTTACATCAGCGTGAAAGGTTCCCAAAATTCATACTAGAATAGTCCGCAAGACTTCGTGGCGTAAGAGATAAAGTATAAGGCCACACTCTTTTCTAAGGGACACTCTTCTATAATTCCGAATTACTTAGAAGTTTTTCACGGTCATGGCTAACAAAATGAGAGAATGCTACCTCCGGTGATTAAATAAAGAGTTCCATTTGAGATTCCGTACAGATTCACGAGTTTTACAAGGTACACCTGAAGAATGGCGGAGGTTACATCGGCCGAAATGTTGTTAAAATTGCAATAATACATATGTTAGTCATGTGTCTGTGTGTATATCGAAGTTTAGTTTTTCGGAATATTTGAGATGAAAGTTGATAATTTTGATTATGTGCATTATTCGGAGTACTGTCTCCATCTTGCATTTTATTCTCATAACGTTCCGGCTGATGTAACCTCTGACCTTCTTCAAGTGCATCTTCATTTTCAATTCAAGACTCCGTGCGGAATTTTGAACAGAACTCTTTATTTAATCCACGTTCCATCCGCCGTCGTGAGTAATTTCCTAGTTGTATTCTTAGTATCGCCCGCACTGAGGATTGAACTTTCAGCCTCTTATTATTTTCACTTAGCACTTGTATACGATACACCAATTCTAGTAAAGATTTTAGGAGATTTAAACAGTCAGTCATGACGTGGTTAGAAGCAATAAGTAATTTGTAAGTGTATTATTAGAGAGCAAGCTTCCCCGTTTATAAAAAAAATGGTTTAGTTGAAAATTCCTTACAAATTCCCAAATCCGACCTTAAAATTCCTGAGTTCGACATGGTGCACCCAAAGAAGTTCGGAGGTTACATTAGCCGAAATGTTATGAGAATTACACTCAATATAGTCGACCTTTGTCTTACTGGCGGCCCTGTTCGCTGTGCCGGTGGACTCAGAGTATAAGCAGTATCTTTATCCGCTTCTCATTCGTACAGTATGTAACGGGATTGCTGGGTTATAATAAGTGCGCTAATAACATTTTAGTCGAGTTTGGAATTAAGTTAGGGAGGTGGTGACCATCCCAAGACTTTCTACAAAGTTGGTCATTTCTTGTTCTGTCTCTGAAATTAAAGTCGAATAAATAATCGTTGTGACCCGGGCAAGTCTTGTCGAAGTAAAACTACTACAATATAAGTTTCGGAAATTTTTACAGGAGAATTGATATTTTTGTTATTTGTATTATTCTGACTACTGTATTCTAATAATGTTTCAGCCGAGGTAACCGGATTTTTTCATACATTAATAATAATGGTTTAATAGGGTAGAAAGTATGCATGTGAAAATTGTACAAACTTCATTGATTGTCACATGGAAAAAGAATAAACATATTCTTATAAAAATGTGTCATATATATGAAGCAAAAAAGGATAAGTGATCTGTTATTTTGCCAAAGTAGCTTAGAGATGCGTATGTGTTTCTCTGTTCGTGCTGGAGTCGAAACTATAATCTTTTACTCTAAACAGACGGGAGAAAGAAAAGTAATGTGACCGAATCATCTCATTCCTTCTTATACCAACATAGAAAGAGAGCAAGGAGGGAAACACTGGGACCTCCTGCTTGGTAAATTGAACAGCAGTGACACTGGAAGATTCCTAATCCTTGTATTTTTACTTGACATCTTGGCATAACTTCTAATGTGTTTTTTATCAAGACGAGATACGATAATAGCGAGTGAAACGAAACACACACGGTGGACGTAATCAGACAAAAACAGAAACGTGCAGTGTGGAAAGCGTTTTTAAAAGTTGTGTTTATGTTATTTTGTCTGAACAATACGTCCTCCCGCATTATAGACCGTCGTGAGGATATGGTTTCTGCTGAATGATATTCAATAATTTCTACAAGCTATTTCGGTAAAAATAACTCGTAATAATTTTTTTATTTAGATTAATTTGTGGCAAAATTCGACCTCACCGCCGGTTTAAAATTCCGACAAGATTCATCTGGCGATTAGTCCCGTGATGAAAAAAGTGGCAGTCCCAATCTGGGGGAGCGTTAAGGTAAAACGATTGGCCTCACACTGCAACGCGTATGCTCATACCATAAGGACGTATGGTGATAATTGAAGTGTGAGCTTAGCGGGTTCAAATCGACCTCAGTGTTATGCTTGTCAAGCTGCCATTTGCAAAGGGGAAATGCGCATGCTCAGAGTTGTGTTTTTTTTTAGTTGAGTTGTATGCGTGGACACTGATCCGTTTAGTGATGAATGCGGAAATACGTAGCGGACATTAATAAAAGTGTTCATCGAAAAATGTATATTTTATATAGACGAAAATAACATAGTGACTGGTTGTTCGGCCTCGGTAACTTGTGAAGATTGCAAAAATGAATGAACATTACAGTGATTTTCTATTATTCTAGAATTCACTTGAACATGATGTATAGAGAAATACAGAAACGTATTTTGCATGTAGGCCTCCGATAAGAATTGACACACCAATTAACATAGATAGTTTGTATAGATGCTATGGACGCAATTAAAAACGTCAAAGTGGAGTAGTTTACTAGTACGCTAAGACACTCTGTGCTGTTGATCTCATTAATGGGTTCCTTGGAGAACTGTACATGAAATAGACAGTTGTGAGGAAAAGGTATGTCAACAATACACCATCAATAAAAATAACCGATGAAATTCCTTTTTGTATTCTCGAGTCTTCATTTGTACACCAGTCTGCGGGAGTGGACGCTTCTCGAAATGCTAGGTAATGTCCTCAACAGAATAAATACGAGTAAATGGTTCTTTTTAGTTGTGAGATTTGCGAGTTAAAATTGACTGAAGAGTTATGCTTGTCGAGCTTTTATTTGCAAGATGGAAAAAGCACATGCTTAGAGTCCTTTTCAGTCTGATAGTACGTAGCATTTTTAAGAGAAGAGAAATCACGGAAAATATGAGCAATAGCTATCTGATTGGGAGTTTCGACCACCGCAAATTCCATTTCTCCTTTAAACATAATTATGAGTTACATTTTTAAAGAACACACAGAATGGCAGCTCTCAGTATATTCGCATTTCGCGTCTTACTAATTATTTTCTTATTTGTTCTCTTTACTATAAAAATATAAGACATTCATATTTAGTAGTAGCAGTACTTGCTGCAATTCATTCAGCAAAACAAAAAATAAGGTTGCCGACGACAGTCCAAACAAACGCGATCGTTGCGTACAAAAAATGATATCTGCTTGGAGCAAAAAGGTTACTCCTTTTTATTCAGCTTGTACTGGCAAAAAGCGCCTATATCGCATGATCAAAAAAGAAAACGATTTCAGGTTGGTATTCGCAGGCAGTCAATGTTTCCTTGTAGCGGGTGCATGCTAGTCGTGCCTGCTTATCTGTTGGTTTCTCCGCACCGTCAGCACACAGCCTCATGCCTCACTGTTAAATCGTCATGAGAACGTTGCTAGTATATGTTTAATGATTTCGGCTCCTAGATTTGGGTGCACACATACACAGAATATAGGTGTAATATGGTCAGCGAGATGCTTTGAAAAGTGACCTCAACCCGAAAGCCAGAAGAGAACGTGACGTGACATGGCTACAAACAGGGAGAACATGAAAGATCTAGGAGTTGGTTGAACGTCTTGAGACGAGCCGGGCTTGTAAATATTTTTTAAGATTAAATATCCCTAGCTCGGGATGGTCGTCTTTGCCGATGACAGAAGCGAAAGCAATGCCAATATCTCAATAAACATACCTTTTTTATACTTGATTTCTTTGTTTCTTCGTGCTGTTGTGAAACTTTCAGATGCCCCAATCATGGGAAGTTGCCAAACACGAGGTGTGTAATACTTGTGCATTTATGATGTATGATTGTATTGATAACTATCCATGTATCTTGTTTGGTTCTGTCTTGTGTGAGATGTGCACCGCCTCTTGGTTGAGAGTTTAGGTAAGCATAATGAGTTAACCCTTAAATGCTTTTTCATTTCAAATATGACACATTCCCCAAAATACTTATTTAATATAATATTCAACAAAAATGTGTCAAACTGTAACTTGTTTCACATTTGCAACGAGCATGTTGGCAAATGTGAGTAGATATTAGAATGATGCTGCAGCAGCTAACCCGCTAAATAGGTGATCAGTATATTTCCTGATATTGTTTTTCATACTAAAATAAAAAATAAAGTATTTAAGTCTTATATTGCATAAAAATAGGATATATTTAGCGTTGTATGTGTAATGAGGTTTACACCTACGTAGCCCCTCTTATGGAGTGCAATAACGGATTCAAAAATACTTCTATTGTATATTACGTTTAATGTTACATGAGAATACACTTTTTGACTTTATGTAGATTCTCTAATTATTCTTTCTATAGGAAGTGCACACATAGCTGACTAAGTTTAGAGTTTGTTTAGAGTTAGTTTAGGGTTAGAAAAAACAGTTCATTTTTCTTTTCTGACGTTCAATAGCTGTACAAGGTTTTTTGTAAAAATTAATTTTTATATTTTTTCGAAAATGTTGTAAAGTGGGACGAATTATGGTGTTAACCATTAAATGCTTTTTATTTGAAATATGACTCATTCCAACAAAATGCTTATTTAATATAATGTTCAATGAAAATGTGTCTAACGTCAACTTGTTTTAATTTTGCAACGATCATGTTGGCAAATGTGAGTAAGTATTAGTATGATATTGCATCATATAAAATAAAGAATTTAAGGGTTAAGGAATCTTATAGATTTTCGAATGTTATCCCCCTCAATGAATTAAAGGGCTACACCTTTGTTACACTGTTTAGTCGTTTTATATGAGCTTTGGCGGTGGTTTGCTACAGAAGATTAACATTTTTTAAAGCTGAAATTAGTTTATTAAATAAAATAAGAGACACCTAAACAGGCGTGATAAATTATTAAATGTCCGAACGGACAACGGAATAACAAAAGATCCGCGTGGCTGGTTTCTGGAGGTTAATGGCGTCATTTTAAGGTGAAATGAATTGCCTGATCGCTTTCAGTAGTCCTTAGAATTGAACAATCGTTTATAAACGCTTCGAGTGCCTCTTTAAACAATCTATACAAACAGTGTTTTGTTAACGAGGGAAACTCGGCCAGTATCTCAGACAATAATAGTTTATTTAGCAAGCAGTAATGAACACTCGATTGTAAGTCAACATTTTCAAATATATTAAAAAGTATGGATATTATTAATCAATACTTGATAGAGGAGAAAGTATGAATAGTATATACTAGCTTTTTCTACTCGACGCTTCCCAGGGGTTATTTTTATTTCATTTCTGTTTAATTATTTTTGTTCAAAAAAAATATTTTTAAATAGGATTTTGAAATTAAACATTTAAAAGTTAAAAACTATACGTTTTAATTACGTATAAAGTAAACAAAATTCAATGTATTAATATTGCCATTGACATATAAATTTCAAGACGAATTATTTCAATTTGATTTCAAATTCATTTAATTTGCTGCCAGATATGCCCTGCTATAAGCGGCCTTCATATGCAAGTTTGAATTAATTCTGAATAGACATCTCACGATTCAAAATGTTCCCCAACCATCGTATAGTACGTCAGTTCCATAAAACAATACTTACACAAGTAAGATTATAATGTATATATATATATATATATATATATATATATATATATATATATATATATATATATATATATATATATATATAATCCAGGTAAAACATCCACAGGTTAGTAATCCAAAGAATTTCAACCGAGTTTATAGAAAGTGCTCAATATCAAATAGAGCTTTTATATATGATTATTTTTATTTACACAGACATGTACAAAATCTGCGACACTGGCATGTCGATGTTATCGATCAACAGCTATTATAAACTGAGATCTCATCAGGCAGAGCTAACTCTGCCTGATGAGATCTGTGTAAATAAAAATAATCATATATATATATATATCTATGTATGTAATATATATACATATATATATATATGTATATATATATATATATATATATATGTATATATATATATATATATA
The DNA here is from genome assembly GCA_963556195.1 of Sepiola atlantica. Taxonomy (NCBI): domain Eukaryota; kingdom Metazoa; phylum Mollusca; class Cephalopoda; order Sepiida; family Sepiolidae; genus Sepiola; species Sepiola atlantica. The sequence goes on from OY744519.1 coordinate 154,151,342, forward strand.
TATATATATATATATATATATATATGAATATATATATATATATGGAAAAATATATATACACATATAAAACATGGCGTATTAGTGGGTTCCCCCACGTGTGAGTTTGCTCTTTTCTTTGTGTTTTGTTTGTTTTCACCTAAAAATGAACCACTGTATAGTATATGTCTTTCAAGACAATTTAATCCAATAACTTTTTACTCTTTGTGATTTTTTCTGGTGATTTAGTAATGTTGCAGAGGCAGTATTGACATAAATATGTTGTGTGGCACAAGACAAATTAAACGGACCGTAAAAATATATATCTCACAGAAATATTTTGTTTTTGGGAACTGTGAAAAAATAAAAACAAAAATAATTAAATAAAAACATGGTTATTGGAATATAATATGTATATGACTGATATATATATATATATATAAATATATATATATATATATATATATATATATATATATATATATATATATATATATATATATGTAGTGCTGCGAAAATATATATCTAAGCATATTCCTTACACTTTTTCTGTATACCACTATGCTCGATGAGTGTCAATTGCAATAAAAGAGAATATATAAATAAAATAGATGTTGTTATATTCAAAAACAAGGTTTTATTTATATCACGGAACAATTTTATAAAACTAAGCATTTTTATACACTTTTCGCATGTGTATGTGTATCCGATAGTAGCATACAAAGGTTTGTTTATCTGAACGTATCGGAACCGTAAAAAGTGTATCAAAAGTCTTAGTTTACAAATGTTTCGTAAAATAAATATTATCTTGGTCTTTGCAATGTGACATAATCTTATATATATATATATATATATATATATATATATATATATATATATATATATATATGTATATACATGTATATATATATATATGTATGTATATATGCATATTTATGTGTATATATGTATACATATATATGTATACATATATATATATATATGTATATATACGTATTTATATGTATATACATGTATATATATATGTATATATGTATATATACGTATATATATATATATATATATATATATATATATATATATATATATATATGTATATATATATATATATATATATATATGAAATTAGAATGGAATAAGCGGAAGACCTAAACAGCTCAACGTATCGCCCAAATAGGCTTTGTCAAGAGCGAATGAAAAATGCAAAAAAGGACAAAAGACGAGAAAGTTTATAAATTATGAGAAATATATATATATATTTTGACTTGATTTACAATACTTGCTGAACTTAATTCTGTTATGTGTATGTGTAGTTTATTAAGTTTTGTGTAAATGGAGTTGTTATTAGAATTAGTAGGTCGGGCTATATGTCTATTTATTATAGGGCTGGTTTATGAGTTTTCTTTTTTTGAGATTTGAGTGTATTTGCAGAGCTTTTCCTTTGGAGTTTTTTTTTTACTTTAGACTCTATACACATTTACATATCTTCCCTCCTTACATGAACCCTACCACTATATGTATTTCCTATAATTTATAGACTTTCTCGTCTTTTGTCATTTTTGCATTTTTCGTTCGCACTTGACAAAGCCTATTTGGGCGAAACGTTGAGCTTTTTAGGTACCGCTTATTCCATTTTAATTTCATACCGTCGGATTAGTTTATCTTTTCATCACTCCATATATATATATATATATATACAGGGTGGGCAAAAATAAGGGTCCTATTTTTAAAAATTCATAACTATTTTATTTATTGATTTAAAAAAAATTTTTTTTTAGAATAAGTAAAGGACCCCTTCCGAAGCAAGCATGAGCCGTATTAGCCCTAAGGAACGTACCCTCATTTAGAAAACATTATTTTTGCTTAAAAAACTCAAAACAGTGTAAAAAACAATACTTTAGTTTTTGTAAGTTTTAAGAAGTGTTTTTCGGCTAAAATTTGTTTTGTTTATTTCAAAAAATCTCGGAAGGGTCAGTCTACACACACATAAAGTTTGGTGAGTTTAACTTTTATTTTGTGGAAGTTATTCAAATTCAAGTTATTCAAATTTAAAGATAGGACCCTTATTTTGGCCCACCCTGTATATATATATATATATATATATATATATATATATATATATATATATATATATATATATATATATATATATATTAACGGTACCACTCTCTATTCTGGTGTTGCTTTTTGCCCAGCCTCTTTCGGATCGGTCGAAACATGCAGCTGATCAAGAAGTTGGCCTGGGTGTAGTTGTGGATTGGGGTACAGAATGGATTGTTTCATTTAATACAGTTAGGACTAAGCTCATGTCTTTTAATCGTAGGCATGCCCTTTTTCACTCTTATATTATCATGGATGGCTCTGCTTTTGAAGAGAAATTGACTCTGACACTCATTGTTTTTTCTATCTCATCACATTTTTCTTTGTGTTCATACAGAATAGCCTCAGGTGTGAGAAACTGCTAGGGGCGATATAGAGAACCTCCTTTACGAGAAGCATAAATAACAATGGATATCCATTGTTCTTTATGCTTCTCGTAAAGTAGGTTATCTCTATCGCTCCAAACACTTTCTCCCACCTGAGGCTATACTCTATCTCTACACATCCAAAATCATACTATGTAAGGAGTACTATTGTCATATATTGCCTGGTGAATCTCTGTCTGATTTGAGGGTTATTTGTAAGGTACAGAAACGTATCTGTAGTTCGATTGATCCTACTCCCTTTTTTCTGTACACACTCTCTCTCACAGACGTGATGATCCTAGTATTAGTTTTTTCTGTAAATGCTATCATGGCATATGTTCTTCAGAATTACATAATATTTTCTCCGCTTCTTTTGTTCCAGATCGTTTTACTCGTTTGTCTGGTGGTATCCATCAATTCGCTGTTTTGATACCTCATTGTAATACAGCGTCCTATTCCAATAGCTTGCGGAACTCTCTTCCTGCTGACTGTGTTCCTCCTATCGATAATCTTTTTTTTTTAAGATTAAGGTCAACAGGCGTCTCTTGTCTTTGCTCCTTACATCAAGTAGGGCCATGCCTTGTCTGGAGCTATTTATATATGTCGTTTAATAAAAAGAAAGAAAATGTCTTCTCTGTATCCTCCTCATGAAGATTCTATTATGAATCAATAATTAGAATTTTAGATAAATAATATATATATTGGTCTCCTTACCGCTTTAAAAACTACAAATTTAAAAATGCATTGAAACAGTGGAAATATTTTTTTCATAACATACACATACGTACCAAGGCACACTACATTTAATCGGATATTGCACACCAAACTTCAATAAAAACAGAAGTAAAAGCAAAATAAGTGACAACATGTCGCTTAAAAAAAAGAGAAATACAATATTTTCTGTATCCTCTTGATGAAGATTCTAAATTGAATCGAGAATTTGAATTTTAAATAAATAATATTTTATTTTTAAAGAAAACTGCATTTAATGGTGTCCTGAGCGCTTTAATAAAATACAAATTTAAAAATGTATTTAAACAGTAAAAATATTTTATTCATAATATGTGTATATATATATATATATATATATATATATATATATATATATATATATATATATATATATGTATATATATATATATATATATATATATATAAGGTGAAACTGTATGACTCATTTGATTGTTATACATCTTAATTTCCTTCAGTAAGTGTCTATCCGTGACACTTCTGCATTGTATGGCCTTCTATACATTACCTATAAATGCAATTATTACGGTAAAACTATTCGTCCTATGCAACCACTGCCATTCTCCCAATAGTTTTTTTGAAATTAGGAATATACATTATTCTAATTACAAACATGACAGGATTTATTTAATTCACGCCAACCGTTATTACCACCACTATTATAATCTTTCTTTTTTTACTATTCCTTTTTTTTTTCACCTCTTATTTTTATTTTCAACGTGTTTTTTTGTAAATCAAATATGAATTTTCTAACAAAAGTAAAACAAACATATATTGTGGAAATTATCTTTTATGAAATCTTAAATGCAAAAAATAGTCTTAGTAACGTTTCTCTTTCGATGTGAATGACAAAAGAAGACAAAGGAATATAAAATTAAATATGTTTTTATTAATCACATTTGTTGGATAATGGCCCTATGGGAATGGACGTATCTGTTGGAAATCGTTGGTTTGACTTGCGCGAATTAGCGCGGGTGGACCCGTGCAGCCGAGTGCAGAATAGGGCCTGTTCTCACAGTCGGAGCTCACAGACGTGACATGGTAACCGCGTGACGAGACCTCTGATCAAGGGTCAATGTGCACCTGCGAGAGGTTCTGTGACGCGTGTGAAGCAGAGGGGTCCGTGACGTCACTCGTTCTTCGTGAGAAGCGAGTTTTAGCAGTCTGTGGTTTTGGAGCCGAACCTATCAGACGTGATGTTGCCATGTAGGCTGACACTTACATAGGGGACATATGTTTCTAAGAAAATACAGGCAAGAGATCTCTTTCCCCTCTCCACGAATGGTTAATACTTAATTGATAAGTACTTACGAAAGCAGTAATTTTCTCTCTCTCTCTCTCTCTCTCTCTCTCTCTCTCTCTCTCTCTCTCGACGTTGGTGAATATCTCCAAGCCGATAGATAACTAACACCTGTAATAAAAATAATTGAAAGTTAAAAATATAGTTGTTTAGTGAGTCGGTCATGAAGCTCAACGGACGGCGTGGTTCACGGCAGAAAGAGAGAAGATAGAAGACAACGACTAGACGACACGCACCCTCTACGCGGCGAGGGAGAAATTTAAAGGTATGCAAACTATATGATTTATGGTGTTAAACATGACGAGTGTTTAAACCATCGTTTTCAGTTTGAAACCAGATTGACAGGATCGCCCAAGCGTTTTCCAGTTGTGATCAAACTTCACTCGACTGTTTGCTTCCAGTTCATTTTAGGTCTCCTTCTTGATCCATCGGGGTTCACTGAATCAATTGGTCTGTAAATCTCTCTGGGGACAATATGAGGACATATCCGAGTCAGTTTAGACGTCGTTTTCATATCATTGACGATACCAGCTGTTGATTAGTATGATATCTTACGTTTTTGGTTGGCACACTTTCACTATGCTCATGACACCATATTACTTTCTTTGTTTTTAATACCGCCTACTTTCCGTTTATCCCGTTAATATAGCCCGAACACCTGAAATGTTAGAAAATTAGTGTATTTCCGGAGCTTTTGACAATTCATGGTTACAATTAGAAGGCAAACATTTACACCCAACTACGTGACGGTGTTATCTATGTACTTATCTGTTATACATTTAGAACAAGTAGGTTCACTTTTAGTAGAAGTGCATTATTTTACATGTTATTTGATGTAAAATTAACCTCTTCCTCGTCTTTTAATTTTCTGCATGGAACTAATTTAACCAAATATAATCATTACCAACACTTATCCCACACAAAATACAAATAAAAATCATTGAAATAATGATCGTATTTAAACCATTGTTGAAAGTTTAAGTTGTAACATAAAAACATTGCATAAGATCCGACGTTGCCTGTGATTGAAATAGGACTACTATTATGTGCTCATCTCATATGCCCATAACACCATGTTACTGCGTTTGTTTTTAATGCCGCTCTCTTCCAGTGTATCTACTTAATATAGTTGAAAATAACTGAAATGTTGGATAATTAGTGGTCTTTTCAGGTTGTTTGTCCTCATGGGAAACTTCGAGGCGGATTAAGGGCAACGAAGAGATTTGGAACAACGTTTATTTCTTTCTCAAATAATTTTACTCATATCATATAAATGTTATCAAAATAAAGTTAACGTTTTTAAATAAGTTCGGCTCTATAGCTTACTTAGGTTAAAGGTCACTTAGAGGTTATCGTCGACTTACAGTGTCTTCGCAAGAGTATTGTATAAACATAATGTAATTTCATAAAAGTAGGATATATTGTAAGTCTTTTAAAGTATTGTTGGAATTTGATTTGAACTATTAAAAATGCCATGCATTTTTGCATTTTATTTTAATGTTTAACTTTTCTGCGTTAGAAGTATTCATCAATGAAATCATGAGTCTTTTCCTGAGTAATTGATTTTTCAAATTCAACTTTCACATGGTTTAAAAAAAGAACGATGACATTGCGAGTAGAGACACGAACACCCCATTCTTTACTAAAGAATGTCTATTTTGAAATCCCTGAAACACATCTAGCAAATTTAACAATAACTAGAATACTTTTTTTAAATATTAAACAATGAGCTAATTATCTAGAGCCGGCACTCATAGCCGAACATTATATGGTTCAAATTTTAAAAACATATTTGTAGTGTATGGCTTCTAGTGGCTTTATTATGAGTTACTGATTATTTTTTGTACCCCTTAAAATATCTCGCGCATTTTATAACAACTAGAATGAAAAAGCTTATTTTAATATCAAACAACAAGTAAATTATCCGATGAAGGAGGGGTTAACTGAAAACTTTGAGAATAATATTTTTTTAAAGTGCATTTTATGGCTTCTGGTGGCTTTATTATTAATTATCGACTGGTTTTTTCTGGTACCTCTTAAACATATTCGCGGATTAAACAACTGTCATAATAAAAAAGGGTATTTACAAATATTATACAACTGATTAATTATCTGATGAAGGATATATCCGAAAATAGTTAGATTAAAATAATAAAAATATATTTGCATTTTTTTAATTTTCTAACGACTGTAATTTTTATATTTAAAAATGTAAATCGTATTGTTGATTTACTTTATTTCACTCCACACAAGACATATTCACATTGAGACCAAAGGGTTACTGTTAGATACTGCTTATCGTTGGACTTCTGCTCAACTCATGTTTCGTCGCTGCTGATTAACTCGGCCGTTGATAGTAAACCCCCGCGGATCCTGATCTGGTTTCAACAGTGTTATTTAAAATAACACAAAAAAGACAGACCGAAATAGGGTGTGTAAGAGAGATAGAGAGAGGGAGAAAGAAAGAGAGAGAATGAAGGAATTGAAGAGAAACACTTTCACTTTAGCCATCCCGACCGTTTAGGAATCTCTGCACCCCCCCCCCTTTCTTGTGCTGGCGAGAACTGCGAGTTCGTCACGTCTTGATCATCGGCTGGTTGCAGGCTTAAGAGAAGAATCCACTCGAAATCGAAGTGATGTCATTTCCTACTTTCGCTGTTAGCTTCCTCCTTCTCAACTTTTAAAGAGTCTTTCCTCCGATCCTCGTTCACTATCTTACACTATTGTGGTCAAGGACCAGACTTATAAGGGGTGTCTTCAATTAGGAGTTCTGTGGAAAGAATTTGTTCACATTACATTTCAATTTCTTCGTGTTGGTACAGTCGGAGTAAATAGAGTTAAGGGAGCGAATGAAATTTGCAAGCATACCGAGGGAAGAAGCTATTAGGGAATAAACATTTCCAGTAAGCTGGGGACATCTAAAATGAAGAAGTGGGATTTTGCTGCGTTGTTTAAAGAAAACTAAATAGAATCCACATAACAACACTTAGCTTCATAATCAGTTAATAATGTTCTGAGTCCATCACCCTAAAACATTTAATTCTACATACTCAAGTTTAGAAAATAATCTAAATCCTATTGAATCTCTTCTATTAAATTAAGAAATATCGCTCAGGCTCGAAATTATATCCAGTGGCATCGCATTAATAACTGTAAAAGATCGTTTCATCTTTTCTCTTCATTAATTATTTGACAGGGTTTTTATATGACAGTCAACGTTAAACGTTCATCACACGGTAGTTATATATCATTTTCTAATTAGTATTACAATGGAAAACGTGTTCATAATTGACGTTATCAAACCGCCTTAGAGCAACACGAAAAATAGAATTTGAGGTGCTTAATAAACTCAGAACATATTGTATTGGCTATGTTATTCCGACCAGAACTGAATTGTATGATCGAAAGTTGTATTAATATCTCATCAAATAAATACATGAAAATATATACACAAACTATACATTTTTTTAAATATAGTTCACCTCAAACTAGGCAAGCTACCACTGTAGACATAAGCGGCTTAGTTTTACATTTATGCATATCAGTAGAGTCGGGGAAACAAAGAGCAAAGAATAAGGTTGCAGAGGCCGAAATCACGAAGAACGGAGCTAGTAGAGTAGAAGGCTATCCGGCCTCTGGGGACATCCACAGTGAATGGATAGGACTTAGCTGATTGTCGGGTTGGTCTAGTGTATTTACATTGAGGGGGTACTAAAGTAGCAAGTTAATTGGATCACAATGTATTGAAGTACTTGTAAAACAGGCACAAGGACGCACAATTGCGGCGATAGGACAGAAGCTGGAGGTTCGTGGATAGTGACAGACCTATTATGTTGGTGACTCTTTTTTGTTGATCTTACTTAATAGGGAGAAACTAGTGATCATGCATCATCCCTGATATGGCAATAATACTCCTTGCATGTGCGGATGTTGCTTTCTAGAGATAAAGGATAATGTCAGTTGTGAGATGTTTACTAGTGCAATAGTGGAAGTCCACCTTCTTTGCAGAAGGCTTGGCAATGCTTTCAATGTATTTGTTCCAATTCATGTACCGTGATAATGTAAGGCCAATGAGTTTGAACGTTGGCCTCTAAGATAGGGTGTTATTAGGCATGGCTATCGGTAGTTTAACACCTAGCTTGTAGCTATTTAAGGAAAGGAGCTTTGTCTTTGCTGGATTAAAAGTTACCATCCATTTATGACTCCAATCCACTACAGACTGCTGGTCACTTTCTAAGTATTTGGCAATTGCCTCAGATAATATGCGCGCCCGTTTTGACCACATGACGAGAGTAGAGCGTGGTGTCGTCTGCAAATATACCAATCTCAGACTCAATGTCAATCGGAAGGTCGTTTGTGAAAATCAGGAACAGTAGAGGTGCATGGACGGATCCCTGGGGTACACTGGCATTTCTGTCATGTATTTTGGATGAACGGCCATCGATGACGAGCTGGATCCTTCTATTGGTTAGGAAGGATTTAATTATATGAAATATTCGTCCAGTAGTACCATATGAGTGCATTTTTATGAGAAGCCCTTTATGAGAGGCATTGTCAAATGCTTTAGATGCATCAAGCGCTACTGCCCATGCTTCATCTGCCTTATCAAGTGTATGATATATGCGTTCAGAGATAACCGTTAGGATATCCGCAGCAGAATGTGGTTGCCTGAATCTATGCTGACTGTCACAAAGAAGTTCATATTTAACGAGGTGCCGAACTATCGCTAGATTAATTAAGGATTCAAATATTTTAGCAAAGATTGGGAATAGACTGATAGAGTGTTAATTTAGATAAGCAGTTCTATCTTCAGAATTATTTAAGACCACATACGTAGTTTCTCAGCTATAAGAGACGCAAGAGTTAGCGAGGCATTTGTTGTATAGTTTGCAGAGGACAGGGGCCAGTTCAGTAGAGTATTTCCTTATTACTATTACTGGTGTAAGATCAGGCTCACCCGCTTTGGAAGTGTCAAGATTTCTTATGATGTCCCTGACCTTAGATGGGGTGATGACCATGTCATCAAGTGTCGCTTCGATCTGTAATGGGAATTTAAAGACGGGTGGTTTGCTGAGTCGAAACTGGAGTTTAAGGCGAACCGTAGGGCAAATAGTTATGCTTTATTAGTTGCCGTGCTGAGAGAGTGGGGGTTGGTGAAGAATTTTCGCATAGAGACATATTCTTCAATGCCAGCTTTGACCCATTCGGTTAACTCATATTCGCACTGATCAGCAAGGGATAAGAACGTTTCACTCCATGGGACGTTGTTGATTTACTCTCTGATGCACTCATAATCAGCCTGGTCGTAGTATCTCGCATTTAAAATGCTTTTTTGGTGCCACTAATCTCACACAACTAGTCAATGAGTCACTTATTCCATGGGGTTTGGGCCTCGGGAAGTTCACCGGGATTATTGTTGGTTCTTTTTTCATGCGCGACATTGCACGCACAGTTTCCCACGATATTATACAACTGCAGATGGAGCAGCCGTTCTTAGCGCTACCTAAGAGTTAGGTGTCCTGTACTGCCAATTAAAAACAACATCTAGATCCAAACTAGTTATGTGAGACTTAGTGACAAATACAATTTCCCAGAAAAAGAGAAAAAGAGACAGCGTTCATTGTCCTATTCAGCCAACAAGGGAAATAAATGGGTTCCTGAGGCGTCCCAGCTCTAGTACTCCTTCGCCTTGCTAATAGACAGAGAAGGTGTTCAAAAGCCCGGACGATAGCAATTTTAAGTTTGCAAACCAGATATTTTGTTCGAGACTCCACTCTATGAAGGCTGTCGATCAAGACTAGGAGGCCTCCCGTCTCCTCTGTTAGTATTCAGTGACACGGTTTTTTTTATCAGATGGGTCCTTCTCCTAGATAGATGACCTGATGTGCCCATCACACCGAGAGAAGATAGCCTGCGCCTGTATATTAGTCGGGTATTTCCGAGCTGCTGCATGCACAAAGGTGGAAAAGCGAGTCTTACACACACACACACACACACACACACACATGTATATATATATATATATATATATATATATATATATATATATATATGCATATGTGTGTGTGTAGACAAGCATAAGTTTTATTGCACTTACTAGATGGAACAGAAAATTAAATATATGTTTCGCTCTCATGATGAAGTAAATATGAAAATAAACATCCATTTAATTTCCGATCTAATAATTTGAGAAGAACCTGGTGGAATAATTCATTTTGGGAGGAATTTAGTTAAGTTTTATTTTTTTCGTTCTTATCCTGCTGTAACCCCTTTTATATTATAAGCGACTATTTTTCTTTTAGCAGAAATATAAAAAAAATTGTCTACCAATCTGTAGAGACAGTTCCGTCACGTTTGAAATAAATCTTAAACTACCGGAAGTAAATGTCACGAAAGAGTGTGATTAAAGTAATCACCGTGCAGTGGAGAATTTAAAAAAAATGAGAGAAATAAAACAAGAACAAAAACAAAAGATAAATAAATAAAATTGGGATAAAAACAACAACAGAAGAAAATAAAAATAAATAGAACTTAATACATAAAGACAAATCATAATAATGATTTACATTGCAACTTGAGTAGGGGTCCATCAAATAATTTAAGGACAGCATGTTTGATTTAAAGAGAATTCAAAGAAAAAGTAAGAAAAGAAGAGTATATAGAACACGTTTTAATATAGGTATATGGTGTACACATATCCAAAATAATGAATTCGGACGTTTTTTTTATTTCCTTTATCCGAAGTATGTTTATATCGAACTTAGGTTAATTCGATTCAAAATACAATTAATTATTTTCACATTCACTATATTTTGTTTACATTCGTCTGTATTTATGTATGTGTTCATGTATTTATTTTATTTGTTTTTTAACTGCTGTTTAATATTAATATTTGAATCAAACCGTTATGTTCAGCATCTTAATAAAGCAATTATTATTAAAATTAAATAATGGTCCCATCTAATTTACTTACAACATATAATATATAATTTCCATGACTAATTAATTGAACTTCTCTACGAAGTGCCTAATTATGTTACTACAGAATCTGAATGCTCCAAGGGTTGCATTTTTGCTTTGTGTTTTATATTTACATTGTGGGGTATGTGTATACACCGGACAATAATAAGCAGTAAATAAGCCAATTGTCTAAGATTGGACATAGAATAGTAAACTTAGAATAAATAATATATTAGTTAGCTAACCAATTTATTAGAATATCCCTACTATTTTTGTTACATTTTATCGATTAGAGACAAACATATTGAGTAAATTATGTTTAGCCTTTCTAATTTCTATGATTAAAAAAACATTTATGGTTATAATATCTATCTTTAAATGTATACTGTAGTGCATATATAGGGACGTGTGTTAATGTAGTTGCAAAGTATTCTACATAGGGTTATAGGCACTGTTGTTGTAGGATGCGATACTTATTCTTTTGATTTTTACAAACAATTCACCACTTATAAAGGCATACAGGAAACTCGAAGATACGTTTGCCGGATAATATTACTATTCAATAGGACCATTTAACAATAGTTTGTTTTAATTATAATTAAACATAGCAATGTCATAGTTAACCGGAGAAGTGACCCTTAATAACCTCAGTGCTGGAGTAGAGGTGACTGACCATCTACAGTAGCAATCCCATATCGTGCGACACAGAACATCTCACGAAAGAATCCTAATTGGTGTTACCTTTTGTATAACACATTCAGATTTCGCAGTAATAATGACGACGCGTATAAGCAATTAAACGACGACTATAAAAAAGTATTCAATCTCACGTTTGAACGATTGTTATACTGCAAAAATACCATTTAAATAATCTTTTAATGACGTATTAAAAGTTTACATTACAAAACATCCCCTATACACGTTGTTTTAATCGCAACCTTAATAAAACATGAAACAATATTTTTCTATAATTAAATGTTAAGTGTAAGTGATGACACTATTTGTTTACTAAGTGAACAAGAATAAACAGAATAATATATTTTTGGGGACTTTTTCATTTTTAAAGTTACAAGTATTCTTTCCTCGTGGTATTTCTCTTGTTAAAGTTAGGGATTTTTATTGGGTGATTATAATTTCTAGTATTATTTTATTGCTACTTTACTATTCTACCTTTTAGTAATTTTTCGTAAAAAAATATTTCTTTCAAATTTATCTATTTTACGCGGCTAATAAATAAAAAAAAATATAGTGTAATTTATCAGATTACCCATAATGTTCTTTTTCATGACATTTTTGAATATATATAACCGAACATCTTCTACAATACGTTGTTTTCATCTCAACCTTAATAAAAAAAATGACACAATATATTTCAGAAGCAATTGTTAATTGTAAGTGCTCAGGCAATAAGATTATATATACTTTGACTGTTTGGGACGTCTCTTGTATTTTTACACATACAAGTTCTCTTTTCTCGGGCTCTTTCTTTTGTAAAAGTTAAGGGCTCTTCTTAGATGATTATAATTTTTAGTATTTTATTGATGACTATTTTATTATTCCACCTGTTTATAATTTTCTTAAATAAAAGTTGCATACTTAATTGTGTTCTGTATGCACTTCATGCACTTGTCAGCACGTGCTATCATCACACTATTTTCAAATACCCCGATTTTTATATTTAATCCGTTCGGTTATTTCCTCTTTGCTTTTTTACAAGAAATCACCACTTCCAAGGCCCACATACCTCTCGAGGATCAGCGTTATTATGTTTTACGGGTAAAGTTACTATTAAACAAGATTGCGCAACAAGAATGTGTTTAATTTGACTCGAAAATAGCAATGCTATAGTCAGCCAGAAAGCAGAACTTTAATAATCACAGTACCGGAGTAGAAGTGACTGACCTGCTACAGTAGCCATCCTCTTATCTTTTGACATAGAACAGCTTCTTTAAATAATTATAATTAGTATTACTTATTGTATCACACCGTCTGGCGGCTCAGTTCGTATTAATAACTACGCATATAAGCAATTGCGCGACCAATAAATAAAAAAGCTATGTTACGTTTTCAGATAAAGAATACTGCACCAATACCCCCATATTCTATTTCATGGCTGATTATCGGTTTGTGAGTATTTTACTATCATGCCTTTTAATAATTGTTTCATATAAATGAGTTTTATTGTATTTCATGTGATAGAAGGACATTGCTTTCTACTCTACTTAAAAAGAGGTGGATACACACCGCTACCTTATGTATGTTTCGACGAACCAAGTTTGAGTACGTGTTCCCTGCCTAGGCACGGTTAGCACAGCCATAATGTCATACTATCTGATTTAGAAAAGTGTATTATCTAGTAGTTCAAATGACTGCAGGCCCTTTCTCTTGTTCTTAATTAGAAATTGCGTTGTACATTTTTGCCTATTGAAACACCCTGGAAAATAGTGAGAGACTCGTACCTCGATAGCTTTGGAAGGATTCTAAGAATTCCGACTGATACTTTGAAACTCTACTCTCTAACCTGTTGATGATGCATTAAATAAACAAAGCCTATTACAACCGTATTTTGTTCTCTTTCTCCTTGAATTAAAATGTTGGTAAGCTACTATGAACACATGAAGGAAGAGGGATTAAAATAGACAATGAAAACACATGAAATAATATTTTCTACCGGTGCATATTTAAATATTATCATTTTAAAACATCATTAGCTGTGTTCTGTTGAATGTTAGAGTAAATTATACAGCCTTTTGTTCATTTATGAGTAATCAAAACTAAAATACTGATCAGGATTAAAATTAAAATATTAAAATATATTGCCATTTAATTTTTATTTTTTACAACATAGAACAATGTAAGCTTAATTTGATTGGCGATACGGATTTAATAATATACTGTTTGTCAAGAAAGCTATTAACGTAAACAAAATTGCGGGTAACTGTTTCAACTTTATATATGAGATAAGATTAGAATACTTTCACTTTTTCTAATACTTTGGTTCTTGTTTCTTGAAATAGGTCATCGTTAATTCGATTAAACCGTAAGCCCTTCAGCTTTTTTAGCTGAGTATTGATCCAAAATAGGCGCCCTTTCAGCCACCATCCTTTATAAGCTCATGAAAGTAGCCAAAATCGAAGGCAAATCAGACGTGAAAAATCAAAACTCTCCTTGGCAACCATATGTTAACAATCAATCGATTCCTCCGTTTTCACCCGGAGAGTGGGTCATTGTTGTATGTTCTTCGAAATAAACTTTCTTCTTTTGTAACTTACTTGAGGTATTCAGGCAGCGTTGCCCGGGTGGAGATATATTTCGTGTCGACAGTTTTCGTAGGAGAAATAATTTTAGGTATTCTCATGTTTACAATGTTTGCTTTGAAAAAAAAGTTAAAAATAACATTTTAAATATAAGGTTAAGTAATAAAAAAAACTGTCAAAACACATAAGTTTCTTATATATAACTCTTATTTAATTTTTAATATGTTAATTATTTTTATTATTATAATTTATATTATTAGTAATAGTAGTATTATTATCATTAATAATAATTTTATACGTTTCCGTTTGTATATGTATGTATAATTTGATATATACACTTTTTATAATGACTACATACTTGAGCATAACAATGTAGATGTTCAACTCAAAATTGTGAGTTCTAGACATTATTGCTTAAGAAGACACAACTGCTTGCTTTTTTATTAAGAACATTAACCGCTCGTCTTAGAAACGATCATACGCCAAAATAGTGTTGATTTTGATTTCCCGGAACTGATATAAATAATATGTCACAGTTTTATTTTTTCAATGACTATATACTAACCCTGTTTAACTAAAACTAATTTTCTATGTACACATTTTCCATAAATATATGAAGTCATCTACAGAC
>OY744519.1:154171680-154201680 GCA_963556195.1 Sepiola atlantica
TAAAATGACTCATGTGGGGCAAATCCTCATTAAAAATACGTATATGGGATGAAAATTTAAGTTGAACCATATATATGCAGATTATTTTCCAACGTTGAATCTCTTTCAAACTATATTAGGGTGGAACACGTTTGGTATGGCAACGTAATAATACGACACCAGAGGTGAGTGTCCATCATTAAAATAGGTAGTACAACTATAAGTAATACGCCTTGCCTGTGATAAACAGAAAATTACTTTAATGATGACGAAAGATCTAAAAATAGAAATGACGCAATACGAAAATAAAACAAGGACGGAAGGAAAAAATTAGTCATTATGCCACCAACACGGAGAGGGGGCCACTCGTAAAAAATGATCGCGTGGACAGTACCTTTAAATAATTTAGACTGGGCAGCTAAACGTCACGACTTTAACTACGGTAAAAATCAAACGAAGAAAGCGGATGAACAATTCTACAAAGATTCCGAGGGTACAGGACTGCTTACAAGTTTGTCCAGAGGGGCACTCCGTGTAAAGAATTACCTTGGCCTCGACTCCTACTTCAGCCCTGCTGTCACCGAAGGTAAGCCTGATACTATTATTCGTTCTGATACTACGAAAACTATGGAAATGGATAATAATGAACAGAGCAGTGAATCTGGACAGAACGGATTGACAGCCACATCGATCGGACACATACTGCCGCCGGAATCCGGAAACGAAATCAGAAGCTACTGCATAAAAAGACGCTTCAAGGAGCTTGTAAAGACTACTGACATGAACAGTGGCAGTGGTCACTTCAGTAAATATAACGGTAACATCACAACAGGCATACATAATGTAGAACACTTTGCATGGGCCCAACCGGAATCGGGAGACAACCTAGTGCCATATTTTCTAAGTACATGTGTAACACGGCCAAAATGGGAACAAACCTTACACACTCCTACATCGTACAGAGTGAAAAATCAAGGTGTTATCATAGACAAAATTATCTGCGGAGAATGGTGAACAAACAACAATGAGGAGGTATGCGTACCAAATCCAGAGCCCTACTTCGATATATACGTGGGCAAAGGCAGTTACATCGGATACAGTAATTTGGAAGCAATCACTGCAACACCAAACAAAATGTTAAACAAAATACAACCAATGATTGGGAGTGATGCAGAACTACATAACTACAAGTATAATTACGCGGCGCCGATACAGCTGCTAATTCAATTACCAAACACAGGTGACATTTACAGTGACAACTTAGAAACGGACATAAAAATGATTGAACTGCAAGATTGGAGAGAAATGAACAACAAATAATGTAATATGGTGTCGTGAACAGTGTAAAAAAGTACATAGTAGTGACCTTTATTTAATCCTGGATAACGTCGGGTCTTCCTGTGAGTAGTAAAAAAGTAGAGCACTGTAAATGGTAGTACTAACACAGCATGCCGTCACTTGCTTTATATGCATCATTCCTTCCCTTATAGAAGAAGAATGCCTGTACGTCTCGCCGCATTAAATGTGTTAAAATTATCATTGTTTATATTCAGAATTGGCCGATCGGTTAGCGACGTTGGATTTGGGTTGAAAAATACTTGTAATCCAGGGTTTCGAATCGTGTGACCGGTAGTGAATAGTCAGACTTATATGCTGATTAGTCTCGATTGAAAATAGATAATAAACAATAACAAATATGTATATTTGAAGCTCCTCGTAAAAAAAGTAGAGCACTGTAAATGGTAGTACTAACACAGCATGACGTCACTTGCTTTATATGCATCGTTCCTTCCCTTATAGAAGTAGAATGCCTGTACGTCTCTTCGTTTTAAATGTGTTAAAATTATCATTGTTTATAAGTTATTCAGAATTGTAATCCAGGGTTTCGAATCGTGTAGCTAGTGAATAGTTATACTTCTATGCTGATGAGTCTCGATTGAAAAGAGACGAAACGTATACGTCCATAGATAATAAACAATAACGGCAATTTCTGTCACTGTAGTCTTCTTAACAGAAACCAAAGAAGTTATATTCATTTGACATTTAGATAACTTAGAGGAGATCTTTTTAAATGTTGATTGTCGTAGTGTGTATTTATATATTCTAATATGGGGGAAATATACTGTGCATGAACATCGTCAACACTTCTTTTTTTTTAAAGAAACAACACAAAGGTCAATTGATATGGTCTTTAAGATATTCAACTTCGATAAAAAAATTTTCAGCACAAAAATTAAAATTAATTCCCCCATAAAAGAACTAAAAAAGATTAGACCGTGGATTGGTCAAATAGTCCACTTTTATATTACCTAGTAATTTAAAATGGGTTATTTGTACTTTTCACCTTTATTATAAAAGAAAAGAAAATACGTAAAGAATATTTTTAAAAAAAATTTGTTTGTAATTTAGAAATATTAGATGTGGTTTATTTATTTTCTATGACAAACAATATAATCCTCCTGCTCCCTCTCATCATCATCATCATCATCATCATCATCATCATCATCATCATCATCATCATCATCATCATCATCATCATCACTACAAACATGTTAACTCTCTGGCCTTTTGGCAAGGAGCAAAATGTAGTATCTGTACTGAATCTGCACGTAGTTTTTATGTTCTCTGTCAGTGAAGGAAACATCATTCTAGACCGAAGCACTTGAAATTTGTGTTCCAATTCATAGTGCCAATTTGAGGGAGCTAGATTCTCTCCACGTTAAATATTTACATTGTGATTAACTCTGCTCTCGTTGGAGGAAGTAAATAAGAATAGGAAAACAACAACGACCACAACCACAACAGCAACAAAGTTATTAAAAAAAATGAACGCATGTATTTAATTATCAACAGATTAGAAAATATTAATTCATTAGAAACTTAAAAAAATAAATACATATGCAAATGAGAAGCTGAGAGGATGATATCATGATTAACAAACTACATACACTGACCCCCCCCCAGAGGAGGGGTTAATGCCTGGGAGGATGATATCATAAAAACAAAATAGATAGCACACTAACACCCTGCACACACGGGACTTGTAATCCTGAGGAATTTGTATTGTGAAGAACGAATGTATACTGTATGGTTTCCTCACGAAAAGGAGGTAATACCTGGGAGGAATGTATCATGACGAATGAAAATATACAACAGAGAATTAAATAAGCATAATGCGTTTTAATGTCAATATTGTTAAATAAGTGGAAAAACAACTTTTGCATGTATTTATTTAGATATCATTAAAAACCATGGCAAGTTTCATTGTCCACGTAAAACGCCTAAATGAAAATTGGCTGGAAAAATATAGTCGTCATGTTTCTAAACAAAGATGAATATGCTGGCCAAGGAAAAACGATAACTTTCGTAATTGTCTAGTGAAAGAAACATGTTTATGATAAACTTGAGTTATCGTTCTTCCTTAAGTAGTTTTATGCTGAACAAACATATGCAACACTGCCCCCCCTTTGACAGACGATAATAGTATGATGAACGAACACGACTTTTTTTTTTAAATTGAATTTTCAATAATTTTTAAACGCTATTATTTTTTAAAATAAAACCTCTGTATCATATTTTATTTATAATATGAATAAATATGCTAATAAGCAGAATCGAGATTTGTTTGAGTGAGCAGAAGATGTTTATGTATAGGGTATTTCATTAGAGTTAAATCATCCTAACGTGGTTTGATGTAAATATAATTAGGATAGATGAAAACAACTTTCGCATTTATTCATCATATATATATATATATATATATATATATATATATATATATATATATATATATATATATATATATATATATATAAATATATATATATATATGATAAGTTTGTGTTTCGCGTGGCTGCTTAACATTTGGATAATTAAAGGTAAGAACTTGATATGAATTATTTGACTTATTTGCATACTTCAGAGGGATCTTCGCCACATGCTTAAAAACAAAACTACATCACTTTTAACTGTGTTTGCTTAGTCTTTCAGCTGTTAGGAGCAGCATGTCAGTCTCAACCCTTTCCTAGTCGGGCCATCTCCCTGGTGATTTTTCTCTTTACTTTTCTTCAATAGAATCGTATTTTTATATTTTTTATTAATAGCTGGTCTGATTGTTTGGAAACACGTCCGAACCACATTACTCTTTTTACTCGAATAACGTTGTTGATAAATCTGTTTATATTAACCCTCTGAGCGCTAAATGTTTGACATCTTTTTTTCAAATTACTCTGCAAGCTTAATCTTTCATCGTATGCCTAAAGAATACGTATGACATTTGTAGCATCTAAGTATTAATACCAAAATAAATTGTAAAATGTAGCTTATTTACATATCGTGATGGACAATCCGCTCTTTGAAAATTGTCATTTTCCCGAGCGTATATGAGCCATTTGCTGAATTTATTGTGTATATGAAGTCAATAAGGGCCTTGTTTTCCTAACCATCAGGGCTAATGAAACCAGCTAGTTGAATGATATCTTTTATCCATGGCACATAATGGTCTTCGGCATCAAGTTTCCGCCAGCCTATATGGTTATCAAAAGCCGATTTACTAGCCCCTGCACGACCTCTTTGCCCCATTACTTTACCCCTTACCTTTCATCTAGCATGAGTTTCCCTTTTCCCTGTTTACTCCCCTATCTCTCCCACACACATATCTCTCTGTGTGGCTTTTCTTACCCAAAATCATCATCACTATAACAATCTTCAAGCAATTTGATTAATTTGCATATTGTGATGGCGGCCATCTTTAATTAATAATAAGGTTTACATGAAAAATTGCGTTTTTCTAATGCACATATAAGACAATTGCTGAATTTATTGTGTGTATTTGTGCTGCTGTGTGAAATGGACAATAACATCAGTTTTGAAGAAAAATATTGTGCATTTTAAAGGTGGTAGATCTGTTACAATTCTGCTACAGCCGCACCTAGAGTGTTAATTAAGCCTCCTTCTGATATCTGCATCTGACAAAGTTTTCTAAACATAGTTCAAAAACATATAATTTTAAAGACATTGAGCTTCTGTACATGCTTTTCTATATATACTACAATAGCCCTGTTCAATGCAGGTTTCAGATACGTTTATATATCCTCCCTGCCCAAGGTAAAATGTAAGAATAAAAATGCGTAAATCAGTAACAGAGGATGGGGTTAGAATTACATAGGTTTTCTCATTAAACCATCAAACTGTTTACGTAGCAAGATTGCATACATGTGTGTAAAATAGTGTTATGCACGGTATTTTCCACATAAGGTGATAGTAAACAGAGAGGTGGAAACTTCAATTACAATGGAAAAGCTACACGCCATGATAGGACGTCACACACACGAAGTCTGGAGTGAAACGTGGCGAAGTAGATAGCAAATTTACCTTTTATCAAAACGGTTCTTTATTATATGAAGTAAAATCACATTTCTGTCTTTCAACTAGTGTGCGCTGCTAAAACGGGTAGAGTAGAATGTCACAATTTCTATTATTTAGATTATCCAGGCTAGTATTATCATCTTGGTTTTACTGTTAACAATTTTTCGGTCTATTAAAGTTAAGCCTTCGAAGGATGCATATTTTCGCAGATAAGAATCTTTATAACTATCCAGAGACCATGAACTCAGCTCAGAGAAATCTGTATATGATATTAAAGTACACAAATCGAACACACCGAATTATTTTTTACGATAGATGAAAATCGTCTTTGAAAAAAAATAGATGTTCTAAAATCTGGGTCTCCAACTCAACTGAACTATAATGTGTGAAGCGTAGTTTACAAAAACACAGATCGTACCAAATGCTTCAGTCAGCGGTTACAAATCTTACTAGGTCTAGTCACGCTGATTGACAGTAGACGGCGTAACATATGTTTGTGAATAATTATATTTCATAAATATATACATTTCTGTCATGGGGTAAGACACTGGCGAAAGAAAAAAATATTTCCCTTTTAGAATTTTGGTAATTCCTTTCCATAAAAAGATAGTTTAGCTGTAGACGACAGAACATGTGTCCGTGGATGATTATATTTAATATATGTTAAGCTGAGTTAATCTACATTTATTAAACCATAGTTAGTAATTAACTTGACAAACAACTCATATCCCCCTCTTTTTCTCGTAGTTATCAACGTATTTCCCATGTCCACTCTCACTCTAAATTCATTCAGCCACTCTTTAATTATTAATGGCTCTTTTCGATAAGAAAAAGTGAATCTCTTCTGTCAGCATGACAATCAAATGTCCATACCTGTGACTGCACATACAAAAATATGTATGTAAATTAGATGGCAAATAATAAGTGTCTTTACTTCTATATGATGATAATAATGATAAGAATACAAGAACAGACACGACTGCGTGGCGAAAGCAGTATGCTGAGAACTATGCCACCGATTGCATTTCGAACACGCTATAAACATAAATCACATACAATACTGGAAATCGAAAATCACAAAATTGAGGTGAAAACAGATAACCCCATACAAACAAAGAGACCGGATGTTATAATTGTCAACAAAAGGAGAAAAATTCTGCAAATCGTAGATTTTGCCGTTTTATGAAACCACATAGTAGCGATCAAAGAAATGGAAACACGAAGCTAATAAACGGAACTTGACACATAATTAAAATGGATATTGAGCATGAAGAAAGTTAAAATAATAATCAAAAATTCTAGATGCACAATGGACAGTCCCCAAACACTAGAAAAACGACTGGGAGAAAATGGAATCAATGGGGTCACTGAGACAATACAAAGGGCAGAAATAATCAAACCGCTGCAATCTTAAAGAAACATCTCTGAATGAGGAAACTAACTAACATTAGCTACTAGTGCTAAACAGTCACATATAAGTTACAATAGGAAGAAGAAAAAACACGGGTAGTACACTACCACATGAACCCAAGGAACAGAAACTGCAAGACATCGAATAAACTGGCCCCCACTAAAGTGACATCATCAGCCTCAGCTTATACAACACAAAAAAGTCGTAAATGATTTAAGAGGGTGGGTAGATCGAGGAAGGAGAACACTAACCCGACATCC
Organism: Sepiola atlantica; assembly: GCA_963556195.1. Classification (NCBI taxonomy): domain Eukaryota; kingdom Metazoa; phylum Mollusca; class Cephalopoda; order Sepiida; family Sepiolidae; genus Sepiola; species Sepiola atlantica. Next base: position 154,178,698 of record OY744519.1, read on the forward strand.
ACTAAAAGAGTGCAGATTAGCGTTAGGAGAGTACTGGGACTTAGTGAGGATTATAGCCACCCAAAATACCAGAATATACCAATGACAGTTACCAGCGAAAAATCAATAGTAAGCGGCTGTTGCAATACTGCAGTCATTTTCAATAGTTATCGTAAAAAGGTGGAGAATACTGAGCCCCTCGGGAGGCTTGTTGTCACTTAGACTCAAGGGAACAACACCGGTTATTATCAGTGAAGATAACTTGTGTGAGAACCTCTTGTGAGTTATAATAATAATAATAATAATAATAATAATAATAATAATAATAATAATAATAATAATAATAATAATAATAATAATAACCAACTATTAAAGCTAAAAAAGAGTAATCCTGGGGAAAACAGTATATGTAGACTATGTAGATAAAGAGACGAAACGGTAAATCGCATCATAATTTAATGCAATCAACTTGCCCAAAAATAATATAAGATCAGAAACGACTGCGGGAAGAAAGTAGTACGCTGGAGATTATGAAAATTATGCTTGTGTACCTGTAGTAAATAGTACAGGCACAAACCGGAGAATACTGGAAAGTGAAACTCACATATCCTGTGGGAGATAGTTGTATAAACAGATAAACTCATCCAAACTAGGAGACTGGACGTCATGATAGTTAAGAAGAAAAAAGCCAAATTCTTAATAGTGCCGTCCATTATATCACATGCTAAATACCAAACAGACCAAAAAACGAAGCGAATACAAAGAACTTGCCCGAGAACTGAAATTAATATGGAACATGAAGAAAGTCAAAATAATACCGATGATTGTATGAGGAACAGTCCCTAAACAACTGGAGAAAATATGCAGAATAATTGGAATCTAAGACAAAACTGGGACTATATATCGGATGGATATGAGGAAAACAGCTGAAATCTTAATGAAATTATTCGAAATCATAAACCAATCCCATAAACTACGAACACTAACTAGCCATTGGAAGTTGCAGCAGAAATAAAATAAAAACATTGACGGAACACCACCTGAACCAGACAGAACTGAAACTTCGATAAATCTGACAAACTGCCTAAAGATGGAAGCTCATCTGATACCACACATTTTATTGTGAAGAGTAAAGGATGATGAAAATACTGAAGAGGGAGACCATTAACCAGACTTTCACGGCAAGCGTACAGATAGAATTATGGCCTTGGGGAAGGTTAGTGTCACCCACATCCCAAACCAAATTAATGGTCGTTTCCAGCGAAAATTCAATGTGATAAGTCATGTGTAATGGTTATCGAAAGAGCTGGAAAGTATTGCAAATTTGGGAATACTTGTTTTCACTCAGACTCCAGGGTACCGTATTGATTATTATCATTAACTAACTATTAATGATGATATGTGTGAAAACCGATGATAAGTAAATAATAATAATAATAACAATAATAATAATTAAACCATCATCATCATCATCATCATCATCATCATCATCAGTAAAAATAAAATGGTTTGATTTATTAATAATTTATTTTCAACAATTAGTTTAATAATTAACACATGAGAAATACACTATTTGTTTATAATTGGAATTTTAATTTATTTTAGAAGCTATTTTTAACAAATAATAAAATCAAACTTTTTTTAAAATTGGAATGTTTTGTTTTATTTTGAAAATATTTGTTTATATTGTTCATTTTTAAAAGTCATTTTAAATAGTTTATTTTGAAAAGTTATTTTTAAATAGTTTATTTTGAAAATATTTTCAGATAGTTATATTGTCTTTTATTCATGGAAGTTTAACAAAATTCAAGTAAATTACTGATCAAACGTTTTCTATAGCCTAACACATTACTCTTCATGATGATAACGTATCCAATACATTGCTTTTTATTCGACGGCGATAAACAAATTCCAGCCCAAATTAATGGCGAACTGTTTGTGGATAAACACTGGTTGGCAATTTCTGATTTTGAAAACCGCGGCCATGACCGAGTAGATACTTTCTATTTTAGTTCATGATGATGATGATGATGATCATCATCATCATCATCATCAGCAGCAGCAGCAGCAGCTGCAATATCATCATCAGCATAAGAAATAATCAGAGTTATTATCTTTCGTTATGCCAAATGACTATTTTACAAATGTATCACAATTAATCAATTTTCGAATAAGTGGAATATCAAACTATCCGTGGCGGTGGCGGTGGCTAAGTGGTTAACGGCACGGACTGACACCATGGGTGCGTCAGTTTGAATCTAATTTGTTGCACAGAAACACTTTCACTTAGGATGTTGCAAACCTTCACTCGGTCCTTCTCGTATTTCTAACAAAATTTTAGTTAGAATGATACTGTGTAAAACAAAGCCAACAATAGAACCATCTGGTCAATGCGAAATGAATGAATGAATAAATGAACATACCCTAACAGGCAACGTCGGGTTGCCCTGCTTGTAAATGTCAAACGAATGCGTTTATTTGTATCAAGTAGTTTGTTGATATATATTTGCGTTTGTTTTTTGCGCGCGTTTAGTTATGATCCAACTAATTGATTCTGATATCGTCCTCGGTACATGATGTCTGCACATGCGCAGATCGATTTATCTGCCGTCGAGAAACAATTTAACTTTACTTGCCACTCATCAGTCGTACTTACGAGCGTACAAGAGGGAAAAGGACGATCGAGCAAAATAAATAAAATTTTAAAAAAATAACAAAATGCAGCGCTATGGAAGGCCACAGAGGTCAAAATAACAACCCGTGCAACGGGATTTGGGTCAGGTAGACATGTTCTTCTTCTTCTCCTTCTTTTACTTCTTCTGCTTTACGTTATTTTTTAGGAGATAGTTGATGGAGCAGTTGGTATCAAACCCGTTGATCCAATTGTTGAGTGGCATCTGAAAAACCTGGACGAGCACTTAGCTAATTCTTGCGCTCTTCCGAGTGGAAATAACGTAAGATTTTCGACTCATTCTTATCGATAGAATTCAGTACTCCTCAAGACTTATCGGTTCTGGGTTTTCTTTTTTCACATGCACACACAGAGTAGTAGCGTATAATGTATAGTATACTACACAAAAAAATACATCATATATATATATATATATATATATATATACATTTTTTTTATACAAAAATATTGGTTACATATGTGCATACATGTTTAAAGTGCGCTCTGTTTCGAAAGCCAACTTCCGGAGACTATTAAAAAAATTAAATAAAAAATAAAAAACTTTCTTGAGTTTGTGTATTGCGTCAGTTGGGACGGGGTGTATAATTAAATTGGCAGGATAAATATCAAACTAAACATTCGTGGTTCTCACTTTCTTTTAGTTTGAATCATTTTTCTTTATCGAGCACCTTTGACCTGATAGCTTTCAACTCCTTTTATTCATTTTATACCCACTTGAGATTATCCTCAACGTCGCCTCAGTATACTCATACACGTGTAAGACCAAATCTTTAACGGTCAGCGAATTAGTTTTTTTCATAAACTGACATATATATATATATATATATATATATATATATATATATATATATATATATATATATATATATATATAAAGAGGTGTACTAAAAGCGAACTTTTAGGAAAGGTAAAACCCTATTGTGAAGAGTATACAGCTCAATATCCAGGATAGAGCAGGTAGAAATGAAGGAGAATGGAAAGGAATTAGAGAAAGCAAAAGCCAAATCAAAATTCAATTCAAAAGTTCAAAGCAAGGTATATTCCGCAAAAAGGCAATTTATTCAAGTTAAATTTTCCTTAAGCCAGGCTTTTCAAAGATCAAAATCTTATCAGAGGAAGTCGCTGGGATAGATAAGTTGGCAATGGCCAAGATTCTTTCGGTCAATCTTAATTTTCCCTGCGAGCTTAAGACTAATCTTATTATCTATTTTTCATTCTTTATTCTTTTATTTTCTTATTTCTACTTTTTATACTATTTTTATCTTTATTTTTTATCTTTACTCTTTTAATTTTAAACTTATTTTTCTAGTCCTACCCTTCATATATATTTTGCCTCATTGTTTATATCTAAGGTCATTTGATTAAACATTTAAACCCCGAACTCTGTTCTTATACATATTTTAACCCCTTATCCTAACATTCGTTAACTTACCCCCACTCCTTTCTTCCCCTTTTCTAGTTGAATCCTAATTCGCGCTAACTTCCAATTTCAACTTTATGTTTCACCCCCCCCCCCACTTTCACACTCTTAGTTTTATCCGCATTCCTTCACCGCATCGCTCCCTTTCTCCTCCCCCTCTCTTTCCTCGTACCCGTCCCTCTCTCCTCCCACACACCCCTTACCCATTTCCTCCCTTGCCTACTGGTCGCATATTATATTCTTGTTTTCACTGTCTTTGCTTTTCTTCATTTATAGCCGGCTTTCTCAACTGGGCAGACTTTAAATATTCTCGCTGCCCCTTTTTCCCACTTTATAACACTTTCCTCTGTCATCTCTGCCCGGGAAGTATCTTTAATGGCGAATATTTTCCATCTTAATCTCCTCTGACGCCTGCCTGCATCATCGAATGTACCTCTTATTGGACTTTTTACCCTTTTTGGATTTTCTATTTTCGCCGTACCTGAAGTTGTGGCTTCTTAGAATTTAACTTTGAAACCTCCTTCATTACTTCTCGTGCCTCTAACGACCTACCTATCTACATCTTATTCTCTCCGCTGGACTCTTCGACACCGGACTTTTTGGCAATCGGACATTTGCTTGCACCTTGGCACAGTTTTGCCCTGCGTTTCTTTCCCTACAACTTTTATTTTATTTTTTCAAATTTTAAATCTTGGCCATTGCCAACTTATCTATTCCAGCGACTTCCTCTGATGATAAGATTTTGATCTTTGAAAAGCCTGGCTTAAGGAAAATTTAACTTGAATAAATTGCCTTTTTGCGGAATATACCTTGCTTTGAACTTTTGAATTGAATTTTGATTTGGCTTTTGCTTTCTCTAATTCCTTTCCATTCTCCTTCATTTATATATATATATATATATAAACTTTATTCCTATGCTCCCAGATATAAACAGCCGTATACACGTCAATACACACATACGCATAAACACACACACACACATATATATACATATATATATACATATATATACACATATATAAATATATATATATGTGTATATATATAATTTTTTTTATTTATTTATTTTTTTTTATCTTATTTATTTATTTTTTTCCATAGTCCCCCCTTCCCCATAATCTCTTCTTATTTCCCCCCCTTCCCCTGTTACAACGGTCCCCTCCTTGACTTTGATCCATTTCACAATTCAAATTCCTTCACAAATTTCAAATCTCATTTCTAAATATATTTTTTAAATAAGTTATCGCCCTTTGACAATAACAGCCCACACGTAAATTTAAATTTGAATTGAATAAAGAGAATAAAGGAGAAAAAAAATTAATTGATGAATCATATAAAATAAAACATAATAAAATTATAAAAATTGGTATATTATTAAACAAGTGTTTATAATATTTTAACTTTAGTTATATGATTGATTAATTGAATTTTGACATTTTCTGCGTTCCTACTTCCAATTGTTTTCTGCCGTATTTCGATGATCTGACACCGTTTTTTCCCGTTTTTCTTCGACCCATTCGGTCTTTTATTGTTGTCTTCTGATAATGAAAGTTTTTCTTTCGAAAATTTAAGATTACCCTTTGCGGAACTGTTACTTACCGGACAGTATTTACTATTTGGTATTTAATCAGTTTTCGTGAAATTACTAATAAATCGTTTTGAGTTTCACTTTCTCCCTGCGTTTATTTCTTTTCACTTTTCCATCTTACGGCAACCACATCGCATTGCTATAGCCTCGGACGACTAATCTGCACTTATATATATATATATATATATATATATATATATATATATATATATATGTATATATATATGTATATTCATATATATATATATACATAAATATATATATATATATATATATATATATATATATATATATATATATACACATACACATCTAAACACACGTATCTCCGTAAACACACAAACCAAACGTAAATAAGGATACACACCGCAGTGATTCACATTTATACGTACGTAGACAGACAATGATACAAGTACTTTAGTCTAAGATTTCCGTAACTAAATCCAACCTGCAACTTTACTTATGTATACATATGTCAATATATATATATATATATATATATATATATATATATATATATATATATATATATATATATATATATATATATATATATATATATATATATATATTAGTAGTATGATTTTAAAAGGTTGTGGGTAATGCAAATTCCGGGGCAGATGTAAGTTGGAAGGAACAAAAATGATAAATCGAATACGAAATGTGACTTACTATTTATTTTTCTTAAACTCTTACATAACAGCAAGAGTGATGTTAGCTGTTTGTGTGATGTCCGGATGATTCTAAAATCATTTATTTAATATTTCGGGAAAAGAAACTTCCCTTTGTCAAAAATAATTAATACCATAAGAAATCGTTCCGACTGTGCAGAAAATCTGACAAAACAAAATGGCTGCCAAACTACAGAACAGCAGCAAAACCAGCCCCGCAGAGAATGGAAATTAAAGAATTTTACGGGTATGTTATGTATATAATTTGGTGTTCAAAAATATGTGTGTAATATTGGATAAGTGTATGGTGATCGATATCTTATTAGTTTTAATAATATATATATATATATATTTTTGGTTATTAAATTCATATTTACATTATTTACTTTTTATTTTAAGTGTGTTTTATCTTCGTATTTTTTCTTTTGTATTTTAAGAATTTTAACATAAAGTAAAGTAATTTATCTCTCATTTTAGATATTCTAGATATTTTTAATTACATTTATTGATTACCTTACATTGAAGAAGTTATATTAATTGTGAGTTTCATGAAATTAGTTTGTCGAATTAATATGATATGTTTTTACTATAGGATATAGGGGAAGTCACTCTGTTTATTACGCGAATTAATTTATAGATTCGGTCGGTGGAAGTCTGTGTAATAAATTATTAGTTATATATATATATATTATACATATATACCCATACATACATATATATGTATATATATGTATATATATATATATATATATATATATATATATATATATATATGTGTCTGTGTGTGTGTGTGTATATATACATACACATATATACATGTGCATATATGTATGTATTTTTGCTTTTTTATTTGTTTATTTATATATTCTTTATTTTCTTCTTGTTTTCATATTTCCTTACATAGGGTTTTTTGGGTTTTTTAAAATATATTTTTTCAACATTTAATTTATTTATTTATTATTATTATTATTTTACTATTTATTTATTCATTTTTATTTCATATTTGTATGTTATGTGTATACATTTTAAATGTGTTTGGATTAATTAATTAACAATGCCAGATAATGATGTGACTTATTTTTGTGGGTTAGTGAGGTAGGTTGAATATGTTTTTTTGGTGTGTGGCTGAATTTGTGTTGGGATGGATGTTAATATGGGGAGGGGCCTATTTGATTGTTTGGGTGTGTGATGATTTAATATAGGAGGTAAGTAATAAGTGAAGTGGTAGACACGGAGTATAATGAGTGTTAGATATGATAGTTTGTTAGTAGGTGATATGTAGATATTATAGATTGTACGGTGAGTGGAGCTCGTGACGCTGATTGAGTGAGGTGTTTAATCTTGAGATGAGGATTGATTCTGTGATTCTAAGGTCCCAATGTTCCTGACAGACGATACGATGGAAACATGAATATCACGCTGAGTATTCGAGCAAATCTTTGTGTGCTTGTGGAAAGAGGTTATACAGATGTTCAAATGCTTCTTGATGCGCATGTGTAGCGGTCTTGTTGTGCTACCGATGTAAAACATTTATTGCACTGTAGCTTATAAATACAGTTGGTGCGATGGCACAGACCGGTGTTGTTGATAGGGCAATTGGTCAGAGAGCAGGGTTCCGGTGTGTGGTTAGTAAGTCTTTTAGATAGATGTTGGCGTAAGGAAGTGCCAGTATAGGTTAGTTGTATATCAAGGTTTTCTTTATGTATAGCCTTGCGGATGGAGGTGGTGATTTTATCGCTTAAGGAAGGACGTTTTAAGAAACAGGTGTAAGAGAGGGTGCGGTATCTACGTGTTTTGGGCTTATTTAAGTGGGCTATAGTGGGAGCGGGGTAGCCATTAGTGTGTGTTATTTTGTCAGCAGCAGAAGAGCATTTGTTTTTTATGTGGGTGATTTCATTATAGGCATAACTTAATTTGGCTTTTGTGGGCAGGGCAGACTTAAAGTGTATGAAGAGGTTTTTGCAGGCATGTTTCCCATAGAAGTTAGTATGTATAGAGCCGTCTTCCGTGATATTAAGGTTGAAGTAAAGGAGAGAGAGTGAGCCAGACTCGTTGGTGTGTTCTATGGTGAATTGTATGTGGGGGTCGGTGTTGTTGAAGATGTTGAATATTTGTGTGGCTTCGTCTCGAGAGGATGTGAGGATTAGGATGTCGTCTATGTATCTCGAGAAGAATACATAGGAGAGGCAGGAGTTAAATGCTCGTTGCTCTCACCGGTTCATGTAGGTGATGGCTAAGTGACCTGAAAGGCTAGAACTCATGGGGAGGCCGGAGATTTGTTTGAGTGTGTGCTTCTGAAAAGTAAAGTACGTGTTATCGATGACGATGCATGAGAGATTATGGATGTCAGTAGATTTTTGTCCGAAGAGCTCAAGGTTGTCAGAGGAAGATATGTGGTTAGTGATGAGGTATATGGCTGGGTGTGCGGGTATTGAAGTGTAGAGGGAGACTACGTCGAGGCTAAATATATAGTTGTTTGTTTGTAGTTGTTGGCGTTGGAGTGAGTGTAGTCTGCTAATGACTTGGTCGGAGCTGGAACAAGAATTTCAACAACTGACAATACCCAATGTGGTGTTTCCCTAATTGAGGTCATTACCGAAGAAAACAAACAAAAAAGGAAAAGAGAAAAAAACCTCTTAAAAAAGTGGCTCATAAGATTTTTGCATCATGGTTGCTACTATGCAAACCAACAACAAATGAATCCCAATGCAGTCACAAAGAAAAAGGAACAATGTGCGAGAATACACCTCCTTATTGGGACTAATTCCTTGTCGGTTAGCACATTTTAAAGAGTTTTTTTCTCTTTTCCTTTTTTTCTGTGTTCTTCTTAAATGACCTCAATTAGGGTAACACCACATTGGGTATTGTCAGTTGTAGAAATTCTTGTTCCATGTACATAATTCCCCTGATGATCTGCTAAGCAAGGACCTGCTTCGTAGAGAAACACGTGTAGGGAAAAAACTCTTTAATTTTGATGAATAAATCAATAAACTTTGAAAGGAAAAAAGTCTTTTGTAGTGATGAATGATTTCGTGAACGAAATGTTTTGGAAAACTTAAAAAAAAACAGCATATCGGTCTTCACCTCACAATGTCAACCAGATTTGATGTACAGTTTTCTATATCTACGAGGGACAACCTCTTGCGATTAATACCAGAAACATGGAAAAGAAAGTCAGTACTCTTGATAAAGGTATTAAAGCACCGAAAGTCTCAGATATGTATTTAAAAATGATTTTCTTCATTATTTAATATAAAAGAAAACATAAAATGTATTGATTTTCTAAATTCACCATATATATATATATATATATATATATATATATATATATATATATATATATATATATATATATAATTCTCTAGGATGTGTTGAACATCAATCAATAAAGTTCTTGATCATCAGAATTTAACGGTTAAAGTAGAAATTATTTATTTTAAAAATATACGTCAAATATTCCAGAGACGCACCATGTTTTATTGATAGACTTATCCGGCTTAGAGAAGGATCTTATGATCTATCACGAATCTTTGGCGACTCAAAAAATGAAACAGTACGAATTATTGAAATTTACAATCACTGGTTCCACGTCCGGTGAATTCACTCAAGCGTCCATTTTAATGGAGGAGATCAGTATGACTATATGCGTCCTTATTGTTAGTTAGTACTATTTAAAAATATATTTCATCGCTGATTACGGATGCTTTATCTTTGTCCATTTCATTGGCGTATTTATCTTTAGAGGTGATGGTGTGTAGCGTAATTTATTGAATGGCACGTTGGGTTAATTCTGGTGTTGCTGACTCTGATTGATTTACTGAGTAAAGGTGTGGCTCTTTTTAAAAAGATTAAATGTCATATTTATATTATATTTATTTTCGATGGAGTGCTTGTATTTGTGTATTAAACTGTAATTATAACCATAGTTTACTAGCTAATGGAAGTCTTCCGTTGTAATGGAGGAATCGGTTACTCTATCATTGAAATAATAACGTCGAAGGAGTATTACATCTTGCAGATAGTCTGTATAGACTTGCTATTACCGTGATACATGTGGTGGTTGTATCTGTATGGGATCATGAGAGATCTTTGTATTTCAGTTCTGGTAATGTTTACCTAATAACGTGTATGTGACTCTCAGAGGACCTGTGTGTATCGGTTACGTTTACATCTTATGTATATATATATATATATATATATATATATATATATATATATATATATATTTATATATATATATATATATATATCTTTTTAAGGGTATTCGATGACCATATTTCTAGGTGTTTAACTAGTAAGTGTTTTTCATATATTAAAAACTAAACTTGGAGAATACGATGAGATATATTTTAATTTATTTTATTTGTAGTGATTATGAAGATGTTAGTGTAGGTTATATTTTTGTTGGTAGGGGAGATCTGGAGCTGATATATATAATATCCCCGAAGCAAGTGAGAGGGGTGTCATATTGTATATGAAGAATTAAGTTTGTAAATAGGAGAGGTATAATTGGAAAGATCCTGGAACGTGATTTTGTGCTTTCGTTAATATTCCATTAAGCAGGTACATATTTTGTCTATGGTGGCATAGTTTTAAGACTTAAGTTTAGATGTTCGTACATTTTTTTATGGCTGTATGGTCCTGCCATTCTCCGTGGTGTATAGTAAGACATTCCTGGGGGTAGGCGTATAAAGTGTGTATTTCTGTTGATGATCATCAATTTTAATCCATAAACAGGAGTATTACCCTTTAACCTCACATATTGTTGTTGCTAGGGAAGTGTAGCCTCTCCGTCCCCGGTATTGTAAAGTGTTATTGTAGGAGTCGAGTCTCTGGTCGGACGTTCCTTGAGTCATTCCGATGTAAATCACTTCCTTTTTGGAGTTTGCACCGAATATAACTTTGGCTCCGTAAATTATGTATCTTATTGTAGAACACTCTACCTAAGGGGAACCTTTCCCTTTTCTGTATAAGCAGTAGGTATTAGGGAAGTGACTAAAGTTGTGAGAGTTGGGGGCTAGTCAGGATCCAAGATCAATAAACTATTTATTAGAAATAAAGTCAATAGAAATCTTTTTATTCTATAAACAACACTAAAGTAAAATATCCAGAAAATAACAGAGATGCACATCAAAAAGACCCACTGAACATGCTTCAAAAAGTTCACGACAAAATAACTAAGAAATTATCAAAAATAATCTGCTATATACCTATATTCATTCTATTGGATAGACCTTTCAAATTTATTGGAGACAATTTGACGGCACCAATATTCTTGTTTAAATTATATTTAAATTTCTGCTATTTTGTAAAGTCCGGGAAACATGGAGCAGATAGGAATTCGAACAGCAAGCGGTCCAAGGGAATAAGCTATAAAAGTAAGCAATTCCCCAGCATCTACCAACCTCTACAATAAAGGGGTTATATTTTCGGGTGGATCGCAATTTTGAACGCTGGAGGGGTACCAGTGTAGTAGTTAGATTGGAGCACTTTTCGGGGAAGTACTTGTAAACAGAGTAGGGACACAACACTGCGATTATGTGACATAGGCTGGATATTGGCAGATTATGCGTGACTTATTAATTTAGAACTTATGTTTTCGTTCACTGTCTAAGAGTGGAACGCTAGTGGTTGATGCACCAGGATAAATGTGGCAACAATACTTACATGCACTGGCGAATAGCGGATTTATAAAACCATAGGGTATTAAGTGATGTGATAAGTTATCTAGCACGGTAGAGTCACCTTACCTAATGTGCAGAACACTATAGTAAAACTATCAACTGTTACAAGAATAGGTGTACGGCTCCTAAAATTCATACTGGTATTGTCGGTAAGAACCGATTGCATAACTAATATAATTGCTAAGTAATAATTGTTACTGATCAAGATAAGGACCCATTTAAAATCGAGTTAGCATCTGTAGGTTCCGGATATTTACGTAAATGTCTGAGAAATCCCAAAAGCGATGATACATTTTCATGCAAAATAACAACATCTCACCATTGTCTAGTGATATTTATCTTCAGAAAATGCAAAACAAAACCACTTAATTACTCTAACCCTTACCCCGTTTTACCAATTATTATGTAAGTTGTTTTGTTTAAAAAAAAAACTTCGTGTAAAAAAACACTTTATCACGTTTAACTTTGTTTTGCTTCACGCGCAAAATAAATTATTCATTAAAAAGATAAATATTTCTTGAATAACATTTGAATAATTGTATTATTGGAGTAAAACAAATGTGTTGTTTACTAATTGTATTATTGCTTTCAATGTGAGTTGTCTTTTGGATGCAGGTAACCGACTATTCATTCGGCTTATTTCAGCCGTCTTAGTAAACATAAAATAATTGCTGACGCCAAGTCAATTTTAGCTTGTGTCTTAATCTGGGCGAGTTCCTAATCATCAGTTCTACGGGACAGTCTACTAGAGGTTAAAAGTTTTGTCATCGATGCGGGAGATACTGAGAATAGAAAGGGCTCGTTTCGAAATTCGGTACAGATTCCCCAGTTCGACATGAAGATCCTTGAGTTCAGTTAGAGTCACCGTAATATAGTTGGAGGTTAGATCGGACGAAATGTTGTGAGAATAATGTATAACGTGAGAACAGTAGTCCGATATAATCAAAATATATGTAATATCTTCTATGCATTTATTCTACTTCATGTTTCCTAGGAATGTCAAGTTTGATTCTTGAGGAGGCTGATATCAGAAATTACAATACTTTGTATGTGAAAGAGTCCAGCCAGATGATCTAGCTAGTACATCTGCAAAACATCATTTATAAATCACTCCACAAAGCGGGTTTAACATATGATAGAAATTATCTTAGAAAACAATGCAATTAAATAATTGTATCACACGATTTATGGTGTAGTAAACAATATGTATTATGTCGCTTCTTGTTTAATATAGATAGTATGTGTTTGTTTTATACTTTATGATCTGACAGATTTCGAATTCTTTTTAAAGCTTGAATTGATAATGGAAATTAAACGTCTTCTCGGCTTAAAACAACACACACAATATACATACATACATATATATATATATATATATATATATATATATATATATATATATAATTATCCGTAAAATATATACTTTCATATTTTACAGACACTCTCGCACACACACACACACACACACACACACACGTATATATATATATATATATATATATATATATATATATATATATATATATATATATATACATGTGTTATATATTTAAAGTTCTTCACTTTCTCTCGAACAACAGTTTTCTTCCCATTATGTTTTTTGTTTGTTTTATTAATTCGATCACTACAAAAGATCAGAAATATATAGAGGGTGTCACCAAAACTGTAGCATACCCCCAAATGAATACAGAAATCAAACTGATGTTATATGTATTGCTTATGAAAGTTCAAGTATTTACTACGGGGGTAGTAACAAAGCTATCAGATAATAACTACACATGTTCCGAGGTTCCAATCGTGTGGACGGTTCGAATACTTATATCTACACTGATGATTCTGAAATCCGAAAAGATAAAACCTATACGCCTGTATGTAATTTAATATATATTATTAAATAATCATATATATATATATATATATATATTTATATATATATATAATGTTTTATAAATAAATATTAATTGTTTATTACCTACAGACATCGATGGTTCATGCAGTGTAGGCAGTTAATTCCCGACGGTCGTTGAGCGCGAACTCTGATCACAAACCGCCACTGATTCTCAGTCAAGTATATTATCCGTCGGCAACCGCCAATTAGCTTGGAAGTTAGGAGGATTTTACTTTGTAAATGCCAAGTCGGCGAGTATTTGCAACGAGCAGTGAATAGTGATCAACAAAAATAAACTGTGCTAGACTTCGCCATGTAACTTGTGGGACTGCTTGTTCTTAACTTATCATTGAGTGCACTACTTTAGTAAAAACAGGTATAATAATATTTTATAAATACACATTAATTATTTATTACCTACAGTCATCGATGTTTCATGCTTACGCAATATTCTGTGTAGGGAGATAATTCCCGACGGTTGGTGGGCTCGAACTCCGATCACAAATCGCAGTCAAGAGTCTTACCTGTCGACCACCGTCAATTAGCTTGAGAGTTATGAGGAATTTAACTTTGTAAATTCCAAGTTGGCGAGTATTTAAAACGAGCAGTGAATAGTGATAAAACACAATTTGGATCTCGCAGTATATATATATATATATATATATATATATATATATATATATATATATATATATATATATATATATATATATAAATATATATATATATTTATTTAAAATAATACAACAGTTTTGCTAACGAATCATGTTTATATATTAGGCTTAATGTGAACATTGTCATAGGCACTACATATATATACTCAATAAATTTACTATGAAATAACATATAGTTGTGATCTGTCACGGACATACCATTCAAAGTTCCGATCGCGATAATCAGTCCGTCAGAAACTGGGGCAGTTCGGTGGCATTATATGTCGTGGTGATGTATTCTCTCCTGGGTAGTCCTAGGAGGTCCACACTTTCAGACTTGTCGCCATCCTTTGTGGTGGAGTAGTTTTATTGCTTACTGCTTAAAGCGGTCCAACCGAGGAATGCAGACGGGGCTGCCCAGGCAATTTGTAAAAGAAAATTATGCTTATTTATTTGGGGCGCTGGCTTGATTTTCACCATCTTCGGCCTTGTGCCATATCTTCCTCCGGTGGGAAGGAAGTAAATACTGTATACCTGGATATGTGTTATTTTTAGCTTCCATTAAGTCATGCCTCTTGGCATCGGACTTTGTCATTCTCACCGGGACCATAGTTGGCGATACTCAAAGATAGTCGTCGTCCGCACAAGCGGTGTTCAATATTATCCTGTTGCTGTGCAAGTACATTTTGCTCATGTTATCTTTATTTAGATAGGGAGTCTTTGTTCAGATCGATGCATCATACACCTTTACAGACCTACGACGGCGGGGGTGTGGTAACTACAGCTAAAAGTCTAAGTATTCAGTTTGATAAGCATTTCACGTGCCAGCTTGGTGAAAACCAACGAGTGAATGTGCAACAGAATCAAATACAAGAAAAGAAGTTGCTTAAATATTGACATCCATTTAGATCATCAATATGCACATCTGTGGCATTGTCTCTAAAAGTCTAGCAGGCCTAAAAAGTAACCCGCACTTCTGACCAGGTAGTCTTTGACTAGTCACATTGATGCGCAAAAAAGTTGTCATACTGGGTGTTATATGGTCAGTTGCTTACTGACCATATAACACCCAGTTAATTGATTTAACATTACACACGTATGTTTAAACACCATACCTATGTGTTAGGTAGAATTGTTAAATTTATTGATTTACTATTTGCTGCAGCGTTCCCATCCTCATCTACGGCACTGATCGGTTTTCATTTCTACTTTCTGGCATCCACTTAGTAGATTCCACACAGTCGGACTTTTTTGTGTCCATTAATGATAAGGAAAATACATTTCCGAAATAGCAAATGATTTATAATCATTTGCACATCACACCCCACTAACACCATACTTGCTGTTCATGTAAGATAGTTTATTTTTGTTATTTCACGCTTATCATGAATGCGACTCTCTTTATGGCCTTCGACCTTCTTAATACATGTATATATTTACATATATATATATATATATATATATATATATATATATAATCAAACATTAAACTAAAAGTTCACTTTTAGTAGATATAACCTATACTGAAATGGTTTAAGCTCAATATACAAGATAGAACAATTATAAAGATAGATGAAAGCAGAGTGTATACAATTCTTCTCCGGCCCAGTAAGTATTTTTAAAATGCCCCGATTTCTCATAGTAAATCCGATTAAGTGCGTTCCACGTACGATTTGAACTCAACATATCACTATTGGAGTTACTTCATCTTTGTACGCGTTCTCATGCTGCTTTCACGGAATACTTTTCTTCTCCATCTAAATCTCCTTTCACCTTATCACCGGACAATTACCAACTAGACAAACCCCATATCGTTTTTACACGAACTTTTTTTCAACTGTCCATTCCTAATATTTTTTCAAATGTTGAATTTTGACTTTTCCACTGACAACTTATCTATCTGCATCATTCCTCTGATGATAAGATTTCGATATTTGAAAAGCATTGGCTTAAAGAAAGAATAATACACACAATTTTATTACGGAATAAACCTTGAATTGAACAATCGAAGTTTGAAATAAATCTGAACATTCGTACATGTTGATTACTCTTCTTTAATCTATCTTTATATATATATATATATATATATATATATATATATATATATATATATATATATATATATATATATATATATCAACGAGATTATGTTTTATATATGTATCTATATATATGTATCTATATATGTATATATATATATATATATATATATTTCTCATATAGCTGTATCGTCGTTTCATGAATGTTCAGCGTGGCTAAACGTAGTATTGTATCCAGGCTCAGAATCGAATTCTGAACGCTAGACCACTTCAAACTGTTACCAGCTTTCTCCTGTGTCTTACCCACCCGCTTATTATTTCGCAACTGACAGTAAGGTGTCGAGTAATAACGATAGAAATCACACAAGGATATTGCGAAACCGTATAAGAAAAATATGTCTATCTTGTGTTAATGTACACTTTGGTTTGTTTAATGGATATGGCAAGACAATGTATCGTTTTCCAGAAAAGAATCTCGATAGACATAACATACAATTAACAATAAAATACAAGTCATCATTACAAAGGTTTCGCGAAACAGAATTCTCAAAGTGGAAGAATAGATATTTTCGTAATGGTAATGTTCATTCTTATTTTATGAAAAGAATAACAGAATTTGTTTGGACACTAATACGTCATCATCATCATCATCATCATCATCATCATCATCATCATCATCATCATCATCATCGGTTTAACGTGGGCTGACTCTTCGATCTCAAGTGTCTGACATCTACTAACCACGGAACTCTTAGATATTATTTTAATGTGGCCATACAATCGAGCACTCTTTTTATGTACACATCACCCTGTACTGTCTAGAGGTCATCTTCCTTTGGGCTCATCAGATCTTAAGCGGTCTTAAAGACTTGCGTTACCCACCCATTGCATCATTCTCACATAATTTTTCTTCCATGCCCTTAACCTTGACTTGTCAGGTGTCACTTCCATTCATAATCACAACGCGTACATATGCCTGATAGGCTCTTCCCTTGGTCGACAGTTGTAACGCTCTTCTAATTACTAATCGCAACCTGCCCTTCCACTTTTAATTCTAGCTATCACACTAGACCCTGCTCCCACTTGTTCTCTATTGGTATTAGCAATGTAGAACCATATGCCTCTCTCATCGACAGTCGCAGACCACAACGCTAGTGTGCCGTGGTTTTCTTCTTATTTCATCTCTTCTGACCATGTCTTCTTCGCTCTAGTGTCTATCGCCGAGGGCGCGCGAACTAATTTATAAGTATACGAAAAACAAAACAACACAGAATCACAAGAGAGAACCCCAAACCCGGTATATTTTGTATAAAGCAGCTCTGCTCTGTATGTGTGTGATACCGTCTTGGATAATAGTCCCTACACATTGTCGTCAACATCTTAGTTAAGTTCAAGTATATCAACTAAGACGGAACAGATACTTTTTCTGCAGTGGCCATCATTGTCGTAAGTCAACATTGTCAGCTCATTTCACAATCTGCTAAATGTCTGCCGAGCTCTGCTTGCATTTTCGCGTCTATCCCGATTTGCCCCGATCTGTACATCTACGCTCTCTATTAAACTCTGACTACTAAATATATGAACTTCGACCGGAAATCTTAAACTCCTGCTGTTTTTCGCAGGCTAACAGATAAGCGGAAAACGACCTGGCGCCTGATCAATAGAAACTGACTACTTCCGTGGTCACCCTCTCAGCTACTCCCAGCTGACGACTTATCTTACTACCGATCCTTTGTATGCTTCGGTGAATCATATCCTCACGTTGTCCAGGGTAGTGGGTCTGGGTGTGACAGACTATCCTATCAAAAGCAATATCTGAGTTCGCATTATTCCCGGTTTTCTTTAAACTTCTTGCACACAAACTGGCTGTTCTATCTCTACCTACTTGTCCTTCTACTGCATACAATTTATTAAATAACTACAGGTAAACATTCCGTTGCCCGGGATTGAATGGTGAACTATATGTTCTTTTTTTAGCTTGATGGCATAACACGATATTACCTCTTTTATCTGTGTTTTATATAACTAGTAAAAATATGCCCCCCCGGTCGCATATATTGCTAGTATTTGGTAGTATATTAAATATCAATATTGTGTGACGTCAATAAGCACTTAAAGCAAAATATATATCTTAGGAATATTAAATAAGTTTAAACTCTATTTATAATGTTGAATTATGCATTTGCTATAGCTCATGTTTCAATTCATGCCTTGAAACATGACATAAACTCTAAATCTCTGACATCACGTCAAAGCTAGAATTATTTGGTTGATGTCATGTTTTACACTCTATTCGTAAGAAAGTCTTAATAGCTCATTTAGTAGACCCTCAAACTGAATGTCTCAATAATTCGATTTCGATTTCTAGTCATGACATCTGCTTTATTTGTTGGAAGTTATTATTTGATGTTCATGCAGTATTCTCCTATTTAAAAAGTTGTTTCAATTTTGAAATGAGACAATTTCTGCAATGTAATTATTACGTGTAAAAAGAACTGTGCCACATTAACAGACGGAAAAAATCTCTGCTTATACAAGATATAATGTCATCTAGAAAAAGGCCGCTGATAGAATCGTTGATATGTTGTATGGAAATAATGTTGTTTATGGCTGATTTATCCACCAAGTTTCAGTTATGAATGCACAACAATCTTTGTTTTACCGTCGTTTAAGGATAACCACACTTGGACTTGATGCGCAAAAATGTCAATAATGCTCTTGAGAATTTCCTGTATTTAATGTAATAGCCTTCTGCAGCTCAGGAAGGTCTTGGAGGCTGTTTTCATGTATGTTATCTCTGAGATAACTCCACAGATAAACAAATCTGAAAGACCGGGAGTTTAAGTTCCAAAGAATGTGAAACCTATTCATTGTAAAACCTCATACTGTTAAAGCGATGACCAGAGTGTTCGACCATATTATTGAACGTCGATAAATTAAAGACTGTTGGACATTCATTACTGACACTTGATGGATAGTTAAGCTATCGACTGAAATGTTTATGTCCCAAATAAAATGTGTTATATTCGAGGGAGGTCACTCTGTACCTGTTTATTTTAGTTAGCCATGACTTATGTCTTTTTTTTTCGACGCAAACATAACATGACATTACCTGGGTTGTATTTCATATAATACAAGGTGGTATCGCACCTCCAAAATATTACTCATAGGATCTTTAATAATTTGGTCTTAAAATATTGAACTAAACATGTTCTCATAATTGTTATGGATACCCAATCAGCTCAACTTAGTTTATTTTAACCGGTTCATGTTTATGAAATGAAATAAAAAAGAACACATGTGTAATTGATACGGATAGTTTTAGGAAGTAATTTCCTGTCAACGATACAGCGTATCACAGAAAATTTAATACTCCCATAAGATGGGGGGGATCTCAGAAACAAAATGCAAAATAGATGTAAGTATCTAAAAGAGATTTCTGGAATCACTGACTGAAACTATAGTTAAATAGCACCAACGTCTGTTGAATCTTTGAATGTGGCAAATCTTGGCCTTTCTAAAAGACAAAATGAACACTTCTCTATATTTAGAAACAGCTTTAGACCGAATGAGTATGTTTGGGGATGCTTTGAAACTCATTCAGGTAAGCGTGTACACTATGATTTCAATGGGGTTGTTTAAGCTGAATTTCACTGAATTATATGAAAATAATTGATTTGTTGCCTCAGTCTACAATAATGCGACTCATAGATCACGGAGTGTTTTCTCTAACTTCTTATCTTGCCCCACCCCGCAATTTCTTATTTGCTCTCTAACATACCAAGTTCAGAATGAATTCCTGATTTTTCTGACAGATGAAACGTGCAGCACAAAGCCGCAAGGTAGTAGGAACAAGCCAGCGCACCTAAAGAAAATATACTCTTGTCTCTCTATAATTGCTTCAAGAGGCTTGCCGACATTCCCCGGGTGTTTACGCCTCAAACAGTTGACATAAATAAACCATTCCTAAAAAGGGAAGGCTACGCTTGAAAGCGTTGGTCTTGTAGGATTTCCAAGGACAAGTATATCAGCCCGACAGATAAAAGGCCACAGAAGTGGCCCAGTCACTGTCAGACTGATTATCGAAATTCGATCCTCGACTAGTATTTTACCGAGAAATAACGAGAATGACTTCTTGATATATACTTCCTTCTAAGCGTAGGAAGATGTGGCACAAGGCCGGAAGGTGGGGAGAGAAAGCCAGCGCCCTAAAGAATGGGCACTATGCCCTCTTTAAAATAGCCACGTTGGCATTCACGAGTCAGGGAATCTAAGACATTCTACAATAAGCCTGAGAGTGTATCTTTCCATGGATTAATAAAGACTAATGCCTAAGACAGATAAATAAAAAGCCACTTATGTCATCCATTTTTCATCGGACGACCAGAAATACAATTACAAACCTTAGGTCAGTGGAAAAAAATTGCTCAAAAGGTCGATGTCACCTGACAAATTTCGTTTCTATCGATTCTCTTTCACCACTCAATATATATATATATTACAAAATAAATGTTTTTTCTATTATTTTCGAGGCAAGGCTGAAAAGAATTCATCAGTGTTGTAGGTATGTATTGTGTAGTTTATAACCTTTAATTTGCCACACCCACAAACAGAAAACTGCATTATATATAATAGATTATAATAAATTTATAACGTGAGGTTAATTAAATTTTGTGTCTTAAATAACTGCAAATAAGTTCGATACACCAATAAAATGAATTAAACACTTGGATTCTCGCCAATAAACCGTCGATATTAATAGATCCCTTAAATAGCATATTTAGGTTTAAGTGCTTGGGACACGTCGATATTCTTCGATTCAATCAGGATGACGTCATGTCAACTTGGAGAACTGTTTGCTACCAATTAGCAACTGCAAAAATACAGGCACTAATGAGAGAGATCGACACTTAAACGAGCAGTCAACAGTCAAGAATTTCTGACCGGCTTCGATTCGTACAGAATCAAGGGTCATTAAATGGGGTACCAGTGCGCGATCTGTAATGAGTGTTGGCTTTTTGAAGTAGATAAATCAGTAGAGACGGTCGTGAGTTATGGATTAGACAGGTCGAGCATCATTTTATGGAAGACTCTGAAGCCCTGGTAATTGCGTTGGAATTGTCATTTTTTCTGTGTTTACATTCGTAGCCATTAGACTAAATTGCATGTCAGCAAACGAACATTGATAATAATAGTACATACTAGATCACTGATTGGGACAGATGTTAGTATATATATATATATATATATATATATATATATATATATATATATATATATATATATATATATATATATGGAAGAAGAGGAATAATAAACATGTACGAATAACAAATCTATTTCAACTTAGAGTGTTCAATGCAAGGTGTACTCGGTAAAACATGTGTATTATTATTTCCTTAATCCAAGGATTTTCAAAGATTAAAATATTATCATCAGAAAGAATAACATAGATTTTCCACTTTTAAATCTCTATTAACAGAACACCTTATCAACGGGCATTCACAAACTAAACAGACCCCATATTTTTTACACGCACACTCTCACTCTCCATTACTTGATATTTTTTTTCAAATTTTGAATTTGGCTTTTCTACTGCCAACTTATGTAATTCCTCTGATGATAAGATTTTAATTGTTGAAAAGGCTTAACTTAAGGAAAGAATAATACATATGTTTTTACCGAGTACACCTTGCATTGAACAATCGAAGTTGAAATAGATTTGCAATTCGTACATTGAGCTTACACGATTACACAATAGGTTCTATCTACTAAAAGTATACTTTTAGTTTCATAGTTTATGTTATATATATATATATATATATATATATATATATATATATATATATATATATGATTATTTACATCTACATACGCAGGAAGTTTGAGCTTACGCTCTTGGCAGCTTAATAAGTGACAAATATCAGATGTTCACAGGGCGCGAACCCAATTCAAAGACTCTGTACGCGTTCGTCTTATCCTTTCGGCTATCGGGCATGACCACGTGATAGTAGAGAACTTAAGTTATATGTATGCCTAAATACAGCGGGAAGTAAACATCCGACAATCTAGAGAGTTCGATGAACGTTATCGAAACCTTACTTTAGCTTAGTGACAGTCAGTTTTTATTATCTACGAACAGCGCTCAACTTTGAATTCTTAAAGAAACTTTCTAACAATATTTAGAAAAAATATTACGTTAATTATCACGACATACGCCAGTGTTTGGTGCTATAACGTTACAATTCTATACAGTCACAGGGCTCGAACCCAGTTCACAGAGTAAACCAAGACTCCGTAAGTTGAGATAATTATAATTGGAACATTATTTTTATCAGTTCCAAGAATTTCGACACAATGAAAAGTTAG